>JAITYX010000021.1:1220000-1820000 GCA_021018815.1 Talinum fruticosum
TACATAAATTTTTTGATTTATGAAGAACATTTTAACACAACGTTAAACAATATTAAATTTTATATCATAGTCCACCATTATGATATGAAATAATAACATAGAAAATTATATTTGAAAATAGTGAATAGAAAATTATGAGTGCCATGTCTAAACTTTACATTAAAAAAAAAGAATTTACACATCATAAAATTTATTGTATATGAGTTTTTTTATGTTATTTCACGGAAAGAGATAGAAGGTTAAACCGATTATAGCCCTAAGCCTATTCACTTTAGTACGTGTAACGCCCCAGTCACCACTACTTAATAATCCCTTAATTAGAGAATATTACGTAAGGTCGCAGCGGAAGATGACGACCGAAGACGTTACTCGCCGTCCTAAAAATAGGACAAGGCTACATAAATGAAATAAAATAAAATATATTTTGTGCATCCAACTCGTTATCTTTCCATTGGTCCTGTTAGGGGTAATTGCTTATTACCCAAGTGGCTAAGTCATCCCAAAATATAATTCACTTGTTTAAGAACATGATATTTATACAACATAGACTTTCGTCTATTCCACACGATAATATGCGATGTGTAATAACTCCTAGGGTCATACCTAAACCACTAGCTGAGGGTAAAATCACTATGAGCATGTGTACACTTTCGTAATCACAAGTGCAACGTGACCGGCTATGGTTTGCCTTCGTCAGGGCTTGGTAGGTAGTTGATTGTTTCACCAATGCTTCCTCCTAAAACAAAAACAAGTAAAATATTTCGAAGAATGAGTCGAAACTCAGCACGAACATTCTCGCACTCGTAAAACCGCTTTGAAACATTTTAATTGAGCGCGCGTATTTCAATTCATTTTAGTTTGAAATCGAGAGGAAAGGATATGAGTAAAACTTGCTTGCCGGTTATTATCCGAAAGTGGAACCCCTTGATAATTGATACGATCTTAGTAAGGTGAACACCTCCCGGGCGACCAAGAACCCGAGTTGAAGCCGCGCAGGTTGGGCATAAGTCCCGATTATTGATAATTGATGGGCATAAGCCCCGATAATTGATAATTGGGCGGGGACCACTTGATTAGGTGACAAAACTTGATTTGCAAATGATTCATTATTAGTTATATATATGAGAAATGTTGAGATTTGATGAAACATGTGAGTTTTCGAAAGGTACGAGCAATGAACGTACTCGAACCGAGAATATTCGTTTCTCCCCTTTTATAGAAACTCGAGTCAGCAGCCTATTCGGCAACGGAAGTGGCCTCATTTCTGTTTCGATATATTTTTGTTGTTAATAATGTTTCTCTTGAGTTTCAATAATTGAATTTGTATGAGCGTTGACGATTTATTTCATTTCCTATACTTATACGAAGATCGATTAAACTAACATTTGTATTACTCAACTTCACTGCGTTAACTCCGTTTCAAATATTGAATGTAATACATACTAATTAAAGAAGTTGATTAGGCTAATTAGATACTCGATGATTTTGATATAATTCAATTTGTTAGTTGCTTTGGATTGAAAATGGTATATATATATATATAAACATAAACAATCACTTATTCCTAATTTATTCCTTACTTATCGAATTCACCCATAGTTAAGTGATTATTCAATCTACCAATGCCTTTCCATAGGAAGGCTTTATAATTAACCAAATTGCTCAAATTTCATTCATATACCAACTTAAGGTCATGAGCATTATTCTCACAACAACATTCACATTCACGATCACAATTAAGCAAACCTACTCGCTCCAAGTTTTTGCACACCTCTACATTTACACATCATTGACTTCAAGTTCTACATGCATATTCCCTTTCGTTTGATCGATATAATCATTCACATTTATACACAATAAATCCATCGAAATACCTAACCTCAATCATTCACACCAATTCTAATTTTCCCAAATCAGTCTTTAAACTCACTCCAGAACCATATTTATAAAACAGATGTTTCAATTTCACAACTATAATAACCGAGTAAATAACAAAGTGTAATAATCTAGGGTTTGAGGTTTTACCTTCGAGTACATAGAGAGGAAGTCGGGGAGGAGAGGCATAGATGGTGGTGCGTAGCGGCTGCACCGGCGACCGCGGAGCAGGGGACGGCGACTAGGTCCAGCGGCCGCCGCAGCTTGGTGGGTGATCGATTGGTGGGCCGCGGCAAAGGTGAGGCAGGGCGTGCACCCGCGCGAGAGAGAGGCGAGAGAGAGAGCGCACGGAAGAGAGACGCCAGGCGTCTCCACGACAATGCCGGCGCCGCCGGCCGCTGGCTCGGCGTTGGTGGCGCTTGGTGGCCGCGACCGCAGTAGCAGGTGGAGGCGAGAGGAGGGAAACAGAGGCGAGCGAGGGAGAGAGAGAGAGTGATAGCGTGAGAGAGTGGGCACGAGGGAGAGGGACGCTCGCCGAGCGGCACCTAGCGCCGGCTTCTTGCCGGTGTTGGTGGTGTCCAGTAGCCGAATTGTGAAGCGGCAGCAGGGTGGTGAGGCGGGGAGGGGCGAGAGAGGAGTAGGGGAGAGAGAGATGTGAATGAAATAAGCCTTTAAAGTCTGTATATCTAGTTCTAGAGAAATCCCTTCCGGAGATTTCTCTCAAAAAATCGATGTTTCTAATTTTATTTTATTATTTCTATTATTATTAGTATTATTATTATTATTATTATTTTTGGTTACTTGTTACTTTTAAATTTTATTTTAATAATAATATTTACAGATTATAATTGTAAGGACTTGTTTGAAATATAGTATTAACGACCTTAACCGCATGTAAATTCTTGAAATTTTTTTCTTTTAAACATATACGTAAATTATAATCATTATTATGAAATTTTTATTAGGGCCACTTCGTCGCCTTAGCCGCATAGCACATATGTAAAAATAATTTAAATATAAAATATCGAATTGAAGTGCACGCGCTCAATTATATAAATCTTGTAATTAATAAGATAAATAATGTGATTTATGATCGGGTTGTTACAAGATCGGAATAAATAGAACTGTTAATTATTTTCTTGTGGCTAACTATTAATCGTAATTGTTAATAATTTATTGATAATTACTAATTGTAATCATAAACTGCTAACCATAATCATATTATATTATAATAATAATCTTATCATCATTGTTACTATTAACAATTTTTTTATTATCATTACTATTTTTTATTATTATTATTGTTATTATTATATGTTACTCTAAAACGATTAAATATGATGATAAGATTTTAAACACAATCATAATCGCTCATGACTTGTTAACCATAATCTTTCGTAATAATTCATAATTAGTAATAATTATTATTATTTCTCAAAAAAAATAATTACTATAATAATCACTAATTTTAACAGCTTAACAAAAGCGGCACATTCGAGAGAGAGAGAGAGAGAGGTGCACTCACTAACCGATTTCCAGGCTAACCGTGTTCCTAGGATTTCCGGATTATCGTTACGTGATCAAACCCCCTAATATCACCGCCATTTTATGGCACTTAGACTCGGCAAAACCGACTCGAACCGAACGGGTCAACCCGAACGACCGAAACCCAAACCGAACCGACATCCGAAACAGCTTGAACCGATTTTGACCCGAAAATCGAAATGAACCGACCCGAAATGAACCGACCCGAAATGACCCGAACCGAAACCGACCCGAATGCAAAATGACCCGAACCGAACCCAAAATGACTCGAACCGAATCGGATCCGAATCGATTTAACCCCAATAAAAATGACCCAACCCGCTTTTTTTTGTTGGGTCTCTCAGGATGTACTTTTGTGCCTATAGTGGTACAATTTTGAATCGATTTTGACCCAAAAAGTGACCCGATTACGACTAGATCCGAAATTAACCCGAATCGAACCCGAACGAGATTGACCCGAAGTTGAACCG
The DNA here is from genome assembly GCA_021018815.1 of Talinum fruticosum. NCBI lineage: Eukaryota > Viridiplantae > Streptophyta > Magnoliopsida > Caryophyllales > Talinaceae > Talinum > Talinum fruticosum. Next base: position 1,223,891 of record JAITYX010000021.1, read on the forward strand.
AACCGAAGTTGAACCGAATCGAAACCGAACGAACCCGAACGAGATCGACCCGAAGTTGACCCGAACCCGAAACCGAACCGAACCCGAACAAGATTGACCCGAAGTTAACCCGAACCGAACTAATCCGAACCGAACCCGAACCGAATGACCCGATTGCCAGGTATAATGGCACTAGATTTTGTAGGAAAAAGGGGACGAGAGTGAGAGAGAGTACATGCAAATATCATAGGATTATTTATTAAATTATTAAATTTTAATATTTTGAACTTTAGACATGTTACTCATAATATTTCGAAAAATCGATTGACCTTACAAGTATTCACATCTTTAACACTAATATTTTTTAATATTTAATACTTTAAAAAGAAGTGTTTAGTGTCCCAAAATTGGGACAATTAATGTTAGTTTTTTAAAATATAAGATATTAAAAAATTAAGTGTTAAATATGAAAATGCAACGGATTCAATCAATATTTTAAAATATTATAAGTAACATGATTCAAAGTTCGAGATATTAAAATCTAATAATACATATTTCTTTTACTCTTCCGTTTTTTCCAAGTGATAGCTATGTAGAGTCGAATAGCATACTATGCCCGTTAATTCTACTACATTTGAATTCAATCCAACACCGGCTATTTGCAGCACTATATATATACTCCTTGTCCTATCAGGAGGGCACTGCCCAAAAATACCACTCAACACAATGATTTCTACGTCCTCCATACATAGAACTGAAATATGTGAGGCTTTTCTTTTAAAATTTATTTTAATTCAAAAATGAAATCTTTTTTTTTTTTTACATAGACTCTCTAATACCTATATGAGATCATTGATTAGTTATTTATGAGAGATTAATTAATTTTTTATTAAATTATTAAATTGACTCATTGTTATCTTTAATCGGGTTCAAAATAAATATAAATTTTAATTTTGAATAAAATTTGTTATTTTTAATCTGGTTAATTTTTTTATATCATGAATTAAATTAGTAATTGTTAATAACACAATCTTATAATTTTTTCACGAAATTATTTATTTGTTTGTAATTTCACTTAGCAACACAATCAATAATTTTTTAATTGATTACTCAATAACTAATTAAATGTCAAATAATTTAGTAATTTTATAATTCATAAATATTCAGATTATGATTAAAAAAAATGTTCTTCCAACTCGAAGCTCAAAACTCTGTTTTCATTTATAGGTACAGAGAGAGAGAGAAAAGAATATATATATATATATATATATATAAATATAATTCAAACATAAATTTTACATACACTAATAGTGGTATTCTATATTTTAATGGATTTGACTGGTCTTCAAATTAAGCTTGTCGTCATCACCTCCCCAACCCAAAAAAAAAAAGGGGCAACTAAACCGTATCTTTTGATTAATTTTTCCAGAACTCATAAATTGAATATACTCCTTGTTTGTCAGAACCCTAGATAAATTGGATTTGGGCAGGTCGGTAGATTGACAGAAATAAAATAGTTGCAGTAATAAATACACATTATATATATATATATAAATTCCGTCCGTTTTACAATACATAATATTTTAACTAATTTTGTCATTTCACAATATTTATAATTTATAATTTTAATAATATATTAATTGTTATTTTGTTCTTATTAATTATCTTATTTTTCTTTTTTTTTATTAATTTTTTTATTTTCAATGAAATATAGGAACAACTTTATCTTTTAACATAAAATTTGCGTTTCTTTGATATTTCCGCATAATATTAAAATAACATATTTTAAAACGGATAGAGAATATCAGAAAATTTCTTTTTCTATTGCATTATTATCTTCTCAAAGTATATACATTTTTTTCTTTTTTTTTTTTTTTTGCCCTCTCAATCAAACTCAAAGGTATGATTGGTCTGAATTGTCATTTTAAGATATATGCTGCAAATTAAAGCTTTGTATTTTTGGTTCTCCCGCTTGTGAACTCGGCATATTTATTACTAATTATTATGACCCCCTTTTGATGCTAGACACGGCTTCTAACTTAATTACCTTTTACCACCGACCTCTGTGGCTTTTCTTTAGGTTAATCATGTGGCTTAATTAGCTTTAACCCTGCAATTAACATGTGTCGGTGTTGTATGTATGTGCATGTGTGAGAAAGGGGGAGAAGGATATCTGATTGTTGTATGTATTAACCGTGAATATGTTCATGAGTTTCTATACCTAACGTCTTATATTTATACACGAGAGTGTCTCGATTTTCGCCATATATCAACATATGATTGAACGAACGGAAAAATATAATAATTTTGTGAGTATAATTTTTTCTTCTCAAAGTATATGCTTTTTATGATGACTTTAAATATATAAAAAGTGACTAATAATTTATTTATGTATAACTCTAATAAAAATTATTTTTTGATGAATTATTAGTCACTACTAAATTTAAAAGTAATTCTCGTAATAGTTATGTCATATGTTTTTTTTTGGTGCAGTATAAGTTATGTCATATTAAAATTTTTAAAAAGTCACCTTTAATAAATACTTGTCTAACAATAACTATTATATAAAACGGTCTCATATGATAATTTTATATCATTTTGGACAGTTTGGGAGGAGGGCAAGGTTTTTTTTTCTTTAAAAAAAAAGAAAATAAAGAGAAATTTAAAATTTTGCTGTGTCAATATAGATCACGTTTAGTGATTGGTGGGATAATTTTAGATGGTCCAAAAATCATGACAAATAGCGTCGTATGTCCATATGGACATTTTCCAGTCCTGAGAAAGGAACAAAACAAAAACATGATCAGTAAATTAAGATCAAGAAAAAGAGTAAAAAAGGAAAAAGGAAAAGAAAAAGAAAAAGTAATCACTTTCTACTTCTTTTGTTTTTGAATCCGGTGGCTATTTACTACTCTCTCCCCACACCCACAGTGGGGGATAAGATTTGCAAAAGGCAACACAGTGAAGGGCATATACGTAAATTGACAGGGAAAATAAAAACTTAAAAATTGCACCTGCGCTGCGATAAAGCCTGCATGAAAGACAAGTGTTTGAGCTTAATATGATCAGCTCTCCTTTATTCAAGTCTGTTTCTAAAACAAAATTTAAATTATTATGCCAATTCGAATAACATAAAATTAATATCAATATGATTAAAATAATAATTTTATTTTGGATAAAACAATTAATTTTTATTATAAACCCCATTCATATATAAATTTTAATATCTACCGTAAGAAAAATTAAAATTACGAAAATAAAATAAAATACGATATTAATTCAGATGATTTAATATATATAATTAGTATTCGTATTTTTTTAACTAAAAAATAAGATATATTAATGATCAACGATCTTAAATACAAACAAATTCTTAGCAACCAAATTAATAATCGAATCGGAATCATATACATAATTAATAATGAGAGGTTTATTAAATAATTTATTTTTTGGTAGGTTATTTAGTCACTTCCCTACTCCTCTTTGATGTAGTATAGATATTTTCTTTTCATTGTACAATATTTAATTATTAATAAATATTAAATTTTATTATATTTACATGCATTTATAGATATTTCACTATCCTCCACACTTTTTTTATTTTTTTCTTTAATTTATGAAATACGTAATATATAACATAAAAATCTTGTAAGATTTATATAAAATTTATATAAAAATATGACACTTGTAGACATAAAGCACACTCGCTATTAGCTATTTTCGACCAGTAATATATATATATATATATATATATATATATATATATATATATATATATAAATATAAAATTTTAAAATTCGTATAGAGGTGAGAAAGCATTTGTATATGTATGTGGCATATTTCACTTATGGTATGGTGTAATTTTTTTCTGGAAAGAATTTTTTTATGTGAATATTATTTTATGAATAAAAAATGGGGAGAGAGGGAAAACAAAGGAAGCAAACGAATTCTGCGATTACCGCTAGCCCGGATCTCCCGCAGCGTTGAACAGACAAATTTTCTGCCTCTCTCAGTTTCTCACCCTCAGCTTGCTGCAGCTCAAAAGTCACCTCTTCATTCCCCCTTCAAATTTTTAATCTCATAATTAAATTTATTGATAAATATTTCACTGGATAATTAATTAAATACTCTCCCTCTCTCGGTTTAAAATGAAAAATAATTAATTTAAGAAATTAACCAAAAATACTCTCTCTCTCTCTCTCTCTCTCTCTATCTCCTGGTGGCAAGGAAGGGAAAAGGGGACCTTGCTGTGTATGTGGGGGTGTGTCCCTCTGGTTTTACGCCGGTTGGCACCCCAAACCGCTCTCCCCTCCCATTTATATTCCTCCACATCCTCCCCTTCCCATCCTTCTCTCTCTCTCTCTCTCTCTCTCTCTCTTCAACGTAACCCAGTCCAGTCACCTCTCTCGGTTCCCTTCTCTCTCTTTCTCTCTCTATTGATCCCTAAATGCCGTTGCATGCATTCATTTCTTCAACCCTTTCTTCCTCTTCCTGATACTATCTCATTTATTGCTGTGACTATCATCTCAGCTTCGTTCATATCGCAGTTTCGTGCTTTTTTCCTGTACTAATCATAGCCAACTGGGGAGCAGCTAGAGCAAGACCTGGACTGCTGTAACGTCTCTGCACCAACAAACTAGTATTCCCAAAATGGGATTTTCTCTCTCCTAGCCTTAAGCGTTTAACTCTATCCTAAACTCCGACACAGTTGGTTAAAGCTGAGCTATACCGTCCCAGCTCTTATTTCTCTGAAACAGGAAAAGAAAGAAAGAAAATGGCACCAGCAGCAGCGAGCAACTGGCTCTCATTCTCTCTCTCTCCAATGGAAATGTTGGCTACTTCTCACCCTCATCAAACTCCCCAGATTCTTCCCACCTATACCACCTTCTTCGACACCTTCTATTCTAACGGTATGGACCCGCTTCTTCTGATTTGCTGATTTAGTTTTCTGCACCGAGTTTTTGTTTGTTTTCTTGAGTTAATTCGTTGTTTTACGGTTTTCCAGATTGGGGCAACCCGAAAGCGCAAGGAATGTACGCCGACTACTCCGAGGAGCCGCCAATGGAGAACCCAACGACGGTGCCGAAGCTGGAGGACTTCCTCGGCGGCGACAACACGGGTTCGTATAATAGCCAGACCGAGACCACGACTCAGGACGAGTCGTCCCAGCTGACCCACCTCTACGATCCACATCACGCCGCCACCAATTACTTCACCGACCACCATCACCATCCCCACCAAGATCTGAAGTCGATCGCCGGAAATGGGTTCCAACCGGTGGCGGCGAACTCTGGCTCAGAGGTCGACGATTCGGCCTCGGTGGGCAGAGCGACTCAGCTGAGTTGCGCCGGTTCTGATCATTTCGTGAGTCAGTCGATCGACACGGGCTTCGCCGCCGTCCATGGTGGGAATAGCGGTGGGAGTTTGACGCTTGGGGTGGTGTCCCAGACCTCCGAGAAGGCATTGGTTTCTGTGTCGGCGGATTCTGATAGTGCCAAGAAGATTTCTGATACTTTTGGCCAGAGGACCTCCATTTACAGAGGAGTTACAAGGTTTCAGTCATTTCTTTCTTTGAAATTAATTTTTTTATTTAATAGGTTTTTTTTTTCTGGGATCATTAGTTTTAGTTCAACTGGAAGAGTTTTGAGTAATGTGGGGTTGAATGACGGTGAAAACGCAGGCATAGATGGACAGGCAGATACGAAGCGCATCTGTGGGATAACAGCTGTAGGAGAGAAGGACAAGCCAGAAAAGGCCGTCAAGGTAAATCTTGATTACCACTTTTCACTAATAATCCACTAATTAATCTTGACTAATTACTTTGACTAAGTTGCTGAAATGACGACTGAAAAGAAATATGCATGCAGAGAGAGAGAGAAGGTGCAGTTTCAAAGTTTGGATGGAATTGAGCAGAGTAGGACATCCTTCCGAATCAATCAAAAATAATTAAAAAAATAAAATAAAATAAAAAGGGTAGCTAAGGCCTGGTTAAATTTGATTTTTGTTGTGAATAGATTTGATGGGATTGCTGGATTTGCGTCAGTATGTCGTATTTTTCCCACTCAAAATCTGGGTTCTCTCTCTCATTTCACTTGTCCTTGTTGTCAGAAATGTGCCGCCATTTGAAGTTGAATTGAACCCAACCCAGCCCAACCCCTCTTTCTCTCTCCTCGTCCAGTGCTTGTTGGCTTTGGCGCCATTCGAGTCACGCCGATGCCTCATTTATGCAAAAAACTAACAACTCTGCAAATTAAAGCGGAAAGTGATGAATGAATATATGGTTTTAAGTGCAGAAAAATCAAAAACCTGTGCTGTGCTGCGCTGGGCATATTTTTATTTTCATGTCTTTCTTATGGCAAAGTCTGAACACACACTGAAAATACTTCACTCAGTGCCCTTCTCTCTCCTCGCTCTGTTTGCTTTTGCCTTTTCATTTCCCTTCACTTTTCCTTCCCATGCCCCGCTTGAAAGCTGTGTCCATTCGACTGTTTGACCAGGGCACCGAATTGAGCTGTACTAGGAAAAGGAGGAAAAACAAGGATAATTCTAATTAATTATAATAATGGTAGCCCGCAAATTAGGCCGTAACTTTTCTGCATGAAGTGAAAGAGGCTTTGGCAGCTTCTCATGTTTTCAGAAATTTAAGCTTTAGTTTAAGGCTTATGCTCTTTAGTAAGCAAGACATTAGTGTTTAGTTGGTAGGTTTGTTAGGACTCCTTTTCCTTAATCCCTGAACTTGGTCTCTCGTGCTCGAGACAATCTCACACAAATGCCGTGGTTTTACTTACTCGATGTAAAATGCCATAGTTTTACTTGATGTAAAATTTGATCACAAAAGGGATATTATGAGCTCGATCAACTCATATTAACTTCCGTAGAATTATATTGTATGAAAATAAAAAAGATACTGATATTGTAAACTAGTAAATCCTAGTTTTGTTCAATTGATCGATGATTTGCTCGAATTGAGATCTGTTTGTGTTTTCTTGGAAATCATGGTAATCCATGACATCTTGTGCTGGCGAACTGCTATGTGTATGCTATAATTTTGTTGGGAAGATTTTTCCATATGCGGTCTTGACGTTTTCTTCCATCTGTTTTGGCATGGCTTGTGCAAATTTTGGTGATCGGATGACTACTTTGGATATTGCAGTGTATTTGGGTGAGTGTAGCCGTTTCATGCTTGAGTCACATTCTTCATTATCATTTCTTTGTTGATCTAAAAGGCAGGCAAAGAGTGATTAATCATTTGTTTATTATGAATTCAGGTGGTTATGACAAAGAAGAGAAGGCAGCTAGGGCTTATGATTTGGCTGCTCTGAAGTACTGGGGTCCTACTGCCACCACCAACTTCCCTGTAATCTGCTGCTCCTTTCAATTTGAAGTCCTTAACCCTGTTTACTGCATAGAACTGCAGCTTAAATTGTTTAATTTTACTCACAATTGCTTCAATTGTGTCCCATCCATCCAGATTTCGAATTACACCAAAGAGTTGGAGGAGATGAAAAATGTGACCAAGCAGGAATTCATTGCTTCTCTAAGAAGGTTTATCCCATCTCAGTATTCTGTTTGACGAGTTAGCTTGGTAGTTTATCGTTAGTTTCTGATCGATGTTGGTTTGGCCTACGGTATTGCAGGAAAAGTAGTGGATTCTCAAGAGGAGCATCCATATACAGAGGTGTCACAAGGTTCGGATTCGTTCAAACTTATCTATTGTTTTATGATGAATTCTTCTTCCGTATCTTATGATTGGCATAGGGTACTCTTCTAAAAATGATGTATATACTTTCGTGCAGGCATCATCAGCAAGGCCGTTGGCAAGCAAGGATAGGTCGTGTTGCTGGAAACAAAGATTTATATCTCGGAACATTTGGTATGTTCAATCTCTCCACCACACCAGACATCTAATATATAAATGCACCCAATAACTCATACCTAATATAAGTCGATTAGTGTTGATAGTATCTTGTTCCTTTGTTGTGGCACCAATCGACAGTGGACTAGAGTATCATCAGAATAAGATTTTGTCTGACTAAAAGTCTAAAACCAATCAGACCAGATTATTTCATCAGTTTGCTGTTAATTGAGCATTGAAATCTGAACTTACATGGCCTAAATGTGCTGACAGCTACCGAAGAGGAAGCAGCTGAGGCATACGACATAGCAGCCATCAAGTTCAGGGGCGTGAATGCCGTCACCAACTTTGAGATGAACCGGTATAATGTGGAGGCCATAATTAACAGTAACCTGCCAGTAGGTGGGGCAGCCAAGCGATTAAAGCTGGCCACCGAGTCAAGCGATCAGAGGTCGACACTAAGCCTGGACCAACAGTCACAGTCAAGCAACGGAAGTAGTGGTACAAGCAGCACCATCAACTTTGCCACTGTTCAAGCAGCCCCTCCCATTTCGTGCAGTGTGCCCTTTGACACAGCCACTGCCATTTTCCATCAGAACCTCTTGCACCACCTCGGCTCCAATGGTGATGGCAGTGGTGGGGCCCAGGTGGCAGGTTCAGAATCTTTTCCGATGGCCCTAATGCCACAGGCATCATCGGAATTCTACATATGGCCTCACCAATCCTACTGACCCACCGAAGAATGAGGCAGCTGTAGTTTAGTCTGAGTAGTTTAGTTCAGTGTAGTGCTATTGAGCAAAGGAGAAGCTAATTTTGAAACCCCAGATGTCTCTTGTTAACAAGTTCCCTAAATTGTTGGTTTACGTGAGGTACCAACATAACAATCGTTTGATCTGACCCATTTGACAGCTAACTTCGTAGACAAAAAGGGTTCATTTTGGGGGTTTTCATTAGGAATTAGAGGCAGGGTATGCTGGAATTTTTGTGTAATGTATAGCTTTACTTCAATAGCTGGATGGCGAGGAGTTTGGTTAATTCATTCCGTTCACTTTGTTTATGGTTAATCCCTTCACTCTTAGCTCTCGTTCCTTTCCGATTCCTTTTGTCTTCCCCCCAAAATGAGAGACAGGAAGTCCAATCGATGACAAAGGAAGTCCAATAGAAGAGGGGAGGGGATCGAAGTTGAAACTTAATATATTCATAATCTCGATCTTAATATCTAGGTCAATGCAACTTTGGGGACTAAACTATGGAAGAGACAATTTCGGAATATAGCTTATTGCAGGTGAAATTGTCTCAATAGTAATTTATAATCAATGAAAATCAGACATATTTTTATGTTTACCATGAAAAAGCAATCATAATTAAGAATCAATGATACACTCATTCTATTAGTATATCTCTTCATTTAAATTGAGATTTTATTGAAGAATTTATTCGCTGTTAAATATTAATCAGAGTACTACTCTCTTCAGAAGAAAGCCAAAAAAACAGTAGTAATTTTTTTTTTTACAGAAAGATAATAGTAGTAAATTGTTTTTTAGGGGTTTATGTAGCAAAGGGTTATTCGGTTCAGAATTTCGGGTCCATTTTGTTATTAGTAAATTGTCTATTCGACGTCTACATATTGGGCTCCCAAAGCCCAATTCTTTGAGGAATAGGGATCCAGACCTTAACAGGTTCGAACCTTGAGGGGCCCAATTCGGACCCAGGCTACATTTTCATCGCCCCTTAATTTATCCACCACCAGGCCCGACCCGGCAGATTCCAAACCCCCGCCATTTCCAACAGCAATCTCCTCTCACTTGCTTGTTTGCAATTGAATTTCTCTCTCTCTCTCTCTCTCTCTCTCCTCGGAGCAGGTCCGCGAGTAGTCAATCACTTCAACTCGTCTGGTTTGAGATTTTTTGCTGGAATTCGAGTTGTCTTAGCGTCTGAGTGTGAATTTTGGCTCAAGTTTCTGGACTTTTAATTAAGCACAATTTAATGGAGATAGATACAGCTGTGCTTGCTGTTCAGGCAAGTTCTGCTTCCCTTCCTTCAATTTCAACTTTCTTTAGTTGCTTTTAGTTCTTCAATCTCTCTCTTTCATATCCGATTATACTTCTTTATGTATTTTGCTTGAGAAATTATTGCTGCGGAGACCTTAATTTTAGGTTTTCACGGCTTCAATCCCATGGATTATACTTAATAATAGGTTTTCATAGTTGTTGCTGGAACTCTTCGACAAGTTCTTTGGGGAATTTCTAAATTACGTTTATAAGTGAATTCCGAAAATGCTCGAAATTGTCTATAATTGAGGATAATTGAATTAGTTCTTGTGTAGAGTTCTTCTCACCTAGATATGATGTACTCAAGTGAAATGGAGTAAGTGACCACATAGATGGCGTCTTTTTTTCTTCCCCCCCAACAATTAGCTTTGTCTCTCATCTGTCCTTTTGATGGCTAACATAATCCTATCTTCCTGAACGAGGGCATCGTCTTGGTGATTTTAGAGAGAGAGAGAGAGAGAGAGAGAGTCATGAATGACTGTGAATATCTCACTATACAAGAGCTAACCTATTATTAAGGATATGGGTTTTGGGGTCACAATGGCCCACTAGATTTTGTTGGACAAGATAATATAGGATGATCGATCAGACCTCCTTTGAGTTCTCAAGATTGGTAACATGAATCGGGCACAGAGAGGAGGTTTCTGTTCCAAAACCCACCCAAAACTGTGATGACTGTACAAAAATAAGGTTGACTTCCCATGCCATCATATCATATGCTCTATTTCCTCCTTTCTCTCTTCTGAGGGATGTGTTCGTGTTTCAACAGCATGATGACTCTGATCTTTGCTACTTAATGATGGGAAAAGGACTTCAGTCAAGTTTTCAAGTTGATGTAGAACTTTGATATTTCAACAAGACCAGCCACCCTGGATTCCGTCCTAGTGGAATCTGTGGAGCTGTAAATACATTGTCAGGGTAGGCAAGCAAATCACTAACAGCGATCAAATCAGATACAATCGTTCTAAAATAAATATCCTGAGACATTACCTTCTAGGAATTAAAGGAACTTAACTTCCTAGATGCCAAGCTGATTGCTGATTGCCACCGTCAGCTTCATACCCAAAAAGAGGGGAAGAAAAGGAGAGGTAAAAGTGGCTTTCACTCCATTACAAGCTCCCTGTGGCGATTCAGATCCCGGAAATAGTTTGAGTTAGTGTATTCCTCCAACTTAAATACTTGTGATCTTGGGATTTTTGACACCTGCTTTGCTGGTTCAACTGGTCCAGCATCTCCTCTCAATATCTCCACAACCTTAATAAATAAAGGAAGGCTCTTAGTACATGATGGATACATTTATGGACGATAGCCATGTTCATTCTTTTAGATTTTACTCAGAAATTTGTAAAACAGTTTGTTCAAATTGGTAGAGCCCACAGATTACCATGAGGTCATGATACTTTTAGCATTAAAGCTTCAAAAGTATGATTAGAGCTCCCGAAACTGTTAGTAGATCCCTATAATTTTTAATAGATCCACTGAACATTTCAGTAGGGCTCTGAAACTTGGAGCGGGATGCAGTAAATTTTAGCAAAGCATTGAAAAAAGCTCTTGATTTCTTACAGAAGATTCAAAATTTTCATAGAAGATGAAATGAACAGAGCCCCTGTACTCAGGCTGGAGCAGGCAGAGAGAAAAGGCCATACTTTATTCATGTAGGGACGATTGTCTGATAAGTGACGAATGCACATGGAAGCAACTACCATGGCACGCCTCATTTCCACTGGGTCATAGTTGTCTCCAACACGTGGATCTATCAATTCCTTCATGTTGTTCGTTTCTAGCAATGGTTTTGCCTGGAAGAAAGAACATGTTTTGTCAAAAGTTTCCTAGTGCCTGTCTGAGAAAAAAATTTCAGAGTTCTGATATTGGCCTATTCTACGTTAAACTCTTTCTCTAGATACTGGCCATTAGGGCAAAAACATCTGCTAAAAGCAAAATGAATGCTTCTGGCGACATACCCACATCACAAGGCTTAAGCTGGAATCAACTTCAACAGCATGACGGCCTGTTATGATCTCAAGCAATAACACACCATATGCAAATACATCTGTCTTCTCATCTGCAATCCCGTGCATGAAATACTCTGGAGCCAAATAGCTGAAAATCAAGTGCAGGAGAATTAGATTAAGTCCAAATCTCCATGAGTGGAGTCAGATCAACTAGGTGCTGAAATTTTTTTGTTTGGAATAGAGAGGGATTGCTCTTACCCCAATGTGCCTTCAATAGGATATAACACATGATGAAGCCATTTATCTGGGAGCCATTTTGCAAGCCCAAAATCGGATATCTGCATCCTCAATTTGCAGCCAAATTCATGAGTGAAATTGGTTCATGAGGTAAAACTAAAAGAGAATTAGCAGAATAGAAATCAGGAGACGAAGCAGTTGATCACCAATGGTTCGTAGTTTTCAGTAAGTAGTATGTTTGAGGCTTTAATGTCCCGGTGAATGATTCGTCTCTTACAGGTATGATGGAGATAAACCAATCCTTCTGCTACCCCTCGAACCACATTGAATCTTGTCTTCCAGTCCAAACCTTCGGATGATCCTGCATATCTTTTGAATCACTGTAAGTAAATTAAATGATGATACCCTGTTCATGGAGGGGTATGTAGAACTATTATATAGGTCAGAGAAAATGAAGCTGCATGCACCTTGAAGTTTAGACTTAACACTTCCGTGTGGGGAAAACTGGAGGACTAGGTAAAGACCACGTTCGAATCCAAACCCTATAAGCTTAACAGTATTTGGGTGCTCAGCATGGGCAATAATCCCAAGCTCTGATAAGAAGTCTACTATCCTTTCTTCTTTGTTATCACCCTTCTTCGTTAGCTTCTTCACAGCTACAAGAGTTCCATCAGGTAAACACCCTTTGTACACGTCTGCATTCCCCCTTGTCCCACCAGCCTATCTGTCAATGTTTGACAAGCATGTTAGATGACTTCGGGTAAGTTATTTGTTGGCTCATTATATTAATTTAAATGATTTGTTTGTGTTGGTATAGTCACTCTGCTAGTATACCCTCCGGGTAGGAGTATGCACTGGGTGGATCAACCTGAAGATCTTACCCAACTTGAAATCCAAAAGACACAATCTGAGTCATACCAGGAGACTGGAATGACTCCTGCTGGAACAAAGCTGAGCTTGAGACAACCGAAGATAGGTAGTATAATAAGTTTCTCTTATTACCAGCGGGATCTGTTAGTTTTGATACTATTATTGCAGTGCTTATATGTGGGTCTTTCTGGATCTTGATTAGCTTAGATAAAAAATTAAGAATGTGCACATGTTGACTCCCAGACAACAGGAACAGGATCACACTGTTTGGTGTTAACATTGTTATTATCATTATGAAATATTTTTTTTGAAATTTTGGATGACAATAATATAAATTTTGAGGTATTGACAAAAAATAATATGACTTTTGTATTGGTCATAAACAGTACAAATTTTAACCTTGTTTAACTGTATCACTGAGAGTTGACGTCTCAAGTGAGGCTGACACGTGTACTTGCTTAGTCAGAATATTGACCTTGGTTTTTGAACTTTAATAACGGAAGCTTGCTTACGTGATCATTTAAACCTCAAAAACCCAAGGTCAATACTTTGATCCCGTCATACAGATATCAGCCTCATTTGACATGTCAATTCTCAGGCGAGTCTCAGCCTCCTAAACTCGGTTGTGTTCTTAAATAGGGTTAAAGTTTGTACTGTAGATGTTTTATTTTTGGCCAATACCACCAAAGTTCATATTATTTATATCCAAATTTTTTTTTCGTATTATTATCTTTTCCTTTATCCCATGATGGAAATTTAACTCCAGAAGAAAAATGAGAGAGAGGAGTACAGCCCCTCTGATTTTTCTTACCTGGACTAAAATCATTTGTGGCAGCTACTAGCTCTGAATAGGCAAAGTTCTTCCATCGTTTTCTAATGAGGCTGCTGTCTATGTCACCATCGGCACTCCACACACGAGCCAATTTCTTGCGGATGCTCTTGGCAGAGAGGTCATAGTTTGTGAGCATTGATATGGTGGTGTTGGACAACTTACGAATGGCGGAATTTCGCTTCATGTTGCCGATGAAATCCTTCACCGGAAGCCCATAATTCATGGGGTTGAATGCTGCAGCTGCGGCAGCTGCTACTGCAGCAAATCCTCCTTTTTCAGAGTTTTCCTTCTCAGCAACAGCAGAACCGCAACTACTGCTTGTTTCAGAAACAGAGGAACACTCTGCAATATGGACATCTAGCACTCCCCTTGGTGATGGCTCTTCGCTTCTGGTATTGATTTTCTTGAGTGCATCTGGGTCCATATTGATTTTTGGAATTTCTTCATGTGCCACAATAATTTAACCAAAAGTGGGGTAAAAGTTAGATTATCATCATTGTTACTTGTTTCGGATTAATGATTTTGGAAAACAGAGGACCCGGAACTTTGCTCATTTTACCCAAATTTTGATACGTGACTCTAGAGAATGAGCAAAATTCTAAAGAGAATCTTTAATTGGATGGAAAATGAGAAGTTCCTTACCTTCAATAGCCATCTGGGAATTCGGGGGTTCCTCGAAGTCTGAAGAGCTCTCTTGTTGTGATTGTGTCACAATCCAAAAGAGCCCTTAGGATAGGAGGGCCCCTAAATTCCACGGCATGGGCTTCCTGTGCTGGTTTCTGATGGTAGAAGCCTTCTGAGGGGAGGGTAAAGGAGCGAGGGAGGGGGAAGAAGAAGAGGAAGAAGAGGGAAACATTTTGCTTCTCTGAAAGGGAATATGACGGTTGTGAGGTCAGTTATTCTGGGGAATAGCAGGGGAGGAGAGGGAAAGTAGTTGAGCCAAGGATGATTTTCGAATACCTTTTGCTATATTTATTAATTTAATTTCTCGAAAGGTCAATAAGATTGAAAATTGATGCAAGTTATTTATTTATTAGTTTTTTGTTGCAAATTTATTTATTTATTCATTCATTTATTATTGTTTCGTAAATGCACATCTCAAATTTCAAGTTTTAGATATCTTGTTAGTACTTGGTGACATAGGAGTAAATCTAAACATCTTCATCCTTAGCAGTCTTAATTCCAAAAGAGATTAGGAATTTATTTTATCGTGATTCTCTCACTTGAATTACTCTTTTTGTGCCCTTTTTCCCCCTTTTTGTGCATTTGCTTCGCATTGGTTACAAATTTTGGGTAGGATGTAATTTCACCATAGGGTTTAGTTTGTCCTATACTTGGTCAATATAGGGAGTCTATATTAACGTATTTGTTAATCCAGTTGGAGATTTGGGATTCCTACTTGCGGTAGGGCGAACTTCTTTGTGCACAAAGTGACTTGCCTTGATTTGGACTTACAAAAGTTCCCTGTTTGGAAATCCCAGATGTTTTTTTCCTCACATAGGAGTTTTGAACGTTTATTTTGGTTGTGCCTTCCTCTTCAACTATATTTTGAATATTACTGAAATTATGTTACTATAGAAAATTTTGAAACAAAATTTACTAAGGAGCTGAAAAGTTGTGTGAGTTATAATGTTTGTGCACACAATCGTAAGTAGATCTACCTCAAAATTCTTTTTCTAGTCGGTTTCATGTTTGTAATTATCATATTTGTGTAATGGGTTATGCCATGATCTCTGGCCAAGCAGGGCTCAATGGTTCTACTTCTACCCTTTCAGATCTGTCTCCCCCAACCCCCTTAAAACTTTAGATCAGGCACAGAAGCCATTGCAGTACAAACAGTTAAGGAACTTGAAATAGAGAATTAATGTATTGTAATGGATGAAACATTGTTTAGAAAAATTGAAATATCAGACCAAACAAGAAGTTCCATTATTTCCACCAAATTGGTTCAGTACTTGTAATTTTCTTTAAAGATCATCGACACAATTCAGTAGTTGATCTTACCACCTTATTCAATTATTTTCTTCATGCTGCTTTTAGGTATTGTTCAAATTTGTCAATATATTGGCTATGTAAATCTTCATTGGCGAAAATTTCTTTGATTTTCTTTGCCTCTTGTTTGTATATCTTTGTAGTTTCATCCTGAATCAGCTCTTTCAGACACTCTGCCACTGAGCTTCTAGTGAACGATCCATCTTCCTCGTTCCTGGGTATTTCAATCCCTACTTTCTTTGCCACCATGACCCTTGTGTTTAAATCCCAGGTCAAGGATAGGATAATTAGCGGCCTCCCAAACTGAAGTCCTTCTACGACAGAACTCCAGCCACCATGAGTCAAGAAGGCTCCTACTGAGTCATGACTCAGTATCCTTGGCTGAGGTGCCCACTTCTTCAAAACCAGTCCGTGATCTTTGGTTCGTTCCTCGAACCCATCTGGAAGCTCTGCTGAACCACCTGCCGGTATCCTCCATGCCCAGAGAAAGGGCACCTGAGATATCTCCAACCCGAGTGCCAACTCGGTGATTTGATCCTGACTCGGTACTACCTCGCTCCCTAGAGCTACGTACACCACTGATCCATTTCTCTGCTTGTCCAGCCAGCCAATAACAGACTGCAATGTGTCATCCTGGATTCTTTCGTTTTCATCTTTATCAAAAGAGACCGGCAACAATCCTACAGGGATCACGGGCTTCCCATAAAGTTTCCCGAGCAGCTGCAGATACTCCGCTTCGAGCTCGGCACAGCTCCTTATAGCCACCACGTCACAGCCATTGATTGAAGATCCACAGCGGAATATGTCTGAAACACCAGAGGCATTCTTCTTCGCACTGGTGATGATCTGCTTTGCCTCGTGGAGACGATACACAGCATGGGTGGGGAATGGGACCCACTCGGGCTGTTTAGTCAGGTCCTCTGGCCTGGTCCAGGTTTCACAATCACCTAACATGCGTGATGTCGGGCCAAAGATTGAAAGAGTCCACGCATTGCTGATATAAAAGAAGGCTTTTCGAATGCCGAGTTTATCAGCAATGGGGGAAGCCAGTGGCAAGAGAAGTCGTATATAATCCAGTCCACCACTGGGTAAGTTGTCTCTAGAAAGCTTGATATGGGTAGCTGTAAATTGTCATAGGCCTTCTTTAAGTACTCTACCTTCTGGGCGGGCAAGTCCATAGTGGCCTCAGCATCTGGGGGCAGGTTATAAATTTGATCATCCCTGGTCAGTGGAAGCGGGATTAGATTGATGAATGGGGTCAACTTTTGAGGGATTTGTGGGAGGCGTTGGAGGTTTCGAGGAGTGGAAACGAAGGAAATCCGATGACCCTTTGAGGCTAAGCACTTTGAGAGCTCGAGATTTGGTATCATGTGACCGAAGGCTAGCCATGGGAAAACCACAATGTGTAAGCTCTTCCTCTCCATGACGGGAAAACAGGGGTTCTATTAACCGATAAATTACAGTAGTGATTTGATTGGGAGAAAGATGATGGGTGACAGAGATTATAAACGTAAAGTGGCGTGGGATTCTGTACACCTTTTGACAAAGGCACTCAAGTGGGTATTCAATTCGACGTTAAGTTGAGGAAATCCATCAGCAATGCAATCATCCAGTAGAGGTATTCTCCCCCTCAATCATCTATTAGAGTCCTTTTTAAAAAACGAATATAAATATAATACGAACATTGAAAGACGTGAGGACAATTACCTACCAACCACCACCACCGACTGCCAGTCACAGTAATAGAAAGATTAACTAGAATTTAAAGACAGATAAGGTGATACGATATCAATAATATCTCATAAAATATTATATCGAATATCCCATAATTCATCCAATAATAGTGAGACTATAAGTTTTAAATTGAAATATCATTGCATCAAATTATAAGGTAAAGAGATTGACTGTTCAAGAGAAAAAGTTACACATATGATCTTAACAAATTAGCTTGGTCTAAAAGTATGTAGCCAATTTAATATATTGGACGAAATTATAGTATTATATTTGAAATAGACAAATAATGTAAAAGTCCATGTATAATAACTCATCACGTTATTTATTATCATCAAAATTAATATGTGATTCCTTGAGAATCAACAATCTCCTTTTTTATTTATTTATTTATTTATGATAACGAACAATTTAAAGTATTATTGAGATAATTACCTTGGTCCTTGCATACACTTACCATGAACCCATTCTTCTCCCCTTTGTCATACCATTAGAAAGGCATATAAAACATATCATAAGATATCAATAGTGTAGCTCCCCTCAATATTGCACTCATAAAAATGATCCTGAGATATCAGTAAGTAGTATTGAGTAGTATTTGGACTTATATTCATTGATCTCTCTAAGTTATTTTGTTATTAGTTGAATCCAAAAACCAAATCACTGTCGAACTAAGTTTTAGCTAGATTAGAGTTTTTAGGTAGATTTAGTATTTGAAAGCGAGTTGCTCGTGGACACGACCCATACTCGCCGGTTCCTAGCTACAGCTACACTGTGCGCTTGCGGTAGTTAATCTCTCAACACATCTGGTACGAGCAAAATTGATTAGGGGTGGCATCAATGTAGTTATTGCCTTTTACTTACGGTACCACTCAAAGGGAGAATTGATCAAGGTGTTGTCCAAATCATATTGAATGTCATATTGGAATTCATGAGTAATCTAATCATCGAACATGGGAAAAAAAGAAGAAGAATTGAATTCAAACATCAAAAATTTGAGACAAATCACCATTCATGGCCACCAACTAGCAGCTCAATCAGAGAAAGGATAGACTTGAATTTTAAGACAGAGAGACGAAGAAGCAATGTTATGATTCTAATTCGAGTCTTGTTCGAATTAGCGTTTATAAAAGAGTTTATAACCACTAACTCGCTAAGAAACCGCTCATAAACGCTCATAACCGCTCATAAACGCTAATAACCGCTCACAATCGCTCATAACCTCTATACTAGCTACCCATTATAACAGACTAATCATAAACTCATATTATTATTATTATTATTATTATTATTATTATTATTATTATTATTATTATTATTATTACTACTACTACTACTACTACTATTATTACTATATTGTTATAATTATTACTATTATTATTATTATTATATCTCTCATTACTCCATGACATAATAATAATAATAATAATAATAATAATAATAATAATAATAATAATAATAATAATAATAATAATACTAATAAATAATAATGTATTATAATTATAATAATAATTATTATTATTTTCATTATTGCTCTCAATACTTCATAATACAATAATAATAATAATAATAATAATAATAATAATAATAATAATATTATTATTATTATTATTATTATTATTATTATTATTATTATTAAAAAGTTAATTATTAATATTATTATTATCATTATAACGACTTATAACCGCTCATAACCGCTATAGCAGACTTATAATCACTATAAAACTCATAACGATTATAAGCTGCTAATTATAACAACTCATAACGACTCATAACGACTCATAAACGTTATAAACGCTATAACCGCTAATTTTAACAATTGAAATGAACATGCCCTCAATGTCACGACCTAAAATTAGACGTAATGTATCACCTATGTTTAAGTCTATGTTCCCAAAGATGTTGCACGAGAAGTTGTGAGTCATGTTTTTAATGTGTGTGTAAATACACAATCATAGGTGTATCTACCTCACTGTCTTTTTCTGGTGGGTTTTGTATTTGTAATACCATGTGTATGTAATGGCTCATGCCATGCTATCTGGCCAAGGGCTCAGTGGTTCTACGTCTACCATTTCAGATCTGTCTCCTCCCAACCCCCTTAAACTTTTAGATTAGGCACAGAAACTATTGTAGTGCAAACAGGTAAGGAACTCGAACTGGAGAATGTAACGAAAAGACCACAAATTGCTGAAATTAGGTCTGGCACGGTGGTGCCATGTGGGTTGTACCACATCTCTGGACTTCTTCTGTTTGTTGTCTCGGTTTTGAGCCCCACAGGGTGTCCATGGGCTTGAGTCGAGCAATGCTTTTGGCCTTTGATGGGATTTTGGGTCACACCCAACAGACGTAATATAGCACCTATGCTTAAGTCTGCTACCTCAAAAGTCTTTTTTCTGGTTGGTTTCGTATTTGCAATACTATATTTGTGTAATGGCTCATGCCATGCTATCTGGCCAAGCAGGGCTCAAGGCTTCTACTTCTACCCTTTCAGATCTGTCTGCCCCCAACCCCCTTAAACCTTTAGATTAGGCACAGAAGCCATTGTAGTACAAAGTGGTAAGGAATTTGAACTAGAGAATGAATGATGTACTGTAATTGATGAAACACTGTTCAGAAAAAATGAAATATAAGACCAAACAAGAAATTTCATTATTTCCACCAAATTGGCTCAGTACATGTAATTTTCTTTAAAGATCATTGACACAATTCAGTTATTGATCTTGCTACCTTATTCAGTTATTTTCTTCATGCTGCATTGAGATTTGCTCGAATTTGTCGATATATTGGTTGTTATTTTGTTTCTAGGAGAGATTAAGTCATTATTATTATCTATTTTGGGGCTAAATAGCTGTGATTTATTAGGTTATTGACACAATTTAATTGCTAGTCATTCTAGCTCCCTAACCCGCTCATGTTTTGCTATGAGATATTGCTCGAATTTGTCGATATATTGGCCGTGTAAACCTTCATTGCTGAAAATTTCACTGATTTTCTTTGCCTCTTGTTTGTATATATTTGCAGTTTCATCCTGAAGCAGCTCTTTGAGTGACTCTGCTACTGAGCTTCTAGTGAACGATCCATCTTCCTCGTTCCTCGGTATTTCAATCCCTACTTTCTTTGCCACCATAACCCTTGTGTTTAATGCATGGTCAAAGAAGAACGGTAACATAATAAGTGGCCTTCCAAACTGAAGTCCCTCTATCACAGAACCACATCCGGCATGAGTTAGGAACGCTCCCAACGAGTCGTGAGCTAGTATCCTTGGCTGAGGCGCCCAGTTAGCCCAAACCAGGCCTCGACCCCTGGTTCGCTCCTCAAATCCTTCTGGGAGCTCTGCTGAACCCCTGCTGGTTTCCTCCATGCCCAGAAGAAGGCAACTTGAGATATCTCCAACCCAAGTGCCAACTCATTGATTTGATCCTGACTCGGTGTTATCTCACTACCTAGAGCTACATACACCACCGATCCATTTCTGTGCTTGTCCAGCCATCCAGTAATGGTCTGCCATGTGTCATCCTCACCTTCTTCAATGGAGATCGGCAACAAGCCTACAGGGAAAACAGGCTTCCCATGTAGTTTCTCAAGCAGCTGCAGATGCTCTGCTTCGAGCTCCACACAGCTACGTGCACAGATCACATCACAGGCCGTCATTGAAGTTCCAATTAGGAACAAATCCGAGACACCTGAAGCATTCTTGTGTGAAAGGCAGTGGGCCATCTTTGCCTCATGGAGACGATACACAGAGTGGTTGAGGAATGGGGTCCACTCAAGTGGTTTAGTCAGTTTTCAGGATTCGCCCAGGTACTACCACCATCACATATCATGTCTGATATGGAACCCAAACTCAAAAGGCTACACGCATTGACGATGTAACAAAAGGCTTTTCGAATGCCAAGTTTGTCCGCAATTGGGGGCAGCCAGTGGCTAGAGAAGTCGTATATGATCCAATCCACCGTTGGAGAAGTTGTTCCGAGAAACCTCTCCATGGGTTGTTGTAAATTGTCATCGGCCTTCTTTAGAAACTCTACCTTCTGGACAGACACGTCCATAGTGGACTCAGCATTTGGGGGCAGGTTACAAATTTGATCGTCCCTGGGCAATGGAAGGGGGACTAGACTAATGAAACTGGTCAGCTTTTGAGGGATTTGTGGGAGGCGTTGGAGGTTTCGAGGAGTGGAAATGAAGGAAATCTAAGCGCTTTGAGAGCTCAAGAAATGGGATCATGTGACCGAAGGCTAGCCATGGGAACGCCACTATGTGCAAGCTCTTCTTCTCCATGACAGAAAACAGGGGTTCTATCAACCGATAAATTACAGTAGTGTTTGCTTGGGAGAAAGATGATGGGTGACGGAGAGATACTATAAACCAAAAATGGCATGGGATTCTGTAGACTTTTTGACAAAGATACTCAGCAATGCAATTAGTGGAGGGTTTTTTTAATTTTTCATTTTGGAGATTTTGATTCTCTTTAGCTGTATGGACATAAAATTTAGCTATCTAAAAAAATTTAGAATTTTTTTTGTTTTTCTCTCAATTATCTATCAAAGTTACAAAAAAACGAATATAAATACAATACAAACATTGAAAAGATGAAGACTAATTACGTGCCGTTACACCACCACCACCAACTCTAAAACATAGAAAGATAACTAGAATAGCTTGCATTGCTGATAAAATACGTACTAAACCATAATTTTGATAGAAAAGGATGAGATTACGTATTATCTTGAATCCAATTACGGTTAGAATAGGCGCAAGACTTATTGCATTACCCCAATCATCAAGATAGGCTAGAAGATCATTTTGCCAGTCAAGAAAAGCTATTGCTAATTACTCTTGCCTTAATGAGATTGACGGCTACTTCCTTGAAAGGCTTATCAACGTAAAAAGCATGTGAAGTCATGAAGAGCGGAACAATGGAAGTAGCGCTGACAAAATGATTTTCTCTTAAAAAAAAAAAAACCTTAGTCTCTCCATGAATGATATTAACCTTCATCTACTCTCATAAAAGGCAGCCGTTTGATATCATTATCTCTCCGTCCCATAAGAGTTTAATTATTTATTTTTGTCTATGACTGATTGTTGACCGGACCAAATGTTTTTCTTTTTGGTTTTTGGGCTAAGCGGACGAATTGCACATCATTTATAATGTATATGTCTCTCTTTATTTTATTTTATTGATAAAAAGAATAAATCTATCTATGATTAAAAAAGGCAACTCTTACGCATAAATTGAGTAATTATTATTTTATAATATAAATCAGGAAAGTGGATTTGCTTGGACATATTAAAATAATTAGAATATATGCTATTAGTATGCTTTTGTATTTGAAAGTCATCCTGTGGAAGAGACAGAGACAGATGAGGAGAGACAATAATTTTTATTTTTTAGTGGGAAGCTGATTTGTGTGGACAGTGTTGACTCCCTACCGACATCCCCAAAAATAATAAAAACCATATGTGCCAAAACTAGACAAGATAAAAATTGACTCGATTCAAAACCGATTGAAAATTTTAGGTTTTGGCATAATTCTTTAGACTCCGAATTTGAGAAAAATTGAATCTAAAATACCTGAAAAATTAGTCAAATCCGATCAGTCGGTTGGATAAAGACATAAAAACAATGATTTTAGGTATGTGGCTTGTTGATGGAATGTCTTGTTTATCATAAAAAACATTATATAAAAATTATACGTTAAATTTTTTTAACAAAATATGCATGAATTCAAATGTCGTGATATATTAAAAATATTAAAGATATACAAATTATATTGTTGTATTTTTCGTGAAATGAATATGCATATTCACATCTTGAAAAATATTACTATAACAATATAAAATTTTAATGTTATAATTAAAAATAATAATTTTAATTTATTATAAATATCTAATTCTCATTTATGAGTATATTCTAACTATACTTGAACCATAATTCGTAGGATGACAATGAATCGGGATAAGACGGATTAGGGTGTTGTCCAAATCAACGTTCATTGAATGTCATGTTGGAATTCATGAGTAATCCAATCATCGAACATAGGGGGAAAAAGAAGAAGAATCGAATACAAACGTCGAAAATGTGAGACAAATCACCATTCACGGCCACCAACTAGGAGCTCAATCAGAGAAAGGATAGACTTGAATTTTAAGACAGAGAGATGAAGAAGCAAGGTTATGACTCTAATTCACTGTCACGACCTAAAATTAGACTTAATGTAGCTAGCACCTATGTTTAAGTCTATGTTCCCAAAGATATTGCACGAGAGGTTGTGAGTCATGTTTTTAATGTGTGTGTACATACACAATCATAAGTGTATCTACCTCACAAGTCTTTTTTCTGGTTGGTTTTGTATTTGTAATACCATGTGTGTAATGACTCATGCCATGCTATCTGGCAAAGGGCTCAGTGGTTCTACTTCTACCCTTTCAGATCTGTCTCGCCCCAACCAACCCCCTTAAACCTTTAGATGAGGCACAGAAGCTATTGTAGTACAAACAGGTAAGGAACTCGAACTAGAGAATGTAATCGATGAAACATTGTTTTGAAAAACTGAAATATCAGACCAAACAGGAAGTTTCATTATTTCCACCAAATCTGCTCAGTACATGTAATTTTCAAGGGTCATTGACACAATTCAGTTGTTGATCTTGCTACCTTATTCACTTATTTTCTTCATGCTGCTTTGAGGTATTGTTCAAATTTGTCAATATATTGGCTGTGCAAACGTTCATTGCTGAAAATTTCACTGATTTTCTTTGCCTCTTGTTTGTATATCTTTGCAGTTTCATCCTGAATCAGCTCTTTCAGAGACTCTGCCACTGAGCTTCTAGTGAATGATCCATCTTCCTCGTTCCTCGGTATTTCAATCCCTACTTTCTTTGCCACCATGACCCTCGTGTTTAAATCCCAGGTCAAGGACAAGATAATTAGCGGCCTCCCAAACTGGAGTCCCTCTATGACAGAACTCCAGCCACCGTGAGTCAAGAAGGCTCCCACCGAGTCATGACTCAGTATCCTTGGCTGAGGTGCCCACTTTTTCAAAACCAGCCCTTGATCTTTTGTTCGTTCCTCGAACCCATCTGGAAGCTCTGCTGAACCACCTGCCGGTTTCCTCCATGCCCAGAGGAAGGGCACCTGAGATATCTCCAACCCGAGTGCCAATTCAGTGATTTGATCCTGGCTCAGTGCCACCTCGCTCCCTAGAGCTACATACACCACTGATCCATTTCTCTGCTTGTCCAGCCAGCCAATAACAGACTGCAATGTGTCATCCTGGATTCTTTCGTTTTCATCTTTATCAAAAGAGACCGGCAACAATCCTACAGGGATCACGGGCTTCCCATAAAGTTTCCCGAGCAGCTGCAGATACTCCGCTTCGAGCTCGGCACAGCTCCTTAGAGCCACCACGTCACAGCCATTGATTGAAGATCCAACGCGGAATATGTCTGAAACACCAGAGGCATTCTTCTTCGCAATGGTGATGGTCTGCTTTGCCTCGTGGAGACGATACACAGCATGGGTGGGGAATGGGACCCACTCGGGCTGTTTAGTCAGGTCCTCTGGCCTGGTCCAGGTTTCACAATCACCTAACATGTGTGATGTTGGGCCAAAGATTGAAAGAGTCCACGCATTGCTGATTAGAAAGGAGGCCTTTCGAATGCCGAGTTTATCAGCAATGGGGGAAGCCAGTGGCTGGAGAAGTCGTAAATGATCCAGTCCACCGCCAGGGAGGTTGTCTCGAGGTACTGCGACATAGTGTGTGATAGATCGTCATAGGCCTTCTTTAGGAACTGCACCTGATCAAGGGGTATGTCCATAGTGGACTCAGCATTTGGGGGCAGGCTGTAAATTTGGTCATCCTTGGGTAATGGAAGGGGATTAGACTGATGGACTCGGCCAAGTTTTGAGGGATTTCCGGGAGGCGTTGGAGGTTTCGAGGAGTAGAAAGGAAGGAAATTCGATGGCCTTTCGAGGCCAATCGCTTTGAGAGCTCGAGGAATGGTATCATGTGGCCAAAGGCTAGCCATGGGAAAACCACAATGTGCATGCTCTTACTCTCCATTACCCAAAGAAGAGGGGGTTGTTTTGTTTATATCACCATTGTCTATTACATTTGGTACGAATCTGTGAAATAAGTGGTGCAGGATTACCATCCGTCACTTGAAGACAGTGACAGAGCTCCATTATTCCCAACGATTTTTGGGGACACTGTCGGCAAAAAAATTGTTAAAGTTTATAGATAAAATTTTTAAAATTTTATAAAATTGTTAAAGGAGCTATCCATAAAATATAATTAATATTTTTAAAATTAAAAAATATGTCCTTAAGTAAAGATTTTACCTCCGTCACTGCTTGCTTTTAGACTAGGACTAAGGCATAATAAGATTGGAAGGCAACTGTGATTCCGGATCAAATTGTATAGAAGGGGAAAGCACGTTGGGTGAGAGAAAGATTTCTCTTGAGGGTAACAATCACGTATGTATAGAGAGATACAAACGAAAAGCAGCATAGGATTTGTAAGCCCATTTGACAAACCAATCGATTGGATGATTCATTGGAGTGTCATTGAAAATTCATATGCAATATCTACTAAAATTAAGCCAAAAAAAAAGAAGAAACAAATTTGATTAGTCCTAGCAAATGAGTCATATACTTTGGTTTCGAGTGTGATTAACATTGGGTCGTAGTTTGGACAATAAAATTTGGTTAACTTTTGGTTTCGTTTTGAGTTGGATAATTCGATTTATGTTCTATTAAGCTTTTCTTTAGAAAATAAGCTTGGAGAGAAATGTTGGATGTTAGATAGGACTTGAATTCAGATAATTCAATTTGGGATCTAGATTAGTTTTGCTTGATTAGCGTTAGCAAAGACAATGCACATTTCGCATTCATTAATTGAGAAGTTAAAGTAAGATAGAAAGTTAAAATAAGATAGACTAACACTAAAATTTTAGAACAACAAAGACGAAGTTGAAATACTATTCATAAGATCTAAAATAAAATTAGATATTATGATCCAAATATGAGATTAGGCATAATTGAAGCACCCCATTAAACACCTTTTTTTTTTTCTTTTGTGTTAATTGAGAGTAAATAAATGTGGAAAAATTATTGATTTTTTTTTTTTTTTGAAGGAAGGAAAATTCAATTTAAAGCATTGCTCTTTTGCGTCTTGTGTCCTGTGCATTTCACGAGTCGCGGGGTCAGCGGCTCTTCAGTCTTCAATTTTCCTCTCTCTCTCTCTCTCTCTCTCTGTCTCTCTCTCTCCGCGAGTCTGCTCCGTCAAACTCAAGCATCTCTGGAGTAAGAGGAGAGAGAGAGAGAATGTCTCATTTTCAGAGCAAGAATCCAAAAACGTGTCGCCCCGGCAAGCCCGGCCAGACCTCAAGGGCGATCAACCTCGGCGTCGCTGAGGGCCAGATGGCCTTCCGCCTCCTGTGCGGCACACGCGCCGCCGGCGGCGTCATCGGCCACTCCGGCACCATCGTCAAGCGCCTGGAGAGAGAAACCTCCGCCAGGATCCACGTCGAGGACGCCGTCTCCGCGACCTGCTCGGAGAGAGTCATCCATGTCATCGCCTCTCATCACGTTGACCGGAATCTCCGAATCGACGGTCAGCTCTTCGATGTTTCCGCGGCGCAGGACGGTCTGCTTAGGGTTTTGAGAGAGTGCTGGAGCTGTCGGAGGACGGCGATGCGGTGGTGCGCTGCCGGTTGTTGCTTGCGGCGGGCATGGCGGGGGCGGTGATTGGGGAAGGAGGGAAAAGGATTAACACCATTGCTAAGATCACCGCCACTCATATCAAGGTTTTCCCGCCGGGGTCGCTTCCGCCGTGCGCCGCCTTGTCGGATGAGCTACTTCAGGTATGGATTCAAAGGAATTTTAGTTCTCAGTTTTGTTAATTTGATCTTTCTATTTTTGACCGGAGTGAGAGAGACTGAGACTAGGTATCCCAAAACTATCCACCATGGCCAATTGTCACCTGATTTTCTGGAATTCTTTCTGGTTTATGCGTGGAAATATTGCTTGCTGCCTTCTTAAATATTAAAAGGGCACTTTTTTCAATAGCTAGCGGTTTGTATGGCAGAGGAAGTGGCAAGTGGGAATAGTCATTTTAAGTGGTGAGCAGTTTGGGCATTACAAACCTTATTAAGGGATGGTGGTGAATTGGGCTCTGTATTAGATTGTTGTCATTAGTATGGAGAGATTTGGGTTTAATAATTGTGCTAATAAATGAGTGAAGAAAAGCAAATTGTTTCTGATAAAATGCATTTGGACAATTAACAATAAAAGAAAAAAATTGGTTGTCTGCTTCGATGCTCATGCCATTATGCTGATCTGGATGAAGGGATCAAGGGCAGAAGGGAGGGCAAGAAAATGAGCTCAGGGGCTTTGTTGTGATAGCAATGGGAAAGAGGAAGGCAAGAGTTCTTGAAGGTACCCACTTGCTTGCATCAGGAATGGACATCTAGTTTTGGGATGTTTTGAAGGCAGATCTTTAGTTTAAATGGAGTAGAGGCCGTTCCTGGGAAGTATTGGATTTGCTGAGATATTTGCCTGTACCATCTTCATGAGTGATTATTGACAGTACAATGTTGGCATACCTCTGATCTACGTTAGATCACACGCAGAAATGGCTTCTCTTCTTCTTCTATTCTGAAGGTCTTGTGACAATTGGTCTGGGAACAATGACAGGGTTGAGGAACACGGGTGGAACTGAGATGAAATTGTCATGTCTTCCTTCCTTCTTTTCTCATGAAAGTTTCATACAAAAAGGGATTGACCTTACCTATCCCACATTCATAACTATACCTTCAAGTTTTTAGGATATAGAATCATCGCACCTACTGTCCAACCAATTTGGAGAGAATCAATAGATTCCTTTTCGGGAGCGTTTCATCCTTCCCGAACGCAGCATACAACTCTACGTTGTACTGCGCTCTCCAGGTGTGCTTGTTCCCCTATCGTCCAGATTAATCACCTTTGCTTTGTATGTCCCATGTAGATTACTGGTGGCAGTCAAGCTGTGAAGAAAGCGTTGGTTGTTGTTTCACAATATCTTCAAAAGAGTAAACCACAAGTTGCAGGAACTTCCTCAAGGGTTTTGCATCCAAACACAAGTATGAACGTTGCTGGAACTAATGCTGAAGTGGGTGGAGGAGTAGCAAGAGAAGTGGTTTTCAGACTTTTGTGTCCATGTGATGCAGCTGGTGCTGTGCTTGGTTGGAAAGGGAGAAAGGTTAAGGCATTAGAAAACGAAACAGGGGCTAACATATACTTTTCTGCTCCTGAGGCTGGCTGCAATGAGCGTGTCATTACTGTTTCTGCTTTTGAGGTAACTCTCAACCATCTCCATTGAAACAAGCCATATGACCTTATGAAAAAATGTTTCTATCTTTAACGCATGTTAATGTTTTTGTTTCTGGGTTTTAGAACAAGGAATCGCATTACTCTGCTGCACAAAATGCTATTCTTCGTGTTTTCAACGAATTCACGTCATCTAATGGGAGGGAACTGTAACTGCCAGACTGCTGATCCAGCCGAATCAAGCTGGTTGGTTAAATGTTGGGGAGTCTTCAGTGATTTCTGCTATACGAAAAGCCACTGATGCCAAATTACAAATATTGGAAGGGAATTATGTCCCTGGTGTTACTACTAATGCGAGAATAATTCAGGTTTCCATGACTTACTGTTGCTAGTATGAACTATTATTTTTTGATGTGCCAAACACATTTGACTTCACTAGTTGATCTTTTGAAGGAATAGTGAACTCTTTGGTGCTATCATTTCAGTTGTCACCTACTATAATAGCATCTTACCATGATGTTCTAGTAGCTCAGTTATTTGGTAACTGCACTGTGCATATTACTCGTTAGGCTTTGTTGGCTCTATAAAATGACCATCTTGTACCTTATATCCATTTTTTATTAGGCTCTCAAGGGAAGTTGAAACCCATGATCTTCTAGTCATGCCATGATTGTCCTCTTGCTTGCTTGAACTTTGGTGACACCCCTCCCCTCTTCCGTGATAAGGAAATCTTGGCTGTGGTGAGCTGTCTAATCCTGTTTGGGTGATGCTGCCCTTGATATCCTCTCCTTTGTATGGTGTCATTTGCTTGTTGCTACTAGTTAACATTGAGTATTTCTGCATCTTTCTCTCTTTGTATATTCTTTGGTGCCAGTGTATTTGGAGTTGATTCTTCCTCATGTGCTAGTTGACTGACTCAACTTATTCTAAGATGACTATGCGGACTGCTTGCAGATTGATGGTGACTACTCTAGTGTTCTGGTTGCTTTATTTCAAATTAGCTGGAGACTTAGGGGAAGCTACTTCGACACTTTGATAGCACCTCTTCTCCCGCACAAATTATTCAACCCACGTCCTTATGTTGATGAAGCGGCAATGTTGACGGACAATATGAACAACTGCAGAGTTTCTGAAGTTAATGGTTCCTCGCCACACAAGTTCTCTCCCTCACAGGTGAAAATCACTGTTTCTTTGCCACTTCCTTTTAACCTGTCCGTCCTGGGTGCTGAATGGAGCTTTCCTGCAGTTTTCTAATGGACACTACTCAACAAGTATAGGAAGCCCAACAGACTTGGCTGCAGCTGATGGAGGTTTAGAACTTGGCAGGTCAGTTCTTGGTTGCTAAGTGTTCCACTTACATGTTTTACTTGTTTATTTTTGAGGAACCCTCTGTTCACATATTATGAATTAAATGAAATTGTTTCCCACTGCAGTTGGATTGCTCCCCCCAAAAAAAAAAAAAGGATTTAGCATTTATAAACCATTTTTAAAAATATATGCTGGGAAAGCAATAGTTACTTATTTGCTGCGAGTATCTTGTTTGAAATTCTTTTTCAAATTGATGGCGTGGGAGCGAGTTATCTGATCTTCATATCAGATTGCTAGTACTTTGTTCTGTTACTCCTGCATTTTACTTCGCTCTCCTTGTATGAAATCAAGGTGCTAAGTCTGATTTTCAGTTACTTAATTTACCTCATTCTGATTGTTAACAAAAAATATTTCTTAGTATTTGGTATTTTTGGTTATTTCTGATGCCATATTTTGCTTTAATTTTTGTGATGAACCAGCTAATTTCTGCTGATATTAGCTCTTGCATAATGAAATCCGATCTAATGTGGACTGTAGTTTCATGATACTTATGATTTCTTGGACGGGCTATGATACTTGCTTGATGCTATAAATGTTGTCCTAAAGAAGTTTGATGATGATGAAAGTTTGTCAACCACATTGCTCAAATTTGATGTTTTATAACTTGAGGGTTTAATGGAAATAACCTTTCAAAAAAAAAAAAATCCCGCTGTAGGACCCTAAGTACTTGTTTGCTGTGGTTATATGGTTGGCAGCCTTCATTGTTAGCTCATATATACATGCATTTCTGATTTAATTTAGATTCCTTGGTGGAGAAAGTAATATGTCCTGACGTTTTTGAGTTGTGCAGTGAAAACAAATCTTTTGTTGTGACAAATACGAAAGTGGAGATTGTAGTCCATGAAGATGTGTTTGGTTCTGTCTATGGTGATGATGGAAGCAATCTAGCTCGTTTACGACAGGTAATAATCTTATTCTACTTCTGTCAAGAGGAGTATTTAAGGTTTTGCATTTATATATACAAAATTGAAATGGGTGATGGATCTGGTGGATCATCATCCGAGTCCAATCTAATCCACCATCTAACCATCTAAGCCTATTCAGTGTGCCCTCCTCCCCCGCCCCACCCGGGCGGTTTTCATGTAGCTTGAGTGACAAATAGGCCTGTGTAGTGACTAGAAGGTGTGTGGGTTCTGTGGGTGGGATTGCCTGGCCCACTCACCTGGGTAGTCAACTCAATCTGGAATTGACTGTAAATCTGTGTTTCCAATAGCTGCTGCTGACTCAACACCCCTCCCCTTTGGGGTTAAGATTTGACCACAGCAGGATTGATAAAGGAATCCATCCATCTCTCTTGCAATAGGGCCTTAGGGATGTCATCTTACGTAGGGCAGAGACTAAAGAAAGTAATATGTATCTGCAGTGAGCCAGTGTCTGCATTTTCTTGACAAGTTTATTGGACAAAGTGGTACCTAACTTGCTTATGATCCAGACCTGAAATGATGCAAGCTAAACCTGTAATGGCTACTCCTTCAACCTTTATGCAAACCTGAATCAACCACCCTAAGCCTGAATTAATTTCTGTAAATGATATGTTCGATCTGAATTGTATCATGTGATCGCAAATATGCCCTGTTAACAAGCTTACTACAATACTAATGATTGGTGATCTGACGATGCATTGAAGCTTCCCTATACCTTGTGGATCTTATTTCATATCTACCCCATCTGTTGAAAAACAATGCTGTTGTTGACATGTGATGGACAAAATTAGCAAAATTCAAGTTGGCTGTTTCCAATTTGCAAGTGTGTGTGTGATATATATATATATATATATATATATATATATATATATGCTGTTGGGCATGAGCTTCCAGGTTTTATAGATTTAGTGTACTTCATGGCTCTTCAATGCCAGAATCAAATGCTAATACCCTGTCTGGTTTTGAGGCAGATTTCTGGGGCAACAGTTGATGTGCAGGATCCTTCACCTGGCAGTGAAGGGAAGGTCATAATATCCGGGACACCTGATCAAGTTCTGGCAGCTCAGAGCCTCCTCCGGGCCTTCATGATGTCTGCTCGATGATCCGAGTCATGCTGTCTTCCGTGTGTGTATATTCTCATCCACCCTTGTAGATAGCAAATGAGTGTAGTTGCTCGTCATCGAAGAAAGTTAACTTAGTCTGATTTAACCATCTTCAGATTTGGTCACGTATACATACTGGTAGTTTTTACACTAGAAACTCCGACGAATACACTTGCATATCAAGGTATTATTGGGTCTTGGTGATGTGAGTATTGTTTCAGAAGGGGCCATGATATGTAACTTATGGGCTTTATTTTTCTGTGATTTCTGATATGATAAAGTATTCTTTTTCATTTGGTCTAAACCAGAAGATTAGGTGGCCTATAATTACTAAATTAGTGGAAGTCACAGTCAATTTTCAGGTGTTAATTTGGAGAATCAGCTGCATAGAAAGAATCCTTGAGAGATCGAGGACAATTAAGAGATGTAACTTTTACTGTGCTTGGGGAGAATCACATATAAAGATCTTTATCTCTATCAGCAAAGAAATTGATTTAAGATAATCATAAAAGTTATCTTACTCAAAAATACTACTACTAAAATAAAATGTCATTAATATGGTGATTTTTTAATGTTTTTTAAAAAAAGTGATATATTTTATTACATTTAAGTAAATTTGCAGGAATTTTTAACTTAAGAATAAAGTAATATTTTTAAGCCCGAACTCTTACCGGTGGACAATGTTTTTGAACCTTTCTTAACTAGTTTTTAATTTTGTGGCTATTAAAAAAATAGTATTTAAACTTTGTTATATCTTTTTAAAAAATAATAAAGAAACGTTTCAATTATGTGGGCCATTTACGAAGGTTGTTGTAAAGAAGGAATCAAACAAACGATGACAGACAGGTGCTGAATAGTAGCGGAAACGTTCGGGTTGACGAAACCTTCTTTTTCCTCTGTCGAGATCATCCAGAGTGACCTGACGAGAACAGAAACGTTGAAAGATACAGCGATCCAAACCCCCAATTGCATCCATTTGTTCCATCAAAAAGAAGAAAGAAATTTTTTTGTTTAACAAAAAAAAAAAAATCGTTTCGCAACCCCAGAACGTTTCTCTGGCATTGGCCGCCTTGCATAATCTTAATTGTTAAACTCAAACCCCGTTTGTTTTTGGCTCCCCCTCTGCTCGTATTCCCCCCTGTCTCTCTCTCTCTAGGATGGAGTAGCGCTGGCTGAATCTCCTTTGTATTTCCACTCATCTCTTTCCCGGTGACCATGTTCATGCCCTGTTTCAGGTACATTTCTCTCTCTCTGTATAGATTTGGTGATTGTGTCAGGGTCAGATCAATGCCTGCTGAAACCCCACATGAATGCAGACGAGTTTGATAGAACCCAGTAATCATACAGATTATCATAATCTGAATTGGTTCGGATCATATACTCTGAATTCCCTTTGTTTCCTTACTCATCTGGGTTTCATTAGTTATTTTTGTGTTTCTCATATGGAGTAATTTATTTGATTTTATCAAATTCACAGTCTTATCTGTATTAAACTATGATATTGTGCTTTTCATACACTACAAACTCCTTAGTTACCTCGAATTTCATTTTGCTCTGTGATTTGGCAGTTCTTGATCCCTGCTTCAAACTATCCATGTTGAGCTTTTTGTTGTTGTTGTTGTTGTTGTTGTTGTAAGCTGAGAGTATGCCTATTGAATCCGATAAATGGGGGTGGAAACATGTGTGTGTAGTAGGAGGATTTTACAGAGGGAATCGTGCAAAGAGGTGGAAATGCAACCACTGTAGTCAGATTTACAATAGGTCTTACTCTCTAGTTAGAGCCCATCTTCTTGGGTTCAGTGGCTGTGGAGTTAGGCCTTGTCCTTCCATTGATGCTCCTTCGAGAGAACCATTTAGGTTGCTCGATCAAGAGGACCACCTCACTAGGAAGTTGTTGAAGAATAAGAAGACATTAATTCCTTCAAGTGGGAATTGTAATCTTTCTAGATTAAGGCATCCTTTTGGGACTAATTATCGACTAGGTGTGGAGGTCTCCAGCTCAATGAAGATGGATCGAGTTGCAAGTGATGTGGATAACATTGTGGCTAGGTTCTTTTTTGCGGATGGGTTGAACCTCAATGTTGTGGATTCATCATTCTTTCGCGAAATGGCTAAGGCAATTGGTGCTTTCGGCCCTGGTTATGAACCCCCATCGATAGACCAATTGTCTGGCTCTTTGCTTAGTAAAGAGAAGGTGAGAATAGAGAAGGCATTGGCTCTCGCCAGAGAGTCCTGGTCTCACACGGGGTGCACCATACTCTGTGCAAACCAGCTGGATGGCTCAGTAGGATGCTTTTGTGTTGAATTCTTTGTGGCGAGTCCTAGGGGTGTCATCTTCCTGAAACAGGTTGACATCACTGAGGGCGATGGCCCAGACAATCAGTTTATCAAAGAGCTCGCTGAGGTGATCATAGAGGTGGGACCTTCGAATGTCCTGCAAGTTATAACCCATATAAGTGGACAGGCTAGTGATGCTTTTGAATCAGTCCTCCTATCCAAATTCCCTCGTATATTTTGGTCTCATTGCTCTTCACATTCTATCCTTTTCTTAATGGAGGAGATTGCACAACTCAATTGGATGAAATCTGTTGTTTCATCAGCTAAAGAACTCGAACAGTGCATCTCAGCTTTTAACAGTGACATTCTTAAGGAGACCCTGGATCCTATTTCTAAGAAATTTGCCCCACCATATTCCTTGGTTAGAAGGATTGTCAATAAAAAGTCAGTTTTAGAGGAGCTAGTTGCTAGTGAAAATTGGAAGCAAGAGAGGCCTAGCAATGGTGGGCTCAATGCTGAGGCTGTTATATCAAGTGATGATTTCTGGGGCAGGGCAAATTTGATGGTAGATGTTTATGAGCCTTTTGTAAGACTACTTACTACATTCGATATACATAAATCTGTCATGGGCGACATTTACAATTGGCGGGTTGTGTCCCTTGAAGCCTTGAGAGGCAAAAAGATTGATGAATTGATGTTGAATCAACTGGAAATGCTGATAGAAACCAGATGGGATAAGCTGTTTTCTCCACTTCATGGGGCGGCCTATATCTTGAACCCAAAATACTTTGGAAAAGGCCAAAGCGAGAATGAACATCTGATCAGAAGTTGGAATGCCACTTTAGAGAGATATGAAGCTGATACCGAGGCAAGAAGGGTGCTCAGGCAAGAGCTAGGGAGCTATCAAAAAGGAGAAGGTTGTTTCGGGGAGGAAGATGCCATCGAGTGTAGGGACCAAATGGAGCCAGTTTCATGGTGGGAGAATTTCGGGTTTGAAACACCCAGGCTCCAGAATTTGGCTGTCAATGTTCTGAGTCAGATTTCAAGTGCAGAAATCATGTGCAGGGAAAGCTGTGGATGTGATACAATGACATTGACATGTAAAGAAGCTGTTCAGATGCTGGGGTTAGCAGCTGAAAGAGCCAAAGATTTTGTGTTTGTGAGGAATAATCTTAGGCTTGAGAGCCTCAGGAAGAAGATGCTGGCTTCTCACTCTGGTTCAACATGACATGATCATGGATTTAATTTCGTTGTTATTTTGTGTAAGATTCTAAACCCATGTTTGTTTTATAGTTCTATTATGTTTAAGGGGTTTCCCATCTTTAGTAGATTTTTTTAAGTATGTTTTGGTTATTTAATGCATGTGTCAAGGAAAAGAATTACCAGTTGAGGGAGTAAGAGATTCTCAGTGTAAATTACTATTCTCATTGTTAAATTCAGACCATTATTGTCAAATGCCCAAGTTTTGGGGTTCTTTTTTTCATGAATCAACTTCAAGGTATGTCATCTTGATCTATCTCAGCACAATATAAGAAGCAAGTTGTTTTATTAGTCGTAGATGCTCCATTTTATACTCTACATTACATGTAAACTGGTATCATATAAAGTCTAGGTGGGTTATGGACTAGAAATGTAATTAAATATACTAGTCTTATACTTGAATTATGGAGAGCTAATTTCATTTGGATCCTAGACTAGAAATTATTGACCATTTTTTCTAACTGTGACCATTTATCGAGGGAGTTACTTCAACAACAAAATTACATTATTGCCTATTCGAATTTACATACAAAACACAAATAAAGAGGAAAAAAACATAAACGAACATAAAAATAATAGAAATGAATAGAAACGAACATAAACAAACGTAAACGAATATAAAAAAATAGAAACGAATAAAAACGAATATAAAAGAATGTAAACGAATCTAAAATATAAATAGATTATGTTTTTTTTTGTAAAGTCGAACAGATCCGTAAATGGAAGGAAGGGAGATTTGGGCCGAAATTAATTATTGTGAAGTTACATTGCCCGACCCAACTGAAAGCCCAGCCAATAGTGAAGCCTAGAAGCGTATTAATACGAGGGCCCATCTTGAAAGACCGCGCGTTCCTTGCACCTCTTACTGAAGCAATCTCTTTGTCTCTGCCACACTTCTTACTCGGCGGTTGGACACAGCAAAGCAAAGCTCAGCTCTACTCAAATCTGGACACTATTGAACGCGCCACCGACGACGGCCGATGTCGGCGGTGAAGCCACCGCAATCGCCACCATCTTCTTCGATGTTCACTCTCCGTGGATCTCTCCTAACCCTTGCTATTCTCACTCTAATCTCCTTCACCTTCCTCTCTCTCAAATCCCTCCGCTCTTCACCTCCACAACCTTCCTCTAATCTGGTACCATCTCTCTCTCTCTCTCTCTCTCTCTCTCTCTCTCTCTCTCGTTTTTCCTTCTGACGTTAATTTGGATCTGATGTCCATTGAAGGTTGTGAACGCCGTCGGCAAATCAGATGAGAGAGAAGCGGAGGAGGAGCTGTCGGAGGTTTATCACACTCCGAAGATCTTCAAGCTGAATTATGCAGAAATGGTGAAAAAATTCAAAGTATATATATATCCGGATGGCGATCCCAACACCTTCTACCAGACTCCTAGGAAGCTAACCGGAAAGTACTCCAGTGAGGGATACTTCTTCCAGAACATTCGAGAAAGTCGATTCCGCACCGACGATCCCGATCAGGCTGATTTGTTCTTCATCCCCATTTCCTGCCATAAGATGCGAGGAAAGGTACGATTCTCTTTAGCCCTAATTTAATTCGACCAAAACATCAGGGTAAAACACTTGAATTGCAATGGATAAAAATGTGGGATTAGTTTAGTTTGTTAGTTGTGTGAACCATACTTCTGGATTATTTCGCTGTCAACAGATCATTTGGTTTATAGGAACTGGGATGATGGGTAAATGAATCTGCTGTTGTCTATCAGTAATCTGTATGCACTGTTATCCAATTTCAGTTCTTCTCTCTCGGTAGTTGCCAGCAAGTTGTAACAGTTATATCTTATTTTTCCCCATTGCAAGGTTTAGAAAGTCCGAACATTAGATATGACAAGACAATGACTGTTTCTCAATGCAGGGAACATCTTATGAAAATATGACTGTAATTGTCAAGGACTACGTTGAGAGTCTAATGGTCAAGTACCCTTATTGGAATAGAACATTGGGTGCCGATCACTTTTTGTCACTTGCCATGATGTTGGTGTAAGGGCAACTGAGGGGTTGCCATTTCTTATTAAGAATTCAATCCGAGTGGTTTGCTCCCGAGCTATGATGTTGGTTTCATCCCACACAAAGATGTTGCTTTGCCTCAAGTACTACAACCATTTGCTCTTCCTGCTGGAGGAAATGATCTAGAGAACAGGTAGATGGAGATTAACTTTTCTTTTTCTTATCGATGCTTTTTCATTGTGTGGCCTGTTTATCCTGGCTATCAGACTGGGCCTGTGATACTCTCTTGCTTTGTATTTTTACTCTGGGATTACATCGAGCTTACCTGTGGTACTAATTGGCCTTGTTGATATAGGACCTCAAAGTGCCTAATATAGGTGTACTTTATCTGTCTAAAAACAAATATTTTTGAAGCATAACATTAAACATCTTATGCAATAAGCTTCAGAGTGATGGTTTGTTGAGGACATGGAACTTGCACCTTGATAGTTTTGTGGTGTAAGAATTGCATATTCAATCATAGTATGAGACAGGCTTCAGAGGGGTTATTTAGTACTTGTTATGAGAGGTACTGATGTGTAGCTCATCTGAAACTGACAAGAATGTGCTCTGCAGGACGAATCTTGGATTTTGGGCAGGCCACCGGAACTCCAAGATTAGAGTAATTTTGGCAAGAGTCTGGGAGAATGACACCGAACTTGACATTTCAAATAACAGGATAAGCAGGGCTATTGGGCCTCTCGTATATCAGAAGAGGTTTTACAGGAATAAATATTGCATATGCCCTGGTGGTTCTCAAGTTAACAGTGCCCGTATCACAGATTCAATCCATTATGGTTGTGTTCCTGGTAAGGTGTCCACCTTATTAACTGATTTACGGTCCAAAGGAAACAGTCTCTGTAAGGGGAAAGGTTGCCACACTTTACCCCATAGCCTTCCTTCGGTGGGACTCTAGTGTATGGATACATTTGAACTGTTGTGATATTGGTTTTTGAAAATGGTAAACTGCTATTAGTTTTAAAAATGGTTAACTGCCTAATCTCTGCCATGGACATGTGTATAGAGAACTCGCGAATGGCTTATGTTCTTGTAATATTCTGGCTTTTATGTTCAATATGAGGACCTGTGAAATTCTAACTAGTACTTTGTATGTCTCCAGTGATTTTGTCTGATTACTATGATCTGCCTTTCAACGATATCCTTGATTGGCGTAAATTTGCTGTTATACTGAGGGAGAGAGATGTCTATGAGCTCAAGCAGAAGCTCAAGGATATACCATATTCAGAGTTTGCACGGCTGCATCTGAATCTTGTTAAGGTATAAATTTTTCTTTCATAATTGTATTGGTTGATTTTTAACCCAGATATGGCTCCTCTTTCCCATTTATAAGTTGTGAAACTTAAGATGTTCCATGTAGAAACTTAAACTTTTTAATGCAAGGTAAGCATTATTACATGTTGAATGTTTCATGGTTCTTCACACAGATGCCTGTTCCTGCTTTGTTCTTCAGTGACAAGCATAGTAGTTAAGTTCGGTACTCAGTGAATAACAGACTTTCGAAATTGTTATTATTTGTTCCTGGTTAGCAATAGCATTGCTTTCATCCCTGACTGGGAAGAGGGCCAGGGTTGGGGAGTCTGTTCGGAGCATCGGTGATCAAGAGAAAGGGAATTGCCATAGGAGTCAACTGAGACAAGTTTTTCATTTTTGGAGTTGGTACCTCTATCTCGTGAAATCATCTTGTATATCTTTCTTGTATCAGGTACAAAAGCATTTTCAATGGAACACCCCTCCTATCGAGTATGATGCTTTCCATATGGTCATGTACGAGCTGTGGCTGCGCCACCATGTCATCCGGTACTGAGGTTCTTGTGAGGAATCTTCCACTTTGGCTGTTTTGTATACACATGAAGACTTCTAGATCAATCTTAAAATATCAGCGAAAGCAAAGAGTAGCTGCTGGTCTGAAGCCTCTGTAAATTATTCGTTGACGGAGAATTTCTCCGGTCTTCATGATGGCTGTGGATGATCAAAATGTAGAAGATGTTAAAAGGTCACAGACTCATTTCATTCATTCATTAATGTAATCGTATTCTGACCTGTAATTGGTTGTTTGTTACCAAAGTAATTTCCCTGTATTTGATGATAGCCACTGATCAATGCGGCTTGCCAGTTTTTCTAAGGCAAAATGCAGAACTTCATCTGAAGCGCTTTAGCTTATATTTGCAGATGATCCATTTGTTGATGGTGCTTTTTTTTTTTTTGGGGTTCTGTTTATAGTTCAGTGTTATAATATTAATTACTCCAGGTTTTTGGTAATTAGTGGATTGTCATATGTTCAAGTTTTAGTGCGATTCTCCCAGCAGCCTCGCCCCCTCTCTCCACAGATGTTTCCCAATTGAGTGAATCACTCCTCTCCAATTTATCTCAAATTCTATTTCTCCTCCCCTATTTTATTATATTTGTACTTTATTGTCTTTGTGGCTACTCTAAATCTAAAACACACCAATTATGCAATTACAATGAATGATATGTAAAATAGGGTCATGTTTCATTAGTTTTAGCATATAGTAAGACTTCTTATACTTCCTTGTACCTTCTTACAGCTTTTTACAACTTTATAATTGTCTTACAGATTGCTTACAACTTTTTATAATTTTTCTTATAATTTCTTACACCCTTACAACTCCTTATACCTAAACGGAACAGGGCCTAAGTCGTTTCCTACTATGATTAAAATTGTTATTATTATAGATTTCCCTCTTATACAAAATTATTACGGAATATAGTATTTTTATATGTATGTACAATAAGGATTCATATCTATTATATAGATAGTTTAAAAAAGCCAATTTTAAGTTAGCAAAAATATTTCAATTAAATTGCCATACTTTTTAACGGAACCAGCTTTTGTGCAATTTAGGTATGTGATCAAAAAATTACATTGAATATATCGTGTTCTTGTCTAACTATTTTTTAATAATTTTAAATTTTCTTAAATTATAGTGTAAAGTATATTAATAATCCAAATATAGTTTACACCAGATTCAGATTTATTTTTCAGAATTTTAGGTCTAAAAGATAGTTTAATAAGAACTCAAGTTACGTTAGGGTAGTTTTTAATACCCTGTGGTATACCAAGAGGAGTCTCAGCATGTTGGATAGGGTCGAAATGCTTCAGAAACCCAAAAATCAATTTCCCGCCGGAAATTTCATTTCCGTTCTCTGCGAAAATCTTTCTGCAATCTCCTTAGAAATCACAGATTTTCGACAAATCAAATCCCTGAAAAAGAATTTGAGAATTGGAGGTTTTCAGGGAAGAGAAACTTATCTGGCTTCGTTTCGTCGATGCTGTAACAAACGAGTTCGGTTATTCAATTTTCTCTCAAGGAAGATTTATGCGTTGCGACATAGGGTTGATGAACTCTCGAATGATGCACAAAGCGCGGACATGTAAAAAATCGTGATCGAGAATGACAAAAAGAAAGAAATACAAGGTGCGTCTGACTTTGATTGGAGAACTTCTCTTACTGCAATTTCTTTTTCTTCTAATTTGTCTGATTCGAGCTCCGATTCCATCTTTTTTAACACAAGTTCTAATTCGTATAATTCATTGACTTGAAGGTAAAAATTCATTAATAAAAGAAAAACAGAAAATTAGTAGGTTGAAGATACTCTTTGTAAAATGTGCAAGTTTGGATTGCTCTAATCTGATTAATCAGCTCCCGATGATTAGACATGAAACAATTTTTCTTTTAAAACATTAAGGAAAGTCGCTTCGATAAACCTTGGCAGAAAGATGGTTCAAATTGTATACATTTCTTTATCCAAATGTTTAATTATTATTTTTTAGAGGAGTTATCAAGAGCAGTATAATCTAGGTGCTTAATTACGGGTCACAAATCCTTAACCGTAGATAATGATACTGCTAGTTGAGCTCCTTCTTCATGATTTTATTTATTTACGTTTGGCGTATCTTTGTGTTAGGTTCTCAAGTAGAGAATAGAAAATGATCCTAGGCATAATGACCTTCCAGATGTGCCAAGGATGGATCATGCTTTTGACGCTTTCAAGTCCAGTATTCCGCTAATACTACGAGTTTTTGTGAATGTATTAGAACAAAATAGTGAAATATATGCAAAGTGAAATTTTTCTTATCTCGTTAGGCTCGAAAATAATAAGGGAAATGAATACCTTCGTAACTTCTACGTACTTTTTTCATCAAATAGTGGAAAAGATTGACACAATCAAAGAGAAAGAAGCTAATTATGGCTGATTTAATAAGATAACATATAGTTCTGTTTGCTCATGTAGTTTAAGTTTAATCCAATGCTTCTAAGACGTTAAAACTACATTCCAAACAACACCTTCCCCGCAGAGAAGAAAAGAAGAAAGGAAAAATGAAAGAAAAAGAAAATGGATAAACAAAGAGAGCTATGTGGGCATACCATGTTCCAACAAGGCAACTATAATTCTATGCAGTATTCAACATCTTCATAGTACCTTTCAGTAAAGCAATCATTTAAAAATGCTTTGTGAGCTCATGCTTTTGGCCAATGGTATACTGCCACGCTCATAGATATAGACAAAAAGGGTTGGGAGAGGAAATTAAGGTGGCGGTTAAGGAAGAGTTGGAACTTTTCTGCAAGTAGCAATGGAAAATGACGCGTGCTTAGAATCCACAGTTATTGATTCTGGTAACTGTATTTGTTCTAACCACACGTCTATAATTGTGAAGAAAAGTTGAATTATGTCATTTAGTGTTGTTAAATGTTAATTATACATCCACAATCTTACACTATTATAGTCGTACATGCCCAGGTGCGTTGCAAATTCATGGATATATTCCTGGCAGCCTTTTCTAGAGGGTTTTAAATGCAATAGGCAATGACTAGGATCACAAGTCATTTACTGATTGAATGCTCCAGTCAACAATGCTACACCGAATTTTAGGCATCCACCGGACATTCTTTCTGTTGAGTAATTCCATTACGGTGGCAGAAATATACATCAAATACAAAGCACATGATGAAAAAGGTAAAACTTGGAAGCTAGCTACATGAACCATTATTTGCGTCAATTTGTTATGGCATTGGATTGTTGTTAGATCATCAAGTAGCTTTTTACCTATAAAATATCACCCTTTGATCTCTGATTGTCTCTCAATCACAAATACTACTATTGATGCTCAATTCTTCTACTCATAGTCACAGATACTTGAACATTTGTAATTACCCCCAGTCCCTTTTCTTAGTTTGCTTTATCTAACTATCTAGAAATGGAAAGTGAAAAGTCCTCTAAATGTTTTAGCATTGGACAAAGTGCACAAGAGAGGGGATTGACACACGTCCCAGAGTGCTATCAGGTTCCCCACTTGCAACGTCCCAGCTTGGATTCTCCCCAAGCAGATGTACCTGTGATTGACCTAGCTGGATTACGAGAGGGCCCCACTCAACGATCCATGGTCATTACCAAGATTCGTCAAGCATGCAGCAGCTTTGGATTTTTCC
Organism: Talinum fruticosum; assembly: GCA_021018815.1. Taxonomy (NCBI): domain Eukaryota; kingdom Viridiplantae; phylum Streptophyta; class Magnoliopsida; order Caryophyllales; family Talinaceae; genus Talinum; species Talinum fruticosum. The sequence goes on from JAITYX010000021.1 coordinate 1,267,102, forward strand.
AAGTAAGATTCCATTTTTAAGCGAGATATATTAATAGATGTTGCCAGTTTTCTTCTACATTTAAGTATTAATATGGATCTAGGCTTTTCACTGAACAATCTGGAAAAAGAAGGGGGGTAGCAGAAAATGAAGGCTTAATTCTGCATGGTTACACTCGTCATGAGAATATTATTCCTAATTCCATGGGAACTGCAGGTGGTTAATCATGGTATCGACCAGGCTGTCCTTGATAAAGCACTTGCTGCAGCAGATGGATTTTTTTGCCTGCCTGCAGAGGAGAAGTTAAAGTTCATGTCAAGCGATGTTCACAAACCAGTGAGGTATGGTACAAGTCTCAAGGATGGTGTTGATAAGATACAGTTTTGGAGGATTTTTCTTAAAACTTATGCACATCCGCTGAAGGATTGGATTCAGTGTTGGCCAGAGAATCCACCCAATTACAGGTAATTTTTCTAAGTTTCTTTTAGATAATCCCTTTATGATAGACAAATTTACAAAAAATTAAGTGCTTAATCTGGTCTTCTATGATGAATGCAATGATGCAAATGCACGTCTTCAATGATGAATGCAATGATGCAAATGTACCCTATTACACTCTAGGAGAATATTTGGCCTGACTCATCCTACATTGGATTGATAAAATCCCACACGCGAAGAAAAGTAAGGGAAGATGAATTTAGGAAGGTGAATTGTGTTTCCCAGATTTCCTTTACAGCAAAGAAAGAAGCTAGCTGCAAACCATGCATGTGGCTGTATTAACTTTGTACGAGGTGTGGTTAGTTTTTGTGACCTCATGTGTTTGTCTGAAAGTTGTAGCAGTGAAAACAAGGGAAGGGCTGATGTAATGTGAATGGAATAAATGCTCCATTTGCCCAGAAATCCATGCATAATGACAAGAAGATGTAGGTCACATATATTCATATAATATCTGACAAACCCAAACCAATTTCGTGGTTTTGAGCGGTTCAAGTAATTAGAAATCTCCATATAGTCTATCCTAGTCTATCTAGATTCTTACCACCATCTTCTCTGGATATGATCGGGTTGTTTGACGTCCCTATTCTGCGTATGATACACAGGGAAGACGTGGGAGTCTTTTCTACCGAGGTGCAAAAACTGGCCCTACAATTGGCAGGAGCCATCACAGAGAGCCTTGGTTTGGGTCCCAAGTATCTGACTGCCAAAATGGATGAAGGTATGCAAGTAATAGCCTCAAACTGCTACCCGCCGTGCCCTCAACCCCATCTTACCCTCGGTTTGCCTCCCCATTCGGATTACAGCTGCTTGACCATCCTCCACCAGAGCTCTCAAGGGCTTGAAATCATGGACATGAAAGACAGAGGGGCATGGAAACTAGTTCCTGAAATCAAGGGCGCCCTTCAAGTCCATATAGGGGACCATTTTGAGGTGCTAAGCAATGGGCTCTACAAAAGCGTGGTTCACAGGGCTACCCTAAATGATGAGAAGACAAGGATTTCCATCGCGAGCCTCCACAGCTTGGGTGTGGATGAGATAATGGAGCCTGCCCCTGAATTGGTGGACCAGGATCACCCCAAGGCCTACAAGGGAAGCAGCTTTAGGGATTTCTTGAATTTCCTTCGTGCCAATGATATTGGTCAAGGCAAGATCAGCTTCCTTGCCACCCTCAGAGTTAGGTCTGATTAGTTTTAGCTATTTGTACGTTCACATGGAAGGGCCTTACATTGTGTTGTAAGTTGTAACTAGACCTGGTAAAGTTGACCTGAGATCCAAAAACCAAACCCCTTAACCCCAGACCAATACTCGAGATACGCTGCCCAATTTGAACCTGAAACCGAATTGATTCAACCCAAACCTTCTCCTCAACCTGTTGTCCCAGAAACATCAAGTGACACAAAATCAACCTGACCTGAACGAACCTCAATCGAAGTTTCATCAACCCGAATACCACCCCTCTGTACCGAACTCAAACCGAACAACCTGTTTGCCAGATCTAGTTAGAACAAATGATTTTATGGTTGTTGCTTTTCAAGTTTTTTCTTATACTTGCTGTTTTCCTTTTTGTGTACTCTCTCCTCCAGCGCTAAATTCTAGTTCTATGCGCTTTCATGGAACAACAGTGTCCCTTGCTAAAGATTTTTCAATTGGGTTGCAATAAGATTTCATTTACAACAATGTCCAAATCTTTCTACAGATTTATGTAACCAGTCTTATATAGTACTCTTGTTCCCATTCTCTTATATATAGATTTATTTAACCAGTCTTATATAGTACTCTTGTTCCCATTCTCTTATATATATTTGTAACCGGTGGGCATGGACGCTTTAGTTTGTGCTAAACAGTAATTTATGTCTGGTCTTGTTTAGCTGATGAGTTTCAGGTGGTTTAAATGTGCTAATTTGTTTCTTTTTACTATAATCTTTAACTATTTATTTCTTTAAAATAAAATTTTGAGTTTTGATAAGCAAGACAACCCATAGTCATATGCACGGAAACACCTTAACTAAGTGAAAAGGCATGGGACGAGGAGAGAAGGAAGGATTTTATATGGTTGATTACTAGAATTTTGGCAAGAAATGATTTACTCAGGAATCTGCATGTGAAAAACTCAGGAAGCAACTTTGATAAACCTCACCTGCTTAAATTGAAAGAAAGCAATTTTCAAAATGACAGTTCTTTACCTAAATGCATAATTTTGGGGGTGATTTCTGTGACAGATTTTGTTACTTGGTAGTGAGTTCCCTGAGGAAGTCTCTTTTGTGAACCTCTACACCAGGTTGGAACTTGAAAGTGTATCTTTAGAATAGGATCTAGTATTTATTAGCTTTGGCAGTTGTATCATGCAATCTAGAATGCAGTCTCGGGCCTTGTGAGCTGTGATTGACATTCAATGCGATAAGTAGAACGAAGCGACTTCTTTAGGAGTCGGTTTCCTAGTAAATCCAACTTTATGTTGATAGTACAAACTTATAGGCCATAATTACAAGAAAAGATTGAATATATGATTGATATATCTTTCAGGATGTTTCTCTATATAGTAGCAAATTTCTTTAACCATTTGTATTTGTAAGAGTTGCCATCCAAGTATGGGTTGCAGAATGCTATCAAGGGACAAGTTCTTAGAAGCTCTGTGTTTTAGCGTTGGACAAAGTGCACAAGAGAGGGGACTGGCTTGTGCTTTGTGGTCACTAACCACATTCATTTAGCCTGTAGCCACCGAGGATTTTTCCAAGTAAGCCTCTATTTTCTTTAGATAATATCTTATATATAACTATATAGTCATCATGTTATTATGTGCGCTTTCCTTAACTAAATTCTGTGTTTGAGAATTTGTATGCATCTAATTTTAGAACTGAACAAATTCCCACAGGTGGTTACGATTGCATAGGCAATCAGTCACTGATAAGGCACTTGCTGCAGTAGATATATGGTTTTTCCTTCTTGTCTCGCGAGGAGATTTATGCCGAATGATCTGCACAAACCTGTCAGCTATGGTACAAGCCTCGAGGATGGTGATGGTAAGATTCAACCTTGGGAGACATTTCTGATTTCTTTTTTTTTTTTTGTCCTTTTTTGACTAAGGCATTTATGCAAATCTCTTTTGTATTGTTGGCTGTCTAAGTATTGGACATCTATCATATATGCTTGGAAAATGTACAACTAATTAAGCACTTAATCTTCTCCCATGATGAATTCAGTGATTCAAAATGCATGATTTATTGATATGTAGCATGCTTACACTCTATGCCTATGAAAGATATATGTTTGGAGCTATCCTACATCACATAGAAGAATCCTTCATTGAGAGAGAAAAGGAACTAGATTTAGAAGGACAAGCTGTTCCTCCCCCTCCCCTCCTTCCCCAACTCCCCAGCCCCCAAATAGTTTCTACCTGGGAGGGTAGTATTTGTGACCTCATATATTTGCCTGACAGTTGTGGTAGTGAAATGAGGAAAGCTGAGCAAGGCGAATGGAATTTGTATACCTCGAATGAATTGTTACTAGAAAGTCAAAGTCAAATATCCTTGTGATGAACTGAAAACGTGAACCAAGTTCATGGCTCTGATGAGTGATCAACAATATGAGGTCATTCTTGTGGACAAAAGTTACTGGTGATATAATCTTCATAATATTTAATCCTTTGCCTTTTTCATATAATCTCCATTGATTTTCAATTAACAAAAGATGTTGGTGATATAATCTTCACAAAATTGAATCCTTTGCCTTGTGGACTTAGAACTTATTTGTAATTTGGATTTCGCAATATTTGGTGCTGTATAACTTTCATTTCACTTATTTGTTTGGTGTCAAAAGTTTACTATTAATCTCTTCCTTTTGCATGCATTATTGCGATCATCTCGGATATGATCAGCAGTTGGTTGGCTTGCTAATACTTATGCAGCTCGTGATAGACAGGGAAGACATGGAGTCTACTTGACAGAAGTGCAGAAACCTGTGGTGGGAAATTGGCAGGAGCCATCACGAGAACCTAAGGTAGGCCAAAATGGATGAAGATATGCAAGTAACGGCCTCAAATTGTCATCTACTGTGTCCTCAATCCCATCTGACGTACACTTCCATTCAGACTTGAGCTGCTTGACCATCCTCCTTCAGAGCTCTCAACAGCGTCAGTCATTCTTGAATCTTGAACGTGAAAGATGGATGCCATGGAAATCAGTGGCTGCCTTTGAGTTCCATATGGGGGATCATTTTGAGGTTCTAACTGTTCTAAGCAATAGGCTCTACAAAAGCATGGTTTACAGGGATACCCTAATGGTGAAACCACAAGGATATCAATGGCGAACCTCCACAGCTCCGGGATGGACGAGATAATGGAGCCTGCCCCTGAATTGGACGAGGATCTCCCCGGTCTCCAAGGAAGAAGCTTTATGTTTTTGTTTTTTGAATTTTCTTAGAGCCAACCATATTGAAGAAGACAACATCAGGGCATTAGCTTCATTGCCACCCTCAAATTGAAGACTGATTAATGTAGTTGTGGATATATGGAAGGAATACTACTTCGGCTCGGATAAGTCGTTAACAGTTATAGTTGATGCTGTTTTCGGTTGTCTTTCATGAGATAGAGCTACTTCGACCCGTAAAAAAATATAATAGTGTTTATTGTCTTATATTGATCAAAATAAATAGTGTTGGGTATATGTACAGAAATAGTTATCAACTGCAGTGGTGGAGCTCTTTGGTTTCCAAGGGTGTGGCAAAAAAATTTTGTTGAAAGTTATGTTTAAAAATTATAAAGAATCCATAAATTTATTTAAAAGGGACACTCATAAAAAATAATAATATCTATACAATTTAAAAATATTTAAAAAAACTCTTAAATATATTTACGAACTCCATTACTAGTCAATTAATATTATGCTTTATTTTGATAACTCCATACTGAAACATTACAAGAACGAGCTTTCATTTACTTTTTTTTTTTAAAAAATAATTGAATAAGAAAAGATTCATCAATAGGCAAAATAGTAAGGACACCTGTCCACCCGCCTAACAAAGGTTGTATTTTTCTTTTTGTAGATGATTAATTGTTTTTTCTTTTTTTTTAATGATTAGTTGATGAAATATATTATATATATGCATTACAAGTAAACCAACCCATCATCCTCACATGATACCTCATCCTACATATCAAATAACCACAATCCCCTAATATTATCGTTGTATAATGTAGAGAGTCTTTGAACCACCGTAAATTGGGGTCTCCTTCTCTCTCTTCTGTCTATTATTATTATTATTATTATTATTATTATTATTATTATTATTATTATTATTATTATTATTATTATAAATCTTTAGATTTTAATATCCTAACTTAAGGCCATGTTGTATAAAATTTTGAAGTATTAATCTATCCCGTAACCTTTCCACCTTTAGTATTAATATTTTTTTAATATCTTATACTTTAAAAAATTAACCTTAATTATCCCACTTTCCGTTTCTAAATATAAAACATTAAAAAATATTAGTATTAAAAATTAGGATATTATAGGATAAATTAATAGTCGGAATATTATGAATAACATGATCTAGAGTTTGGATATTCAAATTCAATAATTCTATTATTTTTTTTATGATTAGCAATCGGCATTATATTGTCGATTAGCAGAGTGCAGACAGTGCATCATCGATCGTTGAAAATCTGGAGGTGGAGAAACGTTTCTAGCCGTTTCAATGTCTAGTGGAGATTACCATTATTGTCTCATTGAAGCTTATTATATTGTCTAACTTTGTTTTTTTTTTTTCTGTATTTAATAATTGCCAAAATCATCTGGGGCAGTCCACCTGGTATTATATCATTAGATGAAAATTTTAATAAAAGGAATCTCTTCAACTAAATAATACATGTGCTATAATTTAATTAGTTCATAATTTTTATTTTCCTTTGTTTTAGATTGCATTATTTCATGATAATTCATATATATCCCAATTTATTTATGTACACAAATAATAATGTAGTAGTTGTGTCCTTTTCTTTAATCAAAATGTACAAAGTCTAATAGACACAGAATCTAATAATTGTCATCAAATTTTCGATGATTACTGTTAAAAAATTTTATCATCTAAGTTAACAGATACATGATAATAATATAATCTGTATGTGGTGACGGGATTGGGATCACTATTGCTATAAAATTTTATCATCTAAGTTAGCAAATACAGAATAATAATATAATCTGTATGTCGGGACGGGGATTGGGATAATTATTTCTTGGAGTACGCTGGTTAGACATGATGAGCTTCACAGCTACAAGTAGCCACTAGTATATATAATATGTGCCAACTAAGGCCAATTCATTAATCATCCTATTAATTACAGTATTTCACTAAGAGTACAGTCAATCTCTATTGATTGGCGGACCAAATACAGCTAGATAAATAAGCAAAATAAAAAAAAGAACCCCTTCGATCAAAAAAAAAAAAAAAAAAAGAGAGAACCCCAATAAGGAATTTTCAAGCTCTTATAATTAAAGTGAGTAGTATAATGGAATAAGCCAATTTCATCTTTCTCTTTCCTTGATACTTGAATAGTATGTCGGTTTACTATGGAGCATATGGAAAAATTAAAACGTTATAACTTTCAAAATAAGTGAAATGAACATTTATAAATTTAAAGGTCGAAAAATTGAGTTAAAGATTTGATCCAAAAAAATTCATATAATTAATTATATTATTTACTATTTTTTTCGACTGTGAATGGATTGAATTTATTATCCTCTAAAATCTCTTATATCAATTTCTAAGAAACAAATCTGAGTGGTAGATGACTCTTATCAATGTAAATTGTATGTTTTTCTTTGCCACTGAAAAAATCAAAAAAATTAAAAATGGAAAATAATTGAATTATTACTTGCTTAGTTCCTGGTTTATGGGGAACAATCGATTAATTTACATGAGAATTAAAAGTATGTCAGAGGGAGCACCATTTATTTTATTTTATTTTATTTTTATGAGAGCGTGTTATTCTTATGGCTGTGCTTAGGGGTGTAAATGAGCCGACGCGGCTCGCCGAGCACTCGAGCTCAGCTCGGCCAAAACTCGACTCAGGCTCAAGTCAAACTGAGCCCGAGCCAAGCCCGAGTTGGTTTGAAGGCATACCGAGTCAAGCTCGAACATAGCAAGGCTCGAGTTTAGGCTAAATAATTTATTTTTGTTCTCAAAACACTTGTGTGGAGAGTATAAAATTACCTCTAAAATCAACAAAAATTTATTCAAACTTTTATTTTTGGAATCTAATACAAAAATATATAATTTAACTTCGATTATAACATTAAATTTAAAACCTTTTAAGAAACACAAAAAAAAGAAACCGAACCGTTCGGCTCTAGCCTAAACTTCAAAGGCTCGGCGAGCTTCAAACCAAACACAAGCCGAGCTAAATGATAAACGAGCTGAGCCCGAGCCTGGCCGGCTCGAGCTCGAATTGACTCGGGCTGGACTTGACTCGGTGCTGGTGCATTATTGAGGTGATAAGACCTTTTTTTCCATGTTTATTTGATTAAATAATTGTATTTCAGGAGACTTTCCACTAAAAATAGAGGGAGAGAAAGGTGTCCTTGCTGGATTCAGTCTCAGTATAAAAAGAGGGGCGTCCCTTCTTGCAAAATCAACAGACAGAAGAGAGAAGAGAGCTTGCACTTTGGATCAGAAAACAAGTAGAGATAGAGAGAGAAAGAGAGAGATGGAAGGAGAAAAATCCAAGAGCTGCTGCCCATCAAGTGCACCTTGCGGGTATGTCATCGAAGAATATATATTTACATATACATATACACATACACATACATATATACATATATGGTTGCATTTTTCCCATATATATACTCGGTCGTCACCTATCACTCATCTTCGATAAAATCTTAAAGATATTATAAGAGTATAATATTGAATTTCTTCATACGTTTTTATTGGATTAACAGTAATATAAATCTGGATGAGTTAGCTACCCAGCATGTAATTTTTATACGAATAAAAAGCTGACATCCTATTGATTGAATTAAGTACGAGTATATGATTTTTCAATTGAAAAAAAAAAAAGATTTTCCCCATTCCCCTCATATTAATAATATACTATTTTATTATCATTTATAATTAATTATATTTATTTAAGCTATGTAATGTGGGTAATTATGTGCTAATGGTGGTGAAGTGCAGGGTGACTGATGGAGCCAATAGCAAAGCGTACTGCAAGTGTGGGCCAGGATGGAAGTGTGAGATTCGAACCATCGAACCTTCTGAATTCGATGGCAAGCCCTTCTCCAAATGCACCGGTGACTGCACTTGCATCACGTACGTATACACACACATATATTTATTACCATAAATAAAATTAATTAAATCATCCTACAATATTTAATTTTAATTTATAATTCATGATATTATTGTCATTAGCTAAGTTTATTCCACGTATTCTATCTAAATCGGTTTGCAATTATTATTTTTTATGACAAAGATATGATTCGACATATCACTCTGAAAGCTAAATAGTTAAAAGTTTATTTGATTTATGTAATTTTCGTGAAAGATGAAATTAATTAATTACTAAAAGCAGCATCAATATTTGTCGCAATAAAAATAGAAAACATTAGATTTATATTTTGCAACAGTGTACATATATAAAAGTATATATGTGATATTTGACATATTCCATGCGTTTCAAAATATATGTCATTTTAAGGTTACTGAAGGAATATCGAGAAAACACAAAACTCATGATAAATTTTGTATTAAAAGACCAAGTTATCCCTATATTTCATTAGAAATGAAGAAAATTAATGAAAAAAGAAGAGAAATAAAGTAATTAATGAGGATAAAATTGGTAAACTAGTAATTAATATGTCATTAGAATTGTAAAGTGACAAGTATTATGAAACGAGCAAAGTTAATTAAATTGACATGTATTTTAAAACGGAGGGAGTAATACATCGACACATATAGAGTTACTAGATCATTTCATGCACGTTGTAAAGTGTTTTTGGTATAAAATTGGGTTGTAGGGAAGAATCAAAACCCAAGTCAAGTGAAGAAAAGCAAGAGGGGGAAGGATCAGGAAAAGAGCAAGTAGTTGAGACTGAAGGGGCATACTGTTGCTGTGGAGAAGGGTATGCCTGTACTATCACCAAAATTGAAGGCCCAGATGCTGGAAAAGTCTTCGTTGAGTGCGGCAATGGCTGCAAGTGTGAGATTCCTGCCTCTGGTTCTAAGGTTGTTGTCTTCAAAGATGCCTAAAATTCGACTCTATGTAGCTGTCGTGAGGGATAACGTCTCATTCTGGAGACGGTTTTTTAATTGGATTCTCCGTAAAATCTGTGTGAGTTGTTTTGAAAGACGTTTAATATGTTGAGGATTCAAGTTCTCTTCTTTTTAGTATGTGCATGGAAACAAATTGTTATTGTCTCGGTTTGGTTTAATATTGATGCTCGTATGTTTTATTGGAATCGTGTTTGTAATCAAATGATTATTTTGGAAAAAGGCATATTAACCTACAATTTATATAAAGAAGCATTACTTAATTAAAACTTTTTAAACAGTATCCAACACACGTTAATTTAAGTGGTTCAAGTTATAAGTTAACAGTAATTTAATTCCGGTAATATATGTCTATAATTTAAGATTCACGTAATTCCAAAATTTAAAATCGGCATTTATAAACATCTTTATCATTTTATAATTTAAAAATAGGATAATCATATCAAATTGTCTGTTTCAGATATGGATATGAATCTGGATAAAATAGTGCAAGGGAGAGGAGGGGAGAGGAAGACATTTCAAGTCTCTTTCCAGCTTGAAGCAACAGACTAGAAATACAAAACTTGCAGTTTCCACGATTCCATCAATTGATTCCACGTCCGTCCTAATTTGCCTTTATGCTCTGTCCCTCTCTCTCTCTCTCTCTCTCGCTCTCTCTCCACTTATTTTTGTACACAAATGAAATGTCAGTGAATATTCTTTTTCCCATTCCCAGCTGCATTGTTGCTCCTCTGAAACTACTGACGAACGAAACGTTTCAATTGTGGTACATTATAAAATTAATGGCGATGATGACGCATGCGCTGATGCATTAGTTTGCTCATAAAAATCAACAACTTGATGCTTCCCTACTTCACGTTTCTAGTCGAATAATTCAACTTATATATATATATATATATATATATATATATATATATATATATATATATATATATATATATATGCAAGTGTCGAGAGCAGTGGGCTAAGCAGGTCACTATGTAAGGTGGAGATTTGTATGAGGAACAATTAGCAGAACTGACAGTGGCTGTCATTGCCTTTGATTCCAGCTGCCAAAAGCACATTTCCTGTAAAAAGTCTAATAGTAGTTATCTCATGGTGTCACAAAGTAGATATTAATTGCTTATATAGATGTACATATGAAGCATGTTGTTAAGAAGTATATAACATATTCGATGTCTTTAATTTGATTGAGTTGGTTCTTATGTATGTATCGGAAGCTTTTGAAGCCAAAAGTCTCATCTCAGGTTGAAATCTCAACAACTCTTATATTAAATTATTGTGTAAGGTCAAGAATGAATTTTTGCTATACACGAAGTTTAAGTCCAAAACAACTTTACATAAGGGAGCGTGTTATGATATATAACCTATAATAAGACTTCAACCATCAGCATCTGTATTTTTTAATTGAGATTAATGCCGTGATTATCATATTAAAACAGCAATGTAGTGTGGATCTTGATTTTACAGGGTTCGGAAAAATCTATGTCGATTGCCTTATCTTTGCAAGCAAGAATACTATGAGCATGCAATAATCAAAGAAAAACATATTTTCCAGAAATTATTTGAAAATTTTGAGTCAAAAGTTTTTAAAAATAAAGAAAATCAGGAAAAAAATAGATAAATGGAGAAACACATGTAATAATTGCAGGGAATGTTTGGGAAAAAGCTGGTCCAAGAACATGCAAACAGATTTGATGTTTAGGGAACTGGCCATTCTGGGCACGGCCTGTTTCTGAAAGGCCCAAAGCAAAAGATAAAGGTATGGGGCCTTTAACTTGTAATGGCATAGGCCCATATATATGTAATATTGGGTTCTTTTTTGTCTGATAAGAAAAATATATATACACATGTTCGAACTTACGTATAAAATATATATAAATTGAAACAAAACGAATATAAACGAATAGAAATGAACATAAAAGAGTATAAATGAACATAAACGATACTTAAACGAATGTAAATGAATTTTAAAACAGAAACGAACATAAACAAACGTAAAAGAACGTAAACTAACATAAACGAATATAAAACATAAATAGATATTTTTTATGTACAAACGTAAAAGAACGTAAACTAACATAAACGAATATAAAACATAAATAGATATTTTTATGTAAAGTCGAACTGGCCCTATGTGTCCTGTCATATTAATCACTAATAGTATACTAGCTAGTATCTACAATTCTTCAGCATAAAAACATTGAAAAAGTGTGAGTCTGACGAGTCAAATGAATACCAAGAGGATGTGACAGCTTCTCTAGTTGCATTCTCAGACACTGCAAACTAGAGAGGGAAAAAAAGAGGGCTCAGAAAATTGAAATCTTAAGCCATATATAAATATGACAAAATTGTGGATGAGGCGCAGTTTAAAAAATTACAACTTTATTGTTCTTCTGTTAAGTATGGAAACCAAAGAATCAAAATATGTACCAAGACCCCTCTATTCCACAGGGGCAGAAACAAATATGTACCAAGCCTTTCTCGTCTTGGTTAAGGTTCTAAAAAGCCCCCAAAATTTAACTGAGATTCACTATATATTCTGTAAGCTCCCAAGGAAGTCAAAATTTTTGGTTTCACAGCTTCACGTCACTTCATGCTGCATGTTTTAGAATCAATACGAGACCCTAATTGCGTGGAAGCAACTCAGCCTGATCAATATTATGAACATCAAATGAATTTGCTTGATGCATACGAGGATGTAGGAGGAAGGCCATGAGCCCTCGGCAACCCTATAGAGTCTGTTCCACTGCTGTATCCCCTTTCAATAGTTTCAGCTTCAAGTGGCAATTCGTCCAATGTCTAGAACCAAAGGGAGCAATACAAATAACAAAGAGAAAATTCAGTTCCATGCACATGCTTTAAATCACACCAAAAAAAGAGAAAAAGATGAGATGGGAGGGGCAAAGAGGGAGGAGAAGTAGTAAAGGTTTTCTTTAGAAACACAGCCAATGCGAGGTATAGCTGCACATGTAAAGCATAATTAAACGGAAAATTTTCTTTATGGAGGGGTTGATGATTAGTGAATATGTAGCAGGAATATCCCGATGCCAAGAGGTCCATATTTGAGTGGTCTATCTAAAGACTTCGCTATGATACATTAAGCACTCCTTTGTGCGCCACAGAGGACATATAAGTGCCTCTATTCTGTGACATGATAGGAACACTAACAAAGCAAGAATGTCGTCCCTAAAAAGAACTGGGGATGACTTGCTATGCCAAATAAAGGATCAGCAACCAAATAAATACTAAAGGAAGTCCCACGGAGATACATGTTAGGAAATCAGCAATTAAGCAAATCCCAAAAACTCACCTGGAAAGCCTGTTGAAGAACTTGAAGAGTCTCCTTGGTGCGCTTTCTCTTGACTGCCACCTCTCCAGGTTCCCGCAGCATTGCCTCGAATAGATTCTCCCTGTTCCGCAATGACAAAATGCAATGTAAGTAACATTCATTGCCTGATTACTCAGGTCATCTCGGATGATGCATCCAAGGTCGGTTGAACAAGTGCACACAACGCTATATGAGTAGTGCATAAAAGGCCAACAGCATAAATCACCTGTAAAGCTTTTCAATCAAAACATTGTGCAACTCACGCTTTGTGTGGTTGACCTAATAAAAGTTCACACAGAAGATCACCAAGAGTTATAATACAAGTCAATAATGTAGTGCACTGCAATCCTCATTCACATTTGATAAGAATTACTGGCATATAATAGAAAGAAATGAAAGTTCACAACAAACCAAGAAATGCATGATAGCTTTGGGCACCGAGTCCTCGATGATTTTTCTCACTATATCAAAGTAAGATGACAGCAGCATTTTAGTAGCAGCAATTTCAATTGCCTCTTGCTCTGAAGGGGTCTCTGAGGATCTCAAGACCGTAGGAGGCTGACATAAAATACAACCAACGGTATATAAGACATTATACAACTGGGAAAATAAAAGAACCAATAAGGTGGCTTCACTAAGAATACACCTCTCGTAAATGAATAATAGACAATGAATGTTCAATGTTGTACGCCGGTTCCCTGTGTGCATTGCCTCTAGGAGCCTCTTGTGCTGAAGACTGGTTCTCACTGCCACTGAAGAGAATACCCCACATGGAGCTAGCTGTATTTACATAACCAGGTAAAGGGATAAACAATTTCAAAAATTAAGAGGACAATCAACCATCACAAGCACAGACATCAACAAAGAAACAGGATGAGTGAGAAGTCTTTCATAGGTTAGTGGTGAACTCATCTCTAGCCCAGATGTAAATCAAAAGTTTATTCAGCACAACACCAAAAACACCAAAAAAAAAAAAAAAAAGGGGGCGCAATCTTTCTTTCCTCGCTTAAACCTTGTGCAGTTGTGCTCTATCTCTAACACCACAAATTGAGATCGAAGATATAAAACTGTATCCTCCACCACAAAAGCCAAGCTTATGGACGGATTAAAACATCGCCTTCTCAAAAAACCAAAAAATCAATAGTACTGTGTTTAGCCATCTACCACGTTAGTGCAGATTATCCAACAACAGGCATGCCTAAGTTCCTATAAATTAAAAGAGTACTAAATTCAAGCAGAAAAGAAGAAAGAAACTAGAGAGCAGACAGTAAGGCATTGATCTTTATAATAGTCTAAGCCGGCCAAACCAAGGCTTACATTAGGGGGGACTCAGTTTAAGATATCAGTGAGACCCATCACAAGTCACAGCTCAATCAATGGTTTTATCTAGCCAGTATTAGCGATAAGGATTGTTGTTACCATCAAGAGTGTGACTCTCCAGAGTATCCAGTCTATTTACTGCCCATATATATGTACCATTAAACCATAAGAGACTGTGAGAATCAGGTGAGTTTTGAGTAAGAATAATTTTGCTCCCTATATATATCAACTATATTACCACCAAAAGCAGGTCTGAGAATTATTAAGTGTTGAATAAGATAGAACAGTTTCGCAGCAGGAACTTTAGCATTCAATGGCCTATCTGCATTTTGTAGCTTCCGTAACACATATACAAATGCTATAGCTCCATCAGCATTTATAAACACCTTTTTTTTACTGGAATTCATAAACCAAGAAGTAACAGTTGTGCAATTCACTTTTGAGATAAACCATACAAATTATCCGCCATCAACATGTCAGCATCAATTGACTTTCCTATTAAACAAATCAGGATAATATCAATACAATAAATAATAGAAACTGAGGGCCTGTAGCCAGTATCCCTGATGTCTACCTGATTCACACTACTGACAAGTCACAGCAATGCTATATTGCTACAGCAATGTACGAGTTGAAATGCCAGACATCACAATGTCCAGAGGAAAAGCATCGCAAAGATGTTCTATTCAACAAAACTTTGAAAGACTTACCAGCTGGCCGACTCCTCTCGGTCTCTGCATGTGTATTTGATCGAACACCCTACATGCTCAAACAAGCAAAAGTCAAGTTAAACTCCTCAGAGTGTAATACATGTAAATTGTAATTTGAAGAAAAGGAACAGAGACCTAAGCTCAGATGGTTTATTAAATGCCAAACATAAATTCAACTCCCAGCTTATGCAAATACACACGGACGGAAAAAAACTCGGAACAGTGAGAAAATAATGAAACAGAAAAAAGCATTATCACACCTGATCTATGACCACTCCGTTAGCAGTCGGCCTAATAAATCCATTGGCAGTTGATCTACCAACAATTCCTCTAGGTCTCGAACCCCTTTCGGAAGCTTGAGTCATGTCATTTTCTACACTATCCTGATTCAAAATACAACAGTCACAATGTTATTATGAGGGCAACAATCAATAAGGCAAATGATTTCCGTTTGACAACACATGCAAGAAATAATACCCTTTGTCTAGGAACAGGAACAACTACTAACGACCTGGCTTGCTGCTGAGCGACCTCTAGAGCCCTGCTTCCACCAATGAAGTTTGGATGGGAAGTGTTAATGTAATCCATCTACAAACACATAAATAGTTGAATTAATCTCGCTTGTAGCATCAAAAGAAGAAAATTTCCATAAAAATAGGACGGACAAGATTATCTATTCAGAGAGTTGATGAAAATACCCAAACACAGATGGTGTCTAAAAGAACAAGGGAAAAATTAAATCAGGAAAATGAAGACAATGTTTGACCCCCAAACCATGATTTTCATATATGCACATGAAGGAGACTGAGGAGCATAATGGGCAATGAGGGAAGAGTAGCTAAAACGATTCAGTGTTGTTTCTCACAGAAAACACTCCTCAACTTAAATAGAAAGGAAAACCTGACCCAACTATATCTTACACGATTCACTTGAAACACCAATGATCAGGAAAGCTGCTATAAGTTTACAATATATGCAATGGCAAATTAAGAGATCTTCTTTAGATAAAGATCATGCTCGACTCAATCATGGTGCAACCAAATAACAGTGACGTTTCACCTCAAAGGCCTAGAAAAAATGTTAGCTTGGATTCACAAAAACCTGAGGTAAACAACTGCAAAGCAGAAGCCCTTTCAAATATAGCACAAAAGTCAATATAAGAAAGGATAGTAGTACATCTCTTCAAAGAATTTTCACTTCAGACTCAGTTCATTCAAATGAGAGAATTATTAGTACAAAAAGAAACAGCTAATGACGATCCCACCATGGAAGGGGTTTGAGTTTTAGCAACATAATGCAATCAGTAGAAATTTGACACAGGCCTTTTTAACCTATTTAACTTACCTCCATTTCAATAATGTGTCCGATAATGTTCTCTGCAGGATCAAGGTTTTCTCGCAAAAATTTACCCGCAACTTCATCAATCCACTTTCTGAGCGTAGGATAGCGTTGCAGCTCATTGACCATACAACTGTGACTCATCTGAAATTTCCCCAATGGCAAAGATTTGTAAAGCTAGGCCACTCTAAAATTCACAAAATGAATGGTAATACTTTACACCTCTAATATAGCAAGAAAGTAGCTTCTACCTTTACTAATTCATTGTATATAAATCTTGCACACTGGAGACTAGGGTCCAATAAGCGGGCAATTTGTCTTCGGACAAGAACTTCAAATGGGACCTATCTCATAATATAATATAAACCAATCAGAGAAACATTGGCCAACATCAGCATATGTCCAAAAACTATAGTCACAGCGCAAATACAAACCCATGCCTGGATATGTCATGAACATACCTTTACAGGTGGGAAAAGGAAGGTAGAGAATGCAAAAGAGATTACTAACATGTCTATTAGTTCCCCCAAAAAAGGAAAATTCACTGCCAAGTTGAATAGATCTAAGGATATATTTACATATCTACCAGCAAGGAAGAGCTCAAATAGAATATGTTGGACACATTTTATATCAGCACTACCTTAGAGAAAAGATAATACAACAAAACTTATAGCCTTATCAGCACTTCTAATCTATAACTGAGATGATTTTGTATGAATATGGAAAACCATCAGCCTTGAAATGGTTCACATAACAGGATAAAACAAGTAAACCTACATCTGGAACAAATACAGCGGACCTTGGACCCCTTGCGTTCTGAATTGCAATGCGGATATCTTCATCAGATAATCCATCACAGGGATCAACATCCTGCAAGATCATTTAATCGCATTACTTGCATACTTCTGTGATTTCATGTGGAAAGATTGATAATAAGTAACTGTAAAATTAGAAATAGAAGCATATGAAAAAAACATCACAGAAAAGATGTAGGAGAAGCACCTCATGTCCTCACCAGGTTGGACCAGGACTACAAATTTCAGTGTGAAATATTTCACTCATTTCATGGGGATAGAAAGAAAGCATACCTCCAGACTTTTTACATAGATAGACTGGAAAATATAATGAATTCGTGCCCCTCCAGACAGCTCAGAGGTTGAGATTCCTTCACTTTTCCCCTCCACCAGAGAAGAAAATGCTGTCACAATTAAACAAATAGATGAGCTTCTAGCTGACAGGTAGAACATAATCCAAGCATGGTAAAATGAAAATCAGCATTTTCCAAACAACTGCAAATAATCTTAAGGAAGATAAGAAAGCATTGATGATGGTGAACAATAAAAAAACAAAGAAAACAAGTGCCAACAGTTAGTTACAATTCCAAATAGTGGAGGAATACAGATTCTTACCTTCCGAAAACTTAGACAGAATGTTTAGCAGGAGAGTTCCCTGGCTAGCCTGCAGAAAAATAGAAGCAATTACGAGTAGAGAATACAAAAGGACAGCACAACCATGGTCCATGAGATCATTTGCAAACTTTTATTAGCTAAATGCAGTATCCTCATCATGGACTCATTCATAGATGCTTAATGATCACAGGATTCTACTGCTTCTCATATTTAAGTGAAGTACACAACTGATAGAAAATGCTATTATACGAGGATTTTAGATACTCAGGGCCTCAGGCCACTAACAAACCATCCAACATCATGGGCTTACTCTTGATTCAGGAATCTCTCCATAGCTAGCAAATTCCTTTGTTACTGAAACTAACTGTGAACTTATGCGTGACTTCAGTCCTGGGAGACATTGCCTGATACGCTGCACCAAAATCTACACAAGACACAGTCAACAAAGTTCATTAATAAAAGTAATTACTTAAAAACACCCGCTGAAAAAGAAGTGAACAGTTTACTATTATCTGTATTTGATCTTCCAACCTCAAAACTTACCTGGTTCAACTTCTTAGCCAACTGTGGAATACCACAACGGTCAGCAAGATTAATATATGCCTGTCATAAATCATGTAAGTGAGAAAAAGAGGTTTGACTGAACTAATTAATTTTTTGGATAGACGAATAATTGATCGAATTCTTAATGGTTTTGATGTTACAAATATGTAGGAGAAGGGGTCATAGGAGAAGGTATCAAATATGTAGGAGGTCGCTTAAATGAAATTTGGAAGGAAACAGACGTTTAATGCATCTAATGAAATTCAGAATGTAAAAGTCTAGTCATACAGGGTGGCTGCGGAAAAATCTCTCTTCAGCAGCAAGCGCATCCTTAATGCTGCGATTAAGCATTATATCCTGCTCAAGATAGCTAGAACATGTCAGTATCTAGATCCAGATGCAACTACACAAGAAAACTCTACCAAGTTGAATTGCAAGTTCAAATAATAATCACATGAAGATAGCATTACTTCTTGGCTGCGGTTCACAACTCCTACATAACCAAGCTGAAGTGGAATAACTTTCCCAAGCAACAAATTCCGGGCATCAGTGCCCCTATCCATGATATCCAACTGTAAAACAGGGCACTCAATGTTATTACTTTATTGTTCACTATTACATGCTTGCATGTACAAGAAAATGACATAATATTAATTGATTTGAAATATTGAGACCTTTGTGATTACACCGATAGTTCGCTTTCCTGGAAAAACAAGAGAACGAAATAGCTTAGAGAAAGTGCGAAACAGAATGAGCGAAACACAAAGGAAAGGAGGGAAAAACCAGCCATTGATCATATACTTTCATGCTCAATTAACTAATGAAAATCCACAAATAGTAAAGTGATACTATTTACCATCAGGGTCCACAGTTCCTGCTATTTGAAGTGCATCTGAATTGGCTAAATCAGAATTCGCCGGAGTAACAGCTAATATTATACAATTTGGGTTCCGTATGTATTTCATTATCATTGTGCGAATTCGTGCTTCAATGTCAGAGGGCTGATCACCAACAGGAACTCTTGTCATTCCAGGCAAATCTATCAAAGTGATGTCCACAACATTTGGAGAATAGATCTTTAAGCGTATTGTCTTCTCTGAGATGCCTTTATTTGCACCTGCTTCCCTCGCAGTTTCAGCCTTGAAGCAATGGTGAAAAAGAACTCTGAGCAATTATTCTACAAACATGATGAGATATCCACCGAAAGGAAGCAACTGGCATAACTAATGTTGAAGCAAGGGTAAGCTACATTTTTCATTATATAGAGCCACGAAATTGAAGCAATTTAGCGGTTAATATGTTGCTAACTCAAATATCTCTTTCTTTCTCACTTTTGTGTTAGGACTAAATTCTGGAATCCTAATGGCATTTTCATCACCAAATTGATCAAATTTCCCAAATTTTCTGACGTCCTTTCTTCCCAACATTCAAATATATCCAATTTCAGATCCATAAGGCATTCAACCTTTCAACCACATAATCGATTGAGATTCTCAACTCCAAATCCATAATTTTGAATCCCACCTATACCCCTCACAACCCCCCCACAAAAAAAAAAAAAAATCTCTCAGAATATCACGCACCAAACCTTATCGAGCCCTGCAATTACAAAGAGGTTGCTCCTATGATTGCAAAAGTATTCACTTGCATCTTACTCGACAAATACTTCACAAAAAGCAAGTTAAAGGATAGCAAAGCAAGACATTCAACTCAATCACTTGCATCTTACTTCAAGCAATTTAGCAGCTAATAAGTGAATTCTAGTTGTAAATAAAAAGATACCTGGATCTCTTCGCGGATTTGGGAGAAATCATAGAACTTCTGCCCAGGCAAATGCAAGAACTCGCCATACTCCTCATCGGAGCCATCATCCTTAGATTTGTTCTGAATGAGTTGAAGCATCAAGGGGCGGCGCGTGACGATGTCCGCGCCCCTCGGGAGAAAATCGCGGCCGACTAGGGCTTCAATGACGCTCGATTTGCCGCTACTTTGGCTACCAACAACAGCCACTTGCGGCAAATCGATGGGGAGAGAAACCCCGACTGTGCGCATATGTCCTGAAGCTTGTTCACCACTGGTATCAGCGTCTGCCCTAATGCCGCCGCCGTAGTTCGCTGCGGCGGCGGTGATTCCGGTGCCGGCCGCTGCTCGTCTTCTTCCACAATCTTTTCCGAAGACATTGAAGGAAGAGAATTCGATCAATTTGAAATCGGAAACCCTAGGACTTGGCACTGGTTATACTGTTGCAAATTCGAATGATGGAGGTTTGAGTTTCTTTCTGGAGGATTGGAGTCAGAGGAGAGAGAAGATGAGAAGGATTTCGTGGTTTCCAAACAAATACTGTGAATCACTCACAAATACAGTTGGTCGTGTTTCATTCGCGGGTAAAGAGCTCAACTACGGCGCCTTTCTGTTAAAATCGTCGTTCATAAACCAAGCCTTGAGGAAGGGGGCATGTCTAAATGCCTCACAATTACTTTTCCTACAAGAAAATGTAAACTTCAAAACACATGGTAAAATTAAGAATCATAGTAAGTTTTTGATGTTGTATAGGTCATTTTTGAGTAGTTTCCTAATGTGTTTATGTATTTTGCTTTCATCGTTAATCAATAGTTTTAACTTTTCGTGTAAAAAGTATTTTTATTGATATCTCTAATATAAGATATAATTAGATTTAATAATCGTGAAAAGAATGTGATAGACTAGTAGTAGCCAATACTTACATAAAGTGTCTCAACTAGGAATGACAAGTGGGGTGGGGACTCCCCAAACCCGACGAGGGAAAACACCACGTCCCTGCGAGGACGAGATAAGGCGAAATTTTTCCCCGCCCCGTCCCCGTTAGGGAAAAACCTCATCCTCGTTCCCATTTATTAAAATTTCGACAATACCCTTCTATTTAAAAAATTTTAGCGCAAAAATTGAAGATCTTATGGGTAATTTCCTCCAAATAGAACCCTCGGTATATAACTTCACTTACCCAATTCCCCTCTCTCTCATTGGCTTAAAACTCAAGGCACAACACATCCCAGACTTCTATACACACTAACAGAGAAATTGTCTCCACTAAGGTTCAAACCCCGGTGGAGAAGATGGAAGTGTAGAGTGCTTACCACTAGGGTAACATTCTCTCCCCCTCTCATTGTGTGTGCTAGAATCTACTTGTTTGTTTGCTCCCAAGGCCAAAAGTTACAGACCTCCAAATGAGAGAAATCCCTCCTTAAACCTCCTATATTCTCTCTCCTCCCTCTCTTCCTCGATGAAATCATTGTGTCTCAATTGATTTTGTGATCTAATCAATAGCCAAGTTTCAACGTAGTTTTATCTACTAAATTCAACAGATTTATGCTTCTAATGCTATGATTCATTTTTAGTTGTTTCGAATTTAGATCTTCAATAGATTATTACATTCAACAGATTTATGCTTCTACTTGCTACGATTCATTTTGAGTTGTTTATGAATTTAGATATCCAATAGATTATTTTTAGTTGCCCTACTTGTGGCCTAATTACATTTTTAGTATTTATGGGTTTAGGTTATGTATGCCACATGGAAAAAAATGTGGAAAAACCCTCGAGACTTGTCGGGAGCCGGGCCGGGCCGGGACGGGATGAGGAATATGCCACAAAAAAATGTATTCTTAATAACCAACACCGTAAAAGAAATACTGTATTCTTAGTAACTAAAGGAAATATTGTATTCTTAGTAACTAATATCATTAGCAATCTCTTTTCTTTTTTTTGAAAAATCAAGGATATATAAAAGAAGCAAGAAAGCGGTACAATGTTCATCAAAATACAAGCTAGGGCAAAATGGAGTAAAACAAGCAACTCCTACACTCGCAAAAACCTAGCCCACCATAACCAACAACCAACAAAGAGAGCCCTCGTTCCTAATACGACCAAGCAAAGACAGACACAACTACTCGTGAATCTTCGATTACGATTAGCAGTCTATATGGCACTATATTTTTAGTAACTAATACCATAAAACAAATACAAGTTTAAATCTTAAAACATTATCTCGACACTCGTATACATAATAGTTAGGATATCAAGTAAAGAGCCAAATGAATGTCGACACCTCCATGACTCACCCATGGTGGATTAAGAAAGACGTTGAATCCACCTTTAGAAACTTCTTCAAGACGCCAAGCGAGACAGTCATTGCAAGTTCAATCAACCACCACAAATTAACTATAAAAAAAAAAAAGAATGAAACAATGAGACTTAACAAATAATTAAGATTTGAAGGGGATAAATCGAGTGTAAAAATCAGTACACTCGCGCAAAAGAAAACATCTCGCACAATAAAGGGTTGTCTTCATACTAAATAAGATTATACCACCGAAACATCACAAACACGAAGGCCAAACACCATAAACCAAACAAACCCGAAAACCAAAGAAACACAAAAAACAACATAGAAAAGAAAGAAATACCATTATGCTTGGTAACAACAATAAAGGGTTTTCTTCGTACTAAATAAGACTTTATTCTCCGCCTTCAACCACTCGGCCAAAAATACCATTATGCTTGGTAACAAGCAACACAAGCTTAATCTTCATGGCCTAGTCGCCCACAATACATGCAGAAGAACATTTATCATTTGGCCCTAGCAAACCGTGTATAGTATTTTTGACGGCGTTCTTGTTCAATGTTCTCTCAGCCCATATGTGACCCACCAACGCCAAATTATTCGGAGCATGTTCTAATGATAGATCAACTTCCGGATCCAAAACATTGTCATTTGGCCCTAGCAAATTTTTTGTTAGACGAATCAATTGCTCAACGTCTTCCTCACTGGCCATCACCGGTTACGTAGGCGAATGCACGGACTTATGGGAAAAATCAATTGGAAAGAAGCAATAGCAAGAAAATAGGGAAGCAAACCCTAGGAGAAACCCTAAAAGGGGAGAGAGCTTTAAGCGAGCGGCGAGAAATGGACCACTAAATTATAACAATTTTTTTGTTAGGGTCTATTTGTTTTAAGTTGTATGCATATATACTCAAACAGATTAGGGTTTATTCGTTTCAAACCATTGCTATGAAGATTATCAAGTGAATAATTAAAAAACGAAAGAAAATAAAAACCTTGATAGCGTGAATAACCCTACAAGAACAACAAGTAAGCGGAAAAAAAATTAAAAAAGTCTGGCAAATCAACCTCTTTCTTGCCTTGTCTCGACCCACATGACATATGCAATAGATAAAAACATTGGTGGACCGGGTCGGGACAAGAAACGCATAAGAGAAGAGAAGAGGAGAGAAAGTACGGGAGAGACAGAGATATTTGATACGCCTTGACGAGCAAGAATGAATTCAAAGGTTTTGAGGAAGAAAAGTGCATTGATTTGGTATTTATTCGGAGCAGCGAGAATGGAGGAGAGACGGTAATCTAATAGCTGAATTTGGGCTTTGAATGGGCCTGCAGCTTGTGTTCATATATTAGAAGTTCTTCATGATAAAACCAAAATTATAAAATTACACGTACAATTTATTTTTACGGAATTCATCCAATCAAAGTGTCATTTATACCTTATGACGTAACCTACTAATATTAATTAAAGTTTCCGATCGATAATTAATTACAACTATTAAATAATTACTGGTTATAAAACATATTATATTTTCATTTAGGTAAAAAAAAAAACCATTCTTTTATAAGTATCATGTCACAAGATATTATCATCATCTGTACAAAACTCTATAGATTGCAAATGAATTAGATCACGAACAACCATATTTCTTCCTCTTTTAACAAATGATCGAGAGCAAAAAATCAAAAGACTCAACATGGTTAATAATGTCTTTAATTGGAAAACCAACAAAAGTATCTTGGACCTATTTTTTTATCAGCATATTGATAAGAGGTAGGCAATTTCCGTCCATAATAATGTTAGTCATCATAACGTCTAGTGTACATTGTAGCCTACATTTATTCCATAGACTCAAATATATGAATCCGATAATATGATACAATTTAAAAGAAAAATATAACTTATTTTTAAAAAGGATACCATAAAAATGATGGGTGAATTTCAAAATTAAAATAAACTATCAAATATGGTAACTTATATCTAAATATGCCAAAATTGACCCGAACCGAATGACCCGAAACCCAAATCAAACCGACATCCGAAATTGTTGAACCAATTTTGACCCGAAATTCTAAATTGAACCGACTAGAAATCGAACGGAACCGAAATGATCCGATCCGATAACAAACCGCCCGAAATATAATTGACTTGATTAAGACCCGAACCTAAAATGATCCGAACCGAATCGGACTCGAACCGATTTAACCCAAATAAAAGTGACCTAAACCCAAACCGACTCAAATCCAAGTTTGACCCAACCCACATTAGATAGGTCTCGTATATTTTTATTTTTTATTTTATTTTGTGGGTCTCTCGGGATGGATTTTTGTGCTTGTCGTGATATAATTTTGATCAACCCTAAATCCTATTCAAGCGGATCCATACCAAGGGATGGTAATAGACTCGATATTCTATATGGTTCTCTAAACCATACCTGAAACCATCCTCGAGACCTACCCGAACCGACATTAACCCAACCTCAACCGAAAATGACCCAAATTAACTTCACCTAAAGTTGACCCGATCCGAAATTAACTTGAACCGAACTCGAACCCGACCCAAACGAGATTGACACGAAGTTGAATCGAACCAAATTTGACCCGAATCAAAACCTAGTCCGATCCGAACAAGATCGACCCGAACGAAACCGAACCCGACCGGAATGAGATTGACCGAAATTAACCCGAACCGAACTTAACTCGAACCAAACTCGATTGCTAGTTCTTGGTCTACTTATATCTATCAACCCGGATCTATGCTATAATTTGTACGTGGTAGATTTGGAGCCCAAACACGCAAGCCCAGGACAATCAAGGCTGAAGGCCCATGGGAAACCCATAAATTTTTGAACATTGTCTGAAGCCGACAAATGGGAAGAATTTTCCTTTTAATTATATATATATATTCTAACGCTTCGCTTTTTAAAATTTAACAGTCTCTCCAACGGTCGATATTGAAATTTGAAACACTTGAAGAGGAAAGAAAGAAAGCCAAAAAGTAAAGGAAGAAGAACCAACACTCTCGCTATACTCGTTTCTGTGCTCGTATAGTAATTCACCTCCAATTCCTCTCTTCGCTTCAAGATTTTTCGCCGCATTTACTCAAACCGTTCATTTCTTCTCTGTTCCTCTCTCTAATGGAGGGTGGTCATTTCGAAGAATTGCCCAGAGAAGCAGAAACCCTAAATCCGGGCGAATTGGCTTCTGGGGTTTTGGATTGGAAGAAAGATCCATCTGACCCACTAATTTTTATGGAAGAAAAACCCTCGAGTGAGGAAGATCAAGACGTCCCAATGGATGAATTCCAAGAATCACCAGCAGATTTTATGGTTTGTGACTCAAATTCGCGACTAGTTCCTAATGGGTTTTCAAGATCTTGCTGCACAGGTCAGTTTTTTGTTGCAATATCTGCTTGTTATTTGCGAGTAGCTGTAAAAGAGTGATTTTTTTTTTTTTGGCTGAATCTCTGATGAAAATACGAAAATCGTAAGACTGTACTGGAAGCAATCACTCACAGAGGAGAAGGAATTTTGAATTAGGTGCTAAAAGGAAGAAAATTTCGTAGAGCACATCACTTTAAATTTTACAGTTTGATATTTTGACATGAATATTTCATCAGCACAAACTGAAATAAACCCATTTTCTGCCTTGCTGGCAGTTAGCAGAATGGTGCATCATAGTTTTGGTTGGATTGAATTTGCTGGTGAAATAGGTGTCTAGCTTGAGCGTGTTGTAATTTAGGATATACCATTAGTTTGTTTATTGAGAATCATATTTTATCTGTATATTTAATTAAATTTGGGTTTTGTGAGCTAAGGATGAAAAGACTCGATCACTGATCTTGTATGTAATTAGAGCATACGATTCAACTCCATAGGTTGAGGACTAAAGCTAAGTGTTGTTTACCGTTGGAGCTAGAGGTGGTCCTCATCCTCAACTTTGTCTTGTATAACCAGATGACATTGTAGCATTTGTGAATGCTGGATGTGAGGATTCTAGTCGAGCAGAGGCTGGCATAGAATTCCTAGCAGATGCTCACTATCAAGGTGGAGACGTTGTAAGAACCAATGAATGCATTACCGAGGGTGGTGATTACCCATTCATATACCAGTCTGCACGATTGGGGAACTTCGCTTACCAATTCAGAAATCTTCTCCCTGGGGATTACTTTGTTGATCTTCACTTTGTCGAGATCATAAACACCGATGGGCCTAAAGGAATGAGAGTATTCAACGTCTTCATACAGGACGAGAAGGCAAGTGTTATGTCTAAGCTGTCACTTATAACCTAGTGTGCTAAAGAATTACAGTATACTGATGATAGCTCCACTGTCATCAAACTGGCAGGTTCTCTCTGATTTTGATATTTTTGCTGTTGTTGGAGCAAACAAGCCACTGCAACTTGTTGACTCAAGAACTTCTGTTAAAGAAGAAGGAACGGTCATCATAAGGTTTGAAGGCGTACATGGGAGTCCAATGGTTAGTGGAATTTGTATTCGCAGGGCTCCAAATTTGGCAGGTATCTTAAGCCTGTAATCTATGGGTTATAGACTTATAATAAATCTCAGTGGCTTGAAGATAGCTGCAACATTACCAACTTTTTGACTTCCTTTGCTAACTGATTGCAGATTCTCAACCAACACATGAGCATCATAGATGTCGCAATTGTGCTGCTGAGATTGAAGTTCCTCTAGCTCAGGTAATGACCTAATGCACAATATTTTTGGAAACAAGACATTTAGGATATGCTATTTCTGAATTTTCCATCAATATGTGGTACTAGGAGAAGGACATTCGAATGAAATCAATGGACAAGTACAAAAAGAAAATAGAAGAACTGAACCAGCAGTGCCAGCGGAAGACAGATGAATGCTATCAAGCTTGGATGTCTTTGACGGCAGCAAATGAGCAGCTGGAGAAGATTAGGATGGAACTTGGCAACAAGGACTTCCAGGCCTACTCTCTAGGTAAGTTGAGATAGCTTGCTAAAAATATGTCCTTTTCACTAGTAATTGAGTTCCAAAAGGTTGTCGAATGTATTTTCCTTGGTCACAAGAGGAACATTACTTGCATTTAGTAAGGCATGCAGTTAAGGCATTCATGTCAGTCTTTCTTCTTGGATTTTGGGGCCTTTTGGTGTGCAGTAAATCTTGTTCAAATTTGTCATGATGTTGGGATTCCGCATGATTAAGTTAACTTTAAGTCTCTAGTCCTTGCGCATGATTGTTTTTTGAAATAACCTTTATGCAGACTTCAACTAGCAGAGTTTATTGTGCAGTTGATTAGTTCATTGGTGGTATAAGCTGATAATGTTGTATTATTTATGTTTCTATGCTGCTAGTATTGGTAGAGTTATGTTTCTTTCTTGGATAGTAACTTTGAATTCACCAATTCGATAAATCATGTTGCTTTTTGAATGTTTCTTTTTTAATTTGTAGATCAGACAGTAAAGGAACAAGCTGAGAAGTTGAGAGCTTTATCTGACAAGTATGAGCATGATAAGAAGTTCTGGGTCATGGCAATTTCTGGTTTAGAAGAAAAAATTAAGGTAATTCATATATTTGTTTGGCAAATACAGGCTATAACTGAACATTTTCTGCACTATATCAACATTGTCAACAAGGCATGGTGTTTCATAATCCAAATATCTATTTGCATATCTATTCAGAAAATGAGAGAAGAGCATTCACAGCTCTCTCACGAAGCACATGATTGTGCTGATTCAATTCCCGAGTTGACCAAGATGGTTTCTGCCATTCAGATGTTAGGTAAGTCAGAATTAAACCCTAACTTTCTTGTGGTTAGGGACATTACTAATTGCTACCTAAATGTATTTATTGTCAGTTGCTCAGTGTGAGGAACTCAAGGAGAAGTATATTGAGGAGCAAAAGAAGAGAAAGAAGCTCTTCAATGAAATTCAAGAGGCAAAAGGTATGTTCAGAATCTCAAATTATTTTATTAAGTGCATGTAGCTGTGTCTCGTAGGTAATGCTACAAATCAATGTATCATTGTTGAGTTCCCTGCTGAAAATGTAGCGTGAAATTCTGATTATAGCTCTTGATATCAGGGAACATCAGGGTCTTTTGTCGCTGCCGGCCTTTGAGTAAAAGGAGATCTCAGCTGGCTATGCAACTGTAGTAGATTTTAGTGGAGCCAAAGATGGAGAACTAGGGGTTTTGACTAGTGGATCAACTAAGAAGACATTCAAATTTGACAGAGTTTTCACACCAAATGATGACCAAGGTATTCTTAGATATACTCTCCAGAAGAATTTTTGTGGGTGCCTATATGCATTAGCAACTTAATGCTGGATTCTAGTTGATATGCTCGTTTTCCATTATTATTTATGAAGTAGTTAAATTATCAGTTTTATTTTCGCTATGCAGTTGATGTGTTTGTGGATGCATCACCTATGGCAACATCAGTATTAGATGGCTTTAATGTGTGCATATTTGCTTATGGGCAAACCGGAACGGGAAAAACTTTCACAATGGAGGGCACAGGGCAGAACCGTGGTGTGAATTATAGAACTCTTGAGCAGCTGTTCAAAATTGCGGAGGAGAGGAATGATACCTTCTCCTATAACATATCAGTCAGTGTTCTTGAAGTCTACAATGAGCAGATCAGGGATCTATTAGATACTTCAACGACATCTAAAAAGTATAGTCATTGTTGTGTTATTATGCAATTGCTTTTAACTTTTGAAGCAAGCAATGTTAAATGAGCTATTTCACGTGCTCAAGTTCAGTCATTAGGAAAAATTGCTTACAGTTGGTACTCATTCTTCAATGGCGGTATCAGGTTAGAGATAAAGCAGACATCTGAGGGATCTCACCACATTCCAGGAATTGTTGAAGCAAAAGTGGACAACATAAAGCAAGTGTGGCAAGTGTTGCAGGTTGGGAGTAATGCTCGAGCTGTTGGATCTAACAATGTGAATGAGCACAGTAGCCGATCTCACTGGTGAGTTTTCCTGTTTGTCGATTGTTTCTTATCTTTATTGCGGCATCCTGTTTCATTCTCTCCTAATTTCGATTAGCTAATTTCCTGCTGTTCTCCAGCATGCTTTGTATACTAGTAAAAGCAAAGAACTTAATGAACGGGGAGTGCACAAAAAGCAAGCTTTGGCTAGTAGATTTGGCTGGCAGTGAGAGGCTGGCAAAGACTGATGTGCAGGGAGAGAGACTGAAGGAAGCTCAAAATATTAATAGATCTCTTTCAGCTCTAGGAGATGTGGTATCTGCTCTGGCAAATAAGAGCAGTCACATTCCCTACAGGTCCATATTACTTCCATTATCTTTCATTGAAGTAAATAGTTGTTCTTTAGGAAAGTTGGTTTGCTGACTTTGCCTTTGGTCTCTCAGGAATTCCAAGCTCACACATCTACTGCAGGATTCATTAGGTAATCAGAGTCTTCTCCCCCTCCCCCTTCAGCATTTCCCCCTTCATCCGGGATTGAAATGCAACTTCTTATTTGACTCACACATCTACTGCAGGATTCATTAGGCAATCAGAGTCTTCTCCCCCCCAGCATTTCCCCCTTCATCCGGGATTGAAATGCAACTTCTTATTTGACTCGCATGATTACAGAAGGTTTTTAACATACTTTTTTGTGGCTAGGTGAAAAAGATTTTAATATGTAAAAGAAGTTAGAGAAAACTGCTTTTTGCAATTTTTGGTTTGCAAATCTTTCATGGTTAGTCTCTTTGTTTGCAGACTTCCAAGGCTTACATCTTGATTCCCCAAATGTTTGCTTTAGTAGGATCCACACTAGGTGGTTGAGGCGTTGGCTGACTGATATTTTCATTATTCTGTTCTTTTTCTGAATTCTTTCTAAAATTTTATGTCTTTTGCAGGGGTGATTCGAAGACATTGATGTTTGTCCAAATTAGCCCATCAGAGCATGACGTGGGTGAGACTGTGAGCTCGTTGAATTTTGCCAGTCGGGTCCGTGGGGTTGAATTGGCCCCAGCTAAAAGACAGATTGATACAAGTGAGCTTCAGAAGACAAAGATGCTGGTAGCTTCTTCATTTTTGCTATGTTTTTATCAATTATTGTACACCAGAGAAATTTCTGGCAAGAACCTAACTATGCCTTTGACAAAACGCTCCAGCTTGAGAAAGCAAGGCAAGAATCAAAATCCAAAGATGAATCAATAAGAAAGCTGGAGGAGAGTTTGCAGAACATAGAAAACAAGGCCAGAAGCAAAGACCAGACTTACAGGAATCAACAAGAAAAGATTAGGGACCTAGAAGAACAACTTGAACTGAAGACAGCTTCACACAGCCAGAACGAGAAGCAGCTTCTTCAGCTTCAAGAGAGAATGAGGGGAGGGAAGAAACTTGCTCTAGTCTTCAGCATAAGGTTTCCTTTTACATGCTTCATGTTAATGCTAGATTCCAAATTTTTACCGTCAACAGTTATTCATCACTTTTTTTCTGGTTATTATTACTAATCATGAAGGTCAAAGAACTGGAAAACAAACTTAGGGAGCAACAGCAGTCTGATTCTGCAGTCCTACAACAGGTAGTCTTGACTTCTGAGAACGTTGTCTTTCTCTTTCTTTATAATTTTGTATCATGTTTCATTATAATTTCGTATTGTATTTGCTAATATAATCCTGTCATGCTGATGCCATTGTGTTTCTGAAACCAGGTAAGAGATCTTGAGAATAAGCTGAAAGAGCAGGAGCAAGAGTCTGAAGTTCACTCTTTGGCTCTTCAACAAAAGGTAGGCTGTGGCCTGTAGTTACATTATTCATATATTTCTTTCCCAATGAGCGATACGCATCAAGTTATAGCAATTGTCTTTCTTTGTGGCTTGCAGATTAAAGAGCTGGAGGAGAAATTGCTAGAGGAACGTGGCCATGAGTCCTCCTTGCTACATCAAAAGGTGTTTGCCTTATAAGTATTGCTACACCATTGCAATTAGACCCTGATAAAATCGTTCATGCCTGATTACCTGAACCAAGTGACCTTAAAATCAAAGTTTAAAAAGGCAACTTGACTGTGACCCAAAATTTGTCCAACTGACCCAAAATTTGTCCGTACAATATCAGCAATTGTTTGACAATCTCGTTGCCCAAATTGATTGAAGACCGAAGTATGACCCCACTTGAATTGTATTAACCTACCTGAAATGTTTGCTGTGCATAATGAACCTATAGTTAAGATCGTTATATCATCCATAAACCTTACACTATTGTTAGCGTCGGTAGCCTAAGGTTTCCATAACTACTTTGATTTCATGACAGATTAAGGAGCTTGAGGAAAAGTTAAGGGAAAAGGAACAACAATTGGAGCATAGGGTGCCAATCCTGGACAGCGTAGAAATCACAGGAGCCACTCCTATTGGAGGAAGACCCTCTGCTTTGAGGGATGAGTCAATGAGTGAGGTTGATCCCTTCATTTTGAGAAGCTCAAACTCATCAAGGGCAAGTCATGGCTCGACCTTGTCAAAGCGGGGTGAAGTTGCTCGTGAAACAAGAAGGAAAAGGGAGTTTAGAAGCGGAGAGACAGAGAACCAAATGCCAGGACTAAATGCAGGTGCATTGCACGACAAAAGGATCAGGAAGTCCGACCCTCCTAAACCATTTTCTCGAGTCATGAAGACAACTACTACTAGACCAGTTGCTGGCACTCAGAGGCCCCTACTACACAGTAGAGTTGCAAGAGATTATGGTCAAGGTGCTAAGGACAAGGATACTAAGAAAAAGATGTGGTGCTGATTCGTTTGAAATTACAAAGTTAGGCTAACAAGCTATTCAGGCAACTAGCTTTTGTTGTCTTTGTACTGTGATCCTTCTCTTCAGTCATCAACTCAACACAATGTTTTAAAGTTGAGTTCTTTACCCTTTTCTTAATGGGTAATTTCCTTACAAATAGGCTCTCTACTTGTAAAAGGTCCTTAATACTCTATAAGCTACAACAAATGTCGAGGATTTATGTTACGTTGTGATGGTGTAATTCTACAGTTACAATTTTATTGTATATGACAGTGTTCAATTGTTACGGTGATTTTGACTAACCTTCTTCATCATGAAGAAGGTATGGAAATTAAGCTTCACCAAAATCATTCAAATGAATCAGTTTCCAGCAACAATAGCATTATCAACAAGATATCAAGAATGCATTGCAAGAACTTCTCTGATGAATTAATTGACAATCCTGCTTACATGAACGTCCATGAAGATGTTGACAGTGCTGAATTTTCCCCTTGGAAGCCCACAAGTTTTCCACATGCCAACAAAAATCACTCGATTTTCTGAGTGGTTGAAGATTGACGCGACTTGATAGAATAGTAAAAATCCAATTTTATATCATCGAGAGAAACACAAATTCAATATGACAAGATATTACTTTGACTCGAAACAAACCAACGGTATGCATACATTTGGCCTTGTTTAACATGAAGAGATTTCATGTAGTATCTTCAGTGGACAATTTTAAGCTACTGTTGAGCATGTCAAATCTAAACTTGATCTGATTACCAGCTTTGTCTATGTAGACGATTGAAGAAAGAAAGGCGAGAGGGGGGTTGTAGGATTTGTATAAAATAGCTTAGGTAGCCATTTTGTAAGATAGTTGGTGTCATATTAGGACAGAGAGAGATTGGGGTTTTCTGTTCTAACAAACTTGATGGGAGATCAGAGAGAGAATGAGAGAGTGACGACATTGACTAACAACAACAATAATTCTAAAAATACAAACAAGAAAAAAAGCATATCGATGATTTGTTCCCCTCGAGGGTTTACCGACAATCTAGCGATGCCAAAACATTTCAAATCACTTCTCGATCATCCCCAAAGTACGTTTTGGAATGCGTATGATATGTTGAGGTTGCAGCGGCTTCATTCCAATAAGGAATAAAACACAAGCTTGATTCCGAAAAATGCACTTGTCGGGTGGACTTTTACAGAGCCGCAAAAAGAAAATTGAAATTCTAGAAATGAAATTCTAATTAATTTGAGGAATTAATTACTTAAGCTAAGCAAATTATTATTGACTACTCTACCACAATGGGTTACTCAATTTTAATTAGTCTTTACTCTTAAAGAGTTAAAATATAGTACTACATATAAACTTGATTAAATTCATCAATATATGTATGAATCCTCTCGATCTTTTTCTCTCTCTTCTAATGCAGTCCATTGAACTGACCATGATGGAAATAACTCCAACCATCATCGGGATTATGAGCAGCTTCATGAACCTCAGTGTTCGTACCAGCACTTGTCTCATAGTTATTCGGGTCATACGACATCGTGTGATCAAAGAACCACTCAGTGGGACCCACCTCTCCCAGCGGCTGATGATTATGATTATGATGGTGATCTTGATGGTCATAGATCAAGCTGACGAGGTGAGGGTGCTGTATCTTCCAGTGCATCTCCTGGTTGATGGAGCTCAACGACTCGATGCAGGAGAGAGAAACCCGGGCCGCCATGTGGATGCGCTGGTCGCTTGCATTAGAAGACATTCCGAAGTGAATATGGGCCGGGTCGAGTCCAGAAGAGGAGGGTTTCCGCGGGGTTTTGTTGGGTTTACGGGAGGCACCGCCGATGGGGACGTTGCGGAGGGAGCCGCCGTGGGTCCAGTAGCGGCGGCAGGTCTTGCAGAAGTGGCGGGGCTGGCGGAGGCTGTAGTTGTTGTAGTAGCAGAACTTTGTGTTGGACGAGTCGCATCGTGGGCATTTTAATGGCTCTGGTTGTTCTCCTGGTGAACCCCTTTGGGATAAGCTACACCCTTTACGACTCTCTGATGAAGTGGGATGAGTCTTATTCTCTGATGACATTGTTTTTGGTTGAAGGATGGTGGAGAGAGAGAGAGAGAGAGAGAGAGAGAGAGAGAGAGAGGGAGGGAGGGAGAGAGAGGTGTTGGGGTTTATGGAGAGGGAGTGGGAGTGGGTACGTGGTCTCTTGTGAGTTTCATCAACATGGGATGGATATGGAGAAAGAGAAAGAGGGGGAACGAGGTGGGGTTTTATGGCTTGCTGTCTTTATCTATGTATGTGCGTGATGAGAGAGAGAGAGAGAGAGAGAGAGAGAGAGTTGAGAAGAGCATGCCAAAATGAGATGAGAGTGCTGAATTTGTCTTAATTAACTAAAAATTTGGATTAGGGTTGATGTATATATTGATTTGAAGAACTGTTTGGATTTAAAGGTATATATTGAAGACACTATCAAGTACTCCTTAATTCCCACGAACTGTTCCTTTTGTAGTACTTCCATACATTCATTCTTTCTCCATCTATATGTATCTCTATATCTCTCCTGCATATACAGACTGTTTTCAAGAAATTAAAACAGCTCAGCTCCAGATTGGATGTATTTACACACACTGACTAGGCGAGAGAGGGAGAGAGAGAAGGGAAGGATACCCGTGAAAACAAAACCAGAAGCCCAAGGGATAGAAGAAACAAACCCGAAAACTATATGGTACTTACACATCCTGTGAATGGTCTTATGTCTTTACCTCCCATTTTAATCCTATGTCTTTTTTGGGTTGTAAAATTTTAATTTTTTAAAGAATTTAGCATTTATACACATGTCTATGTGCTGAATAACACAATAAATTTTAAAGATAGAATAAAATGATCGTATTAATGTATACCCCATAAAAATTCGTATTTATAAAATGAGCATCGCTGAAAAAAGTTGTGCCAACTAGCTAGCACGTTCAAATTTTTGCACCGACAAGCATGTACCTCCATTGTTAATTGTAATATTTTGCGTAAAGGGCCTCGTAAATTTTCAAACAATTTAAACATTTTCTGTAGTCCAGTCCTGTTGTAATACTGTTCAGGGAGCAAATTAATCAACTCCATAATTAATGCAATAATAGGGTTGTTTAATTTACGGGCCAAACCCATCTATAATCGTTATTATGGTCACAGTACTTGGTGTAATTAATAGTCCTCTGCTAAAATGGCATCAATATGTACACCGAGACTAATAACTACAACGTAGCATCACTGTCATATCATCAATTGAATAAATGAAAGTTGGACCGAAATTCTATCAGAAAAATACTATTAATGTACTGTTTGCCTTAAATCCTATGATTAATAATATAATATCATATGTTTAAATGATATTTAATTTCTCCCATAAATATGATTTCAATCAAAGATCAGTATGAATTATTAATTATCTCTTCTCTCAATTGTCATTGAGTTGGATTCAATTCGGCTAACATTAATTGTCACATTGGCCTTCTCTTAAAAAGTCATTGGGTAGATATTATTATTATACAACATAAAAATATGTACATTTTTCATTGTATGGCTTGTATAGCTCAAAAAGATTTTAGTTCATTTATAAGTACGTCATATTTTTAACAAATTTTTGAACATTATTTGCTTGTTGATGTGAAAGTTCCGTTTTATTATAATAATTATTTACTTTTATACCAATTGTGATAATTTTTTCTCTTACCTGGATACTTACTAATAAAATGAATCAATAATATCAAGGAGGCATTAAAATCGTAGATCTCTACTCATTTCATGAACTATATCAATTAAACGAACCGACATGATAATATCCACCAACATAAGTTGAAGTTTTTTTATAAGACTAATCTAAGAAATTATTTTACTAATCAAGAAAATTAAGAGAAATGACAATCGGATTATGTGTAATCTTTCAAAGTGAGAGCAAAATAGGGCGAGAGAAAGAGTTTGGGCCGGCAGCTGGGGAAGTTAAGGTCCAACGGGCCAGTATACTCCAGTTAAAACCCTAATTATCAGAACTCAAATTCAAGAAAGAAGTGCTAGAGAGAGAAATTTGACAGTGAGCTTCTATCATCCGATCAACCATGGCTTCGACCACCAAGCCTCGAGTTAGCAGTTTTTCTCGGAACCCATTGGCGGGAACTTCTTCTCAGGTCCCGGGTCTCAAGCCCGGACCCAACGGGTCCGTTTTCGTCTCCTCGGGCATACCTGACCTCGACAGTGAGCTCAAAACCCCGGATTTGTTCATATAAATTTCTCTCTTTGTTGGGGGGAGGGTTCATTTGTAATTAAAAAAATGGGGCCTTTTTTTATTTTTTTGAATTTGATGATTGTCTTGGAAATTCAGGAATTTTGGGAGGTGGGTTCTGTTTGGGCAGCTTGGTTATGGTGATGGAAGATCCTGAAGCACCTCATCATATGTTGTTATTGAGGAATTTTATGGCACAAGGGTTAGTTCATAATCAGCCTCTTCTATATGCCAGTCCTGCCAAAGACCCAAAAGGTTTCCTGGGTACTTTGCCCAGTCCAATGAATCCCAAGGATGAGAAGCCTCGTGATCGTTCCACAGAGCAGGTATTTAAATTGTTCTCTTATATTTTTTTAGGATTTTCAGCATTACTAGTTTCTTTTATACATTGATGGATATGAATTGTTGAACTTTTTTAATTCTTTTGGCTGCTCAGAGCTGATTAACTTCCATTATGTGTTTGTTTGCCTTGAATTATAGGACAAGGGTTTGAGAATTGCTTGGCAGTATAAGAAGTATTTCGGAGAAAATCAACAGGGTCATGACAGTAGAGGTGAGTTTTTGTATAATGTTTTTCTTGGATATGCTCAGTTGGGGATTATATTCATAACTATGCGTTAGTTATGCTCAGTTTGGGAGTTTATAACTTGCGGTGAAACTATCTTCTCTTGTTTTATAGCGGTGAGTGTCAGTTACAAGTAACTTACATATATGCTAGATATGTTGACATTAGAGAAAGTAAGATATGACTAGTCTCTACGGTTTGTGTGTTAGAGGAGTTGAAAAAGGGGTTGGATTGGTTGTATTAAGGCGAATTGACAAAACCATTGATGATATTACTTGAAAGGAGGTGATTAGTGTTCTTTTCGTGGTCCAGCAGATGCTAAACATGAATACTGCAATGACTTTGATTTGCGGAAGCCTTTGGAGAGGCAATTTCTTGGAGGAAAGAACATTGATTGCATAAGCACTCTGGGCTTGACACTTGACAGCTTCCGTGAGCGTTGTTTCACATTTTTAGCCCAAAATTCAAGGTACTCCTTGTTTTCTTAAGTTTTTCCATTGAGACATACATGCAGATGTATAGTCAATTTGTCGGTTTTGGTTGAGTTCTTGTACACAGTTTGAATACTTCTGACTAGGGTTAAACCCCTCAGAACATAATTTTCTGTAAGCAAATCAAACAGTAGTCTTTCTTCTGTGCTTGCAGAAATAGTGGTATCATGTGTTGTGCTGGCCGCATTGCCATTCAGTCATTCTGTGCTCCCCAGTGTGGTTACTTTGATAAGGTTGGTGATTGACTCCTTGAGTTTAAAACTCGCATATGTTCTATTTGAGAGCATTTTGAGGCGCCTATAAATCCTTGCTAATGGAGCTGTTCTCAGTATTCATTCGTCCAAGCTCTTGCTTTCAGGACTAATTTACTATCTTGTTTTCACTGTCTAGTTGGGTTTACTCGTTAGGCTGGGAATTGAACTCTTGAGTTTTCTGCTGTCATTTCAGGACTGGGATATGCTTGCTTTTATCAAGTCTTTGAAAGGCATGGTTAGGGCTTCAAATGCAGTTGCTATTGTAACCGTTCCACATACACTTTTGTCACCATCCTTCTCTAAAAGATGGCAACATTTGGCTGATACGCTGCTTTCAGTGAAAGCAATTCCAGGCATGTGAACATTTCTTGCTATCCATGTGTATAGTTCTTCACTGAATACTAGTAGTAATGTGTATACTTTGTCACTTCAGATGAGGTCTCTGAATACTAGTAGTAATGTGTATACTTTGTCACTCCAGATGAGGACAAGGAATTAGCGAAGCTACTCACTGGATATAAGGAAATGGTTGGTCTCCTGAGCATTCACAAAGTAGCAAGGATCAACACTCAGGTATTGAAAATAACCCGAGTGAGACATTTTTTGGGTTTCAGTAATTTATAACAATGCTAATAAAATAGATGGAAGAAAAGGGAAAGGAAAGAAAATGTAAGCTTGAGCTCGGTGATTGCTTTTAGTTAACACAGGTTGCTCTCATTGTGTTTCTGTTACTCTTCATTGAAGCACTGCCTACTCTCCATTAAGTTATGCCTCTCATGCTGTATATGATGAAGCAGGTTCCTTTGGTGTTAGAGGCTTCCACATTGTCAATCAAGCTACATAAACGGAGATGTTTGGTCTTAGAGTGTCTAAATCAAGCTCCCGTTGATGGTTCAACTGGAGCATCATACGGTACATCTGGCAGTTGTTCTGGTTCTACTAAGCAAGGAGCTCTTGATTTCTAGGGCTACTGCATGAGTACACAAAGTTGTATCATTATATTTGTACATGACGCTCCTGTCATTTATCTGGCTGATTCTTTGAAGCCAAAGTATTTTGATCTAGAATGAAGGTAAGGATGAATATACAGCATTCCCTTATCAATGGTTTCAAACCAGAATCACTCCATCAATAGAAGATAATTTCACTTAATTAATTTTTATTCCCTTTGCTTTCACCTCTGAATGTAGGTTTAGAAAGAGAGCTTAGAAGGTCTGAGGATCGAGTTTCAACAGACTTCGTCAATTAGCTTAAGACAATTGATCCAGGTGTTTTAAGGATGATGCCGATGCACAGGATCGTTTCCTCATTATGTTGACAGTTGACACAGCGCCTTCTGCATATGGAATGTACATCTGTAGTTACGTTAGCGCATTCTGCTTTATGTTCCTTGTTCAGCTCTGAAGCATGTTATAGATACAAGAGTGTTTTTGTGTTTTCTGCTCTTTTTCAGATGTAACAGAGCTGATCGTCAATATATGAGACGGTTGTGAAAGTCAATTGGTTTTATGTAAGACTGACTTGTCTGACATTTAATTGTATTATTCTTTTTATTTCAACATGAGAACCTCATCCAACCATATGTCCTTACTGCCGAGCATTGGGAGGCTGTGTAAACTGGCACTACATATGCAACCATAACTGCAGTGTGTGTCGGAAAAAGGGAAAACAAGCAGTTTTATGTAGCTGTAAGTGTATTGCCAATGTCGATAACGAAACGGTATCTTATATCTCCTTTGAGCAGACGCTCCATGGCTGTGTTGACATAATCCATGGGAACTACTTCAACATCTGCTTTGATGTCATGATTTGCGGCAAAGTTGATCATCTCTTGTATCTCCTTCATTCCTCCTCCGACGCTTCCGGCTATCATCTTCCTCCCTGTCAAATTTCATTTCAGAGTTGTTTTTCATAAGTCAGATGAAACATTCACTTTGCTGGAATTTGAGGAAAGTTCGAAATTCTACATTTGGCTGCTTAGTGCTTACCAATCATCAAAGGAAAAAGTGGAACCTCAATAGGTTGGTGTGCACCGCCAAGCATGATAAGTTTTCCATGAGATTTCAGCAGGCTAATCAACGGTAATACCGGATGAGACGCAGAGACAGTGTCGATTATCCCATCCATTGTCCCCATTGCAGCCTAAACAACTAGCAATCTATGTTAGTAGTCTGTATTACTGAGGGCTTGTAGCTCAATCTGTACCAAGTGCCCTTTCCACATGGGATCAAATCCTGTTGTCCACATTTCTCCTACTTGTGGAGACATAACAAGGCCTCACAGCTCGGGTAGTGTGGACTCCCCCCCAAACAATGCCCTTGGACTGCCTTGCATAAGAGCACAATGGGCTGGCAGATTCATAAAAATACTACATAGTAATTAAAAAAAAGGCTACCTGCATCTGTTCAGGGTCACGGCTAACCAAAAATGCATCAGCACCAAGGCTGTTGACAGCTTCATCCTTCTTGTTAGGCGAGGTACTAATAACAGTCACCTTAGCCCTGAAAGCCTTGGCAAATTTGACAGCCATATGGCCTAGACCACCAAGACCGACAACCCCAATATGGAGGCCAGGTTTATCAAGCCCAAAGTACTTGAGGGGGCTGTAGACTGTGATCCCAGCACAAAGAAGAGGGGCAGTGGCATCGAGTGGCATGCTGTCAGGGATACGAGCAGCAAAGTGCTCATTGACGACCATAATGTCGGAGTAACCTCCATATGTCATGGTGCCGTCATAATAGGTGGAATTGAAGGTGAAGATCATCTTGGGGCAGTAGTTCTCAAGATCATTTGAACAGTCGTCACAGGAGCCACAGGAGCCAATCATGGCTGAGACCCCAACTTTGTCACCAACCTTGAAGTTCTCCACCTTGCTCCCTATTTCTGTCACCTCCCCTACGATCTCATGCCTGTATATTAACACATACTGTCTTAGTATTGTCAATAATACCTACACATTCAAAGCAGGAATACATATGTTGTACCCTTAAAATATGTTACTATGTATATACTTTTCCATAGATACATGGAATTTTCCTTAGTTAAAGTAAGACCTCTCTTCGGGATCAACCAAATCCAGGACTGTATCCAAGATCTAGGCTACCAATCTGTTCTGATTTCGAAAGTCGAATATGGAAATAAGGAAGATGCATGAACGACTGTAAGTGTTAATCAATACATGGACAAATAATGCTACATGTGCAAGTGAAATGCAATAGGGAAAAAAAAAATTGAAGGAGCAAAATGTAGTAGTAAAGAGATTACCCAGGAACAATGGGGTAATTGGTATTGCCCACTTCATTCTTGATGTAATGAAGATCAGTGTGACATATCCCACAATATAACACTTTGAACATCACATCCTTCTCTCCTGTAGCCCTGCTCCCGCATCAAATTTTTAGTTTATTCACTTAAAATCATAAAAAGCGAAAAAAAAACAGAATTAAATAATTGGTCAATAACCATCTTAAAAGCACATAAATTTAAAATGTGAAATATATCTCAACAGATTTTAAAATGTGGGTATTACCTCGTATTCCTATGAAAGTGAAACATAATTTGTGTAAATACGTACCTTCTAGAGAAGTTAAAAGGAGAGAGAAAACCGGAAGAATCCATGGCAGCCCATCCCAATGCCTTTTGTGGGTGTTCATTTGAATTTGCCATTAATTTTTTTTTCTCGAATTGTTCTTCTACAATGATGAATGGCAATGAAATTCCCCTTAATTTGTAGTTTATATTGTATGTGGAACATCCGATATGACGTAGTTGCTCACTTAAGCAGTTGGCTCTTTAGTAAACGCTTGATGTGAATGTATTAGAGTTGATCAGTTGAAGGATTCTAGAACCTACATTTTCAATGTGTACTATTCATAGTCTAGTTTGCTGGCTAGTCATTTCTTAAGTTAGGTTTGGATCGGGTGGTCAAAATTTTTACACAACAAATTTATAATTGTGCTTGAAACACCACTTATACCCTAGTCTCGAGACACATGACAGTGAGACATTATTAGGAGCACGGCCTGTGTAGATCGGGAAGAAAACGGGGATTGTAACTTGTGTATATATATGTATACATAAATATATTTCGGACAACTAAGAAACCTCATCTAGTAAAGCATATGCAATTTAAACGGTGGCTCGATTGGGGGCGGGGACATTATGAAGCTTTAAGAGTGTTGCCGATGTCGATAACAAAACGGTATTTGACGTCACCCTTGAGCAGACGCTCCATAGCTGTGTTGACGTGATCCATTGGAATGACTTCAACTTCTGCTTCGATGTCATGCTTTGCAGCAAAATCGATCATCTCTTGCATCTCCTTCATTCCTCCTATGCAACTTCCAGCTATCATCTTCCTCCCTTTTACAGTTCATTTAGAGTAGTTTTTGATTAGTCAGAATTCAGAAGCATAAAAATTCATTCGTAAGGAAAGAAAGAAGCACTACACTTGGCTGCATGCGTACCCATGATCAAAGGGAAAACCGGCAGCTCAAGAGGTTTGTCTACACCGCCAAGCATGATCAATTTTCCATGAGATTTCAGCAGATTAATCAATGGTGATACAGGATGAGCCACGGAGACTGTGTCAATTATCCCATCCATTGTCCCTATTGCAGCCTAAGCACATACCAAGCGATGTTATTAGTCCTCATTACCAAGGAGTCAATTAAACATGTTCCTTGCCATAAAATCTTGAACTTTCAAATCCTGAGCTTAAGTCTAGTAATTTCTGTTCGAGTTACAGGTTTGTTTGATAAGCTTGTCAATAAGCATAGTCAGCATTGGCCTAACAAATTTAGAGCGTTTTCAACCTGGGTCCAGTCACTGAGGGGTTAAGTCCAAACTAAGAAGGGTATTTGAGGTGTGCATCAAGTCTAGTTTCATGTCACTCTGTAAAACTGTAATAGTAATTCAGAAATACCTACCTGTATCTGCTGATGGTCACAGCTGACCAGAAAGGAATCAGCACCAAGACCGTCGATAGCTGCATCCTTTTTGTAAAGGGAAGTACTAATAACAGTGACCTTAGCCCCGAAAGCCTTGGAAAATTTGACAGCCATATGGCCTAGACCACCAAGACCAACAACCCCAACATGGAGTCCGGGTTTGTCGAGTTCAAAGTACCTGAGGGGGCTGTAGACTGTGATCCCTGCACAGAGAAGAGGGGCGGTGCAATGGAGGGGCATGCTGTCAGGGATCCTAACAACAAAATGCTCGTCAACAACCATGAAATCTGAAAAACCTCCATAAGTTTTGGTGCCATCATAATAGGTGGCTCCCTGGGATGGCATCATTTTGGGGCAGTAGTTCTCGAGGTTATTTGAACAATTATAACAGGAGCCGCAGGAGCCAATGATGCCAGAGACACCAACTTTGTCCCCGACTTTGAAATTTTGCACCTTGCTTCCCACTTCTATCACCTCCCCCACAACCTCATGTCTACAGCAACAATATCAGCTAGCTAGAGTTAACTCTGTCGACACAAACTGAATACAAGCAACATAGAAAAATTGGGGCTGGCTCGCTAAGGCTATGGGTGCATATCATCTTCTCATCTTGATCGGAGTATAGGAGTAGTGATGGCTGATATAGCCATAAAGGTGGACACATGCTATTAGAATATCAGAATTTAAATAATCGACATAGCAATCAGTCTTGGTCACCAGTTGGTGTCTCAGACAATTCTATGTAAGTTGAAAAATGTGTTCAAAAATTGAAATTTGGATAACGGGACCAATGTAAGCAAAGTAAGAAGTAATTACCCGGGGATAATGGGGTAAGCAGCAGCAAAATTGTCGCTGCCCCAATCATTCTTGATATAGTGAAGATCAGAATGACAAATCCCACAATAAACCACTTTCAACGTCACATCTTTTTCTCCTGTTGCCCTGCACCCATCAAAATCAAAATTTTATTATTCTTCTAAACATTTAATCAACTATATATTTACTTCACTCAAACTGTAAAAAAAAAAAAGGAGGGGGGTTATATGCTTCCAAAAGCATGGCATACGAGGTGGGGTACGTGCCTCCTGGAAAACCGGAAAGGGAAGAGAATTCCAGAAGGGTCTCTGGCAGCCCATCCAAATGCTTTTCTGGGGTGTTCATTTTCGGGTGAAGATGATTTCGTCATTCTTCTTCTTCTTCTCTGTGTTTGAATTAGTTGGAAATACAAGCACATATATATACAGGTACTGAGTACCAGCAGTTTTAGTGAGTTATGTTAGGGGTGTTATAAATTAAATCTTTGTAGTTGGTGCAGCCATTCACTATGCAAATGAAATGCGATGCATTTTGATTTTTGATGCTCAATACAATGCATTTTGATGAAAAGGGGAAAGGAAGAGTGGGAATGTCTCCAATATAGAAAAATATCAAGGATCATTTCCCTTAATTGTCTAGGCTGATTTCGTGTCTCTGTTAGACAGTGCTGTTGGGCTGCGGAGCCAAGGGACTTCAGGGGAATCCTTCTTCCTTTTTTTTTTCGGGGCTATAACTCTGTAAGCCAATTGGACCATGGAATTCAGATTAGATCATTAACCATAAGTTAATACATACAGATAACTGTTTGCCAAAATGGTTATCATCAAAATACATACAGCTGCACCAAAACAAAGCGGTGTATGCAACCGACCAAAATTACTAATCCAACCTATAGCAGTTAGTATGTAAGACAATGCTCTAGACCATCATTCAATCTGTAGGTCGATAATACAATGGTATATGGGAATAAGCTTCAGCAGAAGATTGAGCAAGTTATCAAGGAATATGCTTCACCAAAATTC
The DNA here is from genome assembly GCA_021018815.1 of Talinum fruticosum. NCBI lineage: Eukaryota > Viridiplantae > Streptophyta > Magnoliopsida > Caryophyllales > Talinaceae > Talinum > Talinum fruticosum. Next base: position 1,311,675 of record JAITYX010000021.1, read on the forward strand.
TCCAAAAGAGACTGCAGCCTAGGGGGATAGGCATAGAATTCAATTAAGCCATGTCCTTGTTGGCGCTTTAAACTTTAACCTTTTTGCTTCGCCTGATTTAAGCTTGGAAACTTCTGCCTCTTTCTTTTCACAATGGGTACATTAGACTCCATCTTCTCCATTGACTTAACATTAGAAAGCATAGGTAGCTGTTGGAACATCTTTTTCTCTCTATTCTTATAAAGAAGGCCAACCTTTTGCGTTCTTTCTACTGAAGGCTCCTCCCCAAAAAAGTCCTGTGTGTGTTCAGGAGGTTCTTGATTACTTCCATTGCTCTCCTCATCTGACAAATTCTTTGATATGCTTTTAAGCGTGTTCTTGATGTCTATGACAAACAGTACTTGACATCTTCACTGTCTAGACGGTCCATGGCCATGTTGACATAATCCATTGGAATAACTTCAACTTCGGCTTTGATATCATGCTCTTCTGCAAAATTGATCATCTCTTGTATCTCCTTTATCCTTCTTATGCAACGATTTCCAGCTATCACCTTACTCCCTCTCAAAGTTCATTCCAATGTAGGTTTTAATTAATCAGAAGCACAAATATTCATGAAGCTGGAAGGAATATGAACAAAGTGAAACTCTATATATGGCCTCTTACCCCTAATCAAAGAGGAAACTGGCAATTCTACAGGTGTGTCTTGAGCACAGAGCATGATCAGTTTTCCACGGGGTTTCAGCAGATCAGTCAATGGCGAAAGGGAATGAGGAGCTGTGGTGGCAACAACTATCCCATCCATAGTCCCCACTGCATCCCATAAATGTGCTACCCACAATCAGTCTTCCATATGAAAACTTCTGAGAATCAATTTTTTGGACCCAGAATCTTTCAGATGGTTTTGTCTGAGTCATATTAATTTCATATTGGGCTGGAATGATTTTTATTCTAGGTATCAGTTTTGTTCATTCCAATACTTATTAAAAAAGTCTTAGACTTGGATCATAATAATTTAGATTACCTGAAAAGTAGACTGTCTTATTTTAGATTATCGAATATGAATAATTTCATGCCAGTTTACTAGAAATAAACCCATCTCAAGAGTTACCTCCATATGCTCAGTGTCACGGAACGCTCTAGAAGAACCCGGAATCTTCTAGAGTTCTCTCCTTGATTCCGGAAGAGCCCGGAATCTTCTAGAGTTCTCTCCTTGGTTTTGGAAGAGCCCGAAACCTTCTAGAATTCTCTCCTTGGTTCCACCAAGGACTCCCAAGTTCCAGAATATTCTACACTAATGTAGAGATGTAAATACTTGTATAGAGGATTCTAGATGTGCAATCCTAGCCGTTGGATCAATTAGATCTCCACCGTCCATTGAGGAGGTGGCCATGTATAAATACCCCCATGGGGTCCTCATTTGTAAACATCCAAGAGTTCAATACACAAAGCATTCTCCAAAACTCTACCTCTCTAAGTATCCTTGCTTACTAAGCTTTCTCTCTCTAGCTTAAGTTAAGCATCGTTAAGGCTTACTAGCAAGCTTATAAAAGGGTCTCGGGTATAGTTTGCTAGCGCCGTACGGGTACTAAGTTCGAGTGAATTATCGTCCCGTGACAGCTTGGTATCGTGAGCCAAAGTTTGGGCAAGAATGTCGAGCATCACCGAAGGAGGCCAACAACCACAAGGAGGCAAGAAGGGCCGGGAGAAGTCCCGAGAGGCCGTTGCTGCTCTCGAGGAAAGGGTTGCCCAACTGCATAGTATCTTTGTCGGCTTAAGGGAAGAAGTCGACACCCCGACTCAAGCAAGTCGTGGAGCTCCAGCCTAGGGAAGATGACTCGGAGCTCAAGGAAGAGATGCAGTTGGCCTTGAATGCAGTAGTGACGGACTTCACCAAGGAGGTGGCCGCCCTTAAAGCCATAGTGGAGGCCAAAGATAACGAACTCAAGGCCGCTCTCAATGGTCAACAAGAGCTTCGGGCCGCTCTCCACGACCAAAGGGAGCAAATGGAGGAATTAAAGGCACAAATGAAGTTGTGCACGGCCGTGGTGGCCAATAGTGGGTCGGTCCAAGCAACGATCGCCCCTAGGATGAGTGCATCCAAGCCGCCGGACTACAAGGGAGCTCGGAGCGCGAAGGAAATTGACAATTTCCTATGGGGACTCGAGGCTTACTTCAAAGCCTCCGGCATTGAGGGAGACGACCTCAAGGTGAGTAACGCTTCCCTTTTTCTTAAAGATACGGCTCTTGTTTGGTGGCGACGTCGGTGTGACGACGTCAACAGAGGGGCTGACCCCGTTATCACATGGGAGGCATTCAAGGAAGAACTCAAGAAGCGCTTCTATCCCACGGATGCCCAACGGGAAGCGCGGGTCAAGCTTCGACACCTCCAACACAAGGAGGGTCATATTCGGGAATATGTCAAGGAATTCCAAGAACTACGCTTGGAAATCCCTTCCATGGGTGACCAAGATGCGTTATGCTTCTTTCTCGATGGCCTACGTGGATGGGCCAGGATGGAGTTAGAAGGCGAGGAGTACAAGACCTCGCCTTCGCGATTGCTGCCGCCGAGTCGCTCTACGAATTCAAGTCCTCAAAAGGACAAAATAAGAAGGCGGAACACAGCAAAAGTGGGGGAGACCGTGACAAGTCTCCTAAAAGGCAAAGCCGTCCTCCTATAGGGACAAGGGGAAGTCCAAGGAGGGCCACACCAAGAAGGAGATCTCTTGCTTCCTTTGCAACGGGCCTCATCGAGTCTTTGAGTGTCCGAAAGGGGCAAACTCGCCGCTCTAGTCATGGAGGAAGAGCGACAAGAGGAGAAGAAGCTCGCTCTACGAGGCTTCTCAATGCCATCCAAGCTAAAGTGGAGGGGCAGCCTCGTGGACGCATGTATGTGGAAACCCACGTCAACGGCAAGCCACTACAAGCCATGTTGAATACAGGAGCCGATACGGTCTATATGGCCAAGGAGCTTGCCGAGGAAATTGGCCTCTCCTACACTAAGGAGAAGGGCTTCGTCAAGGGGGTCAACGCAAGGAGTCTCCCAATCAAAGGTGTTGCGCATAACACCGAAATCCAAATCGGCCAAGTGGAAAGGTAAGGCCGACATCACCTGTTGGTCCCTTAGATGATAAGAAATTCTATCTTGGTATCGATTTCCTTGATACGGTGAAGGCATTCTTAGTGCCTTACACCAACACAATGTGTATCATGGAGACGGGCGGCCTTGTGTCGTCCCCGTGAAGAGAGAGATTGATGAATGGAAGATGCTCTCCGCTCTTCAATTCTCCAAGGGCATCAAGAAGAGGGAACCGACCTTCATCGCCACCCTCAAGGAGGATGAGGGGGCAAAGGATGTCCAAGCACCCAAAGCCGTCCAAGAGGTGCTCGGACGAGTTTCAAGGTGTGATACCCGCCGAGCCGCCAAAGAAACTTCCTCCAAGGCGGGAAGTAGATCATGCCATCAAGTTGGAGCAAGGGGCAAAACCACCGGCGTTTGCGCCTACCGGATGGCACCTCCGGAGCTTGAGGAGTCGCGGAGACAATTGAAGGAATTGTTAGATGTTGGGTACATCCGTCCCTCAAAATCACCCTATGGTGCGCCGGTTCTTTTCCGTAAGAAGCATGATGGGTCCCTTCGACCGTGCATCGATTACGGGCACTCAACAAGATTACTATCAAGAACAAGTACCCGATTCCCCGCATCGATGATCTATTCGATCAACTCGGGAGATGCAAGGTACTTCACCAAGTTGGACTTGAGGAGCGGGTACTATCAAGTCCGCATAGCCGAGGAGGACGAGGCAAAGACGGCATGCGTCACACGTTACGGTTCGTACGAGTTTCTAGTCATGCCCTTTGGCCTCACAAATGCACCGGCCACATTCTCGCACCCTCATGAACAAGGTACTTGCTCCTTACCTTGATCGCTTTGTCGTTGTTTATTTAGATGATATTGTCATCTATAGTAAAAATCTAAAGGAGCATGTGAGACACTTACGAGAAGTGTTCTCAACCTCGAGGGACAACCAGCTATACGTAAAGAAGGAAAAGTGCTCCTTCGCCCAAGAAGAGGTCCCCTTCTTGGGTCATATTGTCGGCAAGGGAAGGATTCGAATGGATCCTTCCAAGGTGAAGGCCATACAGAGTGGGAGCCACCCACTAAGGTCACCGAGTTAAGATCTTTCCTTAGCTTGGTGAACTACTACCGGCGGTTCATTCAAAGCTATTCCGCAATCGCCGCTCCTCTCACCGACTTGTTGAAGAAGGGAAGAGGATGGGCTTGGAGGCCGGAGTGCCAACAAGCATTCGAAGCCTCGAAGAAGGCTATCATGGAGGAGCCAGTGCTAGTTCTTCCCGACCTTCACAAGCCGTTCGAACCGCACACCGATGCTTCCGACTTTGCCATTGGAGGAGTCTTAATGCAAGAAGGTCATCCCATCGCCTTGAGAGTCGGAAGCTTAATGATACCGAGAGGCGATACACGGTTCAAGAGAAAGAAATGACGGCGGTGGTGCATTGTCTCCGGACTTGGAGACACTACTTGCTGAGGAGCAAGTTCGTTATCAAGACGGACAACGTTGCCACAAGCTACTTTCAAACACAAAAGAAGCTCACTCCCAAGCAAGCAAGGTGGCAAGATTTCCTAGCATAGTTCGACTATGAACTCGGAGTACAAACCGGGCAAGGCTAATCTAGTGGCCGACGCCTTGAGCCGGAAGGGGAGCTTGCCGACATAAGCCGGCCTCAAAGCAACCTGGAGGGACTCGGATTCGTAAAGGGCTTAAGCACGATCGCTTGGCCTGCACCATCGTCAACCTCGTACAGAAGGCAAAACCAGGAGATTCCGGGTCGAAGATGGTCTCGTTCTCACAAAAGGCAAACGCCTTTACGTGCTCGCCTACAACAACCTACGGAGGGAAGTCGTAAAGGAATGTCATGATAGCAAATGGGCGGGACATCCCGGATTACACCGCACGCTCGCACTTGTGAGCGACTCTTATTATTGGCCTCACTTGAAGGATGATGTGGAGGCCTATGTGAGGACTTGTCTTGTGTGCCAGCAAGACAAGATTGAACAAAGAGCTCTTGCGGGACTCTTAGAGCGACTTCCCGTGCCCGAAAGACCATGGGAAAGTGTCTCCATGGACTTCATCGTGGGCTTACCCACGAGTGATGGGTGCAACCGGGTAATCAGTAGTGGTGGATCGGTACTCCAAGTACGCAACCTTCATCCCGAAGACCCAAGGAATGTTCAGCCGAGCAAGCTGCCCAACTATTCTTCAAGAACGTGGTAAAGTATCGGGGCTCGCCGCGTGCAATAGTGAGTGATCGGGACACTCGCTTTACGGGTCGTTTCCGGACGGAGCTATTCAAGCTCATGGGGTCCGAACTCAACTTCTCTACCAGCTTTCACCCTCGGACCGATGGACAAACGGAGCGGGTGAATGCACTTTGGAGCTTTACCCGAGGCACTATGTGTGTGCCAACCAACGGGATTGGGCGAAGCTACTTGATGTAGCCCAGTTCTCGTACAACCTATGAGAAGCGAGTCCACCGGCCGGAGTCCGTTTGAGATTGTTACGGGACAACAACCTCCGACTCCGAGCACGATCGCCACAGAGTTACAAGGGTCCAAGCCCGCCTGCTTTCAAGTTCGCAAAGGACTGGAATGATCAAGCCGATATGGCGCGGGCTTACTTGGAGAAAGCCTCCAAGAAGATGAAGAAATGGGCCGACAAGAAGCGTCGCCCACGAGAGTTCCAAGTTGGAGACCTTGTCCTCGTCAAGATGTACAACCACGCGAGGTTGAGTGGTCGACATCGAGGACTTATCCGGAGATACGAAGGACCCTTCCCCATCCTTAAGAAGGTCAGGGCACAAGCCTACAAAGTAGAGTTGCCTCCGAAAATCAAGTATCATCCTCGTCTTCCATGTGAGTCTACTCAAGCCTTACCATGGAGACCAAGTGGATCCAAACAGGGGCATCTCTAGACGAGCACCGATGGGCATAACGGTGCAACATGACAAGCAAGTGGAGGAGGTACTAGCCGATAGAGTGGTCCGTCACCAAAACAAGCCTCCAACTCACGAGTTGCTCGTCAAATGGAAGGGACTACCAGATAGCGAAGCAAGCTAGGAGCCCATCTAGAACTTGTGGCGGTTCACGGAACAAATACAAGCGTTCGAAGACGCTAAGGCTACGAGGACGTCGCCGGAATAGGTGGGGGAGGATGTCACGGAACGCTCTGAAGAACCCGAATCTTCTAGAGTTCTCTCCTTGATTCCGAAGAGCCCGAATCTTCTAGAGTTCTCTCCTTGGTTTTGGAAGAGCCCGAAACCTTCTAGAATTCTCTCCTTGGTTCCACCAAGGACTCCCAAATTCCGAATATTCTACACTAATGTAGAGATGTAAATACTTGTATAGAGGATTCTAGATGTGCAATCCTAGCCGTTGAATCAATTAGATCTCCACTGTCTATCGAGGAGGTGGCCATGTATAAATACCCCCATGGGTTCCTCATTTGTAAACATCCAAGAGTTCAATGCACAAAGCATTCTCCCAAACTCTACCTCTCTAAGTGTCCTTGCTTACTAAGCTTTCTCTCTCTAGCTTAAGTTAAGCATCGTTAAGGCTTACTAGCAAGCTTATAAAAGGGTCTCGGGTATAGTTTGCTAGCGCCGCACGGGTACTAAGTTCGAGTGAATTATCGTCCCGTGACATCGGGTTCGTGGTAGAGCGAAAGTAATCAGCACCAAGATGGACGACAGCCTCATCCTTGTTCTTAGATGAATTACTAATAATCGTGACCTTAGCCCCAAAGGCCTTGGAAAATTTTACAGCCAAATGACCATGAACATCAAGACCAACAACACCAATATGAAGTCCAGGTTTGTCCAAATGGAAGTACTTCAAGGGATCAGACTGCGATCCCCGCGCACGTGAAGAGTGGCGATGGCATCAAGGGCCACGTTATCGTGGATTTGAACAGAAAAATGTTCATTGACCAACATTGAGTCTGAAAAACCTCCATATGTTTTGGTGCCATCATAATAGGTACCGAGGAGACCGGTTTCATTCTCGCAGCAGAAATTTTCAAGGTCATTGGAACAATACTCACATGAGCCACGGGCGCCGATCATGCCCGAGACCCCAACTTTGTCACCAAAATTGAAGTTTTGAACCTTGCTTCCTACTTCATTACCTACCCTACAATCTCATGCCCGCACCAACATGGCTAAGAGTTAAATCTTTGCGCAATAGCTATTGAGGTGTGCAACAGCTTATGGAATCTGTTAAGTTTGTTATGTAAACTGGAAGTCGGTTTGTTGATTCTTATAATAATTGAGGAAGGGGAGATCATTTCATTCCAATTCTTGTTTCTCTCTCTCTTCTAGGTCTTAGCACATAGACGTTCTCTTCAGTTTCCACAGTGAGCAACAATTAGCAACAGCAAATAAAAATGTAAGGCTGGCTGCAGTGGGGTGTTGTCTAGGGTGTGGCATAAACCAATATAGGCAGATACATACTGCTCTAAAAGGTGAAGGCAGTTGTTTGGTTATGAGTTAAATATCGGCTAATGATGGTTGGTAAAACAGGAACTAGTCCAACATAAGCATACTGGTAAGAGAAGTTCGATGTTTAAAAACACATCCACATTATATATATTCCCAAGACATAAGTTGGGCCTTCGTCTCCTCTTTTTGGGTCATCTCTCATCTCCCCCTCCGCCCGCCCTTTCATTAAGTCAGGATTAAACAAATTGAAAATCTTAAATTAATACATCTGATTTTGGATTCAATAAATCAAACCATTTTCTGCTCTGGGATTGAAATTCTCCAGAGATATTTAAGATAAAGAAACGCAACAGCTATTAGATTTGACACAACTGCATTGCTATTAAAATGCAGTATACAAAGTAAGAAAGAATTACCCAGGGACAGCAGGGTACCGAGCATAGCCATCCTCCCCAAGGGTGATATAGTTAAGATCAGAATGACAAATCCGACAATAAAGCACTTTCAATGTCACATCATTTTCTCCTGTTGCTCTGCATCGATCAAATTCTAAATTATGTTACTTTCCAATATGCATTTTGCTATCAATTTACTCAAAACTGTTCATAGAACAAGGGAAAATATAATCCATCAAAATCATGATTTCACTAAATTTGGACAAAATAGTAATCAAGATGACATCCAAAATAGGAAGGAAAAAAAGTGGGGAAATTGAGGAGGTTGGATACCTCCGGGAGAAGTGAAAGGGAGAGAGAAACCCAGTAGCGTCTCTGGCAGCTCATCCAAAGGCCTTTTTGGGTGTTCATTCGCTGGTGATTCCGCCATTTCTTCTTCTTGTTCTTTTGCTTCAGATTTCCTTTGTTTTGATTAGCAATTTTCCCTCCAAAATATATCGCTACGAACGCTAATGCATCCAAACATGGAAAAGATGAATGAAATTATATTCATGAAATGACAAACAATTTTCGTCAAATGACAAGGAATTCCATACCGAATCGCGAAATCAGACATTAGTGCTTATGCTATGTTCCAAACGACATCCAGAGCTTTTCAACTGATCGTCATTGATATCGCCATCTTCCAGTTCTCGAGGTCACCCTTCAGTGGCCATCACCAGTTGGCGACGAGAGAGAGAGAGAGAGAGAGAGAGAGAGAGCGGGAGAGGAAGCGAGAGGAGGGAGGAAAATTTTTGAAAAGAAGGTCGAGAAATGAATGCAGCATGCAGCATAATAACCTAGAATTTTTTAAAATTTTCTTTTCGTGATTTGCTAGTCATAATTAAACTTCTAATTGAGAAGTAAAGATTATAATTCAATGCGAATTTTACAAAGTAAACCTAACAAAACTAAAATAAAACCCGATCCAACTGATCATTTTATATCATATTCTAACCGATTTAAATCTAAACTCGATTCATAACTCGATCAAATATGAAATTTAGATTAACCTAAATAAACAGTATATAAAATGACTCAACTCCTATACAAAGCCTACCAAAAAAATAACTTAGATTGAAATGAGAATCAAATAAACTGTATATAAATTGATAATAATGGGACAAAAGGAGTTCAAAACATACAAACAAAATATATAACTTTCAATATGAGAATCTCAACCACAACAAAAGTATTATCGATACAATGGTTACAATGATTACCGAAGTCAACCTTATTAGAATTACCTCCCGAACACTCATGAACTCTTTGATATATTTATAGGAGCCACAAAGTACCGTACTAACCAAAGAGGCATGGGGCATGCCCATTTCCGGAGGGCTTATACAACCAAACAATGAAAACCTTAATCACACACCGAACAGTAATGACCAACTTCCAAACGAGGGATACTTTAACTCGTTCCTACTCTTCTAAGAACATGAAACAGAGGCATCCCTCGTTCTATATGGAACAAATTTATGCAGCTTTATTAAGAGAGTTGGCAATGTCAATGACAAAACGGTATCGAACATCTGCCTTGGCTAGACGCTCCATGGCGGTATTCACATAGTCAATAGGAATCACCTCAATATCGGCTTTGATGCCATGTTTGGCTGCGAAATCGATCATCTCTTGAGTCTCTCTCATGCCTCCGATGTTGCTTCCGGCCACCATTTTCCTCCCTGTCACATACATTTCAGAGCTATTAGCCTCTCAAACTTTAAGTTTGTGCTATGCACGACGAAAAATTAACAGATATTGTTGCTGGGGCCGGTACTTGCCTACGATCAAGGCGGCAATGGGGAGCTCAAGAGGTCTATTTGGAACACCCACCATCACCAATTTCCCATTACTTTTCAAAAGACCAGTCAGTGGTACTAGAGGGTGTACAGCAGAGACGGTGTCGATTATACCATCCAATGTGCCCATTGCAGCCTACATAAATACCAACCAAAGTTATAAACTCACACTGATTAATTACTTAAGTGATCAACTGAACATTTTTTTATATATCTGGTCATTTCATACTTGGGGGTTGCATCCAGGTTTGTCATTGGGTTGTCTAGCAAGCTCAAGAATCGTGACCGGGAGAAATTTGGCTTCGCCTTGATTTGGGTTGAGTGGGTTCAAGTCAAAATCAGCATTTTGTGCTAGTATTGAGTATTGTCAATTTTAACATCTGGTAAGAAATGCCATTGTATTCAGAGCTACCTGCATCTGCTCATGGTCACGGCTGACAAGAAAGGAATCAGCACCAAGACGGTTGATAGCTTCATCCTTCTTGTTGAGGGAAGTACTAATAACAGTGACCTTAGCCCCGAAAGCCTTGGCAAATTTTACAGCCACATGGCCTAGACCACCAAGCCCAACAACCCCAATATGGAGCCCAGGTTTATCGAGCTCAAAGTACTTGAGGGGGCTATAAACAGTGACACCAGCACAAAGAAGAGGGGCGGAGGCATCGAGTGGCATGTTGTCAGGAATGCGAACAGCATAGTACTCATCGACCACCATGATGTCCGAGTAACCTCCATATGTTGCGGTGCCATCAAAATAGGTCGATCCACAGGTCATAATCAGTCTGGGACAGTAGCTCTCCTGATGCTTGGCACAATTGTCACAAGAACGGCAAGATCCAACCATGAATCCAACCCCAATCTTGTCACCAACTTTGAAGTTTTGCACTTTGCTTCCTACTTCTGTCACCTCCCCTACAATCTCATGTCTGTAAATTAATAGTCAATTTACTGCATTAGCATCGAGAAGCAGAAACTTAACATATGCATGCAGAGCAAGCATTCGCAGGACAGAATTCGTTTCTTACAACTAAATCTAAACACCACATAAATGGAGCAGGGTTTGTACCTTTTAGAAAGCGTATATAATGTATGAATATATACATATGTTTTTGTCGATATCTTGAACTCAACTTATTAGGTAGGCGAAGGTCCTACACTAGGCATTGTCAACGACGAGTACAAGTAGTGAGCATGACAATCTAGCAGTACTTTGATTTTCTTCTTTCACGCAAATGGAATCTCTCTCCATTGTTCTCGAATGATCATTTTTGGCATAACCCTAAAGCAGGACGAGTGCAATTTTTGTCTAATACTCCACGAGTTCGTACATAATTCCCAAAACAACCCCCCAAAAAAAAAAAAGAATGAACATAGGCTCTGAAATAAGAAAATATAACAAAAATGCATGGGTAGATGATAAATCTATGTAGCAAAACCTTGAAATACTAGAAGCACAAGATGTGCCTGAGGCACATCTAATGTGCCTAGGATGTTGTCCAGGACAACCATTATCCAGGACGAAGTATTAGCGTTGACACCTATAATTCATGGACCGATACTTAACTGAATCTTAAGAAACTCGAAAGTGGGATAACATTATATAAAGAATTTACCCAGGAACAGCAGGGTATTTGGCGTTGCCCCAGTCATTCTTAATGTAATGGAGATCAGAGTGACAGATCCCACAGTAGAGCACTTTGAAGCTCACGTCCGTCTCTCCTGTTGCTCTGCACCCCCACCATCCAAATTCTTAATAAGTTTTGAAAATATTTTGAATTAATATATGTAGTAACAAGACATAAAAAATATCGCAAATTAGAATTACCTTCTGGAGAAGTTGAAAGGAGAGAGAATTCCAGAGGTGTCCCTGGCAGCCCATCCGAAAGCCTTTACTGGGTGTTCGTTCTCAGGTGAAGAACTTGCCATTTCTACTCTGCAAATGGTTTCTTCTTCTCACGAGTTGCGGGGAATGGAGATGCAGACTGGTGAGTAATAAAGGAGGGAGGGATCAGGGAGAGAGAGAAAAGCATTTGTGCGTTTTTCTTAGCCACACATGTTCTTCATGTTTAATAAAGTTAACGACAGCTAGCTCATGAGATTTTTCCTCCCAGCTAGGATAAGTCATAAGAATATAGGTTGGATCTGTCCTTTTTAACTTTGTGATTTTTTAAATTAATTGGTTGGAGTCATTCTTAATGTAATAAAGGTTTTGATAAGAGCTTTAAAACTGTATGCCGCTGTAATATAATTGTAAAATTTATTGTAGAAAAATATAAAGAACTATAAACAATTGTAAAGAATGGTAAGAGTGAAAGGTAAACGAGAAATAACAAGGCTCGTACCATCCGTACGTACACACGTGTCCTTCTTTCTCTTCCTTTAATTTGCGTTAATTATATATTGTGAAATAATGCATAAAAATAACTTTCCAAAGGGGAATATATAACATAGATATATATCATTTACGTCGAATTAAAATTAAGTTTGATATCCTCAATTAAAAAATTTCTGTTAAGTTTGAATTAAAAATACCTTGTCTAATAATCAATGCATTCAAATTTAAGAATGAAAACAAGAAATTATAATTGAAACTATTGCATCAAACTGTGTGTATAAATTTGATTAATAATGACACACACGAATTACAAAGGTCACATAAGGAACATAAGTTTTATTCAATTTGCAAAACACACCTCTATCACACAATATAGTTAGTAAATTCCCTCCGATCCTTATATGAGTATCCAGTTAAGGTAGCTTTCTCCATCCAAAGAGATCAAATTTATGCAGCAACACTTTTGGCCTTAAGAGAGTTGGCAATGTCGATGACAAACCGGTATCGAACATCCGCCTTGACAAGACGCTCCATGGCGGTGTTGACATAATCCATCGGAATCACCTCAATATCGGCTTTGATGCCATGCTTGGCAGCAAAATCGATCATCTCTTGTGTCTCCTTCATGCCTCCTATGCCACTTCCGGCCACTATCTTCCTCGCTGTCACATATGAATGCACATTCACAGTCATTAGCCTCTGTCAGAGCATATAACTATCATTGGTTTTTAGCCATTCATCAAGATGCATGGTTCTTGAATAAATCGGAACCTTTCTGATCGAGAAGTATGGAGGAGGTGAGAAAGTAATAGATGGGCAGGGGTGCTTACCCATAATCAAGGGGAAAACTGGGAGCTCAAGAGGTTTGTCAGGAGCACCCACCATCACCAGCTTCCCATGAGACTTCAATAGATCAATCAATGGCAATAGCGGATGAACAGCGGAAACTGTATCAATTATCCCATCCATTGTCCCAATCGCAGCCTGTAAAATATAATACAAACCAAAGTTATTGTCCTTATGCATTCTAATTAAGCCAACAAACTAAACTAAACATGTTTCAGGAAAATTTTCGTGATCATAAAATCTTGACTTATCAAATCGCGCTTGCTGTTTGTACATCAAGTTTTCATCCATATGCGGTTGAGTGCAGTAATTTCGATTAGGTTATGGCCGTAAGACAAGATTTTTAAGACGTGTCATGAAGTAAGATATTCGTTATTGTATTTCAATAATTCCATTGCTCCGCAGAAAATGTAATAAGAGAGTACGTTACCTGCATCTCCTCAGGGTCACGACTGATTAGAAAGGAATCAGCACCAAGACGATTTATAGCTTCATCCTTCTTGCTAGGCGAGGTGCTAATAACAGTAACCTTGGCCCCAAAAGCCTTGGCAAATTTGACAGCCATATGGCCCAGACCTCCAAGACCAGCAACCCCAATATGGAGGCCGGTTTTATCGAGCTCAAAGTACTTGAGGGGGCTGTACACTGTGATCCCTGCACAAAGAAGAGGGGCAGTGGCATCGAGTGGCATGTTGTCAGGAATGCGAACAGCATAGTGCTCATCGATGACCATGATATCGGAGTAACCACCATATGTAATGGTGCCATCATAGTAGGTGAAACCATAGGTGAGGATCATCTTGGGGCAGTAGTTCTCCAGATCCGTGGCACAATTGTCACAGGAACGGCACGATCCAACCAAGACCCCAACCCCCACTTTGTCACCAACTTTGAACTTTTCCACCTTGCTTCCTACTTCTGTCACCTCTCCCACAATCTCATGCCTGTACGTTAATTAACATATATGTCAGTCTTAGCATTTTCGAATCAAAATTGGTTTCTTCAGAAATATTTTCTACGTACGTTTTTCAAAATCGGGCTTTCTATTAGTAGAGTAAAGAACAATCGCTACTCAAACGAGTTCAGTATGTACTGTGGATGAGAATCTGAGCTACTCTTGTTGCTGATCTCACCTTATTCATGGAATCTTTCTGCTATTCAGGTAAAGACCTAAGATAGAAAAAGTATCTAAGAGCCATCTAGTGTCTACGTAATTTCCATTGTATTGATTAATTCTAATAATTTCTTAATTTCTGCGGTTGATCACTAAATTATCGTGTTCAATTACCTACCTATTCATGGCAAATTCCATTACAAGTTCACACGTTTCTCTTTGGAATATTCTTTGTTTTTTTTCACCATGCTTCACAATCACATTCTTTCTTCTAAGGTTCGAAAATAGAATAGTCAATTTATAAGTCGTACAGACATCAAATCTACAACTTTTTTCAAAACAAAAAAAAAACTCAAACTTAACGTTAACTATTTTATATCTATTAATCATTTAATTTGTGTACTAAAATGTGTTTATCCTTTGTTTCTGGTTAAGTCTTACCTCTAAGATCGCTCGATCTTAAAACAATCCAAATCCATACGAGTCTATATCTATTAATCATTTGATCTTACCGACACATGCACAAAGGATTGTACGTAAATGTGAATATATACAAGAAATGCAAACTGAACTGAAAGACAGATTCGAGAACAAGAAGCAATGTAAATAAACAAAGTACGTAGTGACAGAGAGATGAGATTACGTACCCAGGGACAGCGGGGTATTGTGCGTTGCCCCATTCATTCTTGACGAAATGAAGATCAGAATGGCATATCCCACAGTACAACACTTTGAACGTCACATCCTTCTCTCCCGTTGCCCTTCACCCCATCAATTAAATTACATTTTAAATTTTTATTTAAATGATAATTACAAAAGGTTAAAAAATATAAAATAAAAACCAAAGTTTCCGCGATGTTATTTTAGTTAAAGTTCATTTGCATGAAAAACAGAATGTAAAATGATAAATATTCTGCTACAAAATTAGATATCTATATCGCAGAAAAAAGGTACAAGTTAAATTCAAGTCAAATAAATCGGTCAATATCTAAAATTTAGATGAATTATTTTTTCCAATACCTGGTTCAAATAACAGAAATGGGAAAAATCATGTGTCTGAATTCAAAACTCGGACAAATAATTGATGATCGTACCGAACTTTTGCGAGTCGGACGAAATTTTACGAGCGCTATCTACAGCCATAATTTTTTATATTTACAAAATTATACTTATGATAAATCTTTCCGAATAGGTCTTTCCAAAATACCCGACAAATATTGAAGCAAAATATCATATCATACAAGACATATATTATCACCTCGCATGTAATACCTTCTAGAGAAGTTGAGAGGAGAGAGGATTCCGGAAGGGTCCCTAGCAGCCCATCCGAAGGCCTTCTGTGGGTGTTCATTCTCAAGGGACAATTTTCCCATTGCAAATAATTTGTGCTTTGAATTCTCTCTAGTCAACTAAGGAGATGAGAGTGCATGCAGTAGAGTGGATGAATGAGAATGAAATCTTGGTGTGGGGTATTTATAGCAATAATAATAGCATGAAAAATAGCCAATATGACGTAGTCGCTGACCTCAAGCTCTACGCTTTACTTCAGTGAACGCCTGAGCTTTGGACTTGGTCGGATTAGATTTTATAGAGGCCAAAAAGGATAAAATGGCAATTCATAACATTCATTTGTTTCTCTAACTATATTATAAATTATATGCTATATGACAATATAATAGGTTATGTCATTCATAACGGAAAAATATATGCTTAGATTGTTTGAATTATGATATTTTTATATACCGATAATCACTATAAATACATTTAAAATATTTTATGAAAAAAGACTTTTGAAAAGGTGCACGTTTGAAAGGCTTTGCCTAAATAATTATCCCAAAAAAAGTCTTTAAATTTGAAACATTAACTTATCATGCATATATATATATATATATATATATATATATATATATATATATATATATATATATAATTAAAGATAACTTAGACTTTTTCCTCTTTGCGAACTACTACTAATGTGAAGAATTTATACAATATACAATTGTGTAGGTTGTAGTTGCATATTGACCTCTTCTTTGTTGAGTTTTTCTTTTAACATTCAATAGTTTATCCCTTTGATTATGTTTATTTTTTAACATAGTCCTACCATGGATCAGGGTCTTCATTGATATGTCATAATTTAGGTAAGTAAATCTAATCTATTCTAAAAAGGGGACATAGAAATAGAGCATAAGATTTAAAATATTAAAATAAAAATATTATATATAATAACTTAAATTTATAAACCGAGTTCATGGTATCATTTGTAATTTTGAAATTCGTGTAATTGCAAATAAGCTAGCGAGGGAAACAAAATTTTCGACGAAATCAATGGAATATTGGTAAATTAATACGTAGTTTTATCATATTTTGCCATTTTGATTGAACATTTCTTTCATCCCAACTTGGCTTTCCTAATATTGCTTGTCAATATTCAACATTATATATCTGTCATTATTTAACTAAAACTAAAATTTGTTACAACTGTATATATATGTGTGTGACTTTTCTTCGTTTTAACCGAGAGGTTAAAAAATTGACATAATTATTCTCAAACATATCAAATTTTTAATGAACAAAATCCCTAAATCCTCGAAACGTAGTAAAACAAACATTTATTTTTGTGCCTCCTTTTTCGGTAAGATATTTCGTGACATAAATTCCTTTAGAATTTGAAAAGGGGGAAGAATTGAAGAACAAGGGAGGAAATGTCCAACTAAAATTCAGATTCTCAAAATTTTTATTTATATAGTAATGAAGAAAGGTAGCTGAAATCTTAGAGTGTAAAGTATTAGAAATGGATGATTCTAGAGCTTACGTAATACATTTGTTTGTGTATTCAAAGTCTTCTTTTGATTAGTTAGGTGTACATGTGGTGGTCAGGAGTTCTACGCAATAATAATCTTATTAAAATTATGCCTAAAAATATTTTTTATTAAAAAAACTCATGAATAATTTTAAAAATGAAAAAATTTCTTACAAATTCGATCATATATAATTATTTCACTATGGAGAAAATATGCATTAAATTAGTGAGTAGTCTGATAAGAAAAAAATGTTATACCATATATTAGAACGTTGTAGAAGGATTAATTGTATTTTCATCTTTAGGATTGTCAGAATAACTCGAAAAATGAGCCCATGCAGTAGTAACAGGCGTTTAAGATTATCCATATATGAATTTTTATTATTCCATCCATTTTATAATGTTCGTCGTTTTTATATTATAAGGGGATATTAAGGAAATACAAAATTTATAATAAAATTTATGTTAAAAGAGTAAATTAGTGCAATATTGACACATTTGAATAATTTGGCTGTTGTGGGTCTTTTTAGCATGAGATCCATGCAAAAGGAAGTGAGAAATAGACGCAATAATATTAATGTTCATAACAAGCAATATATGCTTTTATGAAAGCCTTACAAGATTTAGGTGTTGGGTCACACCCATGTACTGATTCAAGACCTGGATTATCTCACCCTACTCCTTTTGAAAAATAAAAATTTGCATATAAAAAAAATGTTTAAAAATCAGTTACACATATATATAACGGCCCAATATATATACGCATTTTTCCAACCTCGGGTAGTTTGGATCTTAAATCCACTACTAGGTACACCAAGTTCTGTGTTTATTCACATCGTGTTGTTTGATGTACATATGTGTATATTATGTAACGCTCTCTTTGATTTTTTTTTTTTTCTGATTATTATTAGTCATGACGCAGAATGAATCCATATAGAACTTTATAACGAAACACCAACAAAATACCTATTAATATAAGTTTTGATTCCTACAATCAGTCAAACACTTCAAAAACGATGAATTTAAACAGACGTCTAATAGTCCATCCAAGTAGCCCGTAATTCATCTTTTTACCAAAGGCAGATGATTCGAAATAAGTCAAAAGCATTACCAATCAAACGGGTATTATTGTTTTTACACGAAACAAGCGCATCAAGCAAAAAGTGATCCTTCCATAACAGTAACAGCTCTACCAGCTATGAGAACCTTTTGTTTTTCTTCCTCGACTTGCAACTCCAAAATCCCACCTCTTGCTGATGCCTACACAAAATACATAAATACATGCCTTTAATTAATTGGAAATTTTCTAATAATAATATATAGTTAATATAATAAAATAACTTTCAATAATATACATATAGGTCAAAGGTGTATACCATGTATGCTCTCAAATTTGATTTTCCTAACTTTTTGCTCCAATACGGTGCCAAAACACAATGTATACTCGCACAGACTTGATCCTAAAAGTTTAATATACATATAATAGATTAGGTTATTGTATTTTTATACATTTTATTTGAAAAATATAATCTCAGGTTTATAAATTCGGGATACGTGTAATTTGTAAATTAAATAAAAGGAATGAGAAGGGGAAGGGATGTTTAGGAAAAGTAAAAAAATCTTTAAAAACATAGTTTTTAATAATAATGGCCCGAAACTATTAGTCCCAGATCCAATATACAATTTGTAGATTTTCAACGTACCTCGGCTATTCCATAATTTGGGCTAAACAAACGAGTAAAAAGTCGAAACCAGATTCTGGAGGAGCAATCCCTGTTATTGCCACACTTCTTCCAGGCCACCTTTCTATCTCATCCATCGATGGTTGGAATTCAGCCACCATCTCACTTGAAGATAACTCCACCTACGTATTCATTAATTCGATTGGGTTTGCCCCGTAATTTATTAAACATGCTTAATTAAACATGCTATATATACACACACACGCATATATATATATATACTTACAATGAGGTCATTTTCTCGAACCATTTTCATGACATTGATCATAGAGGAACCCTGAAGAGATTTCGGTATGAGTTCGAGTTCGAAATGATCAAGTTTAGTAGGATGCCATAGAGGAAAGTGCAATTGAACCAACAAGTCATCTTGCTTAATGTTCTTGTCTATGACTTCAAGGCTTTTTGACTTTGGTCTATGATTCTTCTCGGCTACAAAAGCTCCTGATTGTGTTAAAAACTCGACCTTGTTTCCTTTCACAATGCCTGTTGAGAAGAGGACATGCGCACATCCTATACTTCCATGTCCACAAATCTTCACCTGTAACCAAAATTACGATATATGGTAACTCGTAGATATGTTATGAATACTCAAGTATTCTTTCTCCAAGATTTTTAAAGTGGGAATCTTATTGTTAGCCACAAATCTCTAGTCATACCTCTGAGGCAGGGGCAAACCAACGAAGGCGAAATGTCGGCTCCATAGCTGTCTCAGGCTCTCCTACCCTGGTTAAGTAACATGTAAGGAGGTTAAACTCTTGAGCGATGGCTTGTAGCCATTCTTGGGGTCTCTCCTCGTCTAAGAAGCATACTACGGCCGGATTTCCCTTCGTAGGCGAATCTGCAAATGCATCAACCTAAAAACATTTTCGAAGAATCATCGGTTACTGAATGGAACAAACTACACGATGAGAATTCAACTTATAATGTATATAAATACGTAAAATTCAGAAGTAAAGTTGTTACATCTAACTATACGTAATTAATAAGAGTAGTTAAAATGATCGAGTTACCACAAAGTATTTAACCACATTAGGTGCCCCGTTAACCATATTTCCTCTTAATTAAGAATAAAACAAGCAAGACTAAAGGTGTCCACTCTCTAGTGAGCTCCTACGTGCTTGGAATGTATGCCTATAAATAGGGATGGGAAGATGAGTGGCGACATTTTAGGATTCTGCGAAACTATTACTTTCGTCCGTGATATATTGCAAGAAACTTCTGCGAAAATTAGAATTAATTAAGGTCAAAATATTGACTGCTGAATCTTCGATACAGAATCGAGTTCAGTCAGTCACTGTCCCCTTGTCCAGCCCCTCCAAGCTCAGATTTTAGAGGATGGTTTTCAATTTTGATCGTATTTTTGGGTCGTCAATTGACTTCTGACCTAATGCGGCTGGTCATTGTGTTCAAATAAATGTTCAAATGCACAATTTTTCTAAGAAAAATTCAGTGGAATGCACCTTGGGTCGGTTTTTTTTTTTTAATTAAATGAGGCGTATATATCGGTGTAACTGGGCGGAGTTGAGCGAAGATAGTTGGTAACAATCTTTAAAAATTTAACAAGTTGAGACTCAAGACAACTAATAAATTTAATTTTTAATTTAATTTTTGTTTCCTATTCGTTGAGATTAATTTAGAGAGGTAAATGCAAAAAGAAAGAGAGATTTTTTTATATATATTTCTCTTCAATAAATCTTACATATAAAATTATTAATTCGATAAAATTATTAAGTCGATATTGAATATTATTAGTTGGGGTCAAGTCTTTTGTATACTATTGGAGTCATTAGTGTTAAGATATTAAATTAAATGATGATTGAACATTTAAGTGGAAGACAAGATATGAGAAAAACCATGCATGTTACACTCAAGTCCAATTAGCACTCAACTTATTTGAATAGACTTCACTCATCCCTTGGCCTCAACAGGACGTTCGATGTGTAAATTTAATTGAGGGTGATTTAGAATCAACCCGAATCAAAAATCATCCAATTTATATTTAATTTTTTAATCTGAAATTTTGTTGACCTAAAAGACGACCGTTCTATACTTAACTCAATTCCTACGTAATTTAAATCAAACTTTTTAGACTACTACACAACCTTTGAAATTTCATAGGCCAAAGTCCACAAAATGAGAAATGTCCATTTTTGAACGTGGCGTTTGGTTATGTTAACAGTAAGTTTGATTATGTTAACTCAATTCATACTGAATTTAATGTCGATTTGCCAGAGATTGGCCTATTGCTGTTAAAATGAAATCTTTTTTAAAAAATAAAAAAATAAGTTTAAATAAAATCGTATGTTTCAACTTTTAACCATAATTATACTTTATGACTTCCGTCTAAATTAAATTCAAAATATTTAGATATAACAATATAGACAGTCTTATTTTTACAAATAAAAAAAAATAATTTCACGAAAACATCAAAGGATTGAGGAAGGTAAATATTAAGAAGTCTTTTAATTACTTCTGGTTATCCCACTGCAGAGCAACATGATTTATTTATGGGCAATTCTGAAGCAGGCAACATATATATAATTATTGGAGGCGGTTAAATGTTTGTTTGTCTAAATTAATAGGTTACAGACATCTTTGTCTAAAAAAATAGAAATATCAAATAAACATAACTAATGTTCATTATTTATATGGTTCATGAATGTATGCATTTTGTTCTCTCCTTGGTTTATTTATATCATCATTCGTTGGCACCCGAAATGCTAAAGATAGAAGGCTTTTAGGATATGGAGCGACTTGAAATGCTAAAGATTGAAGACTTTTAGGATATGGAGCGGCTTGTCGAATTATGTCGGGAAGACATTTTTTCTCCTTGCATTTATTGTTACATAATATCCACTCATTTCAAAATACTTGTTACTTTAAGCGTTATAAGGAAATATTAAGAAAGCACTAAATTCACGACAAAATATATGTTAAAAGAACAAATTGCCCTAAGTTTTCATTAGAAATGAATAAATCAATGAAAAAAGGAGAAAAAAAGCAATTAATAAGGACAAAATTGATAAATTAGTCATTAATATATCATTAGAATTGTAAAATGACAAATATTGTGAAACGAAAACAAGTTAGTTAAAATGATCCGTATTTTGAAATAACAAGGGTAGTGAATAGAGACATTTGGAAAAACACTTGGTAAGTTGCATTGTGGAGTTTCAAAATCCACCAAAAGAGAATACTTGTCACCATCACTTTCAAGTCAGGACTTGGACTGTATATCTATTGCTGGCTATGCATAAATGCATGCTTCCCATGTTTGGAAGAATCTTGAAAATCTTGAAAAGTGAAGCTACTTGAACTTGATACTTCTTGATAAATGACACAAAATTACTGGAAAGAGTTATTCTTGAGCATTTTTTCAACCAAAAGTAATATACATGTTAAATGGGTTGTGTTTCGGTTTGAATTGAGTTGTATTCGTTTCGAATGAACATAATATAGCTTCCAACGAAAATAGTTGATTTACAAATGCGTTATGAGGTTAGGTATGACATTTGATAAATTTGATTTTACCCTAAATTTGAGAATGTTTAGTTTGGTTTGTTTTCACTTGTATTTGGTGGTTGATTTCTATATATTGGAGTTGGAGACAGACTTAGCAAAAATAATACGAACTCCGATTCGAACTAACTAGACTCATACTTGACTCAATATCAAAAACAGTTGACTCGAAGTCAACCCAAAACCGTGATTGGCTGACCAATATTGAATAAATCTAAACCAAACTTGTTATTTTTTACAAGACAAGTATATTGAACTAAAAATAGAGCAATTATTATGAGTAAACCCTAACAAAAAAGTAACTAATCCAAAAACGTATCTAATTTAAATTTTGATGACTCAAACATGACCTGTCCGAAGTAACTCGATGCGTATAAGAATTTCAATTGTGTACAAATTACAACCGACAGGGTATAAGAATTTAGTTAAAAGGCATTTTTGATGCTAACTAGTACTAACTACCATAACTGGAACACTGTGTGAAGTTATCTCTTCAACTCAGTGTCTACAAAGGGCAAGAACTATATCGAATCCCCTCTCTCTCTCTCTCTTCCCACCTGTCTCTCTCTCTCTCCAATTTAAGCTGCACTGCAAAACGTATTTTGATTTATGATCGTTAAAGGCGATTACTCTAAGCTCAAAATGGGTAGTAGTTACCCGATCACTGCTACTAAAATAACTGTCAAAATCCATACCACAAATCATACACGTGGCTTGCTGCTATTGGTGTTTCTCCTCGGATGCGCCGCCCGGACTTGTATTGGATCCGGGACATTCGAGTTGAAGATCCATAATAGATTCTCGGATCCAGTAAAGAAGCTATTGGACTCCGGTGACACCCAGAAGCTGCCGGAAAAGGGAACCGCCGCCTACTTCGCTGCTTTGGCCCGCCGCGATTTCGCCGTCCACGGCCGCCGCCTCTCCGCCAATCGCACCCCGCTCACTTTCTCCTCCGGCAACTCTACTTACCGCTTCAGTTTCTTGGGATAGTATTTTCTCTCCATCTCTCTCCAAAATTTATTTTTCTTTATCTGGGTTTGCTTTTTGCTAGTTCAATTGATGATACAAGAACGAAATCATAAATTTTCTCAACCAGAAATTTAGTTTAGGGATTGCATAATTACTGAATTCAGGGGCAAGAGAAGGAAGTTGATGAATTTGATATTAGTTGTTTTTTTTAATGAAAATTGGTTAGCTTTTTAAAAGTTATTGAGCATAGATGCCCATAATTTTTTTTAAAGAAAGTATGTGATGGCATTCCAAAATTTTAATTGAGATTATTGGTTGAATGATTGCAGTTTACATTATGCAAATGTGACAGTAGGAACACCAGGGTTGTCATTCCTAGTAGCACTCGACACCGGGAGTGACCTGTTCTGGTTGCCTTGTGATTGTGTTAGCTGTGTCCCCGGTCTCAGGTTAGGATTACAGGAGGTATTTAGCTTCTCATCATTTGCTTAATCTTAAGCTTTTCTTGCTTTTATGATCGCTAAACTAACTTAGACCCCTTTGTAATTGGAAATTGGAATCAATTTGGTGTCTTCGGTTTTGAAATTATTAGTGAATGATGGTATGTAATAATGCTAGTTGGCTATAGTTTGATGATGGTTCTTCATCTTGTGTAATATTCTTTTGTGTACTTGTCTTGTATTAGAACATGTAAGTAGCTATGTGAACTTTCAACAATCTTATTGTACGATTTGCATGGATCGGAGGATAATTTATATCAAGATCGAGATTCCATCTAAAGCAAGCACTAATCCTTGTAGAAAAGAATGAATTATTTTTGTGTTGAACTATCAGTTGAGTAGTTGGGGTTTCTTTTTCAATTGCCAAATTGGCCAGTTGTTGGGAGAATCATTATCCTGGACATGTTGCTCTATGGAGCTTGATTGGTTTCTCTCTTCACGTTTAAGCAGCTGCCTTTTGCCATATGCTCAACTAGTCTTTACTATGTGGCCAGAGTTACTGGAGTATATTCTTTATTCAAGTTTGAAGCAGAAAAGGCTAGCAGATATCAAAAGTTTTGATCAATCATTTGTGACATTGTTTCTATCAGTTGGAGTATAAGTATCAGGTTCTTGTAATCTTGTGGCCACCCCCCAACTGAACCAAAAAGAGTAAAAATAAATGTGGACTCTGTACCTTAACCTGGAGAAAGAGATGTGAAATCTTTGTCTGTTTGGTTCAATACCTTTATTAC
This sequence comes from Talinum fruticosum, assembly GCA_021018815.1. Taxonomy (NCBI): domain Eukaryota; kingdom Viridiplantae; phylum Streptophyta; class Magnoliopsida; order Caryophyllales; family Talinaceae; genus Talinum; species Talinum fruticosum. The sequence goes on from JAITYX010000021.1 coordinate 1,335,970, forward strand.
AGTTGATGTGAAATCTTTGCCAAATGTCAGATGGAGAAAGAGATTCCCTTCTCTTGTATATTGGTACTGTTGGGAATACGGTTCTAGACCTGATTAATTCTTCCGCTTTTTGTCACAGATAGACTTCAACATTTACAACCTAACGACATCATCCACGGGTAGAAAACTTCCATGTGATGATCCTTTCTGTGATCATCATGCAAGCTGTTCAGAGTCATCCAGCACGTGTACATATAAAGTCATGTATCTCTCCGCTAACACAGTCTCCTCTGGGTATTACGTCAAGGATGTATTGCATCTAACTGCAGACAATAATTCTTCCAAACTTGTAAATGCAGACATCATTTTCGGGTAGGTCAACACTTATCTACTATCTTTCCATTGGATCCAACTATATGGAAGCTCTTATGGATGCCTCAGTGTTTCTGTGCTCTGAAATCAAGGCCATCCACCCATAGGTGTCAGCATTATTTTATCAGGATGGTTTCCTAAATCTGCAAATAGTTACTTTTCTCTTATCCTGCTGCGCTCCCCCCGACATAGCACATCTGGATTTGGGTTGTCTTAAATAAACCAAGATGATAAGAGTTGAATACATATTCTAGATCCCCTAGGGTATGGGGAGATCTAGAATTCTATATGTATGCTACCTTATTCAAAATGAGAACAGAGGCTATGCTTGGGAGACAAGAATTGAACAATCTAAGACAGCTAAAGTGGAATTTGATTGCTATAGCAACCGAGAACAACCCAGTGTAATCCTGCGAAAAAATTCTTTCAAAACTTTGATGTTAATTGTTTAAAACACTTTGGACTAAGCGGCAATCTGATTACACTAAACACAATTGCAGTTGTGGGAGGAATCAGACTGGTTCACTTTTGGATGGTGGAGCTCCTAATGGATTGCTTGGGCTTGGTCTTGGCAGTATATCTGTGCCGAGCATATTATCAAGTGAGAATATCATTGTGAATTCTTTCTCCATGTGTTTTGGAGATGATGGGAAAGGAAGAATTGTTTTTGGAGATCAAGGCAGCTCAGACCAGGGTGAAACTCCATTCCATCTTAGACAATTGAAGTAAGTGAGCCTCCTAAGTCATAACTCAACAAGAACTGTGTTGCCCCTTCTAGTCTTACTGACCAATCCTTTTCACAACCTTTTGTACCAGTCCACATTATAATATAAGCATAAATCAGATAACTGTGGGGACAAATGTCTCTCATGTTGATGGTGTTTATGCAATTTTCGACTCTGGAACTTCATTCACATACCTGAATGATCCAGCTTACACTCTTATTGCCGAAAAGGTAAGTTCTTGAATTTCTTTAACCAGTCATATTAAGTAAGTTCCGTTGCAAGTACTGAGCATTGTTCTTGCTTTGCAGTTTGATTCCCAGGTTAATGATAGCAGGCTTACTACTGATTCTAACATTCCTTTTGATTACTGCTATGAATCAAGGTCCGTACCTCTATTCCTTTGCCAAATCTTTAGCTAATGATAGATACATTTACATTGGTCTGGACTTTTTCATAAGAAGCATTAACCAAACTCAAACATGCAGTTTGAATCTAGATAGCATGCCTACAGCCCCTCTTAATCTAACCATGCAAGGTGGAGACCAATTTCATGTTGTTGATCCTACATTGCCGCTTCCAAGCCCGGTATAAATCTTCTTGATTGGCTATCAGAGAGTTTGGCTTTTAGTATCATGCTCTAATGTGCTCTTAATCTGCAGACTGGATTCGTTTATTGCTTGGGAATTGTCAAAAGTGAAGACGTAAACATAATTGGACGTGAGTATCTACTCATTCTTACTCACCCCCCGGCGATCGTTTTCTATACGTCAGAGAAAAATTGTGCTCTAGACTGCAGTATACATGCCAATGTTGGATAAGCTAAGTGTCTGATACGACAAAAAGTATTCGTTTTCTTTTTTCTTGCTCTGCTTTGGAAGAATTATTAGATGTGAAGCAATTGATAGACCGTGAAATCATGCCTCGCGTACATAGAATTGAACAAGCAGTACACTTAATCATATAATGACACTATTTGAGCAAAGTAGCCACTTTATGTTGCTGCTCAAAACTTGCAGTTTTACTTCTTTTTTTTTTCCTGCTTTCCAGAGAATTTCATGACTGGATATCGTGTAGTTTTTGATCGCGAGAGGATGGTGCTGGGCTGGAAAGCGTCGGACTGTAAGTACCTAAGTTGTTTAAATTACTTCGATTCCTCTACACATGTCAGGTTGTGTTACTCTTTTTTTTTTTTTTTTTTTTGGAGGGGGGAGGGGTTGACAACTACATCAACTATGGGTGGCTTTGTTCATTTCATCTGCCCAGGAGTCTTCTGGTTTGAAACATTCAATACTTTCCTGAAAGTTAGGGAAAAGATAGGCTCAGTGACTCTGAAATGGCTGTCAAACTTGCATGCTTTTTCCAATTTTAATTTTTCTGACACTAGAAATGAACAAAGCCATCATATAGAACAACCGAACAAGGACCTTACTATGTGTTCGTAATGTTTCTTCTGTATAAGCCTATCCTTTTTGTCTGTACATATTACACCTCATGAAGTACCAACCTTGATGGAAACCACATCAAGGGTTCTGATAATTGTGGGGCTTGGGTTCTTTTTTTTTTTTTTTTTTAAATCAATCGATCTATTGTTCACAAGATTTTAATCCAGGTAATGATGCATTGGACTCGAGCACATTCCCTGTTAGTCCTCATAGTCCCACACGGAATCCTCCAAGATCTTCTGAAGATCCCCGAGCCATGTCAAGAAATGGTTCTAGTTCTTCTGGGGCATCATCAACTCTGAAACGTGATTTCTCTCACGTAAAATCCTCAACTTACATGCTCATATTTATCTTCCTTGAAGTATTATCGATTCTTTGATCATTCTTTTGGAGCCTCACCAAAGGCCATAGGAGCCCTACCGAAGGCAATCGGAAGGTACATAACTTATTCAATTTGGTCTAGTCAGTCCCTTACACAGATTTAAGCCATATTTTGTAAATATGATTTGAATACATCAGTAGGTTTTTGTATATCTTCACATTTAGCAGCTTCTCTCCCTCTCTCTCTCTCTCTCTCTGTGCCAATATTTTGTATACATAGATGAATAAAATGCTGCTGCTCCTTGTACTTCTCACTAAAACTGGTATTTATTGAAAACAATCATTTTCAGAACAAATTGTGAAATCCAGAAGTTGGAGGTTCCGAAGATATCTTTAATTATGAAAATTTTATTTTTCCTGAATTAAACTCACACTTGTGAATTATTATGATTCAAATCAAGTTACGAATTACTTGGAGACTATGAACTAAATTATGTTGAATTTCCAACTCCCCTCACTTTTCTTTTTTTCAGAAATGTTTGGCAAATGTGCCTTAAAAATACAACCACGTTATCAAAATTAAAACAAATTTTGCCAATTGATGAAAAACCTAACTAATTGATCAAAAAGCAAGATTAGCTGCGGTCAATGTACAGAAAATTTAGTTGAAATGATTCAGAAAATCTGAGCTCCTCGCTGTTTTGGGTTACAGAATATCAGATCATTTTTTTTGGGTAAAATTTGTATCTTACAAAGACCTTTTTGTCCTTCATCTCGATGTACACAAGAAACCTGCCCCATCCACAGAGGGGAAGGGTGGATTTGGGATGACATGGTCAATTGATCTTCTCAGGACGATTTCGTGATAATCTTCAGAAAGTTTGTCAACATCGATATCACCTTTATCAAAATTTCAAAAATAAAATACAAATAGCTTCATCAAAAATTCCCTGAAGGGGCAACGGCCCAGGTATAATTTGAGCAAAATCTTTTAGGTGTTCTAAACTTTGGCCTTTTTCTTCTTGGCCTGATCTAAGCTTGGAAGTTTATGCTTCTTTTCTTTCACGGTAGATCCATTTGAGCCCATCTTCTCCTTCTTTGACTTGACAGTAGAAGGCAGAGGAAGCTGCTGTGACTTCATTTTAATGGATTTTACTATCGAGCTTAGATCATTTTTCTCCTTGTGGGATGTATCAACTGAGTGTTTCTGTTCATTCTCGACTGAGTCTTTTGAAGGCCCTCTTGATGGTTCTGTTGGCCTTTTCTCTGCATGATCTTCTCGACCCTTCTGCTGCTTTTGCGCCAATTGCCGAAAATAAGGTGCACTCCTGCAAAAAACCAATAACATTAAACTTCAGCAATCATCTACATATTAACAGAACTGGAGAACGATTTGGTTTAACTCGAGTAAAATAGTGGCGGTCATGGCAGACCTGCTGAAAATGCATTACCTTTTGAATTGAGGGTCCGTAGGATCCAAAGCAAAACCTGGATTACTAAAGAGAGCTGAGAAACGTGGGTCATCATCATCAACCGTAGGTATTTTGTCTTCATCTAGGGCCTCTTTACCCTTCTTCCCCTTCTTCTGTTTTATCTTGTATCCCTTGACCTTATTATCTGCTCCCTTCTCATCTGCAAGCAATAACTCGAGTTCTGCCCTGCTTGCTTCGGCTGCTTGACCTTCTACATATTTCTTCCCCTCCCTATTCTTCTTAGGATGACCAACCTTTTTGGTTCTTTCACCTGAAGGCTCCTCCTCAAAAAGTCATCTGGCTGTTGAGGAAGTTCCTCATCACTCTCATCACTGTCGTCATCAGATGAATTCTTCGATCTACTTTTCCTCGCCTTCCTCTTCTCTTTCCTCTTATTGAGATAAGCATCCCACACTGATTCTGACTTTTTGTCCTTCTTTTCAAGAATCTTATTACTTAAATCTTCCAGACCAGTGTTGAATGTGACCTCCATATCTTGGCCGTCGTCATTTTCTTCCTCAGACCCATCACCAGACTGGAGCAAGGCACGGTACATTTCAAGTTTCTTTTCCTTTTTCCAGAGGTATCTTCAGTATCATCCTCATCCTCATCCTCATCACTCTCGCTCTCTTCCGATGCCAAAAACTCATTCAGTTCAATTTCTTCCAGCTACAACAACAAAACAGCGTCATATGAAGAAAAGACCGGGTTTTGGGGGGTGGCGGTGGCTGAGATCTTAGCACTGGATCATTTTGGAGCTGAAGTAAATGGCCTTCAAGTGCAACCACTACTAACTAATCCAGACAGCAGATCACGTTACTAAATCATATCTTTGTCAGCACATCAAATATATACAATCTGAGTCAGAACTTTTCAGCCATTCAACACAGACCAATTCAAATCACAAGTCATCCTTTAATTCATTCCTCTATGCTCCTGATATTACCGGTCCATTTCTCCCCAAAAGATTATTGCCTGCTCTTACAACATCAGCCCTCCACTTCTCAACAGGATCTCTATGTCCTTTACAAATGGAAGTTAGTAGCCATCATTCTCTTTCTGGCTATAGAACTTTCTATTAGTTCTCTAATGGCTTACTTTATTTAGCTCAGAATGTACCAAGTATAGTACTCTGAGGGAAACCAGTTTAGTAGAACAATGAAAAACTATACAATTCATTCCATATTAATCAAGCCTCTTGTGTGAGAATAAGGCTGCCTATATTAATTAGATATTAGTACGATGATATCTTGGTATTATAACTCATAACTGTAATCCGGCCAAAAATATGCACCTCAAAGTTGGCTACTTGTTGTAGATAGTGCAACAATTGCTAATAAAATTGCCACATGACACACAGAAAATGTTATACACATAGAAATAACTTTCCAACCTGCTTTTCCGTTAATTTTCGTCTCAATGTCTTAACGCGATGTGGTTCATCAGTATCCCAAGAAAGCATAACATCACTGTGCTGCAATGCCCGAGTATGGAAGTCTAAACCATCATAATCTGCAGGAGCCTAACATCAGAAAGAAAACAGAAGAGTTACACCATTGTTATTCCATATACTGCAGCCAACGGATAAATGCCCTTTCTTAATGATATACAAATATTAGTTGTTAACATATAAATTAATTGTGCCATCAAAAGAGCTCCCCTCCAAAAAAGAAAAGGGGGGGAATAGCCAAATTGCTTCAAACTGTATAATTTTGACACTCAGCCAGCACAAATAAAAGTGCAAGGAATAAAGGATCCTCACAAGTACAGTATCAAATAACATAAGTACCTCCTTTGCAACATCCCGAGGTGGATGTTTGAATTCCATAGAATCCGGAATGAATCTCAGGTCCAGAACATTAGATGATCTTTCAAATTCGACCCCATCACATGCCTTATAAAGATAATCTGCAGTAGCAATAGAGTCACATTCCACTATAGCATAGTAATACCTGAAAGAAAAAGGAAAACACAGACTGAGAGGCAGCTTCAGCTGATGCCAGCAGACATAAGCAATTAAACAACTTGCATTAACAATGAAACTCTTTCTAATAGAGAATGTTGCTAGTCTATACACACCAGCAATGTGAACAACTGCAAGAACACAGCAAGGGAGGAAAAAAACCAAACAAAAGAGGGGGAGGTGAACAGAAATTCCTCCTGAACCTCAGAAAGGAACGAGGAACACAGCAAGGGAGGAAAGCAAAGCAAAGCAGAAACAACCACGTCTCTAAGGGTGGATAAGCCATCATCCTGCATTACTTCCCAATGAAAAATTGAGACTTTCATTAACTTCTATGATCATACACTTGTCTATTCTCACATTTCCTTTCCCTCAATTAATAAACAATGAATACAAGACCAGATAACCATAAATACCCTAGAGTTAGCCAAGGGAGTGGTGCAAGGATGGGTAGTATCATATGCCCATATGTACACAACCTAAACCTTGCATAGAAATATAAAGATATGTTCACATTGGATTGCGTTTAAAATACATTGATGTCCTGTTACTACACAGTAAAAGAATTAGAGAAACACAACCGTAAAATGCCGTGACGGAGCACATGGAAGAAATTAATCTTAGTAGTTTTATGAGTATATGCCTTCACGTTTCAGTTTCAAACTGACAAAATCAATTTTGACAATGTAAAACACAACTAACTCCAGAAGAAATATTTTAAAAAAAAGATATTAAGTTATAATCACGAAGTTTGAGATATATTTGCTGGGATACATTGATAGAGCTGTTGTTGATCACCTGAGCCTACTTTTCTCATATGCACGCAACTTTTCCATGTCTATCTCGTCATCACCATCATCTTCATTGTCATTATCATTGTCCTTTTTCTCGTCATCAAATAGGGCAGCTGGACCACGAACAGCTTCCTCTTGCATACGCTGGAGACCAAATTCTGAAGGATAGACAGCAACGGACTTGATTTGTCCTCCTTTTGGCAAGAATGACCTCAATGTCATAAACAAGTCGACTGCCTGCAGGATAATGGAAATCAGAAAAAGTAATTTGAAATTGAGAATTACCCCATTGAAAGAAGTTGGGATTGGCAACACAACTTGATCTCCCCTCCCCCAGTTTCTTTGGGCAATATGTGCATGTTAGAACTATCAACAACCCAATTTCTTTGTGCCTTATGTGTATATAAAATGAAATTGAGAGTGTTTTAAGGAGTCTCTGAAAGTGTCGGTACCCCACTCTCACTCTTGTTAGACATTGATACGTGAGTCGTGGGAAGTGCATTTGCTACCTAGATGCAAACCACCAAAACTTACTGAATACAAACTTGAATCCACATCCAACATTATCAAATGCTGTGAAACCTCTGAAACCCAACCTATTGCCATTCCTACGGCATGTCCTCAATCCCTTATTACCAAAAGTTCATTAATTTTCACTAGTAATTTGAACCTTCAACATATCTGAACTATTCTAGCATCATCAAACAATCATAACGAGTTTGATGTGCTGCTCCTATACAGGTAATGAAAACCACAATAAAGATAGTACAATAGATGCATAATGAGTTTCAATTTTGCAAAAATTTCTAACGCACATGAAAACAATGCATCGTTACCTCAGATACTACGAAATTTGCTACTTACATTTTGTTCAGATTAAAAGCGAAAGGCTCTACACACAATTACAAGGTCGGGATACCTTTCCAAGGTGTTACAGAGAATCAAAACTCAAAAGCCAGAAATTTACCTTCACTTGACTCCAATCCATGTTAACAATGGCCAATCTGTGCGTTTCTTTGTCAATTAGAGGCACATTTTCCACCTGTTCAACACAAAACCACCATAAACAAACTAGCTCAACTTCAAACTGCGATAAACACGCCAGACAAAATGAAACCACAAACAAAGATCAAATTTTCACCTCAACAGAGTCATCCTCTCCAAGGAAATCCGCATCATCTCCTTCATCATCAGTATCAGTTGTAGATGTCGATGCATCACTCTCCAAATCGCCGTCTGACTCCAACTCCGACTCCGACTCCGACTCCGATTCCGACTTTAACTGCGACTCAGACTCCGATTCCGACGAATCATCACTGCACGCAGATTCCGGCGACTTGGTGACATTCTCCTCACTCTTCTCCTTCTTCTCTCTCCTCTCCGCTCGATTCTCCTCCTTTTCTTCACCATCTTCTTCCTGATGATAGTACCGGCGGAGAGCGTTCTCCAAGTGCTTAATAGGCTTTCCGCGCTTGTCAACCGGAGCCGAGGAGCAGGCGAAACGCTTATCGGTAAACATGCGGCTGAATCGATCGTCAATCGTGACCTTAGCCTTGTGCTTAGGAAGTTTCTGGAACCTCGGGTCAGTGTGAACCTTGGAAAATCGAGGATCAGCGATTACTTGCTTGCCTTTTCCGTTATCGCCGGCGCCGGAGGAATCTCCGCCAGTGACTTTGTTCTTCTTCTTCGACCCCATTGTTATGGATCCTACGTTCAGATAATTTCGCAGGGATTAGAAGACGAATTTGCGATGTCAGATTTACGCTAAGGAGCTGAGTTGAATGAATAGGCGACTGACGAATTTGCGGATAGGGTTTTTGCCGGGTTTCCTTAAACCCTAATTTCTCGATGGCTGGCTGTCGACTACTGCACAAAGTTTTCTTTATTCTTGCTTTTGTCTTTTATTTTAATTTTAATTTTGCGTTTGGTTTATTTTGGAAAGAGGGGGAAAATTTTTCTTTTTTGTAACTTAGATAAGATAGCGGCAGTTTGTATGGTCAAAATATTTAGTAATAAACAAGACCAGTTTAATTGATTTTTTAAAAGGGAAAATTTTTTTTTTCTTGTGTTCGGTTTAAGGAAAAATAGAGGAAATAAAAATTATAATCATTTTAAGGAGAGAGAAAATCTTAATGACATTACTTAATAGAATTCTCTCTTTTCTCCATTTCTCTCTCTTTGTCAAATTTTTCTGAATTTTCCATGAGTTTTTCCATCAAACTTTTTTCTCTCCTTTTTTCTTCAATTCAAACAAGGGAAAGAAATTCATTTTCCACATTTTTTTTCTTTCCTTCTAATTTTCTTAAAATCAAATAGAGCCTTACTAGATAGCTAATTATTTTAATTTTATTTCTTTTTTAAAAGGGGAGGGAAACAAGGTTGATCATTCAACTGTTTATATTTAGTCCATCATCTCTCAAAAGAGGGCGTGATTGAGTTGGAGGGCGATGAAGCAGATCATGCCTATAATTTCGTTGGTGATTATACGTGCTTTTTCATTGATAGAGAATCGACATAAATTTTTCTTTTTGCCTTTGAAAAAAAAATGAAAAATAACATAAGTACTATGCGGAAGAGATTTATGAAAATACCGTTTATACTCGATTCTTAAGCTTTTATAAAAGAAATTTTCACAAATGTTTCCCTCCCTGATCAGACATAAAGTATACGGCTGTAATTGTATTTGAGGTTTTTATAAAAATTGTTTATTAAACTACTCAACTTGTCAATATGTATGCATGAAAAATACTCATAAAATACATATGTTTTTACAATCAAGATACCACTAGTGACATCTCAGTTTCCCAGTTTCTCATAGTAAACAGCACAAAATCCCGAACAGAAAGATCAAGGAACAAGTCCTATAAACTGACCCAGGTAAAAGCTGTAGAGCTTGATAACGAAGAAGCATTAACACTATCCCATCATCACCAAATACCAATTCAGCATCACACAATACACATCATGGCAATTACAGTGGCAATTTCAGCTCACTTGTACATCTCCTCCGCATTTTCCTACAAGACGCTTTGAGCTTATATTACTATGACAATGCACAATACTTGTCCCTGCGGAATTCATCATTTACAACCTAATACAAGAATCATTCTTGAAATAGAGTGCCTATCAACGATGCCCAAGACTATTTACAATTGTAATATAAAGTCAGTTGACTATGTTATGGTGTTACAGATCAGTCTTTGAAAAAGATAAGATGCTCTTTTCCTGCCAAGTTGCACTGGAAACAGGAATGCACAGAAAGTAGCCATCCAAATCATTCAGCGCGTAAATATTATGTCATGGACAATGCAAAGAAAGAAGGATGACGAGCATATGTTGGAGTGGTTCCTTTTGCTGGCAGATTCGCTGTTAGCTGCAATGGATGCAGTAGTACTTGTAAGGTAACACGACAGCATCTTGATAATTAGTGGAGGGATGAAATGTAAATGAAGTTCAAAAAACAAATCTGGCACGCATAAGTATGCATTACAATTACTCAGGCTTTGCGCATAATGGCAGTGTTTGAACAACAAATAAGCTCAGAGATTGTGAAGTCAGAAAACTCAAGAGAAGGTGAAAATATTTGGGTTTACCTGTCTTTGGAGGAAGCTTTCCCTGTAACAGAGATGGCCAATCAAAAATTTTCAGAATTCATGGAACCACGAAAAGCAGCCAGCTAGACACAGTAGTCAATGAGGCACCTTACCCTGCTGGTCATCCAATACAATCTCAACCAATTGAATATTGCTGCCAAGTCCAGCTGCTTTGTCAGATGGCATAAAGGAGAATACGTCCTCAAGTTTTATGCATTTCAAACCCCATTTGACCATCAGGAATTCAATAAGATGATGTCCACTGCAAGACTTAAAGATCAGAAAAAAGAGTTAAAATCATGCCTAGACAGTACTCCCTAATGAGTAAGGCTGAAGTCACCTAACCTTCGATTGTGATAGGTTGTTATGAAAACTGACCCTGGGTTCTTTTGAAGCAAGAACGCCACAGTGCTGAAGTGATTGTCAAAAGCTAGGCAGCATTGAACATGTATAGTATGAGTTTTCACTTAATTAATAAGAAAACAAAACCCGAAGGCACATAGAGAAACATAACAAGCATTGCATTACCACTAGTCTCATACAGCACATCAGCCCCAAGTATGATTCGGGGCGCAAATTAAAAATCTGTGCATCCCAGACTCCCCATGTGAGTCCCACTACCTGCATTGTTAGCAAGTCACCAGATGAGGGGGAAGAAGATGAACAAAAGGGAGATGAGCCTTAAACTAGTGATTATATCAGTATATGCTTAACTTTTAATATTACTCATTCCCCTATAAACAAAACTCTTTCACTCCTTTCCTTTCGAGGCATTAAGAACATCTTCTCAGAAGACTTCTTTACTTGGCATATTTCGCAAGAAAATGCTCCTCGCATGACATGCATACCAAACTTGATAGCAGCCACCTGTGATTACTCGCTAGGGATCTAACCTCAAGATTTTCACTTTCCAATCTATATTTTCTATGCCATCTATCGAACAAAGTATTGACAATCAGATGCAAGTTCTTAGCAGTTATTCATTTTCTTAGCTTGTTACAAAATGAGAAAAGGGGGATGATCACCTTACACTGCAGCCTATTCAAGTCACAAACTCTCCTAATGTTCTCCAGTACCTGTGCAGAGAGAAGAGTTGTTTAGAAACTAAAAAGGCAAAATGAATAACTAAATAAATCAATACAGAGAGATATCAACAAATACCTCCACTCTGCTAGAATCATCAGTAAGTGTGACCTCTGCACCCACCTTCCCCGCTACCAATCCGGGCAACGAGGTCCCCGCACCCAGCTGCACTCCAATGCACAAATAAACTCTAATTCAGCAGATAAAACCCTAAATAAAAAATATGATCACCCGAATTTTGGACTGAGTAAGTAATCACACAAATTGAAAAAAAAAAAATAGTACTAATATGAAACAAAATACTACTATAATCGAAATAAACAGATTAAGTACACGATGACAAGGGAAAAACAGACATATATCATGGCCTAAACAATTTGAAATCCCTAATTAAAGTAAGACTCAAGATAAAACCTGAAAATATTCAAATTTGAAGCTACCTCAACGACACTAATTCCAGCAAAACGGGATCTTTGTTGCCAAACGTACTCTGCAAGGGCAACGCTACATGGCCATACGAACATTCCATACTCCTCCCTCATGGTCTGATAATGAAACCACAAAATTTGAGAAATTGTGTTCAGAAACCAAAACCAGAGAGAGAGAGAGGGGGTAAATACCTCGATGATTCGAATACTGAAGCCGTCTTCGTCATCGGAGGATTCGCCGAAAAAGTGGAGTGAGAGAGTCGTCATTAGGTCGCCTTCCGGAGAACCATCCGCCGCCACTCTTTTTCGCCGCCTTCGTCGTCGGGCTCCATTTCACGGTGGCCGTGGTAGCAGCGACGGACCCGCCTTCAACTACTGGAAGTCTTTCTTATTTTCCCTTGGACTGGGCTTGGCCTTGGGGCTTATCATATTTGGGTTTTTTTAATTTTTATTTTTATAACCAGCAGAGTGGTGAGATCCTTTTCTTTTCTTTTTTTTTTAATAACCAGTAGAGTGGTGAGTTTCTAACTACAAAGATTAGTTCTTTACTTAATTAATTTTATACATGTCATAATTCCATTTTTATGAAATCAATCATGCAAATTTTAACTACATAATAATCATTTGACATTGCATTCAATTTTCTATAACAAGCGAAGTTCATTGACTTAGTTTTAATCTAAAATCTCGTGGTAACAAGTTCATAACCTCAAAAGATCAATAACTAATGACACTTATTTAAGTTAATTTATAATTAAAGTAGGCCTCTAATTGAATCTAACAAATAGTATCTCATTAAATTACCTAACTAATTTAGTTTTAGAAATTACCCGTATAAAATATAAACTATAACATGCATATTTTAATCTCCGCCTAGAGTTATAGCTAATAATGGTATTTTTTAATCCAATTATCCAATCTCAGGTTATACACTTATAGTGATTTCACGTTAACTATTTAAAACTATATACAATCCAGGATCAAAGTAAGATTATTTTAAAATAGGGCGATTTTAAAGTTTAAGTCATTATTATACACATCTGTTAAATTAAATTACCTAACATATGTCTTCAGGTATGAGTGAGATTATTCAATTTCAAGACTACTTTTTATTTACCAAAGATTAATTCAGTTTAGATTGAATTTTAAACCTCCTTTTAAAAAGAAAAAAAAAGAAGCAATGCCCATGAAAATAATTGTTTCAAATTTTATTTTATTGGGACAATCATTCTATTCTAGCAATTATTTACGTGAGCATCTTTGACTCTGACTAGTCTTCTTCTCTCTCCCTGGGAATACCTTCGCTGCAGAAATGGCCTTTGCACACTATCTAGTAGCAGCTGCTCCAGTTGAAGCTTCGACTTCTTCCAGAATTCCAACTTCGAATGTTTCAGCTCCTTCACTTTTCCCAGCTTTCAAATGGCCCCTCAAGTTAAAAACTCTAAATTTCTCTCTCTTCTCGTGCTTGAGAGGAACTGCCCATGTCCACTCTGGTATCACTCTATCTCTCTCTCTTATCCACAAGCAATTAAATTCAGTGGTTCAACCCTCCCTCATCCCCAAACCCCTTCTCCTTTTCTTTTTCTGATGAATTATGTTTGTTATTTATCGTTATTGCTAGCGGGGTGGAGAGCTCACTAGTTCCAAGTGAGCTTAGTTGTGATTTCATGCACCCATTAGTTTCCTGCGTGATCACATGCTGGCTTGAAAATTAGCCGATTTGGGGGCAATCCCAACTTTGTAATTGGCAAATTGAACTTCGTCTTTCCCTCATTTTGTTATGGGCTACTTTTATGGAAAGATCTTAAGCTGAGTGTATTTGATGCCGTGTTTCTATAGGGTGGGTGAGAATCCTTATATGCAAAATTGAATAGTTGAGGGTCGAGTTTTACTGTTGGTATGAAATAACTGATGAATCATGGGGGTCTTCCGTTTGGGAAAGGTGGAAATTCAAGCAGCATAATTTCATCATTCCACTTTCAGTATGCTTAAAAATAAAATCCATCTCTGCTAATTGAGCGGTGAGAGTAGATTTTGATTTTTTTTTTTTGGGGGGGTTGCTGACTCAGTGCAGAGATCTTTTGTTGGTTGCGAGTTCAAAGAAGTGTGTTTTGGACGGGAAAAGGAGTTGATGTACCAAAGCACTACTAACACCTGATTCATGTGGGGAACTCCTTGAGTACAAGGAGAGAGAAACCACCGATTGGAGACGGTTTCACTGATCAGTCAACATGATTACGAGTGAGTTAATTGAGCACAAATAGGATAATCTCAAGTGCAATGATGGCTCTTTAGTTTCATTAGTCACTTCTTCTATTCAATAACCTCAAATGACAAAGGAGAGGCACATTACATTACATGGATGTGATTAGTTTCAGAGTTGGTGTTTCGACCATTAGTTCCTTAGGTTCAGTTCAAGTTTGTGATCCCAACGTTAATTTGATGCTTCTAATATGGTTTTCTTTGGCACTCAGTTGGCAGTGTGACCCCTTCTTTGTCTGTATTGTTTTGGCGAAGTACACTTCTTAAACCACTTCGGTATACCCTTTTTGTGCTTCAAGTTGGCATATATACTTAGTAAATGCTGTCTCTAACTTATTTGGAATCTTGTAATTGTAGCGTATAGAGCGACTAAAAGAAGATAACGAAGAACATGTTGGCCTTGCTTTCATCGGCCTTTACTTTGTGATAGTTAGAACCCTTGCCCCCTTTTCCCCAATAGTTTGAGGATCACGTTATAACTGGTATGAGGTAGAGTGCTAGACTCTCTGCGTGCTTTCTATTAGTCCTTGAGCTGTGCCTATGGGGAAAGACTATGCTTGTGCATAAGGATCGGTCAAAGAAAATGTGGAGAGTCGATAATGACTTGTATATCTCCCTTGAGTTGGTCCAGTAAAGAGCAGTGATCATTTTGGGCACTGAGAAAGTACCATGATGATGTTCTAAAAAGATTGTGAGGACAGCAAGAAACTCTGCATAACATGCTTCCCAATTAGTTGATCTTCGAAGTCTTGATAATAGAAGGAAAGGAGCCTTTGTTACAGGAAATGCTCTAGATTGCCCTTTTTTTTCGTTCATTTGAGTTTTCATGTTTGGGATGTCTATTCTAACTTTTTTACATGACAAGCTTATTAATCTATTGGATCGAACCTAGTTAATTTGGGTTAAGTATATTTAATCAAACTTCAATATCTTAACCCTTGATTTAAGACCTGCAACCATATAATAAAATCTAAGTCCAACCTAGATTATGACCAGTCTAAGGTGTTGGCTTTTGGACACTGTTTGATGGATTGTGTTCTGATGTGTAGATGACAATGTTCTTCAATCTTCTATTATCTTATGCCAAAACTTTCAAATGTGTAAAGGATTTGACTTGATGCTTCTTGTGGATGTTCGCAGTTAAGACTAAGGCTCATGAATCTGAGCTCAGTGTAGCCGCAGACGCCTTCACCCATTTCAAACATCTGCTCCTGCCAATAACTGATCGAAATCCATATCTCTCAGAGGGAACAAGACAGGTACTGTACTTAGGTTTCAACCATAGATCTTAAGAATATATTGATGATCTACGCTGTTAACTCGTTAATGACTTGATGAGCACTGTATTTCATTTCCATACTTCAAGTATGTTATTACTAATGAGCTTGTGTCAACCTGGTCAAACCTTCACAGTGGATGCGCCGTTCTGGGGCAAATGAAACTACTCTTCACTGCACGAGTTACATCTATTTTTAGGTTAATAATGTTAGATGTTTGTAGCATAGCCATAGCATACCCCTGGCGTCCATGCTGTAACCATGCCACGCTCATGACAAGCCCATGCTTGCTAAGCATGTCCTCAGTAAGAACTTGCCGCACAATGAATATCCATGGCTAGGGCCTACGGCATGGCATGCCTGTGGCCAGGCATGTGTCTCCATGGCAGGCCACATCAAGCCCTGTGAATCCACAGTTAGGCCATGCCAAAGCATGTCATACACATCTGATGCCAAACCACAGTAGGCCATGTGTCCACGTGACATGGCAAGACCCTGCCACAGAACGAGCCATGAATGTGCAAGGGCAGGCCATGAGTAAATGATAAGGACATCTCATGCCATGACCGTGTCAGGGCATATGAATTACAATGGAGATTCAGGAGACTTTTCTCTGCTGACACCCCGTTTATGAAAAGGATGTAGCTGTTCCATGCTTCATGTCATGACGTATCAATTTCCATTTGGGAGACCTCAATGAACAAAAACATTCCGGTGTGCTTTTATGCTTGGTTGGTGTCTCCTTATGTTGGACTCACGAAAGTTTTTAAGCCTCTTTATGAGAAGGTGATAAACTAGTGGCCTTACCCACACCTAGTATGCCCTCACCTATCACATGCCTGTGCTCATTATAGGGTGGCAATTGATCTAAGAACTCTATAAAACCCATGCCTTGGCCTACTCCGTGACTTGCCTTCTTTCATGCATTATGATATTTGAAATAGCATTAGGGAACTTGGCGATAAATGAAGCAAGGCACTATAACCATTGTTGGCTGGTGTTAGGAGCTAGGTCGTAGCATTTTCACAAGTTAGGGTGCAATGCCTTGTCAGTCCCTCGTTGTCAGGAGCAGAGGAGCTATTCAGTGGCATGTTGACAAGGTTAGAGACTATGCCATGGCTATGTGGTCCGACCTATGTGGTCTGAGGCTATGGCTCGGCGGCAATCTTTGCTCCCCCTGTTCCCCTACATCCTAGTAGCCCTCAAGTGGGTACTCTAAACTGGCCCTTAGGAAGGCCCCATTATGCCTTATCAAAAGGATGTAAGTCACGCATACAGGTTTTGGGCAGGTTCGGAAAATGCTGAATCATGGTCCACATAATCCCTTTAGGGCTTGATTTGGGCATTTGAGATAGGTCATTGAGTCCCCAGTTTACTTCGGCGGGGCTACAAACAGCTACAAATCTGAGCCCAGGTGCTAGGGTGCCCATCCCCAAATATTATCAACATGTTCATGGTCCACATCTTTCCTCAAACCTTCTCCACAATTATTCTATATTTTCATCATTTTTCCATTATTTTTCTGATTGTTTCTTTTCTTGTCCCCTTATTTGGCAAGTATCAGAATCATGCATGTTGCTTTGGCAACTTCTTTCATCTTGTTGCCAAATTCTTGGCAGGCTGCTGCAACTGCTGCTGCTTTGGCAAAGAAGTATGGAGCTGATATAACAGTTGTGGGTATGTATTCTGATCTCTATTCATATGTATCATATCATGCGTAAAAATCAAGAGTAGAGCATTGATTTGTAGAGGGACATTTTTCTTTTCTGTCAGAGCTTTTAGTGGAAGATTTCAGGGCACCTAGAGCTCTATTTTTTGCATTCATTTTTTTTTGTTGATAAGGACTCTTTTTTGCTTGCAGTTATTGATGAAAAGTCAAAAGAGTCGCACCCTGAGCATGACACCCAACTAGCCAGCATCCGTTGGCATCTGTCTGAAGGTGTGCAAATCTTTCTTTCCCTGTGTCTGTGCCAACACACACTTTGTCTTTTGTTATTAGTTAAGTTTGCTCAGAAAGATTGTATGTGATAGATTAGAAGCCAAAGTATCACTGTTTATGTGAGAATATTTTTGTTCTTGTGGCTTTTATCTCCCTTGTTGATGAGGACCTGAGAAGTAATATCTACATCCCATGATGCTCGAGACTCTGCAATACTTAGATTTTGGGGGGAGGGTTCTGGTATGCTTTTGGATTTAAGGGTCAGAATCAGATGCAGTTCGGACTTTCATCTGTCTGATTTAAGACATTTAGATGTTGTGTCCTTGCTGGTTCTACCGAAGGTTGAAGAGCAGTACTCTGGATTGGAATGATCAGACCTCATAATTCTGTTTTGTTTGACATTTAGCTGCATGCTACTGCTAAATTTACGATTCAGAAATTTGACAAATTGATATTATAGATTGAGCAGGTCTTAAACCTGAAGTGGTTACTAACACCTAGACTATGAACTGACGCAACTGGAATGATGACCCATCGGGGCTTTGAGAGTAGACTAGGTCAGTCCATTCTGACCAAATATCAGCTTAGGCAGGTCTACTGACCCTTTTCCAGCCTGTGAACTGGCCCAACAGGATTATCTCCCTTTCCTCTTTTCTTTTGAGTTATATTTTGCACAGCCTAGGCCAGTGACCAGCACATTCAGCTACTTCTCAAATAAGCCAAAAATTTTCAATTATTGCTGGGCCAGTGTGGCCTGGGCTGTTGACTGGGAGTTGGCATGGCTTAATTGGTCCCTTGCCATCATAATGATCTTGTATATACTTTGTTCCAATAATTGTCTTTCTTCTTGTGCTTAATTGTTTGGAGAAGAAGTTTTTATTTTGTAATAGCTTTAACCACCAACCCAATTCCCACCTCGCGAGGAGCATAGGGGAAGAGGGGGGGTATGTCCTGCATTTTGTTCAAATGTCAAACATTAATGATTGCTGAAGTATTTTCTCTGATTACACATTCATCTAATGTTGGCATGCGTATGTTTCCATCTGATAGAGTATTACTAAAATGTGGACAGGAGGGTTTCAAGAGTTTAGACTGCTAGAGAAGCTTGGGGAAGGAAGTCAACCGACTGCCATAATTGGTGAAGTAGCTGATGATTTGAGTCTAGACTTGGTTGTTTTAAGCATGGAAGCAATCCACTCGAAGCACGTCGATGCAAATCTCCTGGCTGAGTTCATTCCATGCCCCGTAATACTTTTGCCCCTTTAAGATGAAGGGTTTCACAGCCTTTCTTAAATGCCCAAAATGATCTCCATCGAATGGATATGTTTAATCAAATGTTTTCCCCTCCAGTTCGGGCATTGTGAAGATTGAGCTAGTTTGCATTTTGGTACAGAAATCTAATCACGGCGCTGAACTGTTTGCTGTATTTGAATATCACTCTTGCTGATAACTCAGCTAAAATCACAAGGGCGACGGCAAACATACTTATCTTGTGACTGGAAAATGTTCTGTCCGTGTGAAAAACATGGATGAAATTTTCCAATCTGGTCCCTCTGGTTTTAAAGAACCTCGGTCTGGCCTTTGTCATTGTGATCCAGATTGTCCTTTTCAGGTGATAATGTTATCAAACAATTTATTGGTTGTATCATGTTGATGGGTCCATCTCATTCAAATCTGATTGTGATTTCTGACATGATTTTCTTTTGGGATAAACTCTTATCCTTGTTTACTGCAAATTTGGTGTTTTATATGCAGTTTCCTACTTTACAGACAACTTCAATACATACTAATGAGAAGAGTATTGGAGTCTAAACTCAGGAGGCACATTCCATTTACCTTTTACTGGGCCGGCACTGGGGTAAGGTCAGGTTGGGGTCAATGTAGAAACGATCAGCTTGTCTGTTGCTATCCCCTGGGGATGAAAATACGCGTCTCAGACTATGCTTTGCATCTTGTTAGAAGGTAGTGTAGACATTTCAAGGGCTCGACTTGTAAGTTTATATACAACACACACAGGGAAGATACCTCTTCAAGTCATACCAATTTCCAAAGACAGTGCTCGAAATGAATAAAGGAAATTTACACGCTTTACTGAAATAACAACTTTATTTTTTCATGTTTTGGAAACTATTTTAAGATGGATTCTACAAAATATTTTGTTTAGGGCAACTTTATTTCAAATATTTTCTAGTAAAATAACAAATCTTTTCATAATTCCATGTGTGAAATTTTGTAAAGTTAATTATAATTAAATTATTTTAGTTTTAAAGAATAACTTTTTCTAATTAAAAATCGAATCTGATATCTAAAATATTCTAAAAATAATGTCATAGGTTGATAAGAGGCTTCTAGTGTAGATTTATGGAATTAGAGTTGAAAGGGGAAAGGAATGGAAGTGCAATGTACTTGATTTTGGTTTGAAAATCTTTAATTTAGGTTCAGAGTCCTGATTAGAATCTAATTGTGATTAGGGTGGAGATTAAAAAAGATTACTTGGGGATGACTTTACCCTAGTTTTTGTTTTGCATCGAAAGTCAGGGAAACTGCGAGGGTAATTTCGTCAGGGAGTCCAAATACCCCCGGGTACTCCAACAAGAAAGCAACCCCCAGAGAGAGAGAGAGAGAGAGAGAGAGAGAGAGAAACACAACACAAACCTCCTTCTTCTTCCTCCTCGTCTCTGTGCGACTGAGTGTGTGTTGGGAGAGAGAGAGAGAAAAGGGGAATATATCAGCATAAACACAAACCAGACCGAGAAGAAGAGCCTCTCTCTCTCTCTCACATCCGATCGGATTCCTCAAATATTTGGAAAAGCCCTCTCCTTTTTCGAGGGCTTAATCATTCTCTCTCTCTCCGAATTTTGCGTTTCTTTTTTGGTTTTTGGTTTGATCGGCTGATTTCAGTCGTCGACAATCAGCCCCCGCGGGAGAAAGAGAGCGAGAATTATATATTGGGGTATTTGGTCTTGATGGCAGGAGTGGAAACCACCAATTCCTCCACCGCAGTCGCGGCCGCCCTCTCTCCTCGTGCCTGTTCGTCTCCAGTTGCGAGGACGGGGTCGCCGCCATGGACGAAGATTGTTCGAGGGCCTGAATCCGATTCCGGCGTAGTTCCGTCTTCGCCGTCCGCCGCCGACCAGAATCATTCGTCGGAGGTGGAGAGTTCCGATGAAGCCGGCGGCAATGCCGGTAATAAGAAGCCGGCGTGGAGTAAGACGCCGTCGCCGGAGGGCGGTGCGGTGGTTATGGGGGCGGAATTGTGGCCTGCTCTCTCTGAGTCTACCAAAGCTTCTCCAAAGCTCTCGCCTTCCAATTCCTCCAAGAGTCTTCCCGATTTAGGATCGCCCCCTGCTCCTCAGGTTTTGTGCCCTGATCTTACTCTATTTTGTCTTGAATTGGTTTGTTATTCAACATTGTTAACTTTTTCTGTTGATCTATTCAGAGTAGGGTTAAGTTTATTTGGATTTTGTTTTTAACGTTTGAATTTTTGTCAAATACTGATATCTGGTTTGAGGGGTTTGGTAAATGGAATTGAATAATCATCTTGATTGTATTATCACTTTCATTATAATCACCGTCACTATCGTTGTTTCGTTTTCAGAAACCGACGACTAGTAATGCAAACCATAATGTAACTCCCAACCATGGACGGCCCACCCGCCAAAAGTCGATGAAACGTGATGGTGGGGGCAATGCACTGGCTAATGGGGGTTTTCACATCAGACTCCACATAACCATAACAGCCCTGTAAAGAATAGCTCTGGTGGTGGCTCTGAAAGTTCTGGTAGAGATAACAACATGATGCAAAACCATGGTTATAGGGAGTCAGGAATGCGGAATCCTAGTGGGGATCATCCTCACTCGCGTGGCTCTTTCAGGAGAGGAAATGGTGGGCCCCATTCTCGGGGAGATGGGCCACATCAGAACTATGGGGTGAGGCGTGGTGATCAAGATCGCGGGGTCATGATTGGAACCTTCAGAGGAATTTCAACGGGAGAGATGCTCCTTTGCAGCCTAGAGTTAGTCCGAGGGGCTTGGTGAGACCCGCCCTCGGATCTGCCCCCTTTGTCCATCCTGGTGGACCTGCACCCATGCGGCCTTTTATGAACCCCATGGCAATGCCTGGTAAGATGCTTCATGGCTTGTCAAGTTAAGGACTTTTATGTAGGGGCATGTCTGACTAATTTCTATGCTTCAGATATGCCTGTGTTTTATTTCCCTCCAGGGCCTTTCATGGCACCTGTACCTCCTCCGATGTATTTTCCTATGCCAGATCCTCAGTTGCAGGCTAAGATTGCAAGCCAGATAGATTATTACTTCAGGTGCTTTGTGAGGCTTATCATGTCTTGCATGTTTTCCTAAATCAGTTTGATGACGTGATCATGATTTAACCTTAACTAATGTTTTAATTTTCTTGTGGCAGCAATGAGAATCTAGTTAAAGACACATATTTGCGGCAGAACATGGATAAAGATGGTTGGGTCCCTGTTTCCCTCATTGCAAGCTTC
This sequence comes from Talinum fruticosum, assembly GCA_021018815.1. NCBI lineage: Eukaryota > Viridiplantae > Streptophyta > Magnoliopsida > Caryophyllales > Talinaceae > Talinum > Talinum fruticosum. Next base: position 1,358,125 of record JAITYX010000021.1, read on the forward strand.
AAAAAGGTAAATTCTTATCACCAGTATGTTAATTTAATGAGGTTGTTATTTGGCAATTTTTCTTACCAAAAGGTTTATTATTAATCGGTATATTGAATTTTTTCTCTTATTTGAAGTGTTACTTCCTATGGCAACATGCTTGCTAATTTTGATCTCTTTCTTCATTTGTTCTACTGGTCTTTTGTAATTTGTATGCTGTGATGTTTTAAAAGACATTACACTGTAAGATTTAAGACATATTGGATGTATCAACTACATGGTGTTTTGATCCCCAAAAATAAAAAATGAAAAATTTCCATTTGATGTTTCTTATCCACATATTTTAATTTCTACAAGCCTCACTCACTGTTTGGTGTTGGATTTCTAATTTACCTTGTAGATCGAGCTCATGATATCTAAGCTTAAAGGGTCTATAAACTTGGCACTAGGTCTTATAGCTAGCCCATTAATACAATGGTTCTGGCTGCTCCGTCTGTTTCAACACTAGCTTCATGTTATTTGCTCCATAGTCCATCCCCATCTCCTTACTCAATTTTAGCAATTTCTGATCTTCAGTTAGCTTATTGTGCAGCGCAGCGTAAACTGGGGGCCATATACTTCTTACAGTAGTTTGTTTACTTCAAACCCTCTCACAAGATTTCCGAAATTTCCACTGTGTTCTTTCAAGCCATTGCTAAGTTCTAGGCTTGCTTACCAATTTCCTACAGTTTGTTAGTTGCAGCATGTTTGAACAACTCTTTAGGTAGACATTTCACATCCTTTCATAATCTCAGATATACACAATCCTTGCCTCTATCTAGTAAGTTCCTCCTGCTAGAAACATCATTTTAATGAGCCTGAGAGATTTTCATCTGTATGACTCAAACAGGGCACATTATAATTCAAAGCTCAAAAGTGAAGCACTCAAATTTTTCATTGTTCTTTCATGAGTTCAATTCATTGGTTGGACATTGCTCTGCCCATGTTATCAACTAATATTAAGACACTCAGCCCACTTAGAACACACATTTGGAATGTCAACGGTCTTCCGCTTCTTTGTCTGTTTGCTCCTCCATCTTTGTGCTGCTTTTTTATGTAAACGATGAGTTAAAAGTGGTTGTTTCTTGCTTCTCCTTTTACCCCCTCCCTTGAATCGATGGCTACTATGTGCAGATGCATAATGGAGGGTCTGATGTATATCATGTGTCATGCCGTGTTGACATGTGTACGGCAAATTTTGCTGAGTTCAAAGGCCTCATGCACTCAACATTATATTTGGTGGAATATTCCCACATTTACACTCCATCAAACTTTGTTTTATCAATCTCGTTCCTATTTGTCCATCTTATTTTGTGAACTTAAAAACTGAAAACTGTATATTTTTCTAAAAGAATTTTGAAACAACTGTGTGAATGAGAATCATATATATCTTCTCTGCAGTTGAGTTACATATATTTGAGCCCCTCTCCACCCTTTTTAAGCACAGCATTGGGATATTGGTTTTTTTTTTTTTTTTTGGGACGCTGTACGAGTGAGGACTTATGCTCCTTCCTGTAAGAAACAGAGGTGGCATTTCTTTTGGGTTTAACTGACGTGGCATATAATATGTTGTGAATTGCTTGTTTCTTTTACTTCTATTTTCGTGAAGCATTTTACTATTGTCTACTACAAGAACTATAATCCAAGCTGAAAATATTTCCACAAAGTGCCTTTTAAAACTGTCCAAAAAGTGGAGAGTGAGAATGGAAGATTAAGAGTTGATAATTGATGTGCTTGGGATATGATTGCTTACGACTAGAAAACTGTGGGCCGGGACATAAGCTTATGAAATCGAGGTAGCCTTTAACAATGTTTTCATTTTATTTTGAGGGGGTATAGATTGACGTTGCCCCTGCTCCAGCCATAAGCATAGATAAAGATGAGTTCAAACCCTTCTTTTCATTTTTTCGTACCTTTTTCTAAGATTGATCTTGCAATATGTGATCCCAAAATTCTTATCTTAGGTCTGGTATAAAGATTTTAAAGTTGATTTTGGTTTCTTTTCTCTTCCCCCTCCCCCTCCTTTCAGTTGCAATGCCCTCAGTCATTCGATTTCTTCATTATCAAATGAATTCTCCAGTGTTGTTCATGGTTTGAGAATGGATTTATTTGGGAAACCAAAAAACAAACCATACCCGTATAACACCTAGTTAGGCTTAAGCCTAGCTGACTTGAATCCAACTTGGTTCAATTATCCTCATACTAATAGTAATTGAGATTGGAAAGGAATTTTAGAGCATTCAAGGATGGATACCAATAGCTGATTAAGTTTGGAGATTTCCCAAGCAAAGGGAGAAGGCACATATAATAACCTATGTATGATAATTTGGATAAAAGGAAATAGGAACTAATTGTACCAAAAATAAAGGGTGCACTTGAAGCTTTGGTATGAAGCTGCGATTTTTCTCCATTCCTTTCATCTCTTCTGTATATATCGCTATGGCTTCTAGCTTGGTGAATCCACAAATTGGATGTCATTTAAAACATAGTCCTCTATCTTTAATTGAAATTTGAACACCAAACTTTTTTTTTTTGTTTTTGTTTTGGAATTTTGTGTGGGACATCCATTAAAGCAATCTCGTCAGTTTTTTGCATTAAAGCAATCTCTTCAGATTTTTGCATTAAAGCAATTTTGTGTGTGGTGAAGGATTATGTTTTTCTCAAAGTTAAAATTCAATATACTCAAATAGCAGAGTAATAACTCTGGAATGGGAACGTACTGCTTGTATGCAACAATATCAACTTGACTAGACAAATGCATCGGTTCGGTCATTAATATTGACGATTAATGTTATTTTCAATGTTGATTTCAGGTAGTGCTATTAACAGACAATATTTCGCTAATATTGGATGCTATACGGTCCAATTCTACTATTGTTGAAGTCAAGGTTAGTCTGTTGACATTGTACAATCCATTCATTTTATTTCTTGATCTGCTCATGTCCCTCACTGGGAGGGTTATTGGTAACTAAAATTTTTGCGGTGTTTTTGTTGTAGGGTGATAAAATCAGGAGACGCGATGATTATATGAGATGGATAATGCCACCTTCTATGGAGTTCTCGACTGGATCAGGCACACCGTCTCCCAAATCTCCCAACATTGCTGGAATATCCGTGAATATTCAAAGTATTTCGTTGGATGACAATTCTCCTAATACTTCTTCAATGTGGAGATCGTCTACTGGGGATTCAAATAGTTCTTCACTGGCTAATAAAGACGGACCAACATCCGGTAGCTGTTGATCACATGCTAGTGAGAATCATGCTGATTGATTTTCTTGAAGTGAAGCATATTCATTCATTCGTTTTATTCAAGACAGTGATCTCACAAAAGAAGTATGAATGCACAATCTCTGAGAAAACAAATATATAAATTAAAAAAAATAAAATAATGGAAAAAAACAAAGAAGGTAGGTATACAAATGAGAAGGTAGGATTTGAACGGAGCATTGACAAGAAGACTTTTTTATGATTAATTTCTTAACTTGGTAGGAGTTTGTTGAGTTTTGTATGTTATTTTGCTTTTGAAAATATTCTCCTATTCTTGTGTTATCCTACGGTAATTTGATATTTTTTTGGTTGGGGAATTTTGTTTATATATTCCCATGTTACTGTTGAGTTTATTTTGAGATAATATTTAGGAAGATGGTGTTTTGGTATTTAGAAGAGAATAATTAGCTTATTATTGTGTTTTCTTTTACAAATTTTGTTTGTATATTCCCTTTTATGTGGTGGATAAATTTGTAATTATGAATTTTGGCACAAGGTGAGTTGTCAATTCGTGGCACTTTATTTTGTACTTAATTTTTGAGTTTCTTACGTATCATTGAACAGTGTTTGGGGAGGGAAACAGGAGATATTAATGTTTGGGGTTTTCTTAGGATTTTAGTAACTTTACTAAAATGGTAAGATTTTTTTCTAAGTAGAGAGAATATGTATAATTAGCTAAGAATGTTACGTCTTTATGATCAAGTTCGGTGAGTATTTATAGAAAAAAATGGAGGGTAGTGCAGTCATTTTATCATCATTAGGTATGAAACTTTAACCCTAATGGGCTTTGGGCCTTATCTAGCTCATATGAATGTAAGTTTGGGCTGATAGTTTAACTAGGTGACTGATTTGGAATGACTGGACAGGGACATGGCAGATGAGATGGAAGTTTGGGCTGATAGTTTAACTAGGTGACTGATTTGGAATGACTGGACAGGGACATGGCAGATGAGATGGAACGATTCGGGAAATGGCCGCATCAAAAGAAAAACTGTTTTCAAAATATAATGTTCGGAATGATATTGAGGATTATATTTATCAGCAGATGGAGCTTGTGTAAAACTTCTTTTATTTAATTGATTTGAGGTAAAACTATCTTAATTTCTAGTATAGATACAGATAAACTGCACTTAAGATCGTCTCATAAACAACCATATTTCTACTATCGTAACTCAGAGATTGAAGGCAAAGTTCCTTTTTTATCCTCTGAAAGTACAATGGACCAAAAAATTGGAATGATACAACAATTGGCAATAAACCAAGCACCTAAAATAAGCAAAGCCTTCGAATGGATTTGATTGAGGCTTGCCAATGGCCTTAAATGCCTTGCATATCAATAATGTCTACTTGAAAAAAATAGCCATTGGATCGGGTAATGGATTACACAACAAGATAATCCCTACAATTTTACAAAAATCTCAACAGAAAATACTGTTTTGTAGATGATAAAAAAGTAACCAAAAAAATATGATGCCACCAGCACCACTGTTGATCGTCCCCAGGATGCCAGGAGATCGAAGATCCGCCATAGACAATTCTACGAGCAAATGGGGAGCAGAGACAGCATTCCCAAAACCAGAAACTTCTGATGTGAAATACTAGCACATAAACTTAGTTTGTACCCTTCCTCGTAGCAGAAGAGTTAAGATGATCTTCACTGGATGATCCATCATCTTCAAGTATCTTCCCGTCCTTTGGAACCAAGCAAGGTATCCCATCCACTATCTGTAGTATCCATTTTAAAGCAGAGAGGGATTACAAACAGTGGAAGAATGATGGATTCAATTGGACGAAAAGGATGAAAAGGAAAAGGATGTGCCAAAGGCAAGATTTCTCCAAGACATGATACAGTAGTTGCACAGATCATTGAATTGGATACTATTGTACGACAAAACAAATACAACCAAAATTCAGTCAGAATCTCATTTAAGCAAGGTCGAGGAAGATCCAAATGGAGGCCACCTAAACCCTACAAGCAACTAGGCTAGTTCTCGAGTGACAAAACCAGGCACCCCTTTGTTTTCTCTGATTTTCCCAAAATAATTTAGAGTAGAAGTTGTGGTTAATAATACCCCCACATAGCATACTGATGCTATAGATTTTTTACATTCCAGTTTCTACAGGATCACTGAACTCTGTAAGCCTATAAGCCAGTGATATTACAGTAAGGGTATACCTGCCTGATATATGCACTAAAAAGGGCCAGAAGTTCAATAAAAGTAATTTTAGGCTAGCTTCTAAGAAAATTTGTATGATCTTTTAGAGATTTTAGTTTCATGTTATATCCAAGGGTAACTCAGGCTGTTCAACGAAGTGTATGGGAGAAATAAAATGCAGTTGCCATCCTTCTGTGCGCTATGATAGAATTGATTACAGATATTCAGTTTGAGTAAATGCCCAAGGTTCCAAAGATCGCATCCTACCATACTCCAAATATTTCCATATATTTAGCCTAAATTGAGTTATCTCCATGCCTGAGTATCAAGCATCAGTCTGTTGCGGACAACTTGATGTAAAATTTTTTATAGAAAAATACACCTAACACAGGTCATAGCTAGCGTCCAACTGCTAGGAGATAAGGCCATTTGTGCAAGTGGTTCTAGTGGCCCAGACTAGTTGAACTAGCATCAAAGGTCAGTCCATCAATGTACATGCATGGGTTACTCAGTTTTCTAAGGGCTGGATTCTGCCAGGACTTACTGCACATTCCCATCATCTTTCTCAACTAGCACGAGACAGCTAAGAATAGGTCTATGGCTCTATTCAATGGCAAAACAAAGAAAATCCGCTGAGGATTAATGTTGGAAAACAATTGATCAACGTGCTCATTCATCTAAGTGTCATATCCTACCAATTACCAGTAAAAATTACAAGGAAACCAAGCCCCAAATACTTGCAACTCCAATATATGATATCAGGTTGCTTTTGAGATCCAGTGCATTCCATTGTGGTATAACAAAATGTAAGTGAAGCAGTGTTCATATTTCAAATTCTTGCAGCCCTTCTAGAACCTAGGGAGGTGAAATGGTAAAAACACTTCACTTCTTATTGCTCAAATTTGTGTTTCATACTACCTACAATAAAATATCATGATTCTTCTCTGGACTTTCTAAGGGAAATCAAGTCAGTGCATCAACTATCGCCTACTCAGGGCTTGGGATTTTCTAACCCTATTCCTCTAGAAGGTCTTGGTTTTTAGTTCAATTTTCAGTCACTAGAAGTCTTCCTCCTCCTTCACTAGTTTAATTAGAGGAGTTAACAACCATAGATGAACTTTCCCATCGGTATACCACCATATAATATCCAAGGCAAACTGCTTCCCATCCCTCCGGCTAAGAAAAAAACAATGCTCGAATGACAGGCTAGAAAAATGCCCAAATTTCAAAATCGATTGATATGAGAATGAGAATGACAACAGAGCTAACCGGAAAAGAAACCCCAATTTCATCGCTGATTAATGAGTTTGTCTTCTCACAGTACCTGCAGAAAGGCAAGGCTTTTATCATACCAAACCCAGAATTTGACCATCCAATCAATCAAGGAGTAGAGAGAGAGAGAGAGAACCTTAGGGGCGTTTTGGTTAAAGGGCAGACGAGAGTTTCAGAGAGAATCTTGTTGATCGCAGCCCCTGCATTTCTCATCACCGCTCTGCTCACTCTCACCATTTTTTCTCTCCAATTTCTCCCTCTTGGCCCGGTCTCTACTAGTAGCACAATTTTCTTCACTGACGCCGTCGTTTTGTGGACCTGTTGACTTAAACGACGTCGTGTGCTTCAATTACCTTTCTTTCTCTCTCTGTATTGGCCCTAACTTGACAATTGCGGCCCTCTGATTTTGACTGCAATGGATTGAGCAGGGAATGAGCTTTAATGGCGGAACCCACACCAGATCCCAAAACCCAGTTGCAGATTATGGTTAATGCGATGCATTCTTTGTCTCAAGAACCCTACTTTCTCTCCTCCTCCTCCATTCTCATTTCAATGCTACTCTTCTTGTCCTAGTCTCTCCTACTCTAATCAAGTTGCAAGCATCCTCAATGGCAGGGGAGTAAAGGTGATGACCAAATGGCAAGGGGCACTCCGGGAGATTCCATCTTTCTTACGGAAGTGTGACATAATCTCTCGCTTCACATTTACCATAAGGGTTGACAGTCTTCCTACATGCTATCTTAGTGTGCCCTGTAATAATGTTCTCAATTTTGTGCAACTTATTTGATTACAACTTGTTGAGTGAAATAGACCATTTTTGTTAGTCTGTTATCAAAACATGCTCTTCCACAGAGAATTATCTCAAGATTGCTAATGATCTGATCTCATAAACCAATTGGTTCAGCAAGTTTTAGTACACCAGTGTGTGTGTACTCTCTGACCTTGCATTCCAACACTCGGCAAATTTATTGCTCTGTTTTTGTTAGTCAGTCACTTATTTACGAGTTATGGAGCAAGTATGAATAGCCGAGGGTCATATGAGATGCTATTAATGCCGGTTGGTTTGATCCTAATCTGCTGCTGGAGCAAAACTCGGGATACAATTTTCATAATTCTGTGTCTTATTATCAATTGAATAAACCAAATTTCTATTATGAAGGCATAGCCGTTTGTTAGCCGGAGAGTTGCTTCCTCCCTGAGTTATAGTCTTGTGTTTTAGCACTAGGAAATACTCCTCAATTATGAAAAGACAAAATGTATTACCCTATATGACAAGATGTTTGCATTTGGGCCAAAAGACAAGTGGCCAAAGATGGCACCAGTGGAATACCATGCAAGAATCTAAATCCATATTCATGGATTATTATATACTAAACAATCGGCTACTGTAGCACAGGCATTGCTGGAATGATAACTTGAATTGCAGAATAATGCTTTAATGGCTAAAACTCAGTTATGTATAAAATAGAGAGAGATGCTTCAAAGCAGAATCAAACACATACTTGAGACCGACGACTAATAGAAAACATGAAAACGGGAACAAGCTACCTACAGACTAGTTACAAATTTCCACCGTCTGAACTTAGAAGTATCAGAAGCCAGAATATTAGAAAAGACACCAAGTCAGGACACATTGTAACTACAAGTGACAGCAGATGTTCATAGGATAGTCTGGTCTCTTCTCTGCAATAATATCACTCGAATGCCCACTGGTTCTCCCTTCGCACCTCCTCCTCTTCCTCCGGAGTGAAGTCATTCTTGATGTTAAAAGTCTTTCTTATCTCCTCTGGTGTCTTTCCCTTGATCATATCGGCGACAGTTTGGCAAGTCAAGTCCAGGAGGCTCTTAATGTTCAGATAGTTGGCAGCCTGAAATTTCAAAACACACCAACATCAATCATATAATTTAGTTACAATAAGATATCAGATGCCTAACACCTTCACAAAGTATATTTGAAAGTTAAGCACATACACATCAATATGAAATTTTGGTTTCATGCCCACGATTCAACTCATTCTTAGAATCATAGCAAGGTCCACTTACAAGATAAACATTCACACAGAGGATGCTTCCAATAAACTCACAATCCTTCATCCATGTTGCAAACGTGTTATCAAATCCCACACACGTAACACTAGGACAACCAAAATTTCAGATTACTTCACCCAACTGAACACTGTCAAAAACTCTTTATGTCAAGCTCAAAGACGATAAGGCAGTCCAATTTGAAGTCTGGTGTGGTGTTCCTAAAAGGGTTTCTTTTGACATGTTTCCCTTGTCAAGACTTCAAATTGGACTGTTGCGGTGTTCGCTTGGGTAGGGATGAGAGGAAGTGTGAGCTCTTAATTTGATCCCCCAATCTCGATCATACAGTTAAATTGTTCACTTCACACAATTGGTTAAAACAAGAGAAAAGGTTCCTTCTTTCACCCCGCCCCCCCAAGGCTATTACTCTTCCCCCAATTACGCTCACTATTGCAAAGCAATCAACTCAGCTTTAATCATGAATCAAACACAATCATCCAAGCAAACAAAACCAAAACAAATCCCAGAAAAAAAAAAATTAAAAAGGGCATAAACAGAGAAAAGAAAAGGAAAAGAGACATACAAGTATAAGATCGAAAAGGGTGGCCTGATCAACTTTGACGAAATCGGCATCCCAATTTTTGAGATCTTCATCGACTTGGCGATCATCGGACTTGGGAGATTCAACGTGTTTTTGCAGTACTCGATGACCTTGGCGAGGATTTTGCTGGTGACATTGGGCAAAGGGATGACACTGTCGGCACAGTCGTCCTCGACCATGTGCTTAATCGTCTGAGACTCAAGCGCGACCGCCTCCTCCACCTCGAACGTCTCCATGTCCGAACTCCTCAGAGTTATCTTTTTCGACGACGCCATCTCTTTCCTCTCTCTCTGTTCTGCGAAAGAATTTATGGGTTGGTCGGAAAACGAAATCCTAAACCCAAGACAAAGGTAGAAGATGATCAACGCTGAAAAATACATAATAATTTTCGGACACCGGGGTCTTCTGATTATATATAGAGGTTCACCAACCGACTACCAAGTCTGACTCCAAATCAGGATTTTTTTATTTTTTATTTTTTTACTTTTATTTTATGCCAATGCAAGTAGGAAAAAAAACACTACAAAACACTATTAATATTAATTAATACTTCCTTCATTACCTTTTATTTTCTCGAAATAATTTTCTAAGCTATGATTGACCGAAAGAAGGAGTAGACAACTTATTGATTGTGCTATGTAAGAATAAATTAAAGGCTAAACATACATTCGTGTTATATAAAAATTAAAGGATATAAATCATTTTGTCATTAGAGCGCTGATTTAAGTATGAATTTCATTAAAAATTGGAGATTTTTTAGACCTGGGAAAATTCGGGTATGCTTGTCGATTTTTTAAAAAGAGAGTGATGTACAAATTGATGTCTTTTTTTGGTCTAATTGCCAATTTAAAAATGTAAGAAATAGGCAAAATCAATCACATGTACTTCTTGGGGAGGGGGATGATTGATCTCACAAAAACCTCCCCATTAAACCATTACTGACAGCTTACTAAAGTAGTAGGAGCAATGAGGCCATTTAACTAAAAATGAATTTTCAATAGACTATTTAACTTGTAGTTTTTCAGACTGTAACAATCTTCAAGATCAGTACTCTATGATACATGATGGGCTTCAATGAGCAGATGAAACTTTACAAAAGGAAAATGAAAAGAGTCACATAACATTCCAGTTCAGTAAATCTTGTAAGAGGGCTATCTACACCTCTGCATCATTGCACACTAAACATGCACGTTCCCTCTAGCAAACGCTAACTCGATCTAACATCGTTTATGCCTCACGATTCCATGAATTGGGATATTGGGGAGCTTGTTTTAGTCTTCTCGTGACCTGCAGGGTTTACGCCAGTCAGAACCAAAGCGAGGGCAAACAAGGCTTTAACATTTATTGTTTAAGACTGAAGCAAATCAGAAGCAGCAAAGTTGGACTTTTTATAGCTATGATTCTTTCGATTTTTGAACTCCCCCTCCATAGATAAGTTGATCTGATCTGAGGGTATCTCGGTGGTGCTGTATTAAAAAACCCTGCTCCCGCTCGTGGGGAACTGATGAGACTGGCCGCATCATTCAAATTAGAAACAGAAGCTTTTACGACAGAGCCAGCAGGAGAAGATGGAGGCCACCCTCTAATGGGGCAGGGTAATAAACAGAAATGATGTAAGTGTGGGCCAACTAAAGCATGTATAGCTCGGCTTACCATGAATTCCACGGATCTCCACTTCTCGGTATTCTTGAACGAGGGCACAACAGCAGCACATGACATGTGAGAGGAAGTCATCAAACATGCCTCCCTGCAACATGAAATATCTCTTAAGCTCCAGCAGCCCATTTTTTAATCAAATATCAGATAGATGTTTGACAAGAATGACTGGTTTAGTCTAGAACTTCCTCAGGAGGGGAGAGGAAAAAATATACTAACAATCTGCTTTGCTGATGCTAAAGTATTAACACAACTACACAATTGTACATTAAGAAACAGACACTTACATTAATGTTGAGCATCTTGCGCAGCTTCCCCTCACGCAACAAGTGTAGCAACAGCATGAGAGTATCAGTGAATAGGCCATCAAGTCGTTACAGGCTTCAGTAGAAGCTGTTAATAACAAAATTCTTTTGTAAGCTTTAACATACGATAAAATGTTGTTGTCAAATCCCCTGAATGTCACTCACCCTCTGGCAAGAGAAGGTAAAAGTTCTCATAACTACATGGCAAACACAAATCTCATGCAGGTCGTAAGAAAGCACAAATGAATATTTTCATGTGAGTAACTCTCAGGATAATCTCTCGGGTTTGGCAACAACTTTCACAGTACTCTCGGGGCCTGAGGGTAAGTTTGGCATGGCCTGCCTCTCTTAAGTTCATAAGGCAATACCTCAAGTATGTAATAACTCTGTGCCTTTGGTTCCTTAGGAAAACTGTCATGCATAAGCAATAGTCAAACAATATCAACACCAATATTCTAAAATACAGGAGGATTTTGATACAATCTACCAACGGATTTTTTAGCTCTCAATTAAAGTAGAAAGTAACTGCTGCAAGTTAGATTATATATAGCTCCATAATGCCAAAGGCAAAGGATAACATAACAGGTGAACCTTAGAGATTAGAAAAAACTTACACATGTATCTACCATTTGCCACAGTAGATATTCTTGCAAACGTACCACAGGGATAGAAGAGAGTTTTCAAGCCTGCAGTAGCAGAGACTAGTTGTTAGTTGAGATAAAAATGCATTAATGACAAACTTGAACAAAAGTCCTGGTTCATGGTCCAGCAAACAGAGCTGGAAAAACTAAAGTAATGCAGACTCGTGTGGTCATCACACATATGAAAAGCATACTGAAAATGAGTAACACATACAGAGACAAGGCTCAGAACAACAGTCCAGCAAATCAGTATGCCATTCATCATTTTGATATGAACCTCGGTGTGATAGCAGATCACGGCCTGAAGAAACTGAAGACATAGTCCTGCACGGAAAGCAAGCTGTTGTACACCTTGCAAAATTTAAAATGCAACAAGATATACGAGTGTAACATGAGGCTATTATCTAGATATCTCACTTACACAGGGGTTGATGGTTGAGAAACAACTTTGGGTAAGACCTAGGAGTAGGTAGTTATGGGCAAATATGACAGAAATTCGGTGAGTTGAAATAAAAGGTCACAACATGAGAAGCAAGACACTATGATGGGATGGAAGTGGACTTAAATAATAAAATGCTGCAATAAAATTGATGGTAACTTCTTTGCATTATGTTTAGCCCCATCACATGAGAGTAGCAGCATTAGTAATGGATTACTGGATTACCACATTAATGCCAAAAATTATGCTAAGCCATCAAAAACCAACCTGGAAGTTTCAATTTTCTTAGGGGATTCCACCTCAAATGAATGTTTTTCTTCAGCATATTTCAGATGGCTTGTTTTTGAACTTTTTACAGGTGAACTCTTTTGTGTTTCACAAAGCATGGCTGCAGTTTCTGTTACATCAAGCAAGCGCTGGATGAGTTCACATTGACCAACATCCATATTTGCTTGTGAATGTTGTAATTCCATGCGAAGCTTTTCATTCTCTCTTCGAAGCGCTTCATCAATGGAGCAATTAGGGTATGAACAAGAAAGGGTTTTCTTCAGCACCACTGAATCATTTACGCAGGGATCTGGTTTCATAATCACTTGCTGCACTTTCTGATCCTCTTCATCCAAAGTATACTCACGTTGATCCATTTCAATGACTTCCAGTTTTTCCTGCCAATATATATGTAATGTAATTCAGGAATTAATGCCTATCACCGGAAAACATATGAATATCAGAGGGAAAAAAATATATATCAACATTAAATTTCATTAATACTACCCGAAAATGTCTAGTGTCTATTAATGAAAAAAATAACTTGTCATACTTTCTCAGTTTGTAATCATGCTTACATTGCATTTCGACAATGCAAGAAATAAGTCATATCCACGAACAAGTTGTGAGAAGCATAAAGCACACGTAGGACCAATTTGAGAGAGTCAATCCCCAAAGTGTTACACAATGGTGAGCAGGGAAAGAAAGCACAGCTTAACAAATTGGCTTCCTCGATTTTGATAATATGATAAATTACTAAGCACAGTCGCCTGAAAAATAATAATCACAGGATGGACTTATTCAGATGGAGCCTCTGGCCAAATGATATAGATTTTTGGAGTCCTACAACCCAAATTTACTTCATACTTATTCTGTTTATTATCCACCGCAAAGTTTTAGCCAATATTTGAACTGGCTTTCACATGGACTATTTTTCTAGTTGTAGCTAATTGAATACATAAAAGAACTTCAATCTCCTCAATAGACAGTGCTTTTGGTATTTGAATATAGAACTGTTAAAGAGCACAGACTTTTGAGCCCTGCACTACACCTGCCATGATCAACCACAGAAGACAGATCCTCTTTTAACTACAACTTAAACTGACCATTGAGTCAAAGAAGAATCAATTTCACAAGTTGACCAGATTAGAGCTCAAAGGCATGTTAAAGTAACTAAATTAAGGCACTATGTGGTTCAAGGTGACCAGATTGACAACAAGGCACCTTTGACTGTTACAGACCAGTCAACAAGGTTCGTAGGTTACACAAAGCATACTATAAGACTTGTTACATGGGACTATTCAAAACAATGGATACAGCACCTGCCGTAGTAGACATAGCACATCATGCAAGAGAAACAACACTTCAAGCCAAAGTTCATTATCCAAAAGACTAGTCAACAAACACAGGATTAGGACAGTTAAGCAGATATATTACGCTGAACAATTAAGCGAACCGCAGTGTCCCTAAAATGATACTCCAACGGCATAATAATACCCAAAAAATCCAAAAATAGATGCACACTTTACGCCCAAGCCGCTTTATCAGTAAATTGACAGGGGCAAACCAAAAAATCAGGATCATTCCAATTAAATCATTTTAAAACCCCACCTAATATACTAATTATACCGAATTATTTGTTTTCAACATAACATATGATAAGTCATAAACAATTTTGTATTTAAACAGCAAAAAATGAATAAAGACCAGAAATCTCACCCTGACTCTGGCATTATCGACGAGAGTGATAAGGGGGACGAGCTTCAAATATCGATCGATCTCGTTCTGGGCTTTCCTGAATTGGTAGACAATATTCCACCCCATTGCAAGAAGGTAGAGATAACTTCTATCCTGACAACTATTGACCAAAATGTAGGACCTCCTAAGAGCATCCTCAAGCTGCTCGAGAGGCTCCCGGGTTTCCGGGTACTTCTTGAGCTCCGATATCTTGAGCTGCTCTAGCAAATTGCCAATCAACTTCAAGTGATTGGCAAATTGCCGGCAGTTTTTCCGGTGCATTCTAGCCGTGCTCGCCGCCCTGACGATCAACCCGATCAGTTTCACGGCATCAAGCCCGGTAAGCTGCGCCACCGTCGCTATTTCTCCCATGTGATCCATTGGAACTCCGATCACAATCTCAACCCCCAAACTCTTTTGATTGATCAAAAAGTTGATTGAAAATTAGAAACTACTTGCTGAGAATGGTTTAATCAAACCCCACAATCCCAAACTTGAACATCCCCTAATCTTCACCAAATGCAACGAAATCTCTAACACAACCCTGATAAATTATTCAGGATATGATACATGCACTTCCAGCAATAAGATAGATCTTCAGCCGCAAATGCCCCAAGCTCGCTACTACCTCAGTCCAACAGCAATTAACTAACTGAAAAAGGAGTGGGACAGAGAATTTTCATTAGAATATTGAAGAATACGCTACAAATCCCATTTGTTACGCTTTGCTCCAGCACAGAAAAGAAAAATAAATTCAGAAATTAAAGAAAAAAAAAGTCGAAGTCAAAGCAGAAAAGAGAAGACTTCAGAGTTTGCTTGAATCTCTTCAACAGGAAGACAGAACCATAAAAGTTTACAAAATAAAATTTTTTAAAAAAATGCATCTAATCTGGTAACCGAATTTGGGAGGGTGAAATCAGAACAAAAAAGAGGTAGAAGAAGAAGGGGGAGAGGAGAGATAAGAAAACCCCACCATTAAAGCATCAAACAAACGACAAATTTAGGCAGATAAAATGAAAAAGATTTCATTTTGCTGGGTTAATTGTGGGGATTTTCAGTTTAAAGAAAAAGGGCAGATTTATACGTACGTAAAATCACGAGCATTCTTTAAAAATTAGGCATTGAGCCGCTATCAGAAAACATTCGGGCCAACAATTACTGTTACAATTAATTTCTGGGTTAAAAATACCTAAAACCGCAGCTTTTGTATGGGTAATTGTACAGTGCACAAAATAAACAAACAATTTTGCATCTGAAAAGACAGAGAAATGTGAAAAGAGGAGGACATTGGAGTCTGTGACTGTGAGGCAGAATTTAAAGGCAGCATTGTTTTGCGGTATGTAAACTGTAAAGCTTCCGCAAGCGTTTATGGATTTTGGAGAGGGAGATTTGATTCAGATAGAGAGAGAGAGAGAGAGAGAGAGAGAGAGAGGAACTTACTGGTGAGTGGTTGTCTTGACCTGGGTTTCTTTACATTTGCATTTGGGATTTTCCTCAGCACCATCTTCTTCTTTTTATTCTTCTCTGCAGAGGCTATGTTTGTCTGTAACTTGCACTTTCACACACCATGACAATGCCAGACAATCCAGGAATTTAGTGGAGGTGCTTCTATTGTTGCTTTTCCAAATTTTACATAACCCCCTCTTCCTTATCCCCCCACGCCCCCCTCTCTTAATACCACCACCACCATGCCACTTAAATTAGTCACTGTTTTTTTGTTATTTATTATTATTGTATTTGACTTTTCAGCTCCTTTTTTAATAGACAAACTAGTCAATGTTACGATTCTACATAAATTGTTGTCATTGTGTATCAAGGGTAACTCCGATTAGATGAATTATTAAAAATCCCGTCATTTTAAAATGTCAAACAAGAGCGATGCGTAACTTGCATTAGGCTTGGACAGGGAGGGACAACTGTGCATGACATAATAGGCAAAACACAAGAGCATTCCTATGAGAGATCAAACTAAACTTGGCATGTGCCTTGTTATTAGTTTATCCTAAACCTTCACAGTCTCCTCTGTAACCATTAATTAACTTGATAGAACTTGATGCAATGCTTATATTCAAAAAATAAATAAATAAATAAAATTTTATGAAAAAAAAAGAAGAAAATTTGCAGGGCTGAATTGATGTTTAGTAATTATTTACTGTGATGGCACCACTCACCATTCTATTTGCCACTTAACTATGTCTTAACTTTTACTTTACCCTCAAAATAAAGTTGTTAAACTTTTCTTGAGAACTTACCCAGCTTGGAGCATATTAAAAAGGCTAAAGAGACTTGGGGTGGTATTGGTAGAACTTATAATGTGATCCCGAGTTCATAAATTCGGGACACGTGTAGCGAAATGGGAGTGAAAGGAGATTTTTTTATTTTTTATTTTTTTGCTGATTTAGAGAACGGAGAAATTAGGGGGCGAGTTTTTAAAAAAATTAACTTTTAATAATTTCGGATTTATTGTCTAATAAATTTTATATTGGTAGGGTGGGGGCAGGTAAATTTACATGCTATAGCTAATAGCTCCATGGCCTACCAGTGGTAGTACGATAGAGACAATGTGCATATAAATCCAGGCAGACACAAATGTAACGTCGATGCCTAAATCTGGCCCCCTTTTTCTATTATATGTTACTACTACGCCCTGTGTCCCCCTCTCTCTCTCTCTCTCTCTCTCTCACACACACACACACACACACACAAAAATGACAATTCTCTCTTCCCCGACCTCTTCTTCAATGGGTAAAAGCAATGCTCATCTTCATTTGTCCTCCTCACATGCCATCTTTGCCTATATACACGGTACACCTTATCTTTAATTGACCACAATTTCGGTATATAAAGAACATACGTCGTATAATGTACGTTGTATTTTACTTTCTTCTGTTTTAGAATAATTGTTCTTCTTATTATATTAATTTGGCTTGATTGTTTGATTATATTTTCTCGTTTCTAATGATCATTATACTTCACACTGATTTTTTATTACAAACTGAATATAAAAATAAACTCAACTTCATACAAAGTACATCCTGAAACAAAAAATTAAAAGCCGTATATATAGAGGTTTTGGTGAAATGTCATTCTCACCATGATTACGTCTAAAGTAGAATAAGACAATCTTTTTAAAAATAGAAATAATAATGAATTATATAAATTTCTTCATTAATTCCTTTCCTGTTTTAAATTTATTTTTTGAAAAAGGTTTCACCTTGACTAAAAAAATTAAAATACGAGTTGATATAAATGATGTATGATGTTTTCTAATAAGGTGAAAAACAACATCAGTAATGATCACATTCTTGATAATAGTAAGGACATATAAGAAGAAAAACTGCTCTATTTAACCATATTTTCCATATACCTTATTTACCAAGGTATAAGCCTGAAAAAGTACTCAATCAATATTAAAAGTAAATTAAATTCATGTTCGAAGTTACATCAAACATAAATAGAAAAAAAAATGAATAAAACCGAACGGAAAAGAAGCATACACGAACCGAAATGAACATAAACGAACAAAAATAAATAGAATACAAAAATAGATAATATTTTTTATCTAATTTCAAACAGACTTTAATCTATAATAATTGTAACTGTTAGATTTAACAGCTAAATAACCTCGAGTCTTGACTTCCATTATCTCTATTGAGCGACCCTTTAACCCTACATACATACAAATGGTCCATGCTTGAATAGGGACTTGGACTCACGGGTCTAAGTATAAAAATTCTAATATATATAATAAAACTACTCAATAATGCAATAGATTTAGGTTATATGCCTTATGGGATTATGGCATATATATATATATATATAAATAGTTTTCTTTTTGGACATTAATGGGTTGTATTGTACGTAAATATATTAGGAGTAGGATGATGGAGGGATCCATGTGAAACTACGAGCATTATGCGTTGTTTTAGAATTAGAAAAACACACCCAAAAGGCACCTTTCTTTATGAATATGCATTACCAGATGGATATAACACTACAGAACCTACTTCGAATCTTAAAGGATCATATACACCTTTTGCTTCTTATTATTGACATGATTAATTACTTTAATAATCTACGCATGCAAAGCCCCCCACCACCTCTTACTATTGTAATTAATTAGCTACCGGTTCTGCTTCGATAAAAATTACATATATTTTGGGGAGGTACGTTGATATCATTTTTGAAAAAATTAAAAATCAACAAAGTAATGTCTAAACTCAATGATTCAAAACAAAGATAAAAGATTTCGAACAAGGAAACATTCTTTTGGTTTTTCGATTTGAATTGTCATACCAATTAAGAATTGGATTTGAATCAAAATGCATAATTCAAATCAATTTGAAGTGAAACAAAAAAAATGTATCCGAGACTGCTCAATAAATATTGTGTGTTTATATTTAGATTTTTCTACATTCTGTATCCATAGTGCTAGTAGGAGTTGTTGTTATTGACACCGGATTGTAACTATAATGATTTCCTTCGAAGTATGGAAGGGTTCTCGTCCCTCTTAGTTCTCTTAGTCATACATTTTTTTTGTTAAAATATATTATAAAATATTTTCTAACTTTTTTAATTGTGTGTTAAATTCTTGATTTCTGGAATTCCTATTGAAAAATAATTATTAAACTTATATCCAACAAGTTTTTAATAAAATATAGTGGATAACAATAAGAATTATCATCAACTTAATTGAAGAAATATATATATATATATATATATATATATATATATATATATATATATATATATATATATATATATATATATTGAAAAAACACTAATTTCCCAATTTTTTTTTAAAGGAAAGGAAGGGGGGTTGGCACTAGTGCTATTTTTTATATCAATTTTCCCCATATATATAAGTTATAACGCACTTGCAACGTCCAAGAAGCGACGGCTGCATGTGATCTTTGCATGTTTTTATTTATATTATTAACGATAAATTACATATATATTAGCAATTTTTCTTTCTTTTATTTTTCTTTTTTGTTTTTGTTTGGAGGGCACTTTATTTGTTGATGAAGAAGGAAGGAATGATGAAAAGCCTTTTGGGAGGACTTTCAACATCAATGATGAAGAAATAGGAGGGTGCGTGGTCATTAGTTATACCTTCCATGGCACTTCACTGGAATATCAACGTTACAAAATTATTGCAAACAGTTTCCTTTTCACCCACCTCTCAAATTCATCTTTCTTTGTTACATCTACTTTTTCCAATCTAGATATGTTATTCTCGATCTACGGGCTTGATGCATATAACAACTAAATGTGGTAGATATATACTGAAAGAATGAAATTGAACAAGTCGACAAACACATCAATCTAAAGAAATTCGATAGAAACTCGATAGTAATACATTTAAAATACTTAGAAAATTTAGAATGCATATAATAATTGGATATGGATTTCCAAAAGGATATAGATTTCCAAAAGAGGCTACAACCCCACGTTTAAGTTTTATCCCTTAGAGGCTAGGGCACAGCTACAGTGGCGATGACCTTTGTTTGAGCACTATCACTCTTGTTGATTTGCGCAAAAGGTGAGCATTGAGTAGCTTTAGCCTACCTAGACTTAGATAATGGATCACAGCTGTTGAATTCCCCTCCCGTGCCCTAGCCCCACACAATCACACCATAATCGAAGATGTTTTTTCAATCCCTTGTGTTTTGACTCGGTTTTATAAATTTAAATTATTATGTGTAAAATTTATTGTTGATTAACCATATTATTCATAATTATACGTAAGTAATTTAAGTTCGTATATGGTTAAGTTGTAAAACTAAAAGTGGTATGTACATTAGATCCGTTTTATCAGTGAATATCTTACTTTGATTTAATTTCATGTAATTAAAAAAAAAAAAAAAGAGGATGTCAGGCACAGCACCAATGATCCCACCTTATCTAGCATATTCGACAATAGTGGTAGCAACCATTAACACCATGCCAGTAGAAGACACGACTAGAAACTATGATGTGTGGATCTGTCTAATGGCTCGGGCCATTTGATGTTGCTCAGTCACTAATCCATGGATCAATCGTTGCATTTCCATCAGTCATGTTAGGGGAAAATGGGATTCTGACATATATTGTGATTCTAAATCCAATCCAACCCAAACAGATCAGATCAAATCGATATACTAGCTAAAGTCCCGCCTAGGCAGGATATGATTATGTATGTGTGTGAAGTAAGGTCAGGGAGACCCAAATGTATGCAGATGTACCCATGAATTACAAAGAGGCCGGGTCTGTTAGACCCTCGAATCCATTTAGGAGGCACTGGCTGTCTACAGCAAAGAAGTACTGCAAATTAGTAACCAGAGATTCACAGGCATATAATATTCAATTTACACAAATTGCATTCCCTGCGAAAATAGATGTAACATTCTGTAAATGATCTCAGCAAGAATTATAAAGCTATAGGAAACATCTCCTTTTGCTTCTTTGGCAGGAGGATCAAAGTGACTATCATAGTACATAAAATTAATGGATATCTGATATTCTCAGCCCTCCTTTAGATACCTGGAAAACTGCCTATTGATGATTGAATCTTATCTCTCTACTAGGAGCCCTTGAACATAGAACTGGGAGAAAGCGGGGGCGAATCGAGCTGGTAAAGATTCAACGAAGGCCCAACAAACCTGAACAAAATACAACCTCCAATAACTATAAAAATGGAGGCATAAGCAAATTTATTAAGCCAAAACAATAACCCCTTCTCTCCTATGTACAACTCAATAGCTTTCTTAGACAGCGTCATTTCATCCCAGCTCTTAGGAGGTTGAGTAGTCTGAGCCGCCATGGGCTCTCTCCCCCAGCATTCAGACTCTGACGCTTCCTCTGGCGCCTCTTGGCCGCCCCTCTCCGGAAGCGTATCTCCAACTTGTTGGGAGGCGTTACAGGCGGAGGTGACGGCCTTGGTGGGCTGTCATCAGTGTGAACCATGACCGTTGCCGGAGGTGCAGACAGGAGAGAGAATCACTCAGCGTGATCGCGGGGAGGGAGATGTTAGAGGCGGTGGTGGTGGTGGAGTGGGAAGGAATTGGGAACGGAAGATGGTGGTGTACATGGCTGTTGAATAAGCATAGCTGAGCTGAGCTCCTCCTGAGTATCCTCTTACTGGTTAGTGTCGAGGGGAATGGATGGGTGGAGGGCTTTTCTTATCTTTTAGTAGTTTCCATTCAGATTTCGTGGAGGTTTCACGATCTATGCCCGGGCCTTTCTCCCTTCATGGGCCTGAGCTTTCCTTTTTATTTTTAAAAAGCCTCAAAGGCAAAAAAATAAAAAAAAGTGATTTGATTTGAAAATGTATAGATGAACAATTTTATAATATGATATATAATCATCTATATTTTCTGAACTATAATTTAGTTTAATCCCATAATATAGGTCAGAGTGAGAGAGATAGAAAATTAGTGGTAGACATATCAACGGCCCAAATGTTTCATGAGTCCAAAATACTGATGGTTAACACGCTCGAGAAGAGGAATTGGTTTAGCCCAGAATGTGGCCATGGAGTACTTTATGCTGTTAGACTAACCAATACCGCTTATTTCTTGTAGGGATATATACAATATTTTAGTTTAGAGTTGTCTAAAAATAAGTTGTTTGATTTAGAAATGATACATAACCCTAAAATACAGTACATAAATGATTAATTTTATAATATGTTATATAATTATCTTAATTTCCTTAAATATAATTTATTACAATCCGACAGCCCTTTAAAAAATCGTGAGAGAGAGAATCAATGGTAAAAATATCAACCGCCAAAATGATTCACGAGCTGCAAGGCGTAGTCCAAAATTCTGATGATTAGCAAGGACTTCTCCTGACCCATATTAATTCAGCCCAATCCAGTCCAGACTATGTACTATCAATTCAGCCCAGCCCAGTTATATATCCACCTATTGTCTTACATACAAGGATCCAATTGGGCTATTTTAATCAATTTCTTCGGCCATTTAAATGTATACACATGGACTAGATTCAATAATAATAATAATAATAATATAGCAAATAGGTAACTTTTTCTTTTTTAATAATTATAAACTGATTTCCGAGCGATTGAGAATTAATCCCTCCTATTTGGGGATTCAAATTCACTTATTTTGAGGGAACTAAAAACCCGTAAATTTTAAGTTCCACCTTCAAAATACTCAACCAAACAACTAAAAAGAAACTTAAAACCGGATGAATCAAGTTCCATTCCAATTTTGCCCAACCAAACAGGGATCTTAAAGGTGTGTATACATGGATGCTTTCTATATTCAATAGATAGAGCTTTTTATCTGTAAACCTTTCCACCAATTTAACGCTAACTAATCACATATGAATGCTAATTGATAGAAGTTTATAGGTTTGTGTTTGGGATATGAATCAATTTAAAACAAGCCCAAAATAGATTGCGTAATTTGATTATGTCAAATTGACCTCTTGCTATGAACAGAGATCTTTTAATTATGAATGTGTCGAAAACTGGTGACCTAATTAAAAAGGTGTATAAACATACCGGTCTTATATAATATAATATTATTAGTACATCTAATTACATCATCACCTCAAATTGCACGTGAGTTTGGAGACAAGTAAAGATATGAGATCAAAGAACCGGTAATGAAATGATGACATTTGGAGTGGGATTTTGGTAGAAAAATCTAAGTATTGTCATTGACTCGAGAAGGTTTATAGCTCGATGCAATAGTGTAAATAAAACAAGTGATTAAATGGCCAAAACAGGATTAATTAGCAAATCAAGAACCCTAAACACGCAGGGATCACCTAATGAACATATGATTACAATAGGCTACTTTTCTTCTTTTCTTTTTTTTTTTTTTGGGGGGGAGGGGGTATTTATAATAAGACACGTGCATCAGACTCAGGTAGTTTGGATCCCGTGCACATGCTTTAACGTTTTTTGCTCATAATCTTGTAATTGTCTCTTTTATTTATCTGCTCCCTCTTTCGAGGCTAATTTGCTGCCCACACCAAGTAATCTATAGATTAATGTACATCCACATAATTAATGACATTAAAAATACACTACTAATCAGTACATATATTTTATTTTATTGTATAAAATTCTCCTTTAATTTGCCCAGCTTTTAATTAGCTTGATCATGGTGGTGGCTTCGATGACGCTTGCATGTAAGAAGAGGATACAGAAAAATAATTTTTGTTTTTTGTTGGACAAGGATGAAATAATTAAAATTAAGGGTAATTTTGGTTTAGAGAAAAATATTTTATATAAAAAAATATTTTTCTAATTTTTGTTGTTTAGCAAAGAGTGTGTAAAAATTACATTAGAGATATTATAAGGTATCATGTAACTATTTAATGATTCCTCGAGTATGAAAAACTACTCCTAATTATCTTTCACTTTGTTATAATGTTTTTTACAGTCCATTTCCAATGTTGGTGTTATATATTTGATAAGTGGAGCAGGCAATTCAATTTTTTTAATGAATATAAATTTTACCTCTATTTTCGGTGACTAACTATTGATGGGAGAGAGAGCTACTCACAACAATGGGAGAGGGAGCGATCAAAGCGAGATGCACAACAGTGAGAAAGAGAGAGATGGGAGAGAGAGGATGCACATCGATACGGGAGACCGCGACAAACAGAGAGCAGAGAGATGGGAGAGAGTTAACGAGCAAAGAGATGGAAGGGAGACCATAGTAAAGTGTAATGGATAGAGACGTGATTGGACAAACACAAAGCAAGTGAGAAAACGAGAGAGAGGGAGAAGGGATTAAGGATTTTTGAACAAGGGATGGGAAAGAGAACAAACGAGAGAACAAAGAACAAGCCTCATAAAGGGTAAGAGTAAGGGTAAAGTAGATTTTTATATTTTCGGTAATTTTATGGATTAAAAAAGGAGATCATAGGGTAAAGTAGATTTGTCATATTTTCGGTAACTTTGTGGTCCGAAAATGGAGATTATAGAAAATATTACAGTTTTAATATGCCACGTAAGTGGCAAGAAGAATAATCATCATTAAACTATTTTTACTATTCCATTAATTAACAAAATAAAACAAATTCAGCACGTATATGCCATTTTTGTCAGCAAAAAGAGGATCCAATGTAGGTTTAAACTGGTCAATGAAGAAAATTAACAATAATGGCTTTTCAATACTTCCAAAAAGTTGAAATTCTTTACAATAATAAAATAAAATATTTTCTAAATACATAACTCACGCAAGACCAACTGCCTCATTGAATTTTTGGTAAGAGAAAAAAAAATATCCTGTAAAAATAATTGAATTAGAAGTTTATTTTAATTTCCAGCCATGCATTCATTAGGCGCCATCCTGTCAAAATAATTGCATCCTGGAATTTTTTTTCCCATTTTTATCATTTATTTATTTATTTTTTGAAAAGATTTTTGTCATGTAATCATATTTTTCGAAAATCTTTTGTCATTTATTGCTGCTCATGCCAAATTGTGTGGCTTCCTTACAATTGAAGTACCCATGATCAATATATAATGAATATCATGTCAATTTTATGAATATTTACTAGTGTTACTATTTCAATTTGAATTTGAATATTTTATGGTATCATTTTTTTGATAGTTTATTTAATTTAGATCATATTGAATATTTTCTCAAGTTTGATTATTTTGTGGTATATTTATTGGTCTTTTTCTTTCATTCCTTTTTTAAAAAATAAGTACATATATTTTCTTACTTTTATCAGTATTATTCGAGTGTTTTTTGATCTTAAAAATTAAAAAATTCAAATAAAGTGAAATTCAAATTGAGATATTATTTGTCATATTATCTTACATAAACACATTATGTTTTCAAATTTTATACACACACGATTATTATCTAGAGTACTAAATAAACCTGAGGGAAGAGGGCATGATATAATAGCTCATTTATATTTATTTGATTTAGGGAGAAAAATGGGCATAAAAATGTTCCATGTGTGACGGAGGAAGATCAATGAATTATCATTGTACAAAACTACAGATTATCGTATAATATAATACAAATACATCTGTCGTTATGTTTTTGAAGTACTGTAGCAAATATTGTGGCATATAATTAAGTATGTGTTTTTTTTTTCTAATATTGAACAGTGACGGAGATACTCATGTGCTATGGGTGTCTCAGGACACCCATATTAAAAAGAAGTTCTAAATTTATATTTAAAAATTTATAAAATTATTAAAGAGGACTTTTATAAAAAATAATAATATTTATAAAATTTAAAAATATTAAAAAAAATATCGTTAAATATATTTGCTAGCTATCCCACCGATATTGAGAATTATCAACATTCTTTTGTAAATAAGACGGAGGAGAATTTCCCTCCCAAATCCTCATTTCAAAGAAAGACTTTTTCTTTTTGTTGATTAGAAAAATTGACTACTTCTAATCACCTTTATTAGATAAATTTAGCGCATTATTAAAAAAAAAGAACTGAAAAACCCGTAATTAACGCAGTCGGGCTGGGCTGGGCCTATTGAATGTGAACATCGGATTCCTAACTGCCCCACCCACGGCCCGAAGGGCCCACTAGGCCTGCCAGATTCTCACACCTCCCAGTGAAAACACGCCACGTGCACGTCCACCTAGATTCTCTGTTCACAATTTTTACGGTCATTGTTTTCTTTTATTTGTTTATTGAAAAATATCAGCCTCTTATCTCTCTCTTGGAAATTGTTTCAAGATATATAAGAAATTGGCGGGCATCTGGAGCAATTTCAAAACCCTCCCAAACCCTAATTCATTTCCCCCTCCCCTCCCCCTCTCTCTCTCTCTCTCTCCCTCTTCTTTCCCTCTCTACGGCGCTTTCGTCGACTGCTGGCTCAGGATTTCGTATTGCCAATTTCTCTCTCCGAGGTTCGTAAATTATCAATTTCTCTTCCTTCTCTTGATGATTTCAATTCAGGATTTTGCCTTTGCGTTCTCTTTTTGCTTGCTGATTTCGCGTTCTCATTCATTTGAGTTGCTATTTTGGGTATTTTGAGCGCATTAAATTTTATTTGGCAAAAAAGGTGGAGATTGTTAATTTGTTATGTTTTTTGTTGATAGTTGCTTCAATTTATGCTGTAATTTCAGCCCGCCAGAATGAGTTTTTGATTCTCTTTATCTATTTGTCCGAATGCTTGTTGCAGATTTGGGGATTTTGATTTATTTGTCAATTAATTAGCTTAGTATGAGAATTGATTGCTCAAGGAGCGGCTTATGAAGAGGAGATTTTTGATTGATTTGAATAAAAGAGGTCATAGGATTTTAAAACTATGGGGAAAGTATCTCCTAAAGACAAGGAATCAAAAACCCCAAAACAAAGAAGGCGGTCCCGTAATTCAAGCAATAAGTACCTGAAACCAGGTGCGCTTGCTCAGCTTCGTTATAGCAAGGCCTCTTCTACAAAGTCATGCACTGATTTGGGGAAGAAGAGGGTCGCATTATCTGATGCCAAAAAGGTGGATAATGATAATTTGCTTATTGAAGAGGCAGTCGTTCCCATCCAAGAAAGTCCATCAATGATGTCGCCTGAACGTTTTGGGTTTTCTTCTGTTCCGGGACTTCTTGATGCTTTCAAACAAAGCAATCTACTGAAAACTCCAAAGACTCCTCGTGCTGAAGATTGTGAGTCTGAGTCAAGGCTGGAAGCTCTTCCTATGGATTTATTGGTATACATTTCTCTTGTGATTATCATCTCCCTTCTCCTTTGATATATGATGAATGGTGAATAATTGGTTTGTTTTTGCTGTGTTTTCTGATAAGTAATGTAAGGCATAAATGTTCCATCCACGTAGTCTGTTTGTAGCTGTCTGTTCCAGTTTGGCTATCTTGAGTTAAATGATCTATTCTTCGCTGGAATCCGATTATACTGCTAGAAGCACTGAATTTTGAACTTTAGTCAAATAGGGATGACAAAATCCTCTTCAAAATTTCCTTCTAGGGCATGGTTGATTTATTGGTGTACTTTCTATTTCCCATGTTTATGTCTTGCTCACATTTGAAGCAGTTTACTTGGTTTTTATCTTCAAAGAGAATCTGTTGATGGAATAAATGATCAATTCACTAAAAGGTGGAGGATCCATCTAGTTGATGTTCGAGATCTATAGGGACTGATAGAGTCTGCTTGAGGTTTAACTGTGTTTAAAAATCCGAAAATCAAACATCAGCACTTATCATTTCTTTTCACCTCTGTTAGATGTGACCTGGGTATCTCCTTGTTACTTGGTTCTGGCAGGGTTCCATTGTTCTGCCATACTTTGATTCAACTTTGTTTTCTCATTTGGTACTTCAGTTGCTATTCTTAACATTTTGGGTACACTCTTCTTGATTTGGCTTCTTACAAGGTTACCTCCTTTTGTTATATGTACTTCCTCTAGTAGGACAAGGAAGCAAGGATGGGCATTAAATTGTATTTTCTGTTTGTTCTAGGTTTCACAGTTCTTTACGAGTGATTTTGTATGGCAATGAATGAACCACAAAATTATATCTGCAGTCTGTTTTGAGATACTTGAGCTGTTGGATTCTTTGGTGGCTATAGCATATCGGACATTTCAGTTCTTTGTTGTATTTCTGTCTTATTATATATTTTGTTTCTCCTACATTTGAGCTATATTTATCTGTTTCCTTAATCCTTATGCCGTGGTTTTTTGTTCTCTTATGATTTATCTAATAAGCATTTTCCTGAAATTTAGGTCAAAATTCTTTGTCACTTGCACCATGATCAGCTAAGAGCTGTTTTTCATGTTTCTCAGAGGATTAGAATGGCTGTAAGTTCCTGCCTGTCTCCTACCCTTTCTTCTTGATTATGGGAGCCCCCTGTGCCCCTTTCGCTCCACCTTCAATAAATGTGTTAATGGAGTATTCTACTTGGGAATTTTTTTGGCAGGTCACTCTTGCTAGACAGTTTCATTTCAACTATACCACCCCAGATCGGTCGCGTCAGGAAATGTTGAGGACTATGACTCCACTACCAACAGAGCACTGGCCATTTGCCAGGTTGGTATGCTGAAAATTCTGTTGTCTGAAATGTTCTGGAGACTATGCCCTATGCCTGATAGCTTTATGTTCATTGCAGCAGGGGAGAGGGTAGGGGCTTGCGGATGCAAAGTCCGCATACTCCAAAGGCTCCGAGGCATGGTCCTCGACCACCTTCTCGGTTGAAGTACACAGAGATGAGGCAAGTTGCTGCTGCACTGTTTCAGGAAGCATCACTTCCTTCAAGGTGCATGGTTCCATCCGTTCTCTCTAAGCCCCTCTGCAAAAACCGAGTTCTATTCTATGAGGATGAGCTATGTCAAGCTGTGGCTCAAAACAAGCTTCTTTGATTCGTCAATTGGGATATTATTCTGGGCTCATGCTCACGTGTGTATAGTTTGTCTTTCATTCCTAGCTGGTCATTGTGTATTTCTGTCAGCGTTGCTTAGCTTGCTTGATATTAGGGTTGCCAGTTGAAGTAGGAAAAACATGGGGTTTTTTCTGTGTCTAGGAAATATATAGGGCTTTCCATGACCTTGTTTTTTTGCTAGGTTGGGGTGGTGAGGTCATGTTTATTATAGAATAACGAGTTTTAGACTGGTTTCTTGTATATATAGTAAGCTATATATATCTATATATATTTGAGCAAAGGCCTTCTTTTCTTGAAATACTTCTGTGAATCTCATCTTTTTTTTTTTTTGTTGAGGGTGCAGTTTTAAGCTTAATCTAAACTGTCCTTAAGCTACTTTATTGAAAATGTGCTGTGACAATTACAAAAGAACGGCAGGATTTCCCCTTTCCCCTGCTGAAGAATCTATTGACAAATATTGATGAATGGTTTTAACTTTATACGAGCTAATGCTGATTACTGAACATGTATGTAATTTTTGTGGTATGAATCTGCTATTCTAAAAGAACTCATTCACACTTTTCTGGACAACTTGGTGCACAAGTATTCTGTAAGCTGCCTCTGTGGGATGAAAACTATCCCAGAATATATACTTTGATGCATCATTGCAGGTTAATATGTCCAACCTTGCACACAAAACGGAAACCTCGATATTTCCTGTGCCACAACATCCTTTATCTGTGACATCAAATCCTGAAGAGTAACGAAAATGAAACTTGTCAGTCAACTTTGTGAGTTGAGTATGCAAAATAATTTATCAGTCTCGTTTCAACTAATCCTTATGACACATTTACTAGAACTAGCTGTGAGTTGGATTTGATGAATTAGGTTAGTACCATATTGAAAGGGATTCATGATGAGATTGATTAACGGGTTGTAAATGTCAAGGTAGACGATTCTCGATCCTGGGAGCTTTTGGTTGAGGGATGTAAGCTCAGAAGAGAGCTTGTTGTTGAAAAGAATGGCAGCTTGATTCAGCTGCTCTGCACAACTTCTTAACAGCCCCCACCCAGTGTTCTCTGTGATGGTAGACAGCCACAGGGTGGAGCGTTGATCACCCCGATCCTTCTTGCCCCGAGATCATACAACTCCTATCGAATCCATTCACAACAAATGAACATCATTAAGAACTCATATACTCTGATCGCGAAACTAAATCTGCAGATAATGGAGATTGTGAAGATTGCTACCTGGATGAAAGTGGACGCCCAGTTCACCATCTGATCGGTGTAGGTGGGAACAGTGTAGTGCAGTCTTCTGATGGGTAGGATGAAGTAAGTGTTGGTAATGTCATTGCTTCCGGCACACACCAGGTAAACGCTTTGGGAAATGATCTCAGAAGTTCTGTTTTCTCCCACTGTGGCCTTGAGCTTGTTTATGTACCCTTTGAACAACTTCAGCTGATCTGCTAGTGACAGTGCATTCTGCACAAACAGAAGCTTCATTCATATGTGTTTTCCAGTGCAACAAGAAGATTGCTTCAGAGAGAGAGAGAGAGAGAGAGAGATTACATATAATTCAGATGATAGGGGATCAAAGCCAGCAGTTCCGGAAGCAAAGCTGACACCTGTCAGTAGATCACTGAGTTGGAGACTTGGATCAAGATATGGAGGTACCAGCTCTTTGATGCCAATCTCTTCAGCTGGAAATTGAAAAAATTCAAAATTTAATTGCCACATTCATATATCTTCCTTCCATAAGGTTAAAAAACAAGCGCAAAAAACAATGTAAGTGAGATGTAGAATTGAAGTCTCTACGCTCTTGTACTGATTCCCGAAAACTTTACTTATTGAACTAGCTAACATACACCATGGCATACATTTATGTACACTAACTGCTATATACACGTAAAAACAGAGGAAAACAGAGGAAGTGTGTGAATATTATGATGATTACCAAGCAAATCAGAAGGAACTTTTCCATTGCTATATCTACCAGTAGGAACACCTCCTCAAAGTCTCTGCCATAAGGCAGGAAATTGGCTTTGCCGATTGTTTTCAGGTAGTTATTGTTGCCTGGATCCACTATTGAGTCCCCAAACACCAGAATTGCTGGCACTGTAACTCCTTTAGGCAATGTTATGGCACTTCTACATGTCTGCAAATAACAAGATCCTACCATTATGTACCATACTACTCTCATAATACTACACCATTTTGACTCAGATATCAGCACATTTCCCTTCAGAACTTTCATCCCTTCTTCCCCGTTCCCCGATCAACCTCTCTCTCTGTTTCTCTTTCGGAATGTCAGTAGTCAGGAGGGGGTGAGGGATTTAAGCGCGAGTATATATATACAGAGAGAAATGGCATGTTTTCCAGCTGAACACATTGATTGAGTCCAACAAGATTCTATATTAAATTCATTGTAGGAGGACGGATGGGGTGATGTATGAGATCCAGAAGATCACTCGGTTACATTGATGAAGCAAAGTGGGCTCTCTTTCTCTCTCTTCCACAACTTCTGAGACTTTTTCAAAGTCTCAACAAACTCTATTATACACCAATGATGAAACCCAGCTGATCTCCATAGCTAGGGATTTGGTCAGAAAACATGCATCAGCAGGAATTACTATCACGTCAGTTATGCGCAGAAGGATTATATTACAGTCCCATGCATGAATACTTAAAAAATAATTCTAGTGCGTATACACTAAGGGAACACAAACGATAAGAGAGATTAATTGCTTCAGAAGTAGAAGATATATGCGCGTGGTAGTTCATATATTATGCGTCCTCTTCAATCTCCCTCTCCCTAAGATGAGCTTCTTGAGGAAAATTTCACATTTATCTGAACACCTTGACATTTACAGCCCCCTTTGAACTTTATATTTGACTTGTCTACTTCTCTTTATGTGTACACCTAGCTACGAAAATAAGAATTCACGAGCATGAAAACAGGTAAGATTCGATCTGATTTTTTAGGTATCGATGGTAATTTTTATTCTAACCTTTTAACTAATCTAACCTTGTGATAAAATACTAATTTTTTACCGTTGCACAATTGGATGGTCGAGTTGTTTACACTCATATTCACAAAGCATGCCAAGGCTTCTTAAAATAATATGCATTGGAAGAAATACTTTCATAAATCTTATTTGGTGTACAGACAAGCGACCTTATTGCCTATAAAAATACTGCTAGACATTTTATTTCCTTTGTAATTAGTCAAAATTATGTGAGTATTTAAATATAAAAAAAGACTCTAACTCAATGCTTCATTATCACCATTTTTATAGTCGATCATTATATTGTTACAATTATTTTCTAATGCCCCCATCGCCTAATTAGGACACATGAGAAATATGTAACAATAATTATACATCACAAACGTTGGAGGGTTGAGAGGTGTAAAAGTTGAATAGCCAACCCAAGTGGGTAGGGCAAGAGTATGAATCCCCATACCTTATGATAATTTAATAGGAGGTTTTTTCAACCAATTTCAGTTACTTTTTCTACACATCCCTAAGCATCCTCATAACCAGTATGGTATGGCATGGCAGCACCTCAGTGAACAGTCGGCATCCACAAGCAGCAGCTGGTGCTGCTAACGCTGCTCTTGGCCAAACCACGAGTCCGATCTATAACTCGGACTATAATTTTGTCATGTTTTATTAAGGTCTACTATTTTCGTCAATACAACAGCGGTGACAATAATAATAATAATATCTTGTAGTATGAGATCTGTTTTTACAAGATTTGAGGATATTATTTTTGTCAATGATTTATGATAATTTTATTCAGTTGAGTGAGTAGAATATGTATATGTGAAAATGTCGAAAATAACTAAATAAAAATTTTATAAGTAATTTAATCAGTCTTGATAATCATAACGTCCTAATTACTAGAGAGGCCGTCTGTTAGTAAACCTAAGCATTTAAGATTAGTTTCTTCCATAACATGAACGGGTATATACAGAAAGAATATAAGTTAATGGAGGCTAATATTGATCTTAAAATAAAGTGAAAATTCTAAGTCAGGAGAACTAACTGAGGCACTATTGGATCCAACAGATTTAATTAAAGAGGAGTAAGAATAAGATGTTATAAGGGACAGATCTATGGTACCAAATTAGCATCCCCTATCATCGTTAATTTGAAAAATTATAGAAGTATATGTAAAAATTGCTAAAAATTTATATATAGATATTGAAATAAATTAATTATTATTAAGAAATAAAAAAGATTAAGAGTGGACATTAGTGTGCAAATATCTAAATCTATCACTAACCTCGGCTTGTGTAACGTGGATGAATTGATCAAAGAGGACCGATAACGAGAGAAGAAAATAAAAGAAAATAAAAGAAGACTGAACCACAAGTGAGGAGCGTTGGCGCCACACCGTAATCTATTCATCATCGTCGTCCTCGGAACAGAGAGAGAGAGAGAGAAACTCGACGGAGTTGAAGACGACGTGAAGTGGCTTCTACATGCATTCTGCTCCAAAAAAAGGTCTAGCTTGCTGCGAATTACGCGTTAGATTATTCGGAGATCTCAAGACAAATCGGTTTTGCTTTGGGCTTAATCATGATCGGAGGTATGTTTCTTTAGCTTTAATTAGGCCTCTTGTGCCGACTTCAATTTAGCTGATGAATTCAATTGTGGTTTCATTCATTCCCTTGAAAACTTCGCTGATTTGCTATTAGATCTTATTGTGAGCTCTCTAATTTCGATCCTAGTTGCTTTAATTTGAAATTCAGCTAGAGATGCTGCATAGAACATGAATCATTGCATATAATTCTGTGGTTTTTGGATTTATAGTTGTACTTCCAGTATTAGTATCAAATACAGAGCTAGATACTTCCATTCTACTCATTTCGTTATGGTGCACAAGTGGAGTTTGAGAACAATAGGTATTGAATTTGAAACTATTTATTATTTTGATTGTGTCATAAAAATTTTGTGATTGAAATTTGGACATGAAGTTATGATCAAAGGCCTAAGGGTGAAAGATCATCAAGGCTGATGCTTCCAAGGATCATCAAGTTTCGAGTTGGTGGAGTATTAGTTCATGGCATACTTGACTGTCCAGCTACGAGCTGTTGACTCATACTTGGTTCTGTCGGTCTTGTATATGTGGGCAATCTCAGGAACCAGAGGATCGTCAGGGTTTGGATCAGTGAGCAGCGAACATATGGATAGTAAGACCTGTTATTATTGAAAATTGTCAATAAAAAGATATTCAGATTATAAACTGCTCTTTCTGGGTTTCGGGGGTGGGGGATGATGTAGTAGTAACCTTGGAAATGGTTAGGGCAGGACTCCATTGATCTCTGAGTATGTCCAGGCAAATATTCCCATTTTGGTTGATGTTTGGATGGAATACTTTGGTCCTGAATGCAACCTGTCACCAGTTTTCGTCATGTGAGCTTAGAGCATAAACAACCTATAAGATTTGATTTTGGCGAAGTAGCGAAAAAGACGCTGACATTTATGACAATACATCACCTTGGGTGGCTTGAAGGGGTAATCAGTGGGGAACTGAATGTTTAGAATGAAAACACCACCAGCATAAGGGCTATCACTGGGCCCGATTATTGTTGCCTGCCAATTGTACAAATTTTCCATCACAGGACCTGATTTCACCAAAAGATCAGAGGAGATCAGTTCATATAGTTTAGTTATTGACCTGGGAAGGCAAATTAATAACTCGACCCAATTAGAGAAATGAGGAAACTGGCTGGTCCTAGCCAGTTGCTCCTCTGCACTCCCCTTGTGATCTTTTCAAAGTAGGTTGTGTAAATCAGGAGAGAAGTGCACCATCCTAGACTTGGAGCTAGGAAATTGCTTCATTCCTAACATACACTAGACGGTTTAGATTACTGAAGAGTTTGTGAGTACCTGCACTGCAAGATGTTGGAGGATCTCGTTTGATGTCTTGAAGCTCCTTTACAATCCTCTTCATTGCCATCTTGATCTTCTTTTGGAAGTGAATTCTTTGTAGCAAGCTTTGTGATTTGATATCTTTCCAACGAGAGGGGAGGATGAGTATATATAGATGAGAATTCATAGGGGACGCGGGTGGAGGAAAGAGCAGAGAAGGTGACAAAATGGAGTAGATGGGATTGGGATTGAGTATAGATTCTGGATGAAATTGAAAGCCAACTTAGTATTCAAGCAGTGGAGAATCTACTACTTTTTAAGGGCTCAAATGTGAAAGAGATATAAACTCAAATAAGAAAGAATATCTTTTGTTTTTCGCACTTCTCCATGTTGGTGGCAGCTCAGCAGCTATTCCTTTGAGATGAGCACCACTGGTTGAGGGAATGACAGCAACATGAGAAAATTTAAAATGGAAGCAAAATGAAAAAATAAAGTTTCGTAAATTGTAACCCAGATTTTGCCTGATATTAATCAAATCCATCATTCACCCAGCTCATGTCCTGATCAGGTCTGCTTAGCAACCGAACATTTGAATCATACCTCAAGTGACCCGAATTGATCTTATTCAAACATGACACAAACTCATCTTAATCAAGTTTATAGAATCTAGGGGAGTGGTGATTGCACTTTTGGAATTGAAGTACAACATTCACCAACATGACCAGTTCCCTACTTGCAGTTTGGATAGGTGAAAAGCAGTGGATGATGGCTCTAGGAATAAAAGAACCTTAGCCTCTTTTTTTTTCACTTCTTTTTCTGGTGCATGGAACCTTGGCTGTAAAGAGTAGCTATAAATCAAGCAACTTCAGCATTTTTGAGACGTGGTTTGCTAATTAAATATCCATGTTTGCTCGTTGATTGCAAAAGTTATTCCTGATAACTTCCGGTCGTGTAGAATCTAAACATGTTTACTTTATTATCAAGTTATGTTGGAAAAACTCAAAATTGCCACTGTCAGTAGCTGATTTTATCAAACACCAAACAATACAAGTTAATATCGTAAAATGTTTTTGTCTAGACTTGCCGAAGGAGATTGATTTCTGCTACTATATAATAAAAGAAATAAGTGATAATTTAGTAAGTCATTTTCTTCTAATTCAATGTGCACACCTGTAACAAACATTCCAATTCTTTGCAACTTGTATAATGAGAAAATGAAGTCAAACTCCATCTTTCCTACACAAATAACCATCATTCCTTTCCGGTACTGAAGTTCTTCACAAGTTGATTCACTTTTATAACACTTTGAGTGTTGGTTCAGTGGTTGTTCAATTTCCATATTTTTTGTGAATATTTCTTTAGTATTGTTATACGGAAACAACTATCAACTTGTACAAGTTGTTGAAGGCAGGGTTTTAACAGCAACAGTAGCATCAAATTTGCATGATTTTTAATTATCTCACTCGAGTCTGAGGTGCATCCTTGAAACATAAATTGAAAATCGATTTAAACCTAAAATGAGAAATTCTGGAGGAGCATAGGGCCCAAAAAGGAGAAACAAACAAAATTTACATCTAATTGAGAGAAATACCTCATGGTTATCAGTACTTTTATAAATTATCATCCCTAGTGTCTTCCTGATGATTATTCTTATTGAAAATATGATATAACCTGAAAGACTCATTTCTTAGCTACTGAACTGAAACCTGAAAATTTTGCTTAGTTATGTTCAGTGATGAACTAATGCATTACATGTAGGCTATAACGAAGACTCACTTCTGGAGTAAAATATTTTGATGTTTGTTTGAAATTTGCAGATTAATGCTACTTTGTGCTGTGTCTAAACTGTTCTTTTCCCCCTTCTCCAGCTTGTTTCCCTGATATGGAAGGATCTCGAGCCACATCTTGAAGCTCTTGTAGAATCCTCTACACCCCCAAAGCTCTAACAGTGACCTCTATTACTCCCTCAGTTGCTAATGAGTTTTGAATCGTAATTGCACTTTCAACATAAAGAGAAGTTCCTACCAAGCTTCTAGCAAGCCATTCCATGTTTGCTTCTGATCTACTACCCCGTAAGAGTTTTTCTGTTCACCTCCTACGGAGATAATAGAACACTCCTTTTTGTCTTCTTCATTCTTGCCTCCATTTGAGTGGTCCTTTTGAAGCTTGGTACCCGACCTTCCCTCTTTATTTTCTTCCTCTTGTCTCCAATTCAAATGTTTAAAGCTATGATATCTAAAATCTTCGCTTTTCTGATTCCTCGCCTCTGATATCTTGCCCATTTAACTATTATTCTGCCGTTGCCAAGCCAAGACCCATCACCCTCTTCGATTACTCTCGCTGCCTCTTCTTTGAACGTATACCTGACAAAACCAAACCTACTCAGATTGCCCTTCCTCCATCTAAATGGAATAAAAATATCAATTACTTTTCCATGATTATTGAACACCTTTCTCAGCCAAGAGTTGTTGATGTGATGCGGTAGATTATCCACACTTTGTGTAAGTCTGAGACACCTCTTCCTCTATTCGGATCCCCAATCCTATCTCTCACTCCCCAATATTCTCCCTTTCTCTATGATCGCGTTAGGTTACTAATGGGTGTAGTGTAGGCATGGGTGATTTGTTTTTACTTTTCCTTTCTATTGAGTATTGACATGAAATTGGTACAGTGTTTGAATAGACAGGAGCTTCTAACGTCTCTTGAAAAAAGGTTATTAAAAAAATAAATAAATAAAATTTGAAATATCGAAGTGATAAATAAATAAATAAAATTTCGACAGATTTTGAGAGAAACAAAAGT
Organism: Talinum fruticosum; assembly: GCA_021018815.1. Taxonomy (NCBI): domain Eukaryota; kingdom Viridiplantae; phylum Streptophyta; class Magnoliopsida; order Caryophyllales; family Talinaceae; genus Talinum; species Talinum fruticosum. Next base: position 1,395,505 of record JAITYX010000021.1, read on the forward strand.
ATGGTATTAGGTAAGTATTCAAGGGTGGGGGCGGTTGGACATAAATATATACAGTAATAAAATTTACAAAATTGTATATTTGTTATTATATATACAGTAATAAAATCTACAAAATAAATAAACCCTAAATTTCAACTATTCAAACTAACCACCAAACATATGTTATTTTTCAAAATTATTTGAATTTTAGATTAAATAATAAATAATAAATGATTTGATTTTTGTTGATCGTAAACATTTTGAAAACTACCAATCTTATATCTCTTGACATATAAATTATATTTTTTTGTCATGATAAATATCTTACACTCAGTTTTCTTGTTGTTTATAATCAAATCAATTAATAATTTGTTATTCATCAATTACGAGAGTTGCTATGTAAAAGTATCAAACTTAATCTTAAATTATAATTGGTTGTTGAAGATGGAATATCTTAATAGTTATTACTCATTTATCTGAAAGCAGGGTCTTAACAGCAACACTAGCAGCAAATTTGCATGATTGTTAACTACCTCACTAGAATGTGAGGTGCATCCTTGAAACATAAATAGAAAACCGATTTAAGCCTAAAGTGAAAAACTCTGGATGAGCATAGAGCCCAAAAAGGAGAAACAAACAAAATTTACATCTAATTGAGAGAAATACCTCATGGTTATCAATACTTTTTAGATTATCATCCCGAGTTTCTTTCTGATGATTCTTCTTGTTGAAAATATGGTATCACTTAAAAGACTCATTTCTTAGCTACTGAACTGAAATCTGAAATTTTGCTTAGTTATGTTCAGTGATAAACTGATGCATTACATGTAGGCTATAATGATGACTCATTTATGGAGTAAACTATTTTGACGTATGTTTGAAATTTTTAGATTAATGCTACTTTATGCTGTATCTAAACAATTCTTCCCCCCTGTTTCCCTCATGTGGAAGGATTGCGAGCAACATCTTGAATCTCTTTTAGAATCCTCGTCATTGCCACCTTGATCTTCTTTTCAAAGCAAATCTCTTTCTAGCAAGCTTTGTGTTTTGCATCTTTTGATATCTTTGCAATAAGAATGGGAGAATTATTTATGGAAGATGAATTCGAAGGAGATGATTGCAAGTTGGAAAGACTATGTGCTTAAATCTAATTATTGGTGCAATTTTTGTTGCAGTGTTTCCAGGTGATCAGTCGAGGTTCGTCGCACATGCACGATGAGTTTATTTTATTATACCATTATTTGACTTGATTTTGCATCTAGGTGAGGTTTAAGTCTAGAGAGGATTTTGTTTTTCTTTTTTTGTTTTGCAACTGACGGCAACATATATCGTGGAAGATCGATGGCTGAATAGGATCATGGCGGATTTGATTCTGTACCATTGTATAGAGGATAGCTAATGGCAACGCTTGTATCATCTACTCGGGATGAGAAGGGTAGGTCAATGCTATTCAACCAGATGTAACTCGAAATTAGTCAATTTTAAACCTTATATAAGTGGTTGTTTGGCTTAGATTTTAAAACTGTTTTTGAATTTAAAAATAGAAGTTAGACCAAACACTAGTTTTTAAAAAATTAAAACTATTTTTCAAAAACGATTTTGAAAAAAAAAAACTCGCCGAAACAGCTTCTAGTTTCGGAAAAACTCGTAATAACCACCCAAAATCATATTCTCTCTGTCTGTCCTATCTTTTACGTTATTTTAATTTCTCTCTCTCCTTTACCTTTATCTCTCTCATCTCTCTCTTATTTTATTTTATCTCTATCTTATTTCTATCTTTTTAGAAAATTTGGCCAAACAAATTAATTATTTGAAAAACACTTACATAAAATTTAGGCCAAACACTTCAAATTTTTCTTCAAAAATAATTTTCAAAAAATGTTTTTTAAAAACAAAAATAATTTTTTAAAAATTAGGCCAAACATGCTGTAAGTACATTTTGAACTAGTTGGATGCTGTTCCATAAGAACATGATATAATCAAATGCCTAGTTGAATGAATACATGTACATCAATTCGTTCACTCTGATTTTGACACCCTACTTTGGTTCAATTTCTCCGAAACAAATAGGAAGGAACAAAATGGTAATCAGCCTAATCAAATTTATTATATATTGAGCATTATATCAGATTTTCGAAACAATTTATGTCCAAGTCTGTGCAGAATGTGCCTGTGTACTTGAGTTGAATTTCTTCAAGAAAACTGAGGCAATTTGCTTATTTATTGACGCAAATTCTTATATGAGACCGTTTAACGTAAAATTTATTATGAGAAGAATTTCATTAGAGATGACTTTTTAATTTTCATGACTAGTAATTTATACTAGAGTGAGTTTTTAATGCAGAAGTGACTAATAATTCATAAAGAGGTGACACCCTTTAATGAATTATTAATCACTATTTGTGTATTTAAAATTAACATAAAAGTTTTCGTTTTATAATAAGTCTTAAGTGAGACGGTCTCACGTAAGATCTACTAATTTTAACACGATTCTGGATATCTACTGTATGAATGTGGGCGACTCAGTCAAAGAACTTACACAGCAGACCTAAATTACAACCTAATCATGCCAATAATCATGCCAAACACAAAGTAATGACAATCACCATCAAATAAAAAATTGAACCAAATATGTATTAACAACACATCAATAAGGTTAGTTGGTGCCAACTTTCAATTCATAAAAGAAGATTCCTACACGAAAATGTGGTTCAACTACCTACCATTGCCATATGCATATGGTGAGGACTCCCACTCCGCGCTCCATTTCCATTTCCAGTCATTGAAAATGACCAAAAGAATTGACAATTGTGGAGAACAAGAGATTAAACAACTTCGCCAAAGGCAATAATCTTCATTACAAGTCGAGAAATAAATGAATATAACTGCAGCTACTAAGGTCAAAAGAAGTATAAACGAAAAAAAAGACGGTCCCTTCTCTTCCTAAACTCTGGTCTCCGGTAACCTTATATCTAATACATTAGTAGACTGCACCAAAATCGAGAATATAGAGCCAAGAAGGAAACAAGAAACACCACCTAATGCTTCACAACGGACTTTTAAGTACAATCTATAGAGAGATCATACGCTAAACGACCTGACTGCCTGCCTGCCTGCCTGATAGAGGATAGAAAAGAACTGAGTGTAAGGGTAGAAAGAATGCACGAAGTTAGGGGCGGTTTCTCTTTACATGTTGGCATGGATTACAATATGCTGCAAGCTCTCTGTGCTTTCGACTTCTTCTTCTTCTGCTTTGGTGGTTGAAGCACAACTTTAATAGCTTGATCAAAAACTGCCTTAACATTCTGTAGATCAAAGTTAATGAGCTAATGAGTAGGGAGGCATAACCAAATGGAACGCATGATTTTAAACAACTGGAGAAAAGACACCTACTTGCTGTGTTTTAGCACTGCATTCTATGTAAGCAGGTGCATCAATTTGCTTCATCAATTCCTCTCCCTAAACAATATGATATAAACGTAAATCACAAACAGAATATTTTGGACAATAAGATGTACAAAAAGTCTGAAATAAATCTGTTGTTCCATGTCCAATTGCTCATAATATGCAAGACAGCAATTTTTACCTGAGCTGTAGTGATTGGAACAGCACCTGGATGGTCTACGAAAAACTGTTTGTCCTCCCGAAGATCTAAGGCCATGACACATCAAAGCTATGAGAAATTTCTCAAAATTTGAAAAGTATAGAAGAAACTATATTGATACCGAAGAGCCATGAAAGTTTTTAATAGACAAGCTACCCCTACAGTTCTGAGCTGCAAAATATACAAAAGGCCAGATTTTTTCATAGAAGCCCTTGACATCACTAGCCTTCCTCAGAAAACTTAACATGTGCAAAATCTTATGCTTTAGATTATAAAGAAACTTTATTGCAAATATTTATGTTCAAACAACAAAACCCCAAGATGGCAGTAGGAATGAAAAGAAATAGAATACAAGTAACAAAAGCATTTCAACAAAGTCTCCACTGCACTGTAGACAACAACGTGTTTTAAACGAATTATATGCATGAAGAAGACAGCCAATGAACAATAACAAAGACATGGGTGGCGAAGCAATCCATAATCATACCAACATTTCCAAGTATCTTGCTGAAGGCTAAAATTTTTGCATGTTAATTTTAGTGCACGAACAATACAATGCGCAAAAACACAAGATACAAGTATAATACTGACCAATCTTTGTTCCAACAAGGATAATAGGGACACCAGGAGCATAGTGCTTCAATTCGGGGATCCACTGAAAAGCCACCACAGTAAGTTAGAGCACAGCAAATGAATACTAAAGGGAATCCACAAAACATGTTTTAAGCTAGGAAAACAGATCAACACTCAAGGAGTAATCACCTTCTTAGAAACATTTTCATAACTAGCTTTGCTGATCAGAGAGAAAGCTAGAATAAACACATCGGCCCCACGATAACTCAAAGGTCTTAATCTGTTGTAATCCTCTTGCCCTGTAACAAACCATCAAATCATGTATAATAGATGAGAAAACAAGAATTTGGGCACAAATTAGCATTAATTAAACTGAAACATGGAGTGGGAGCAGCAAACAGACGCTGATTACCTGCTGTATCCCACAAACCCAGGTTAACTGTGGCACCGTTAACAACCACATTTGCACTGAAATTGTCAAAGACAGTAGGAACATAGTCCTGTTTACATCAAAAGACATACCATTAGGGGGAAAAAGAAGAGGAACAAGACAGTTCAGAATAGCACTAGCTAAATGAGTACTCACAACCTAAGTATCCAAGTTTCATTCAACTCACTGAAGAAATACATCAGAAAACAAAACTTAGTTTAGCTAAAACTCGCAGTGATTGCAAAAACTTATATTACCAGGGAAGAAAAGGACCCAAGAACACATCAAATGTTAAAATCCAAGTTCGTAATAGAAACAGAGAGCATAAGGTGTTCAAAACAAAGTCTGTCATGTCATGTTGGAAAGACTCTCCATTACAACTCATATTACTGTAAAAAGTTCATAGCTGGAAAACAATCGAACAGAAGATATCCTGGAAAAGGAAAACGTATGATTATATAGTAAAATTCTCTAGCATAGGTGAAAATCAAATCATTCATAAACATTGAACAACCAATAAATCAATAGGAAGCCATGATCTGATCCTCCAAATCCAATGCGAACCAAAATGCAGCTATATCTAATACATGGATGGTTCTCAATTACATAGCAGAGCCTCAGGCTTTTTGGATGCAAAGTTATAAATTACTATGATAGAGCTGGAAATGGAATTCATGAAGTTGTAAATTATTCAAATTCGATCAACTATCAGAGATGGAACCAAAATTATCATGAAAGATCAAAAATATCAAGGATTTTAACAAATTGACCTAAATAAATAAGAATTAGCCAATCCCCTCATGATTGCATTAGAGCGTTCGCATCAAACAGGATGATATGCCATAATTTCATCAAGCCAAAGACGAAAAAGATAAAAGTAATTTCTTTTTAGATTCTTCGGCACATGGAAGAACATTTTCACCATAAAATCCAAAGCATTCCACAATCCATTCAACAAGAAGAAATATTTGCCAGATGAGACAGAATTAAATGGCAATGAATGATAGTTAGTATTCTGAAATGTAATTCTACACTATTAAAATTCAATCGATTAAAATGCCATAAAATCCAGAGAAAATTCAAAAGGTTACAACAAAGAGAGAGAGAGAGAGAGAGAGAGAGAGAGAGAGAGAGAGAGATAGAGAGAGAGACAGAGAGAGACAGAGAGAGTGAGAGAGATTCACCGTAGGGAATGTGTTGCTGGTGTAAGAAATCAACAAGCAAGTTTTACCGACGGCACCGTCGCCAACCGTAACACATTTTATGAACCTCGACGCACTCATTTTCTCTCTCTTCAGATCTTCACCCCCTACCGCCACTCCACCGTCGAATGGCTCACCAATCAATGTAATTCTCTTTCAGAAACTAATAATTACGAAAACAATTCAATTTTCCTCCTAAATTCACCATCAGAAATCCTGCAACGAAATTCAATGCGATCAAAGATTACACATTCGCAAGCTGCCGAAACGATACCAATTCAGCCCTAACTTTGAAACGAAATGCGATAAGGAGGATAATCCGTTCGAATGATGAAAAACCGTAACCTTAATGCTAGTAGATCTGTCGAAAGACGGAGAGAAATACCTGCGAATGGGAGCCAATCCCTTTGAAGCGTTTGCTGAACCAACCTCAACGAAACAGGGGGAGGGAGACAGAGGGAGAGGAAGAGGAAGAGGGAGAGAGAGAGAGAGAACGTTTATTATTGAGAGGGTGGACACTGGAGACGGAGTTGGGATGATGATTGACGATTGTCCTTATTTTAACGTGCTTTCCGCTCTATGAGCCACGGCTGTTTTTATTCTGTTTGATTTATAGGGCTATTTGTTTCCAATTATTTTTAACGGTCCAAAAATCGATGAATAATGATATGTTCTTCGTTCAAAAATATACGTTATTTTAATTAATTTTTTTAATTTTATAATAGCTTATCACTTTATAATTTTAATAATATATTAATAATTAATTTATTAATTTTATTTTTACTAAGTGTTTTGTGTATCTTCTTTTTTATTGATTTTCTTCATTTCTATTAAAATATTGAGATAACTTGATTTTTTAACACTAATTTTATCATGAATTTAGTGTTTTCATAATACCTGACTCATAAATTAAAAACGACAAGTATTCTAAAATAAATGTAATATTTCTTTTAAACAAAAGAATGGGACGAAGGATTTATTATTACTATAGGTCCATCTCCCCAAGAGCAAGTACGCCCTTAGGGAAATTGTTAACAAAAATTGTTCCGAAATATTGTCAGGGCACCCTCTAGTAATTTGGTGTGCCACTAAGTTACCCCGACATCTGACATACTTAGCAAAAATAGAAGAATTAGATTCAACTACGGCTCTGATATCATCCAAAAACAAATCGGTCGGAGTTTGTCCACGTTTACCATAATGGAGTTTTGAGATGAGACTAAATGAGTCGCTCTCAATCACTATGTCGTCGTACTCGGCTTCCACGGTCTTCCGCAGTCCGAACAACATTGTTGCTGTCTCCACCACCTCAACAGGCCACCTAGCGTCTACCTTCTTCACTCTCGCAAAGCAGAATTTTCCCCTATCATCTCTCACCACGAAACCCAAGCTTGTCATTGAATTGTAGGGAACCAAAGTATCCGTATTGAGTTTCACCATGTCTAAGGGAGGCGTTTGCTAGGGTTTAAAAGACCGAGAAGTGGGTTGGTGGGAAGTCATTCCGACTTTCATCTTATATACATTGAACACCAAAGGTCACCTTAATGACCTAATCGTCATCAGTTTTGTCTAATACTCAGGTGAACAACTCTCAGATTCTTTGTCTAGGCGCTTCTGAAACTACGCTGAAAAGGTGCCCTCGAGGCACCTTTGGCGAGCTCACAATCCACCAAGGCATGGAATATGGCTTCTGGTCCCATAAGCATTTAAAAATCTGTTTGAGACTCTAGGACCTTCGGAGAGTGTAAATCTTGACCGTTCGTTATTTCTCATGTATTTGAATATTCTTTTAGATTGGATTTTTGGGAAATGGGAAGCTAGTATCTCATATAAATCTTAAGTTCCATCAACAATAAAAGTTCTATAAACCTAACCATTACCAAAATTCTCCCACATGCACCACATTTACTTACACAGAGCATACGCTTCTAAAAGAAACTCCCACACCTCTAACCTAAGATTAATACAGAATTAAGTTAGCATTATCCAGAAACTATACCCCAAAAAACCAATTACATCTGTCTCCCTTGCAGCAGCTCCTTATCCCATCATTAACCTCTTCACACCTTCCTCTTGATCCATACTCTTGGCCTGGTTGTACACTGACTCAAAACCATGCATACACACGCTTGAGAAGCCTGTGATCGCCTGAAAAACATGCGGGAGTCCCATCTGCATATTGTTTAGTGTCATTGCTCGGGTCACACTCACTGCTTTATCATGCTTTGCCTTCTCCTCATCTGCCTTGGCCTTCACCATTTCCACTTTCACCCGTTTCTCCTCCACCGGAACCCGCCTATTACTTGACCCTGACTCAGGTGCTGAATATGGGCCATACTTGACTTCAAGAGACCGAAGCTTGGCTGCCCTCTTCTCAAGCTCCTTATTTGCAATTTCCAACTTCTTCTTTTGCTTGTGCTCTTCTCCCTGTTGGACCACAATAGCATGAATAACATTTATCAAACTTTTGATGCCTTCTGATGCCACTTTGTCCGGGACACGATCGATGGCCAATTGCCATTCTTCACAGAGGGCGTAGATAAAGGAATCTTGGATTGATCTCGTTAATGGGTTCTTGTTGAACTCAAAGAGACTAAGGCGGAGCCACCCAGTTAGAGAACGGATGTAATCACGTTGGGCCTTCACTAGGTCGCAAAAGGACTGCTGCCATCTTTGGAGCTCTGATTCAAGCTGCAGCGTGGATTGACGGTGAATCTCAGAGGTGGGTTCCGTGGAAGGCACAGAGTGAAGGAATTTGAGCTGATCAATTATGTGCATTTGGACTTGATGGCACTCATACATGCTCCTCCACATGCACATAAAGCTACATATCATGTCAAGCAAAGCGTAAATTATCGGGAGGGTAATTGTTGATCAAATAGTATAAAAGTCACACCCAAATCATGTCAGGATCCAAAATGTTTCATCATCAATAACTTTCAAGAAAATTTTTAATCTATGAACTCGTGACCTGAACTTCATAAAACAAGAATTGCAAGAGCAGAAGAGCTCCGAAATTCCAAACATACAGTAGTAGCAAGAGACACTTGTGAGGATGAAATTACCTCCCTTACATTTAACTGTTCTGAAGCTAGATGACAAAAGGTCCTCTTACAGCGGACAAATCAATTCAGAAATAATACCCAGAGGTGAAAGTGCATGCACTATATTCCCATCAAATTGTTAGTTTCTTAAAATGGACCAACTCAATCAACAATTTTTTTGGTCAGTGTACAATATACACTACATAAGTTGTACTTCAGTCCTCTTGGCAAATGGAGCGACATCAAATTTCATGTACATCAGGAGAGACCATTCAAGTGTTCAGTTCTAAGAGAAACAGATGATCTGCCGAGTGTTTTCAAGTTCAATCGGTGAAGTCTTTGGTAGTTTTGTTACCAAATACTTGAATTCAACTGCTACCTACATTGGTATTTTTTTGTTCCTTTGCACCTAGAATATGTAAAGATCATGATTAAATCTTTTCATATTGGTATCTACTATTAGGTAGGAAATGGTAAAAACCCTAAAACCCAAATTCCTACTGACTAAACCCTAAGTAATACTTCTATCAGTTTTGATACTGTAAATGACAACAGACATGTAACAGAAGAGAAACCCATCATCAATGTCAGAAGGGAGAAAGATAAAAGAGAAAGAATGATGCATAAGAGATTTACCCTTTAACAAGGTCAAGGAGTTGGGGGTATAGTTCTGTTTCCCTCAATTTGATAATCTCAGCTGAGGTAGTATTGATGGCCTGAGAAGCAACCTCCATTTGTGATTCTAGTTTTTGTACCTCTTTCTTGCTCTTCTCTGTCTTCATGTAATCTGCCCTTTTCACCTCCAGCCTTCTCAGTTGCTCCACTCTCTTCTCATGGTCCATCTTCAATTTTTCTGCATTCTAACACCCCACCACCCCAAAAAAAGGGAAAAGTAATTGCCAGATACCATCAGTTTCAAGTTCATTTGTACTGTTATACTTCAGAGAGAAAAAGAAAGAGAGAGACAGTTGAGAGGATACCTTGACCTCAAAAAAGAGTTTCTTTTCCCAAGCACATAGCCTCTCCAAAGTAGAGCAATGGCTATTTCTTGCATTGATGACAGTAACACCATTACCATCTCCCATTTTGTTTTCTCCCATTGCCATCTCTTCTTTCAATTTCACAAACCCTAATCCACTTATCTTTCCACTGGAACCCCACAACATTGGGTTCAAACTGAAACTCCTCCCATAATTGTAAACCTTCCCTATGATAAATTAACGCCAAAAAATACAGAAATTAATCACATTTAGTGAATGCCCATTAAAGAAGAACGAAGAACAGAGACGAAACTTGACAACTTGAAGATCAAATTACCTGTAGAATTAGGAAGATCAGAGAAAATGGGCAGCTCCAAAATCCCGGAAACAAAGCTCCCAGCATCAGCAGCTTTAAGAAAATACTCATCCAAGTCCTTAATTATCTCCACAAGCTCCTTCCCCTTCCTCAACACCACCACCGCCGTCTCACTCTCCTTCGAGAACCCACTCACCGCCGAAGGCGGCGCCGCCACACTCGCAGCCGCTCTCACCACCGTAGGGGTAGCGGTTATGGTGATACTGGTGGACTCACCCCACTCCTCCTCCTCAGCCCCGAACTGGGCACCGGAGGAGGGAGCGAACGGGTCCCAGAAATCCCACGTGGACGCCGGTGGCGGCGGAGGTGGAGTAGCAGTTTGCGGAGGAGCCGCAGAGGAGGAGGTGGTGGTAGTGGACGTGGTAGTAGTCCATGTGTCAGTACTGGGGCTCATTGATGGGGGAAGAGGGGGTGTAGGAGGCAGAGGCGGCGGAGATGGGAAGGGATTCCGGTGGAGGTGGAGGGAAGATTCGCCGGTGGCGAACTGGAGGAGGGCGGCGCCGGTGGAGCAGAGAGAGCGTAAGTAGAAGGAGTGGGCAAGAGATAAAGCCTGTCTAGCTTGGACTAATTGCTTCATGTATCTCTTCCTTGCTCTGCATCTTGACACCAGTTCTTGCCTCTCTATCCTCGACGAGGACATACAGCTACCCATCTTCAATCTCACTTTCTCTGCCCTCAAATTAAGCTACCAAATCAAATTGAATTTTGTTCTTCAGAACTTGGATCATACTATGGAGGGTGTTCCATGCTCAGAGAAACAGAGCTTGCTCTGTTTTATGTGGGCTTAGTAGTGTTACTTTGGAGAGTTATGGGGGTTGAGGTTTAAAGGGGTTTTTGTTCCTTTTGAGGAAAGTTGACACGAAAGCTCTTCATCTTCCCTTTTCACTCTCATTACTCAGCAAACTGTACCCTTCATCTCTCTCTCTCTGGGGCAGATGAGCACAATGAAGCATTGAACAGAGTGCCGTTAATTTTTGTAGTGATCGCTTTGCATTTGTGTCTTTTTACTGCAAGTTTGTTGAATGACTATTCAGTCCTCGATTCTGTCTGTAGTTCCCCGGACCTTTTGGGGGTAATATGGTAACTGACTTTTAAAACGGCTATGTAAATGAGCTTTATTCCGGGAATGGCTTCATGGAATAAATGAGAGCTGAAAATATGCGTTCCATTCCATTCAAGGGATTAATGTTTTCTTGGTGCAAAGAAGATTAATGTTTTGCCTATAAATATAGGGTTGAGCATATTCATTAGTCCTCCATCACTCACTTGTAAAATTGAAATTCACTAAAATAAATTTTTATATAAACGGTGAAATATTCACCTTCTCAATTTGAGATTCCAAAAGGTAAACATACATTGTTAATGATTTGCAAAGAAATCCCTTTTCTTTGAAAAGGGGCGGGACATTGTTATATTCGATTAAATATTATGAACAAAAAAGAATACTCTTCTAAGTAAAAAACCACAACATGATATTGATCCTATACAAAATAAAATGATCACCTTAACAACGCACCAAATATATCTTTTGATAGAGAAGGTTGAGACTATTGTATCCAAACTCTTACAAGAAGCTACTAATCCATCTTTGTCTTGAAAACTCATATTAGGTTTGATCCCATTTTCATACACACAACTATAATTCTAAATGCACTTACAATTGACACAATCGAGTAGAAGACATTACCATAAAAACAGACATGATTTTTAAGAAGAAAAATTAAAATCAACTAATTACCACAATCGGATAGAAGATATTACCATAAAAACATATAGATTTTTAAGAAGAAAAATTAAAATCAACTAATTACGGTGTGTTAATATATATTAATCGAAAACGAACATGATGAAGTCAAAGTGGTCAACGCTATGCAATGTTCATGATGGTGATGGACGCTTGCCTTGTTTATGTTATGGGCTTCCTTGTTTTCTATTTGCATTAAATTCCATATTGTTTCAGTGACACCCTTGGAGAAGCTGGTCCAACCCATAACTTATTGGGTATCTATATAAACCTTTGAGGTTTGGGCCTATCATTTTATTCCTTGGGGGCTCCAAGATAATTTATAAATTTCCATCAAAAAGGAAAAAAATATTTATAAATGATTTTATATTCTAAATAGTTTTACTTTTTCACAACTAATTATTAAAAAATTATTTATTTATTATAATCAAGATATTATAGGTTATACTTTTCAATGCCTCCAATTAAAAAATAAGAAAATTTTTACTGGCAGTCAATAATTAAAAGTCAACATTTGAATAGAATTCGATTCTTTGAAAGTGGGTGCATGCATCAACTAGCAATGTGTGCATATTTTTATACCAATAATGGAAAATTGCAAGGTTATAATACTTAAAATTTGGCCCCAATACATTGAAAATTTCTAGAGAATTTGATTCTTTTTACATGGAGCCGCCATAGTGAAATTTATTTTATTTTATTTTATTTATTTAGTTTAATTTTAAAAATGATTCTCGTTCTTTCCTCGAAACGATAAGGCTCCACTTGCTGCTTTACTTTTTCAGCAGAATTTATTTTTTTAATATCTAATAAATATTAAAAAATTCAAGAAAAAAAAAAAGCACATGATCGTTACAGTTCAAATCTGGAGCCTATATAAGGACATCGATGAAGCCATGAATTTGCAAGCCAAAGTTCTTACGGTTTTATTTTTTTCATCTCTACTCAATTAGGGCATCAACTCAAGAAGCTAGCTAGCAAAAATGGTTGTGGTGGATGCAGAATACTTGAAGCACATCGAGGGTGCTCGCAAGGACCTTCGGGCTCTTATCATTGAAAAGAAATGTGCTCCTATTATGCTCCGTTTAGCGTAATTTTTATCTCTTTTCTCTCAAACTGTCTTAAGATAACTGAATGACTTCCTATGTTATGTCGACTTATAGTCGTTGTAGTCAGTTTTTGTTTTGAAATTTGTTTGATTAGAATAACCGTCAAGTATTTTGAGTATAAAAGACATAATATACAATGTGATACGATTGGATGTTGCAGATTTCATGACGCGGGAACTTATGACGCAAAGACAAAGACAGGAGGTCCAAATGGTTCAATTAGGTTCGAGTTGAACAGCCCAGCCAACAATGGCATCAAAATTGGTGTTGATTTTTGTGGTGAGCGAAAATATATAGTCCTCATTTAGCTAAATTCACAATGTATCAGCTCTGAGAGTATTAATTCTGTAAAATTGATTATATTACTTGGCTGCATTGTCAGAACAAGTGAAGGCTAAACACTCAAAGATCACTTATGCTGACCTTTATCAGGTGAATTTTTATTTTGTTCAAAATTAACTACTTTACATGATTAATTTTCTTTTTGGTACCATTATCTATCTCGGTCGGCTCAAATAATCCAGTCCAATCCTCGGATTTGAGTATTGTAAATAGAGAAAAATATAATGGGAAAACTCTAACCCTTTAAATTAATAGTAGGTTAGTTTTGATCATGGAGGATTAAATAAAAAAATATATTTTTATTTTTTTATAAATTTTTATATGAGATCGTCTCACATAAAAGTTATTGTAAAATGAGGTGATTTTTTAAACGTTTTAATATGATTAATAACTTATATTATAATAACTTTTAATTCGAGAGATTACTTAATAATTTATCAAGAAATAACTTTTCTGTTTTGTCAGCTTGCTGGAGTTGTCGCAGTTGAAGCCACTGGTGGCCCTCATATCCCATTTGTTCCTGGCCGACCGGTACTTTTTCTTTTTCCTTTTGTTCAAAGAAAACTTTCTATTATATTCTCAATCTGTAATTCTTCTTCTATATTAATTAAATCCAAATTTTATTTGTTGGCTGCTTAATTTATTTTCAAAATAGGATGCCCCACAACAGCAAGACAGCGGAAATCTACCAGTTCCTACTGGAGGTACACTACCAAAACAATGCTTTCATATCTTCATTTTGATTTTGTTACATATAATTTCATGGTTAAACTGGAAAATAACACCAGTATTTCAAATATATTGACAAAAATTACACCGGATCTCGTATAATATGGTAGAAAAAAGACAAGTTAAGAATAAATAACAAAATCTCTCAGCATGAGTTTTACTTTTGTAGGGTTTGAGGAAATTAAGAAGTAAACATCTCTACTTCTGTACACATTTCTGTAGTATAGAGATTGATTTTAAAAGATTCACGTAAATTTTTTTTTTATGAATACGTTTGAAGAAAATATTTGATGAAAATGATGAAGATAATAAAGATAATGATAGTATAACTAGTTAAGATAACAGTCAGAATAAAACCAACCAAAATAAGATAATAAAAAACTAAAGATAATTTGAAAAATTTTGAAATTTAGAGAAACTAAGCGTTATACAAGCATGATTTGTGGATTTTGGTGTATTGATCGGTGTTTTTGAACTTGTTTATCCAGATGCTGCTCATCTGAAAAATATATTCTACAGGATGGGCCTCACAGACAGAGATATTGTAGTACTGTCTGGAGCTCACACACTGGTAAGAGGTCACCCTCCTTTGTAAATTCTTAATACGGAAATAATAAATTATTATAAGACGGTTAACCATACTAAGATTATTTGCAAAGTTTTTTTTTTCCCAGTAATCTTATCCTAATATTCATATTGGTTTGTTTTAGGAATATTGATTTTGATTGTTTTCTTGTATGTTTTGGAACCTGAAGGGTAGAGCAAACAAGGACAGGTCAAACTTTGATGGCCCTTTTACCCCCAATCCTCTGACCTTTGACAATTCCTATTATGTGTAAGATCATTAATTACTGCTTTTTCATGTCATTTTCAGTATACAGAAACTTAATTATAATTATTGTTGTTGTTGTTGTATTCTATTTTGATTTATTTGGTGGGCATGCAGAGAGCTGACTAAAGGAGACACACCAGGGCTGGTGAAATTCCCAACTGACAAGGTTCTGCTGCAGGACCCAGCTTTCAAAAATTATGTTAAAATCTATGCCAAGGTAAGTAATGACAATTAATTAAAGTTGTTAGTTTTCCTTCAAATAATCACAAGTACCACCTGGTTCAGGAAAAACCAGGTGTAGAGACAGGAGTAGGTATGAACTATGATATGATATTAATATTGGGCATTTTCATGCAGGAGAAGGATACATTCTTCGAACACTATGTACAGTCACACAAGAAGATGTCTGAGCTTGGATTTCACAAATGATTGAACTAATTACATGTTTGATTTGAAGAGGATTGCTTGATCAATAAGGCTGTTGCTGTATGCCTGTTATTAATTATTGTACTGTGATTGTATGGTAATCGGGGTCTATAAGCAACCCCGAAGAGCGGTATGTTGTGTAATGTATTAGCCATTGTGCCTTAGCGCGCACATTGGATATGTGGGCTATTATGCTATTCTCGAATTTGTACTCGACTTTCTTTTTCTAGACAGTAACAAAAATAAGATATCAGGAAACATCGTACTTTGTTTTCTTTTTTGTTGGGTTCAAAACAAGATGTGTAATCTATGGATGGAGAGCCTTGACGATGATTGTCAAAATTGCATAAATCAAATGTGAAAAGAACAACAAAATACGTAAATATAACATATAAATTTATGAGTAATTAGCTGGGTTGCTTGAGAATGAGTTCATTCCAATTTCTCTGTCCCTCCTTTAGAAGCAAAAAACAATCCATTACTTGGGCTACTCCTGCAATCCATTCTCTTATCTCCAATTTCAAACCAACAAATTGTTCCCTTTAAAAGTTGAAATTGAAGATCATAATGGGGTGTTGATCATTGAAGCCATATAAATTTGCTGCAAAAGCTGCCATTTTTCTCCAAGGATTTGAGAACAAGATTTAAAAAGATATGGGGAAAGCAAAAGGGCCAATAGTAGATGCTGAATATATGAAGGACATAGAGAGAGCCCGTAGAGACCTCCGCGCTCTCATCTCCAGCAAACAATGTGCACCCATCATGCTTCGCTTAGCGTACTTTACTCGAAATTTGCTGGTTTAATGCATTAATGCCCTTGCTGAGATATGGTAATGTCTTCTTGATGAATATACCATAGAGTAACTATGCTATTGTGTTATGGTCAATGGCAGATGGCATGATGCTGGAACTTACGATCAGAAAACAAAGACAGGGGGCCAAATGGTTCAATTAGGAACGAGAAAGAATTGAGTCATAATGCTAATAGAGGGCTTAAAATTGCTGTTGATCTTTGCGGTAAGCTATTCAAACAAGGTCATTATTGAGTTCAGATTACAGACTAAATTACTCTTCACGTTCTCTAACGAAGTCTTCCTGATTCATTGGTGGTCTCAGAAGAAGTGAAGGCTAAACACCCCAAAATCACTTATGCTGATCTTTATCAGGTACAATTTCTGACAATGTACTGTGTCATGCCTCATTTAAGGAATGTATTATTATGACTCCACTGTAAGTATCCAACATTAGTACTACATTTCTAGCTGTTGAACTTGTTCGACACCATCTTCTATGATGAATAATTCCATTTCGTTTTATTGAATTTAACTAATGTTGCGATTGTTTATGTGACTAGTTGGCTGGAGTAGTCGCGGTTGAAGTGACAGGTGGTCCCACCATTGAGTTTGTTCCAGGGAGACTGGTATGTTATGAAAATTGCTCCTCTCCCACATTCATAGCTCAGGAGGCTTGTCATTGTTTTTACAATCCTCATGATCCTTAGTTTCATTACCAGGATTCCTTGGATTCTCCTGAAGAAGGGCGCCTTCCAGATGCCAATCAAGGTATATGATCACGATGTACTCGTACATATGATTAGCACAGACATATATTGGATTAAACTGCACCATAGCTTTTTGGTAAAATGTTACATAGTGGATTGATTGATATGCTTATGACATGATCATGCAGGTGCCGAGCATTTGAGACAAGTATTTTCAAGGATGGGACTTTATGCTAAGGATATGGTTGCACTTTCTGGAGGCCACACATTGGTATGGTAGCTAGTAGCTACCCATAAATCTGCAAGTCCTTTTTGTGGTCAGTTAGAATTTTAATGGCTTCAATTTTCACAATGCATATTCGTTTGGTTATTCTGTCGATTTCAAGGGTAGAGCACACAGGGAAAGATCAGGTTTTGAAGGCCCTTGGACCAAGGACCCTTTGAAGTTTGACAATTCCTACTTTGTGTAAGCAAGTGGCTAATTCGGTCCATTTCAGATCTCTTTTCTTTTCTGTAATTTTTTGTAACCAAACTAGCAGTTTGTTATTGAATCCGATGAATGAACTTGCATACAGAGAGTTGCTGAAAGGTGAATCACAGGGGCTGTTGAAACTTCCTACAGATAAGGCTCTAGTGGAGGATCCTATATTTCGACGTTATGTTGAGCTCTATGCTAAGGTAACTATGTTCTTAAAATCGTGCAAATACATCAAATGAGATAAAGAGTAATAATGTGTTTTAAACGGCTGATTGATGGTAGGATGAAGAAGCATTCTTCAAAGATTACGCGGTATCACACAAGAAGTTGTCCGAATTAGGGTTCACTCCTCCCACCGCCTCTTCTTACTTGAAGCAAGCAGCTACTAGGGCTGCTATTGGAGCAGCTATCAGTGTCACTGTCATCATCTTAAGCTATTTGTATGAACTCAACAAACACCACCATGAAGCATGAAGGGAAACAACAGGGCACGAAACAAACAAATTACTGTATATATTGGTCAGATCAGAACTTGCTCTGTGATCATCTTCCTGAAATAATAAAAACTTTCCTTATCATCTTGATCTTTGATGATAAAAACTTTCCAAACTTCTTCCTTTTTTTAGGTAGGGGGTTTAAATTAAGATGAGAAAAATGAAGAATTTTATTAGCATAAGAGTGATCCCTTCGTACGTCTTAACCTACTTGTATGAACTCAACAAATACCACCATGAAGCATGAAGGGAAAACAACAGGGCACGAAACAAACAAATTACTGTGTATCATTGGTCAGATCAGAACTTGCTTTTTGATCATCTTCCTGAAATAATAAAAACTTTCCTTATCATCTCGATCTTTGATGTTTTTCCAAAGAATATTTCAAGCTTTCTTCCTTTTTTTTTGAGGAAAAATGAAGAATTTTATTAGCATAAGAGTGATCCCTTCGTACTACAACTGAGACTCCCCCTCTTCACCAAACCAGTAAACTCTGAAATTATTCTGTCCCTCAATTACTACAAGAACAGAAAATATCAAGGAGAACAAGTGCATCTCCTAATTACCCCTAAAAGAGTAGTAGAAATTAACAAATTAAATCAATAAATTAGCATAAGTTAAAAGGAAAATTAATCAATTATCAAATTCCTTTGTCAAGCCCTGGGACTCAGTGATAGTGTTATGTCCTGAAAAACCTTCAACCTCTTATCAGCAGCAACTGCCTTCTTGTTCTTAGCTGCCGAGTTCTCTGAATCAATTGTGCTAAGAACTGCTGAGATGATTGCCTCTTCAAAATCCTTTTCATCAGGCAGAAAATCAACCGATGGCTCCTCGAATGAGAGTGATCTCCTCATCATCTTATTCTCTCTCTCCTGATTATTATTACTAATACTGCTAATTTGCCTAGTCTCTCCCCCTGCTTGGATTCCATCCCTTCCAAAACTTGCTGTGTTCCCGGACCTTGTCCTCTTAAGGGTCTCATGGAATTGCGCTCCCCCAATGGCTCTTTAATGAATTTGGTGGAATAAAATGGCCGTGCGTCGATATTCAAAGAATTCACAAAACCCCCAACTGGCTTTGGTGGGAAGTTTTGATTGTTAATGCTAATGTTGCCGTTATAATTAATGTTGGAATTGATGTTTTCATCTGGGAATTCATCTTGGATTTTGGTGTTTGGTTGAGATGAAAATGTTTCCCTGCAAGGTTGAGGCTGCCAAATGGAGGAAGATCCCAAGAAAGTGTTGAAAAGCCTGCTCTGTTCTGAAACAGAGTCCCCAGCTTTCTGCATCATTTCTGACTCCAAATCTGCAAGCATTTGCTGCGCTCTTTCATAGGCCTTGAGATGAGAATCCATCCCTCTTGGCCCATCAGCCACTGCCGGTTTCACTCTCCGAAGGGTCTGTTTTGCCTCGGTGATTCTCCCTTGCTTCATTAGACAGATGCCCAAATTGCACATCTTGTTATTGTCAGGTGCAATTGACAGTGCTCTTCTGTATGAATCCTCTGCTTCTATGTAGTTGTTTTGTTGCATCAATGCCCACCCTAAATTACCCTGAAAAACAAAATGTGTTGTCTTCATTTCCGATGTCGAAATCAGTAGAAGATAGGGTAAAAAGATTTTAACTTGATGGTGTTCTTACCAGCAAGCGAGTGGCTTCTTGCTCCACCGAGACCTGGAATTTCTTTCCTTGAGATCTCGCTGTTTTGGTTCGCTTTCCATTGAAGGCTAAACCTTGCTGAATCAAGTATAGTTTATGCCTCAAAAGTGATATCTGATCATCCAATCTCCCACATCTCTGTAGCAATCAAACAATAAAATTCATCACTTCTTACATTTTCTCCCTAAAAGCTTCACTTTTAATTCTCAATTAATTCACAAATTTTAAATTCCAAACATGGATGAACAAAATACCTTATAGAGATCAAGGAGAATGTTGTCAAGAGACTCTTGAGCTTGATCAGAACAGCGGCTTCTCAACGACTTAATGGCTTCGATAGCCTCGTCAGCCCGATTCTGTTGCTTCATAACAATGGCCATATCCTTAAGGGCACTATCCACTCTATCTCCAGCATTAATGGCTGCCCAGAACAGAGGAATTGCCTTCTCTGGGTCTTTATCCACCAACTGTCCAATTAAACAATAAGAATCACCTTACTCTTCAAACCCCTAAATTGGGCGAAATAACGACTTAGAGAAAAAGAGAAAATCTTCTTTGGGTGAAATTGAGAGAGACATTTGACAAACCTGGACATGTTTGGCTCTGACATAAGGAGTATCTCCAACTGGGACTTTGTGGGTGATGTGGAAGGACTCAGATCGGGTTCGAGAGACTGGGAGGGGCTTTGCCGGAGAGCAAGGAGCAGAGGCTGATTTTGGAGCCCTAAATCCAGGAGGAGCATTCCACATCTCTTGCATTTTTTTACAAATTGTTATAAAAAAAAATCGATTTCTTTATAATTTGGGGGAAATTGAAACAAAGATAGTGTGGTAATGCAGGTAAAATAATAAAGTGGAAGGGATTCCTCTGTGAATGAGAGAGAGTGAAAGAGTAAGAGGGGGAGAGAGAGAGGAAGAGAGAGGAGGTGGAGCGGAGGCAAAGAGTTGAAGGAGCCGGTAGATATTTAGTTTGAAATTGTACCGTTGGGCAACGGTACAATACAAAATGTTTCTGTTTTTTTATTAAGTAGCCGTTGAGAGAGGATAATTTGGACATAAGAATAGGGCCGATCTTTAATAGTGGTAGAATTAAAAAGGAGATTTGAAGCATAATTGGGCTGGGTAATAATTGGCCTTCATTAAACCAAGATTAATCAGCCAGGTGGGAAACCTTTATTGAACCAGCCTTTTCAATTGTCTACAAAAAGAGTATTTCTTTGCTTGATTTTCTTTATTCCAATGAAATTTACTTACATTTCTAGTTCTACCTCTATTCTTGTTTTTTGTTAATTGAGGTCTTGCGTTTAAATATGATTATATAATTTCTAACCCATGTAATTAGTAGAAGTAGCTGCAAATGTTTCTTGAAAGAGATGGGTGGAAATATTAATATATTTTTTTGTCCTTTTTTCAGGAATATTGTCCTACATTTTTCTCTTTTAGAATAATGTTTTATATAATTTCCACCCCGACCTTTTCTGAATAAAGCCATAACAATGTGATGCAAATGACAAAATTGTGGATACTATTTGAATAAATGGTAGAAAAATTTAAAGGTTTAAATATATTCACCCCTCCTCGACTAGTAATAGAATCCTTGGCGACGGATTAACAGTCAAACATAGACTCACTCTTGCTAGGTGAATGGTGATGCCACGGTAAATACTCTTTGCTCTTGTGCTTATGCAACACAAATCCCTATTGGGTTGAATAGAAAATGAAAGGTTCTTTAGCATCAAAAAGAGCAAGCCCAAAATTCCTGCTTTTTGTTTTGCTTTCCTTCTACATCTACCATGTAGTCTGTGTTACCTTTCTGCTACCAAAGGAGAGCATTCAAAGCACTACCAGAACATAATATATTATCCAAAGAAAGCACATTAAAATCTAGTGTCATATGCTGCGACCAAGGGGACTCAAATCCATAACTTACATGTCAAAGCAGATACATAAGACAGGAACCTCCGACTTAGGGTTCAACACTTCAACTTCTTGGACTCATCCAACCTTATGTGTCAAAGCTGATGAATAGGGGCTGGGACATAGACTAGTCTTGTCTATGATATAGCATCAATGTATATCACAGCAGGAAGAAAGAAAAAAAAAAGGAAAATGAGAACCGCCACCATGATTGCGATAGGGATCAGTACTTGTCACACAAATTTAGCCAACATTAGGCTTTGGCAAAGCACGATTTTAAATGCGGATAGCAGGGACAGTTTCTCCCAGCCAATTGTTGCCTTTCTGGTCATCACCAAATCAGCATAAGTGGTTCTACCACTCATTAGGGAGAAACAGAAATGGCAACAACAAACAAACGTATGCACAGAAAAAAGGCAAACATTCACATCCAAAGTGTTATTTGATTAGAGAATAGAAGAGATCAAAATCATATTACATGTACACCCTCACTAGAAAATCATCACCACTGCTCACCAACAAGGAAAAGAATCACAAGGGAGAAGTTTCCATGATAAGTTTACAGAGTGGAGATTGATATGCAGTTCAGAAACGGAGACTATACTGCACGGAAGCTATCTGCTTTATCGAGTCTTGCAGTGCCTGAGCTTGAAGATTCACCCATTGCATCAGGAGAAGATGCAACTGGAAATGGCTCCCTCCTCAAAGTTGTTGGCATCCCAGATATCTCCTGAAGAGCAGAAGTCCACCAAAAAGCACTTCGTAAGCTAGTTCTTAACTTTCAGTTGGAAGAATAAAAAGAAGGCATCAGTGTTCTCTTAATCAATGTACTCATGTCTAGAAAGCCCAAGAATATCATTTGTGCATTATCATACTCGATCAGAACTTTCAAAAGAGTGCTGTTAATGCTGTTTTGATTGTCTAGTATGTTACACTGAGATGCTGCGAATGAAATCACATGTGTACTAATGCAAGCTTGAGGAATAGCTTATGTAGGTTTGAAACAATCGCCAACTTGTCCTCTCTATGGTAACAAGAACTTGGCTACAACTCCATCTCAATTTCCCTATATTACCAACACATTCTTTTTAGTAATACTTCAAAAGCCAAGTTCATCAAAAACAATTTGGAACTCGTTCTTTTCTCAAAGTATAAATCATGCCTTGCAAGAATCCCACTTGATCTCAATGAAAACCAATTTCTTATTAATCATTGCATCAACAAGTACAACCTACACTAGCGTACAAACTTACACAAATTAGCATCTTTTTCAGTGAGACATTATAATTCATACCTACAGAAACCCTAAAGAAGCTTAATATTTGTCCACAATCAATACATAGAAGGCATTTCTATACACTTTTATCCAGACAAGTAATTCTATAAGCATATGACGAATGTGTTACTTCAAACAGACCTAATGCAAATAAAAGCAAAGGGTTTTCCAGGAAATACACCACATTTCAGTTCATGAAGAAAAAGAATCAACTTTTCACATTAGCTCTTCTAGTTTTTCATTCGTCCAAAAATCATCAAATTTAACAAGATAGTAATCCGTAAAACCTAGAGAAGTAAACCGCCAAAGATTATATATTCTTTTCAAAAACTTTAAAAAAAAAAGAACAAGGAGGACTCGGGATTACCTTCATAAGATGCATTCTTAAATCACAAGGACGAACCCGATTCCCAATACAAGCCAAGGCGAATTTTGAGTAATTGAACATCACATCCGCGGCGGCTTGCTTCTTCTCTTCAGTCTGCAAATTTTCCCAAATTTTTCAATTCAAAATGAACTGAATCGAACTCGCATTGAAAATGAAAACCCAATTGAAGGATAGCTCAGTTTCTGAACTAGGCTTGACAATTAGGGATTGACCGCAAGATTCAGAAGGGGGCAAAAAGGACGAGTGGGAAATGATTTGAAGAAAAAAAAATGAAGAAGAAGCAGAGATTGAAATTGAAATTATGAAGAAGAAAGAGTTACCTCATAATCGTCTTTCATCTTTAGATTGCAACAAAGAGCACGAAAGAGGCACTGCAATTAAAGCTAAGAGCTGCCCTTCATCAGCACTTGCTTCCCCTCTCTGCCCCTCCTCAATGTTAAAATAATTTAATTTGTTATTATAAAAACAAATATGGCCTATTAGCTCAGTTGGTTAGAGCGTCGTGCTAATAACGCGAAGGTCGCAGGTTCGAGACCTGCATAGGCCATTTTTTGTTTTGTGTCATGCTTTGATGCCATTGCGAGGATCTACTAAAAATCAATTCTGCAATCGAGTATTGATAAACATGAACAAATTCTGCAAATAAGTTTGCACACTTTTTGTATGTGAAGTGTTTTGGGCATAATTTGTGTATGTATCATCATGTACATACAATATAGTCTGATTAAAATCGTTGCCTATTTGCAAATTGCAATTTGCACTGTGACAAACATCATGAACTATCGAGTCATAACTTATCCAGGTTCATGATCTCTCTCTCTCTTCTTACATGAGCACCCAAAAAAAAACACCTTTCTCCAACATGAGTAGAAGTAGACAAAGGATTGTATTCACATCTATACAACTTTCAAATACTTCATCTATACTGGTTGAGCTGAATGCCACCTATAATCTGATAAATTCATACCTGCGTGCACCACAAAATGGACGCAGTATGCTGATTCCAGGGGAGGAGACTCATCTTAGAATCTTTCCTCGATATCTTGTTACGATCAGCTTATTTATACTTCTAAGTTAGAGATGGTATAAACTGTGTTGCAAATGCAAAACACTTCCCACAAAGGACTCTGAAGCATTTGCTTCGCATTTGATGTAGAAGACCAGAAACACCATGTAACATTGTAGAACAAAGACTTCAATTCAATAGATCACCCGTTGAATAACAAAGGAGGAAAAAACATCAGATCCAAAGGGATGTTTGCACGACGATACAGAAATCCAGTTCTCCACTTGTGCATGCTATCAAGTTTACAGCCAATGTAAAGGAGTGAACTAGGGGTTTAGAATTCAAGCAAGAAAGTAACCTAGTTCGACTAACAAAGTCTCTAGGGGTTAAACAGCTCGGTGGATCTATGTTTCCTTGGAAGGAGCCTTCTTTGCAGCCTCAGCAGCTGCCTTTTCTGCTTCAATCTCCGCAACAATGGCATCAATCTCAGATTCCTCCAGTTGCTTCAGACCATGATCTTTTGTCATCACAGCAACTTCTAGGTTCTTTCCTCCACTTTCAACAACCTGATCCAAATTTACACAAATTAAGGTGTTAGGTTGCCAACGACTTCCAGACATTAATGAACTAAGAAAGGTCACGTTACAGCTAAGTTGTGCATCTTAAACTTCTCCGGCTACAATAGCCAGCAAGCAAAGATTGCCTCAATAGCACCTGAATATAAGATGCCAAACACCTAGTTGGAAATGTAAAAAACTGACGACAGATATTACAGTGGACGCACACAATCAAAGGCCCAAGGATGCATCAGAATCCACCAGAAATACTAGCGTACCAAATTTACAGCAGGATTAGGTGACTTTCTAGTTTCTAAATCGTTGAACTGAATTTCGTGAAACCAACCAATCTATGTAATCAATTGGAAGATGATCAGACACATGTATACGGTACAGTCACCAGCATGCAAACCACCTTCTTAAGACTACCTTCTAAGCAGAGCAGCCGACAAGAGTATGATCTAAAGAACATGGTGCTTTGAAATTTTTACTCTTTAATTTTCATTTTTCTTGACCGTCAAACCCAAAAAGAAAGTTAATCACAGCTGATGGCTCAGGATTTCCAGGGAATGCTCAAAACTACTTCAGGGTCGTAACTAACTAGCTAACCAACCCAACAGAGGTAGTTAATCTGTTGTCATCATATCGTGTTAGCCACCAGCTCAAGACGCTTCCGTTTTCTAGAGCCATCACATGATACTTTCTTGTGCAGTTCACCAAATATCTAAAGAAAATTCACATGAATGCTTTCCACACATGGGGAAACTTCATATTACATAATGCAATGAGCAATCAGCCAGCCAAAAGGAACAAGATGGCTACCAATTGAAAAACCTAATATGGATAACCAGCCATCTATCAACAGATAAAATAACTAGTAAGATAACTTACTTCAAGTAAAGCACGAATAGCCAACTTCACAGTTTCTTGCCCAGATGTTTCTTTGTAGTTCTTCTCCAAAAATTCTCTGATTGAGTTGGAGTTTCTACCCGTAGCATTAGCTTTCCATGCAGAGAATGTGCCAGATGGATCAGTCTGGTACAGTGCTGGTACACCAGTGTATGGATCGAAACCCACAATCAAAGTAGAGAGACCAAATGGTCTAACACCACCACTTTGCGTATACTTCTGCTGAAGTCCAGCAATGTAACGAGTTATATACTCAACTGTAACTGGGTCCTCCAGGGTAAGCCTATGGCTTTGACACTCAATGCGTGCCCTGTTTATAAGAACACGGGCATCTGCTTTGAGTCCAGCACAGGCTAAAGCAATATGATTGTCAAGGCTTACAATCTTTTTAACCGACCTGCAGAGGAAAAGAAGTAATAACATAATGAACTGTTTCCTTTGGAATAACTTTGCAAACATGTCACTCATGCCCCAAGCAATATGGAAACAAAGAAGGAATGCGAAGATGGACAGTGCAGATACGGCACAAGAGATTATATAGGCCACCATGTATGTCAATGGACATGCTCCATCTGCCTCACTGCCATATGAAATACCCATATCTCAAAATTTCCAAGCAAACAGAACATTGGACATCATACAGCAAACTATGACTTTTCAGTCAAGATGCCACAGGAGGACCTATATAGTGAATAGCTTTCCACTTTTCTAATTTCTTTGTCCATACGAAAAATGCAAAATATGTCAGAAGAGACAAATGGTCAATATCCTTAAACAAAAACTACAACACTCAGTAGCTAACAGGAACTAATTGGTGAACAACTTATTGTCTGTATGACAATGCTTTTGTCATATTTGCCCATTCTAATATTCACTTTCCAAACACCAGAAAAAGGTCTCTTTTCGGCAATCAGCTTACACTACAGCCAATGAAAGCAAATTCCTTACTAAGCTGTCCTTTACCTCTTTAGCTGTAGAGTAGTAGGTAGTCAAACAGTTTTAAAAAGGATCTTAACAGAAGCTAGATAAGGGTATCTGACTGCATTCCTCCAAAACAATCTGCCTAGACAGGAGTATGGGGCAAGGAATAGGATATTTGCACAATCTACAAGATTTTCATCATGCATTTAGCAATATAGACAAAAACTTGTGTATATTCACTTAATATGATGATTTGATACCAATATAGTCAGACACAATCACACCCCTACTGAAATGTAGAGTGTCCATGAGTCATGGGAGTCATTTCAAACAAAGCAATTCTTTAAAACCTTGTGTTTTTTGTTAGCCCAACATGAAGCTCAATGTCTATACAAATGTTGAAATGTCAAGTGTCCGACACGCTGATGCTTGAGTTGAAATGAAAAGTCATGTCCTTGCCACTTCTTGCCTCCATGATTTGGCACTCAAGCCTCCTATCCAACTATAGGCCCAAACATCAGCTACCCATAAGGTTAAAGAAAAATGCAGAATCAAGCCCTTATAAGACAAATTTATATCAAAGGATGTGCCGAAACAATGTCCCAAATTTTACTTTAACAAATTTCTAGTTGGTGAAAGAACCCTTAATTATGTAGGTTACTAACCAGGGGAGGGGGGTTTTCCCTTTTAATAAATTAGGTGCCTATAAGATAGCCCTTTTTTTTGGAACACTCAGAGAGCATTATGAAGGTCCAGGAGGTGACAATGAGGAACAAATGTTGTTACATAACAAGATAAGTTCAAGTAGAAAGATTATCTACACTCAATATTTGCAAGATTAGCTACTTAGCTATAGGTTGCAATAATTGATCTTTTAATTCACTTCATCGACATTTTATCCACCTCAATTTTAATCTTTTAACATTAAAGACGCAAAAATCAAGTTTCATAATCAAGGTTAAGGTGAGAGCGAGACATTCAATTAAATACTATAGCACAACTTCATCTTATCACGATAGACATACATTTCTAAAATATTTTGATCGCTATGACGATTATCTAGCTAATTTGCAGTAAAAGCACAAAAATTAACAGGAAAACAGCAAGTTACCAAACGACAGAACCCTTTCATTTAATAATTAACCCTAAAGAGTCGCACGTCTCGCATCTAATTCTAAATAAGCCAAAAAAAATGAAAATTCCAAACAATTTAAGCTAAAACCCTAATTCTGAGATCCAAAAATTAGATGAAAATTAGAAAGGGAGGAAAGGGTTAGAGACCTGGAATCCTGAAGTTTGGGAGTAGATTTCTTCTCGACGCCGAGAACAATGGTATCGGTGCCGCGGACGCCTACGGCGGCGTTACCTTTACGAACAGCTTCAAGGGCATATTCGACCTGAAACAGGTGGCCGTCCGGTGAGAAGACGGTGATAGCTCTGTCGTACCTCGCCATTTTCCTTCTCTCTTTTTCTCTCCTCGACGATCAAAATTGCTAGACTGGAGTGGCGGGATCTATCTTTCGCTCCGGTGGGGCTTGCTCGGATACTGAACGTTGTGTGCTTCGATCGGAAGGTTATATGATATCAAGGGCCTTTTTTAACAACTTGGGCAACAAGACACTCCCCGTAGAGACTAGTATTCCTTTTTCCCTTTCTAAAAATCCAATAGTATTCATTCTTCTCCATGAAGAAAAATGATTTTTTAATGGATTCATACTTTCATTTCATTTTTTTATAGTTTGTCGATCTTTAAAAAGATGAATTAAAGTTAAAAATTACTATTTTTATCATATTAATGTTGTAAATATAGATCCGGATAGAAATATACTTATTATTAATTTTATCGAAATAGATATCTATTTTGATATTTTAGATTTATTCTTATCAAGAAATTACCTTTATAAATATTGTATCACTATTTATTAATAAAAGTTATCTTTCTATCAAAAAACAAAAAAAAAGTTGGGAGAGGTTAAAGAGGTCTCATTGTCCTAATTAGTTCTTAAATAGAAAAGTGTAAATCATACTCGTATACGGATCCTTTTTAACGCAGAAACTTAGACCTAATTAGTTTTGATCTAATTTGATTTTTTGGTACCTTTATTGTTAACAAAGATTTTACCCTCATATTTTTGCCTCCCACTGTCCCCTTTTTCGAAAATTCTCCCAATGTGCTTAAAATCCACTCTTAACACTAACTATTTTTTGTATATGGACAAGTTGTTTTGGCTTCATGAATACTATATATATGGAAATAAAGACAACCCTGATATGAAGATGTAAACAAGTATTATTTGTCGAGATTTTCTGGGAGATTGGTCTAACAAATATGCCTCCATGAGACAATCTGTGTCAAAGATCACGTTGGATGAGACTTTCATCCATAGAAATAGAATATAAGCAATGCTTCAATGGTTCAATTCTGATAATTCCCCAAAACGCGAAGAAGAAAAATTGAAAATATGGCGTTTCAATCCACTGCTGAATAACAATGAAACGATGCTATTCTACTTTGCTACATTGCTTGAAATCTTAATTTTGCCTTCAAGTACAACACTTGGACATGAATATGGACACTCAACTCTACATTCTAGACCCAAAAATACAATTTTTTTGAAAAAATTGTCTGAGTCCAACACAACTTTGCCGGACATTCACACTTGAACATGGATGGCCATGTCCGAGTAACATGGCAACTTCGTGATTCATACCAATCTCTGACTCTTAGCTAAGGTGTCAAGCTTAACAAAGCTCATTGTTGTGCAGACTAGTAAACCTGCAAATCAATAGCTAAAAGTTCAGCAGATAACAGAGTTTGAAATATATGAAGCAAAAGCCCAAAAACCAGTAAGTGTTGCTATCTTAAACATTAGAAACTGGAAAGACACACTCTCACCCCTCAGCTTGCTCTAGTCTTAGTCAGAAATAAGGACATACCAGTCAACGCTACGTTTCTTATAAACTATTAACATGACGAATCTTCAATGACATTTTCTGTCTTCTGCGTTCTTCCCATATACTGCCAGTACTCTGCTATTACATACCACTCATGGGCTTATAGAAGTTTTAACCACAAGAATTTCATATGAATGTGGTAAAATCCCCCCAAAAAAAAAAAAAAAAAGAAAATTGAGGAAGAAAAAGATTTTCTCA
Source organism: Talinum fruticosum (assembly GCA_021018815.1). Taxonomy (NCBI): domain Eukaryota; kingdom Viridiplantae; phylum Streptophyta; class Magnoliopsida; order Caryophyllales; family Talinaceae; genus Talinum; species Talinum fruticosum. The sequence continues at coordinate 1,425,133 of JAITYX010000021.1, forward strand.
GCGCCGAAGGGTGGCATCTCAACTGGCTTCTCTACAGGGTGTCAGAGGCTCCAAACCTTAGAAAGCATGGTCCTCCTCTGCTACCATAATGTCAACAAAGCCGTGCAAGGTAAAGGCAAACAAGAAGAATCAATGTCTAAATAAACAAGGCATTGCAATTCTCTATGCTTTATATAATACTTATGACTTTCACTGTAAAAAATTTATGAACCTAGATTGCCTAAGGAAATATCATTGCATCCTACAATGTCTGATTTTTTTTTATAAAAAACAAAAGAAACAGCAGGTTGCTGCAATTGAGTAGCTAGGTAGCCTGTTGTCTTCCTTGGGATGGTCCAGAGAAGGGGGAGAGTATTGCAGTGGTCCAATCAACTAAGAAAATGGTGCCAAACCAATTTTGGGTTTCTGAGTGACAGATCAAAATGTACTTGTTCGATACATTTACTCAATCTAATGATCAATAGGAGTATATAATCTGAAAGCTGAAACTGCTATTGCATACCGTGTTACATAGCTGGAGCTCAAGATGTTAGAAGCTTGATTATGCCTCTCAGCTCAAAGTTCCTGCCTCTAAGACCCAGCAAAAGTAGTAAAATACATATCCTCACCAGGATAAGTACAGTTTTCTTCCTTGGACAGAGACATAAATGAAAGGGAGAACTTCCATGAAGCTCCTATAAAGCAATTGCAAACCTGGAATTCTGAAACAATCACAGTTACCTGACAAGCTATGGTTGCATTAGCATAGGTTTGCTCCTCTGAGGAAGCATACCAATGGCATCACTGAAATGATCAGTTGAGGAGACCCATATAGAGCGAAAGTTAAACTAGGAGACATGCACAGTTGAAACAATGAGGCAAAGTGAATATACCAGGACAAATCTATCCAAGTATCCAGTGAACAAATCTTACTTGAACCTTACTACAAGATGTTTTTCCATCTGTTCCTTCAAAATAAGATTTTTACTCTTATTTTATTTCAGGTTAAGGTAAATCGCAAATCTCTTTAAATGCATACAGGAAAAACTGGGGATTTGAAACTCCTTTTCTTTCCCGCCCTAATCTCATTTAATGATTGCCCTATTCATATCCAAACATTCAATTGTATCCAAAAGCTTAGTTCCAAGCACGAGAAAGGTAAAGGGCAGATGAAGGCATAGAACAGTCATGTCCATGTTTCAGTAATTTCAAAATGAGAACTAGGAGAGGATTGTATTTTGATAGAGATGATGACAAAAAATGTCAATTTTAGCATAAGATTTTGTTATACGACACCTGTGGCAAACTATTGATGAATCAGAATGTACACGAATAAACCATAATACAAGCTCAGATATATTGAAGGTCAAACCAGAGAAATCAAAAGAATTCCAGGCAGGGTTCAAGGCCCAGGACCATTCATTTCGGAGTCCTTTGAGACTTGTAATCAGCTGCTACTGCCTCGGCAGCAGATTTAGCGAGAACTGTAGATTTTATGGCACTCTTTGGGTTCAAGGCTTTCCTTATCTTGAACACAGTCCAAGCAGTGCCAATGGCATGCCCAGCTGCATTTAGCCCTTCTTGTGTTGCCTTGCCTGCCTCTTCTCCATACCTACATTGGAGTACGCAGAATGAGTCATTACATCACGTAAAATAGACTTCCTTGTGTTCCTATCTCCCATAGGAAACTTTCCTCATTAAAACCACTCATGGTTTTGACGATATTGGCCAATCACTCAAACATCCTCATTGCTCTTTTAATTAGCTAGGACATATAGATTTCATACAATGCAAGATCACAAAAAAAAAAAAAAAGCATGCAGTTGAAGTTAGCAAACAATGACTTACTTATGTGTTGCTAATTCAGATGTCACAGATGATGATGTTGATAGAACATTTTTCCCAGCTACTTCAGCAGCATCACAAACTCTATCTGTTAGCAAAACATGATTGTTGTTAACATATAAATATACTAGTTAGAGCTAGCTCTCACCTTACCACCCATGCAGCAAATAGGCCAGTTAAAACTCACTATATAATCACTCAACATCAAACAACCTTGAGACAGACAAAATCGAGTAAGATGAAGGGCAAAAAACAAAAAAGAATGAGAGTAGAGGGGCAGGCCGTTGAACAATTAAAGTTCTATTGATAGGTATTCGGAAATGTTATTCCCCGTGGGGCTACATCCTAAGGAGGGATAAAGAGAATAGCATCTTGAAATGATACTTTTTAGCTAATCATAACTCATATAGCATGTTGGAGATCTAACATTAAGGCAGAACACTCATTGAACCATGAAGAGACTAATGCTTTGATGCTATTAAAGTAATGTAAGATTTAATAGATCCAAATAAATTTTGTCAAACAAAAATGGAGCAGACTCGTCATCAATCAATTCTACACAATTAGAATGTCAAAGACTGAAATATTCTCAACCAAGCCAATGAATATTTAGCATTTGAAGTATGAAAACGTGCATACTGAATCCATCCAAGGATGCCAAGACCACTTCCCCAGGAATTAAGCTGAAGAATTTCTTTCCAATCTTCGAGTTTGCAAATGAACTTGAGAAAAATCCAGAAACCTTTAACACCCCAGTCAGTAACCCATCTGCCACCTTCTTGGTCCCTTGCGTCATCCTCTTCACCCTGAACCAACAAACATGGCAAACTCAGAAAACCAATGCCGCGATTTTAAACATAAAATCCAACTAGCAGTCATTCTACTAAACAACTAAAGCAAGCAAAGTCGGGTGGTTTAAGGGAATAGCCACGTGAGGAATTCCTTATGGTAACCAGAGTTGGATTGATTACAGTATTAACACGATATTTTCCTTCACCTTCATCCACATTACACTCATTCATGGTGATACCATCTAATGACCAATCCATAATCATCCAAGTCAGCAAATCAAAAATAGTAGGCAGAACAACTTCGACAGCAAACTAGACAAACTTGATACATATGACACTGGTGTAGCTCGAAAAAGCAATCAAGCTAAATACTCTGAAGTGAATTTGAGCATATGATTAGTTCATCTCAAGAAAAGGAAACTGAGAATCACAATTTAGGGAATTCAATTCAGTGAAACAGAACCCTGACCTTTGAATCCTCTTAAAAGTGTTGTCATCAATCTCCATCCTCTCCGAAGGTTCAAGTCGGTCCTTCAAAACCTTGTGCCCCCAATTCAACCGATCAACAGCCACATCCCCACACCACAAAATCCCCTTAATGAGCTGCCCTGACCCGGCAGCGATAAACCTTGCCGCAACGCCACTATACTCCTCCACATTTGGGGCCAACGTCGTCCAGTACGCCCCGCAATTCCTCGCCATCATCTCTCTCTTCTCCTTGTCAGCCTTCAAATCCTCAGGCGACATCTCCGTTGCCACTCCCATCCCCGGAACCGTTCCCATGCTATTCTCCGAAACCCCCTGGACCGAGAAATTCCCATAACTCTCAAAAATCCAATCCAATTCCTTCAAAAGACCCTCCTGACCCTTGGAGGCGAAGCTCAAACCGTAATTCAACAAGTCGCTCCCATCTTCGCCGCCCAAATCAGGGAAAGAGAAGAAATAGTGCGAATCATCGACTTTGACGATCGCCACATCCCTCATCAACGGCCACTGGACCTCGTCGGAAAGTCGGGCGAGAATTGCGACGAGGTTCTTGTCTTGGCGGATTCGAACTACGGAGAAATCTCCGACGCCTAACTCAACGCTGAAGCGCTTGTCGATGAGGTGAACGATAGCGCCGCGGACGGTGATGATGGTTTCTTCTAGAGGCTCCGGCATGGACATCGGCATGGGCGGGGCGGATGGAGCTTCATGTCGAGGGTTAGGGTTCCGATAATCGTCCGGGAAGAGGTTGTCGAGGTCGGAGGTTTCGACGGAAGGGTAGAGAGAGGAACGACAAGGGGCTGATTTAGGGTTACGGTTAGCGTTAGAAATGAAAGCGGAGGAGGAATCAACGTTGGATCGATCTACCTGAGGGTACAATGAAGATGGTCGTGTATAGGGAAGCTCTTGGGACGCCATTAATTTCTATGAGAAAGTACAGGAAGTACAGAGAGAAAGAGATGATGATGAAGACGAAGATGATGAAGAAGCTCCGGCGATCTGGAGGCTCCGCCGGAGGAGCAGCGGCGGGGAGCGGGGGGAGGGTGGAGGGAGGGGAGAGAGTGGTTGGGAAACCACACCAGAATCTTCCCGCGCTCTTTATTACCCGAATAACGAGAGTTGGGGGTATTTTGCCTATAATGATAGTCATTTAGCCATCCATAAATTCACAATTGATTTTTTGAACTTGATATTTTGGGGTTTTTTTTTTTTTTTTTTATAAATCCAACTTTGGGGTTTTGTTGTTCTTCTAGATTGTTGAGGTAAGGTAATGCCAACTATATTACAAGGCTAATTATTCGTAATATATGAGGTTTATGACAACAAGGATAGAGAAACAAAAACATATTAGTATAATAGAATTTAGCTCGGTCTGCTACTTTGTACTATAAATAAATGTTATAATATCACTCAAATGAATCGTTTGATTGTATCCATTAATTGTGATTATTTGTAGAAATATTTGTAGGATTAGGGTAACTTATATATGAAATTTTTCGAGATCTTACAAAAGCGGGATCCACACTAGGTGGTGTTGTTATTTATATAATCATCTTAAAATCCCGCGTTTATGAGGAGAAAGAAAGTATTTGAACCCTTAATATTTCGTTTTAAATGTCAGCACAATAATTGTACTCTAAAGATGTCGTTTGGCCAAAACCAACAATATAATCATCTTATTTAACAACAATAAACTTATCTTATTTTTATATTTCTTTTTATCCACTAATATGATAGGATGTACATTTAGACATTTCTTTTATTTCTTGCAGATCAAATATGCATTGCAATTTGCAACACACAAAGGGTTTTTGAATAACATGTTTCATATATATGGAATTTATTTATATGCCTTCATGGTATTGTGCTGATAAACAATATTCAGATCTTCAACAGGAAAGTAGGGATATCCATAGGCCATAACTTATTTATACGTCTTAATGGCATTATGTTGATACATAATTTTTCAGAACTTCAGCACAAAAGTACGGATCTCCATAGGAGTGAGCTCAACCACAAGGGCTGAGCCGTTGACAGGGCCCACTCTGAGCGGGGTGTGCTTGTGCACCTTGTGTTCATCTCCTTCGACCCTCCATTGCAGTGGTGGTCTCATCTCCGACTTCTTCTGGTTAGCTGACGAGCTCATCTCATTCACCTCTTTTATCTGACAAAGAAATTTATCCATCATCCATTATCATTTCTCAGCACAGAATGTTGTGTCAACAAATTACAAGTTTAGGTTAATGATCTATGTAATTAGTCTAGTTTTTCCATCACGATGAAATTGGCACAAAACAAAATAGAATGTTACTAGTACCTCTTTTCCGGCAAACATTTTTTGAGTTCAACCTTGGCCAACTTCGAGTACTTTGCATCCTCACCAGCCTGCTGAGAACATTGAGACCACAGAGATGAAGGAGACATAAATAGCAGTAACTAATTGGCTATGATCAGATCAGAAACTTCTAATACTATTCTTATAATGTAATACTCGGGTTTTCAAGGCAGGAAAGGAGAAGAAAGAGGAGACGCCTCATAAAGATGTGCCAATCGTAGAAGTACAGTTTTGCTTTCCAACTCCTGAAATGTCAAGCTCTAATTAGAAGCTCAAATATAGAATGGCCACATACAAGAATAATAATAAGCCCCTAGGACTGCCTTATATGGCCATCACTTTCAGTATTAGAAGTCGATACCCTGGCAATAGGGATCAATCAATCACCTGAAGGGTAATCAATGCCACATTAAGAGGCAGTCTGTAGTTCGGGTCCATAGTAGTAGCCTTTGTAGATCAAGAAGCCTTCCATTTGTCTGAGTTCTGTAGGTAGCTCGATTGAAACAGGTGAAGAGTTACATGGATCACAACTTGACTTAGTTATTCCACTTGCTAATTGATTGAACATGTCAGGAATTATGTAGATAATCACAAAGCCGATTAGTTAAGTCATACCTCATGTGTAAAAGCCAATAGAAGCGGAGAGTAGATTTCTTGACCAGTAGTTCTGCGCCATTTAGCACCTGCCCCTAATTTATGGATGCCCATATAATAGTTTCCACGAACCTAAATAGAAATTCGAATATGTAAAGCAGATTCTTAGGTAGCAGAAGCACAGCAGATTTGAATTATACACCATCTGAGTATCGGAACCAGAGAGATTGAGACATCAAAGTTGCCTATAATATGAGGCTGTGTATATACCGTAAGTCCTTCATGTCTGCCTTTGACACAAACTTCTTCACTGAGTTTTTCATCTACTCCTTTATAATCATCAGAAACCAACCGCCTAATATAACAAAGCAGCAAGAAACACGTACACTTTCAAAATATGCATTCTGTAGCATGTTGGTCAGAGGAAAAAGAAATTCTCAAATAACTGCTGCCAAACCTATGGAGCATGAGTTCAATTTCACCATCATTAATGCTGGATCCTCCAGTGGCACGCTCAACCAAAACTGAAAACTCATGGGTACTGTCATTCATATACATTCCGAGATTAATCTGCATAGAACATCAGGTAACAGCAAGATTCTAATCAAAACTAACATAAACACAAGATCAGAGCCAAAATTTTCAAGAATATAAAAGACGGAGGAGAAATCAAGTTTATGTTTCTCTCAGTTACTGGATAATAGTTTCCAGCCACAGGTTCATTAACCAAAAGCTTCCAGTCCTCGCTTTCATTTCGAATCTGCCAAACCGCGGGAAAATGGATATATAATTAATTCTAACATAAAAAAAAGAAAAAGTAGAAACAGAACATTAAGGCCACCAGGCAATCATTTTACCAGCCAAGGGGAAGGGGGAGAACTAATTTAAGAACAATGATGTAACAGCAATAGAAAACATCAGAAAATCACGAGGAAAAGACAACACACTAGAGAAAACAAGCATAGTAACAATGGCAAAGTAGCTGGAAATTCCTCACCCTTTTGAGAAAATCCCTTCCATTGGAGTCGGTATAGAACTCTTTATTTGTGGTCATATTCGTTTTCATCCTTGTGATTACCTCCTTGCCATAATAGTCAACAGGTATTGGGCCAACCTTCAATAGAAACAGTTAACTTGACCATACGCAATCATTTGAAGGAAATTTCACTAAATTCATGAAGTCTGATTTAAAACACCATAATGCACAGCTGAAATAAAAGTTTCCTGTTTTCCCCATTCTCTTGAAAGGGGAAGGAACTTACAGTGAATTCCACCTCAGCATGTTCCTTGTTCTTGTAAAGCCGAGTTACCTAGGAGATGAAGGTGAATTAATGATCAGAGACTAAAAAACATGGTTAAGGAGAAATGTAAGTAAGAGTATCTTATAGTATTAAGATTTCACAGTGCACAGACATTAGCAGCTGTTTGGACATTCCCGATAACTATGGGTGTTGTGAGGGATTGCAATATCAGAACATAAATTCAAACAAAGAAACAAAGTTAGGAAATTAACCTGGTATATCCAGGAGTCACACTGTTGGTGGATTTCATCTACAATAGGTCCTCGGACAACCCTTACGGGCGCCTATAGAGATGGGAGAGCAAAGGTCAATGCACATACAATAACTCATCGATAAATCAACCCCCCTTTCTCTTTCTCCTTTTCTCAAGAGAGAAAAAGAGGGGGTGGTAGAGATCTCCATCACCAAAAACAACAAAGAATTCCTCTGTTTGAGAAGCCAAAAGGAGTGACTACAAATCAAAAATCATTTCATGTACAATAATATCTCTAATACTCTATTAATATCAACCGATGTTTACAATCAACCACACAATTTAATGAATAAAATGACCGTACTGTGCAGCTCATTTTTGACGGGTCACCCATAGGTCGAAAGACGTATGCACCAGAAGCCTGCCGATAATGGTTCATATCATACTTAAACGTGTCAATACGTAGTTCTATAACTTACTTCAGCAATGTATTAAACACCAGACCATTGTCGCTTACATATGACTTGTACCACAAAATGTGTTGCTGTATTGGTACATCAACCTGGAAAAGTGTGACAAAGTCCTTAGAGTTTAAGCATTAATATCAAGCAATAGCAATCGCAGTCATGATTTCCATGTATCGCACCTTGTTTCTCGAATCGAACATTCGCATCAATTGACCAGATGAAGAAAATGACATCTTCAGATTTCCTGGCCCAATTTCAAGAGTTTGACTGTGTTGGATGCGAACAACAGATTGAAGGCTTCTTCTCCATCCTAATACATTTATCAAGAAAAATCTAGTCATATATGAATAGACAAGGGAAAAAAGCGGACACTGAGAGCTAAGAAAATCGGCACAACAGAAGAATTTACCTTCTCCAGTTCTCTTAGAAATAAAATATGTATTCCAACCTAATGGTGGCACAGAAACTTCGAAACAAAGCCAGTACTTAGGGGTCTTATTAGATGATATTCCCAGGTAGGCCTCTATATAAAAGTTCCTCAGGTTTATAGTCATAGTGTCCATGTCGATATATTGTGCCTCAAGCACACCACCCGACGTATCTCGGACAATAAGATCAGCATTATCAACCTGGCAGAACTCATTTTTAGAGTTCAACAGTAGTGAATATACCAAATAACACTTTTATGCACTTTGAATGAAAACCACCAATAGCACGGAGAAACTCACTGGGATCCTGATGACATCAGTCCGTTCCCATCCAAGAGGATTATATGCCACCACGACCTGAACATATCATTCGGATAGCTTAAATCTTCTTCTAGAAAAGCTTCTAGATGAAAATAAAATGGAAAGGAAAAAAATGAACTACCAAACTTTTCCCTCCTGGAATTTCCTGCTCCATTAGGGGACAGTAGCTTATATTCAGAAGTTGACACTGTCAAGATATTAGACTATTAGAGACAGAATAAAACCTAATATGCAATAACAAAGACTAATGTGTACAATGTACTAGTTTGAGGGATCAATGCATCAGAATTGCTCACACAAATTGAAAGCCGGATTGCTTTGAGTTTAGAAGACTCTGATTACCTGGGAAAAAACAATGGACTCATTGCAGTGACCTTTTAGGCTCGGGTCAACGAGGCATGAGAGTGCTGAACTTGTGACGGCCTCTGCCTAGAAGAGCTCATTTACTTTTAGAACATGAGGCAATTGTGCTTTCAATAGGTTGAGAAGCAGAATTCTAACAGGCAAATCAAACAAAAGATAAATTCATTGATCAATAAGCACCTCAGTAGCCCCTGCAGCCAGGCGCTCCGTATAGTCATCCGTAGTGGGCTGCTAGGCAGTACCAGTAACAGCATCATGGTGCTGAGCAACCGCTAATGCCGCTCCTAAACGGAATGTGTTGGGGCTCGCAGTTCTCCTCCCAGACAAGTATTCGAGTTGGCATGCAGCCTATTGCAAACAGAAAAGTAAGAGAGAGAGAGAGAGAGAGAGAGAGAGAGAGAGAGGTTGTTTTGATTAATTATCAAAGGGACAAGGAGTAGAAATCAAAGCAAATATATCCCCTACAGATTCTGTAAACAAGCCCACAATTATGAAAAGGCTGAATCAATCACATTTTGCTGGGTCTAATAAAGTTGGTATTTCACCAGAGAAGTGTAAAGAAAATTATAACAAATGATATACCAAATAATATCCACTCAGAGCCCGAACATATCGCTTGAAAGCTGGTCGACTAGAGAAGAAACCCGTCCAATAACCATGTGCAGCATCCGCATACCTGTAATCAAATGCTCATCAAGTCATTCACAAACAGATGTTATTTGTCACGACTCACAATCAATTGTGACAGCGTGAGAGAGTGTATGTAAAAATATAACAGCTGAGATGTTACTGACGGGAAATAATCATGAGACTTAAGTGGCCAAGAGACATTTGCAGCATTTTTAGCATCAGTATATATAGAAGGCGTTGAATAAAGAGCATTCACTCGACCATCCTACAAAAAGCAAACACTGAAACCATTTAAAAACCAGAACAGCCAAGTAGGTTGAAGAGATGTCAAATCTTTCACTGAGTAACTCAAGCATAATCACCACAAGGAGGCACTGAATTCAAGTGGAATGATACATTTAGCAGTAAAATAAAAAAAATAATACCTTGTTAACATAATGAATTAATTTGTCCATTTGCCTGAACCAAGACTCAGCATACTGGTAGTCAAAGTCACCACCCATCGTCCACATAATATGGTTTGTTCGAGTGACATTTGCCTGATGGTAACAGGTTATCAGTTGAAATCAACAGTTTTACGAGAAGGTTAACTAGCTAAACAGGGATAATCCTCTAAAATAAATGGAGAAAAAAGCTTACTGTCAGACTACACCTGTATCATGGCAGCAATAACGAAATCATTGACTCGTTCATTGACATTGTAGTCATTAAGAAGGTGATTATCCTACAAATACACCATAAAACAGATAAGGAAAAAAAGAGCTCAATAAAAGGAAGAAATCCCATCTTTTTCATTATGAGCTAATTGCTAAAATAACCTGAACAGGCGGAGACTTGTCATCATTCACTTCAAAATGAAACGTGTCTGGTGGATAATAGTGAACAGGAAATGCATTTGAAAAGATCTACAATACACAGAGTATAATAGACAGTAAATGATAAAAAATCAGTGAGATCAAAATAACAGCAACAGTACAAAGTAGAATTTAGAAAAAGAAAACAAAACTAGTAATTAAAGATAAAAACAAATGACTGCTCAGAACCTGAGAAGTATGGCCAAAAGTCTTTGAACCACGCCATATAGTCTCAAGAGATTTGTGATCCTTGCGGATTTCTCTGTCTTGATAGTCAATCCTAGCAAAATGTACTGAATCGAAACCAAGCTACAGAAGGACAATATTAACAGTGAATAGTAGGCTCCTTTAGTCAAAAAAATAAGCTTACTAAGCAAATATTATGGATTCTCATTGGCAGAGATTCTGGATGAAGGTACTTCTTAAGGAAGCATAACTATGTACCTCGGTCCCAAGGAGGTAAGCCTGTACGGCAGAATGTCCGAAGGGATCAATCTGCCATCCAGCACGGGGTGTCGTGTTAAACTGCTCCTTTATAAAACGATGACCCAGAGTGGTCTGATCAATCATGTCTATATAATGGCAAGTTGCTTCATCATGCATAGACCAGCCACCATTACTACACAACGACACAGACAAGGAATGAAACATATCTACCAAGTTTTTGGCTTAATTACTGAGAGAATTAGGAAAGCTGGAGCAAGCAATGGTACACAAATTCCAACTGTCCTGCATCCACCAATTTTCTCACTTCCTCTTGTGTTTTCGTCTCTTGAGTTGCCCACCACCTCTGAAAGAAAGCCTGACATAGACACGGAATGCTTTGGTTGAAATCAACGATTTACATTTTCTTTTTAAGGATTGCCTTAGCATGTAGCTAAAGCTCTAAGATATCACTAAACAAAAGACGAATGATAACATCAGTAATGGCTTCTGCAAACTATTTTATGTTGGTCATCACCAAACTAAGCTATGACTCTGTCACATCAGGTCTTCATTTGTTCTTACTCTGAATGTCTATGCACACAATGGCCACATCCAATCATCTTGACTAAGAACTATTTTCTTATATATATATATATATACACACACACACACACTCGTATATATATATACACACACACACACACACAAGTACAAAAGATTACCCGGTACAGTTAGATAAAAGGCAACAAGAATGCTTGATTAGACTTTAGGAAGAGTAAGTTTTTTAACAGTTGTGAACATATTGAACAGTTATTGAACCCGGAAAAATAATATCATAAAATCTTTATAAAGATCTTTGTAAACATTGTGAAAAACATATTGCTCAGTGTGCCTACCATCTCAGCATAGACGAACTTCCTATCAGGGTTACGCCTCAATGCATCAACAACTGAATCCAACACATTCTCAACACAAGCATGCTGCACATTGAGAGCAATGTAAGAACATGCGCCAAAAAAAAAACGGCGGCAGAGGAGGAAGAGGTAGAAGCAAAAGAACAGCAATGTAAGAACCTGAATGCTGTTGTTCGAACCAACGTAGTACTGATCAATTGTCTTCAACCATCCAACATCATCATGAGTATGCGCAACCAAATGAATATTCAATTTGTCCTTGACAACACCACTACCAGTTTCATATTTGATACAAGAGATTGACTCGAGAGAAAGAAGAACAGCAAAGATGAACGAGAATGAGGAAACACAGGCAACCATGATAGACATCCCCATACCCAGATACTCTTAACTCATACAGCCAAAATAGATTGAGCAGAAGAGATTAAAGTCAACAGGGATAGGTAACGTACATTTCAATAATAGTAATATAATAATGATTAAAATAATAATGTTAGTACATATCTTAAATTTTCTTCAGCAACCTCCCAAATAATGCACTTGCACGAACGCCTTTTTTTCAATTTGTGGGGGAACGGTTGAGGTAAAACAAATCATTTTTAGAACTATACGAAACATTTAAGGGAGAATAAATGATTTTCAAGGACTACACAACAAACACTATTCATACGAAAAACTGTCATTTATGATCCTAAACCCCGAAATTATACATATTAAGTGGATCATGACAAGGTGAGCTGATAGTTTCTCATTTTGCTGTTTTTGGACAGTAGGTAGGGACTGTTCTAAATTGAGACTGTTGAAATCTATCTGAAAAAACCATTTAATTTCTTATTTTCATTTTATCTGTCACAGGCAGCACAATAACCTATCTGTCAGTAGGTAGGGACTGTATGGCTCTCAGCGAAAAAAAAACCATGGAAATAGATGAGCTGATAAAGAAACTCAAATCTGTCACAGGCAGCACAATAAACATGTATTCACACGTTCAGAGAAGCATTGAGATTCCAAATTAAGTCTAAAATATGGAAATTGGTGATAATTTTCTTGGCTTTTCTAACCAGATTATGGGTCCACCTTATAATTTTGTTACTCCAAATTAAAGTGTTCCAAAATTATAAAGTCAACAAAATAAAATAAAAAACTATTGAAGGTTGAATCTGCACACATTTAAATGGATGAACAATCTTTGTCAGTTGTGATGTTTCTTGCTGGTAACTTGTTTCTTACTGATTATATTTTAAAATCATCACATTGTTTCTTAGCTTGTCTGTGCATAAGCAATGTACAAAACCACTTGCTGGAAAAGCGGAAATCCAAACAGCTTATAGCATCTTCATCCCATAATTACATTTGTGAGAGAGAGAGAGAGAGAGAGAGAGAGAGAGAGAGAGAGAGGAATGAAGATTGATGAAGAAGAAGCTCCGACGATCCAGAGGCTCCCAATGTCCTTAAATTAGACAAAGTCAATAGTGATAAACAAAATGATATTGCAAAACTAATTAAATAACGAATTTTTTCATGCTAGCATTACATTGTATCCAATCAGATAGTTATGTGGCACATAAACCCTAAATCTACCCTTCTCATAATATTCAGACTCATGAAGACGTTTTACAGACTGTCATATATTCATTTACCTTAAAAACAGTTTTGAATGACATTTTTCATATGTGCCATAACTTATTAATGACTTCATTACATTATGTTGATAATATTCAGAACTTCAACAAAAAGTACGGATCTCCATAGGAGCAAGCTCAACCACAAGGGTTGAGTCGTTGACAGGGCCCCCTCTGAGCAGGGCGTGCTCATGCCTCCTCGCCTTGTGGTCATCTCCTTCAACCCTCCATTGAAGCGGTGGTCTCATCTCTGATTTCTTCTGGTTTGCTGACAAGCTCATCTCATTCACCTCTTTTATCTGACAGAATTTTATCCATCATCCAATATCATTTCCCAGCAAAGAATAAGCTAAGTTTAATGATAGAAATTTGGATGCATCCTACAGTCCCTGAAATAGGTTCCTTACACTTGAACCTCCCTCTAAATCTCTGCCTCAAGCATGTCTCATACTCGGTTGCTGTTGATTTGGTGGATATAATGAAGAGCTAAATTTTACTAGGTTTGGTGATTTGTTCACTAAACATCGAATACTGCCCCTTAGGCTACTTATTCTATCACCATGAAGCCCATAGTTACTATAAATTTGGCACAAAATAAAATAGAAAGCAATTAGTACCTCTTTTCCAGCAAACATTTTTTTGAGTTCAACCTTGGCCAACTTCGAGTACTTTGCATCCTCACCAGCCTAAGAACATTAACACCATGAAGATTAAGGAGGCATAGAGAGTACGAAGCAATTAATAGGCAATGATCTGATCACAAACTCCAAGTTCCATACTTGTAATAATGCCCATATGCACTGTACGTAACCAAGAGTTGCCTTCCATGAAGGAGGTTTGGGTTCAAACCCAGCCTCTCAAACCTCCTAAGAGGTAGGCAACTCAACTAGTCTTGGATCTTGGTCTCCAAAAGGCGTCCAGTTCATTGGCTACTTTTTGAACTCTTTAAGTGTGGAGATTAATAACCATATGTTATCACATTGATCAAGAACACCATGTTATCGTGTTCCTATATGTGAAGCTAACATGACTGAAATTACAACATAAACAACTCATTCTTAAGCATGGAACTTAGGTCCAAGCTAGATACCCAGAGAAGGAAAATTATTCCACATACTCCCAGACATATATATTATTCCAACCAATAGATTGTTCATGCAAGGCAACAGGATTATTCATGCACAACCCCTAGTAGCGTAAAACATCAGTAGGCGGGATTATAGAGCATTTACTCCCAAGAGTATCGTATAGGCATTGTGCAGAGAAAGACGAGAAAGAGATAAATTTCCTGGGCCTCCTGAGAGGTAGTGAGGGACCTCCAAAAGACCAAATCAGTGAACAAATATGCAGAATTTGTGACAGAAAGCTCATTAGCTTCTGATATAATTTGTCATAGAAAGCTGATTACTTTCTAACTAAAATACTCCGGTTGTCAAAGTTACACGAAGGCAGGAAAGGAGCAGAAAGAGGAAACCTCATAAAGATGTGCCAAGCGTAGAAGTACAATTTTGTCTTCCAACTCCTGAAATGCCAAAAGCTTGAATTAGCAGCTCAATTATAAATTGCCCCAATGTAGGAACAAAAAGAAACCCCACAGGAGTGCCTTATTTGGCCATAGCTTTCAGAATGAGAAGTATATACCCCCGCAACAGGGATCAATCAATCACCTGAAGGGTAATCAATGCCACATTAAGAGGCAGACTGTAGTTTGAATCCATGGTAGTCGCCTTTGTAGATCGAGAAGCCTTCCATTTGTCTGAGTTCTGTAGGCAAATTCATTGAAACAGGTTAAGAGTTGCATAGATCAAAACTTGACTTAGTTATCCTGCAGGCAAATTGATTGAACATATTAGCAGCTACTTAAATCATAAAGCCAGTTATAGCTAAGTCATACCTCATGTGTAAAGGCCAATAGAAGTGGAGAGTAGATCTCCTGACCAGTGGTTCTGCGCCATTGAGCACCAGCCCCTAACTTATGGATGCCTATATAATAGTTTCCACGAATCTGGAGAGAGAAGGGGAGGGGAGCTAATGGCTCAATTCTCAAGGTATGCATCTCACTTTGACAAATAGAGAGCTCAAAATTTGTATTACACAATATCTGTGTGTTGTGACCAGAGAGGTTACGACATCAAAGCTGCCTATAATATGAGGATGCATACCGTAAGGCCTTCACATTTGTGTTTGACACAAACTTCTTCACTGAGGATTTCACCCACTCCTTTATCATCATCTGACGCCATCCGCCTAAGATGACACAGACACAAGAAAAGCATACACATTCGAAAGGTCATTTCTATACATGTGAGAAGGGAAAAAGAAATCTGAGGTAACTTATGCCAAACCTATGGAGCATGAGTTCAATTTCACCATCTTTAATGCTGGATCCTCCAGTGGCACGATCAACCAAAACTGAAAACTCATAGGTACTATCATTCACATATATTCCTAGATTAATCTGCATTAAACACAAGGTAAAAGTAAGTTTCTAACTCAGAACTAACACGAATACAAGATCAGTGCCAAAATTGTTACAGAACACATAGAACAGATAAAAAATCAAGTTTAGGTTTCTCTCAATTACAGGGTAATAGTTTCCAGCCACAGGTTCATTCACTGAAAGCTTCCAGTCTTCTCTTTTATTCCAAATCTGTCAAACAGCAGGACAAAGAAACAATTAATTGTAACAAAAAAAAAGGAGAAATAGAGAAGGAAAAACAGAACATTATGAGGAAAAGACATCAAGCGAGAGAAAACCAGGCATAACAACAATGGAAAAGTAGCTGAAAATTGCTCACCCTTTTGAGAAAATCCCTTCCATTGGAGTCGGTATAGAACTCTTTATTTGTGCACATATTCGTTTTCATTCGTGTGATGACCTCTTTGCCAAGATAGTCAACAGGTATTGGGCCAACCTTCAATAGAAACAGTTTACTTGAGCCATATGCAACATCATTTGAAGCAAATTTCACAAAACTCATGAAGTCTGTGATTTAAAACACCATAATGCACTTCCAACAGCTGAATGATTGCTTTTTTTTTCCCATTTTCTTGAAAGGGGAAGGGCTTACAGTGAATTCCACCTCAGCATGTTCCTTGTCCTTGTAAAGCCGAGTCACCTAGGAGATGAAGGTAAGTAAAAGATCAGAGACTAAAAAACATGGTTGAGGATAAGTGCAAGTAGGAGCATTTTATAGAATAAGATTTCACAATGCACAGATTGTTCACAGGGGTTTGAGCATTTATAAATAACTATGGGTGGTGACGAATTACAATACTGAAATAGGAACTCAAGCAGAGACATGAAGTTAGAAGAATAAAACCTGGTATATCCAGGAGTCAAACTGTTGGTGGATTTCATCTACAATTGGTCCTCGTACAACCATCATGGGCTTCTGAACGATGGAAGAGCAAATGTCAAGGCACATACAGTTCCTCATTGATGAATCAACCCCCAACCCCCTGCTTTTCCTCTTTTACTCAAGAGAAAGGAAAAGAAGGGGAGCACAGATATCTCCATCACCAAAAATAAACAAATAATTTTTTAAGAAAGCGAGGACTTGCAAAATACTGAAAGGAAAAGCCATGCTGTTAGAGAAACCAAAAGGAGTAAACGCAAAAACAAAAACCATATATCATCCCTATATCCAATGTTTACAATCAACCACAACATTTTGAATTGACTAGATATATCATCCAATGTTTACATGTATTGGTTTCTGAACACGAAGTCATCTCAATCTATGTGAACTCGTTAGTTTATGACAAAAATTTATAGAGGTGGGTTGGCAATGTGTGTGTGAGTGAGAGAGAGAGAGAGAGAGAGAGAAAGGTAGCTTTTGTCAATTTAGCGAATAAAGGAATGCCAATAATAACTGTAACAAGAAACCCAAAATAATGGTGATAAGAGCACACAGAGCTGTATTGAACTTCAGTTCTCTGTTACATGACAATCAATAAGATAAGGAAAAATGTCCATACTGTGCAGTTCATGACTGATGCATCACCAGTTGGTCGAAAGACATATGCACCAGAAGCCTGCCAATAATAGTCACATAGTACTTAGCATGTCTACCTGTAGTTTTAATAGCTTACTTGAGCAATGGATTACACACCTGACCATCATCACCTACAGCTGAATCATACCACAAAAAGTTTTGCCATATTGAGTACGTCTACCTGAAAAAAGTGTGACAAAATCCTTAAATGCTTAGTTTGAGCATTGAAATCAAATAACAACAATTTAATCATGATTTCCCGTAGATCAGAATTTCCAACAGCAACCTACTGGAGGTGAAAATCCAGTATCTCACCCTGTTTCCGGAGTTGAACATTCGCATCAGTTGACCAGTTGAAGAAAATGACATCTTCAGATTTCCTGGGCCAATGTCAACACTTTGTCCATGTGGGATGTTAACAACAGATTTGTGGCTTCTTTTGGCCCTTCCTAAGACATCTTTAAAGGAAAACCTAATCAGAATATAAATAGACAAGGACAAAAATGGGATTCTGAAAGCTAAGAAATTGACACAATGAAATAATTTACCTTCTCCACCTCTCGTTGAAACAAAATATGTATTCCAACCTAATGGTGGCACAGAAACTTCAAAACAAAGCCAGTATTTAGGGACCTTATCAGATGAAATTCCCAGGTAAGCCTTTATATAGAAGTTCCTCAGGTTTATAGTCGTATTATCGATATCAATATATTGGGCCTCAACCACAGCATCCGATGAATCTTGGACAATAAGATCAGTATTATCAACCTGCACGAACTCACATTTAGAATTAAACAGCAGCACATATATACCAAAGCACACTTTAAGCATGTTATGCATCAACTGAAACATCAACGATATGAATACATGATATCCAAATGATTATGCAAGCTCGCAAAGACAAATGTATCTTAGTTGAATGAAAACCACCACTAGCTCGGAAAACTCACTGGGATCCTGATGACGTCAGTCCGGTTCCATCCAAGTGGATTATATGCTACCACAACCTGAACAGATCATTCAGATAGCTTGAACTTCTTCCAGAAAAGCTTCTCACTCGAAATAAATGGAAAGGAAAAAAATGAATTACCAAACTTTTCCCTCTTGGAATTTCCTGCTCTGTCAAGGGGCAGTAGCTTAGATTGAGAAGTTGACACTGTCAAGTATTAGCAATAATATGAGGGACAGAAGAGAACTTAAAATGCAATAACTAAGACGGACATTATAACATGTGACATTATAATGTATATGATGTACTAGTAACATTTTGAGGAATTCCAATGCATCATAATACCTTGCACAAACTAAGGACGACGTGCCACAAAATGAAAAGCTGGATTGCAATTAATTAAGAAGGCTCTCATTACCTGGGAAAAAATAAAAGACATATTGCAGTGCCCTTTTGAGTTTGAGTCAAGGAGGCATGAGAGTGCTGAACTTGTGGCAGCATCCGCCTAAAAGAGCTCACTTAGTTTTAGGAATTAAGGCACTTGTGCTTTCAGTAGATAGGTAGGCACAATTCTAATAGGAAAATTAATCAAAAGATAAATTCATTGACAAATAAGCACCTCAGAAGCCCCTGCAGCCAGGCGCTTTGTGTAGTCATCCGTAGTGTGCTGCTTAGCAGTACCGGTAACAGCATCATGGTGCTGAGCAATTGCTAATGCCTCTCCCAAACGGAATGTGTTAGGGCCGGCAGTTCTACCAGAAAGGTATTCAAGTTGGCGTGCAGCCTATTGCAAACAGAAGGAGACGAAAAAATAGTGGTTTGATTAATCATCCAAGGGACAGAAATTAAAGCAAATCTATGCCCTGATGACTGCAGAAAACAAGCTCCAGGATGATCAAAATGCTGAATCAGTCACATTTTGCTGGGTCTCAAAAAGTTGGTATCACCAGAGAATTGTAGGAATTTTTTAATGCATATAGAATGCCTAATAAAAGAATTACAAGTGATATACCAGATAATATCCACTCAGAGCAAAGAATTACAAGTGATATACCAGATAATATCCACTCAGAGCCCGAATATATCGCTTGAAAGCTGGTCGGCTAGAGAAGAAACCCGTCCAATAACCATGTTTACCATCTGCATACCTGTAATCAAATGCTCATTAAGTCATCAATGAAGAAATGTTATCGGTCCCTCCCTCCCTCCCTGCATTTCTCTGTGTGTGTGGGTTACCCTCCCTCCCCCTCCTCTGTCTCTGTTTGTGTGTGTGTGTGTGTGTCTGCACATGTGCATTTGTGCGCACATGCATGTGAGTGGCTTGTGTAAGAATATAGTAGCTGAGATGTCGCTCACGGGAAATAATCATTAGATTTTAGTGGCCAAGAACCATTTGCAGCATTTTTAGCTTCAGTATAGATAGAAGGCGTCGAGTAAAGAGCATTCATTCGACCATCCTACAATAAGCAAACACAGGAAATGTTTAAAAACCAGAAGGGCCAAAAAGGATGAAGAAATGTCCAATCTTTTGCTCATGTACCACCACCACAAGGAGGCAGGTGCTATGAAGCAGGAGGCTCTATACAAGTGGAACAAAAATTTAACAGGAAAAAAAAAAATACCTTGTTAACATAATGAATTAATTTGTCCATTTGCCTGAACCAAGACTCAGCATACTGGTACTGAAAATCATCCCCCATCGTCCACATAATGTGGTTTGTTCGAGTGATGTTTGCCTGATGAGTAACAGGTTATCGGTTACAATCCAAAAATTTTACGAGAAGGTTACCGAGCTAAACAGGAATAATCTTCTGAAACAACCCAAGAGAGGAGAACTAAATGCCAGACTACACCTGCTTCATGGCAGCTTTGACGAAATCATTGACCCGTTCATTGACATTATAGTCATTAAGAAGGGGATTATCCTACAAATAAACCATGGAACAGATAAGAATAAACCCCATTAAAGGATGACGTCCATCTTTTCATTATGTGCTAATTGCTAAAGAACAACCTGAACTGGCACTGAACGCTGATCGTTCACTTCAAAATAAAACTTCTCTGGTGGACTATAGTGAACAGGAAATGCATTTGAAAAGATCTACAAGATACAGAGTATAATAGACAGTAAATAATAAAAATTAGTGACAGATCAAAATAAAAGCAACAGTACACTACATACTTTTTAAAAAAAAAAAAAACTAATAATTGAATATAAAAATAGTTAACTGTTCAGAACCTGAGAAGAGCGGCCAAAAGTGTTTGAACCACGCCATATAGTCTCAAGAGATTTATGAACCTTGCGCTTATGTCTGTCTTGATAGTCAATCCTAGCAAAATGCACTGAATCGAAACCAAGCTACAGAAGAACAATATTAGAATTGAATAGTCAGCTCCTTCAGTCATAAAACGTATGCTTACTAAGCAAATATTATGGGTTCTCATTGACCGAGATTCTGGATGAAGTCAGTTAAGGAAGCATAACCGTGTACCTCAGTCCCAAGGAGGTAAGCCTGTACCGCAGAATGTCCAAATGGATCAATCTGCCATCCAGCACGGGGCGTCTTGTTAAACTGGTCCTTTATAAAACGGTGACCCAGAGTGGTCTGATCAATCATGTCTATATAGTGACATGTTGCTTCATCATGCATAGACCAGCCGCCATTACTACACAATGACATAGACAAGGATTGGACCATATCTACCAAGTTTTCAGCTTAATTGCTGAGAGAATTAGAAAAGCTGGAGTAAGAAATGGTACACAAATTCTAGCTGCCCAGCATCCACCAATTTTCTGACTTCTTCTTGTGTTTCTGTGCCTTGAGTTGCCCACCACCTCTGAAAGAAAGCCTGGCACAGATATGGAATGCTTTGCTCGAAATCATTCAATTTCATCTTTTTGTAAAGACTGTCTTAGCATAAATCTTAAGCTCTAAGATATCACTAAATTAAAGACCAGTAATACTCATTGTGAACAATCAAGACGCTGCACACCAGCTACAGTTCCACCAAATCAGGGTGTGGTGCAAACCCACCGCTTTAAAAACAACATATGAGAACATTCTCAAATGATGAGTTGTACTATTTTACTAATCAAGCAGCATGTCAGAAGCCTAAGTTCAATAATTACATGAACGAATGACTGATTTACAAAGATAACATCAGTAATGAATTTTGGAAACCATTTTATGTTGGCCAAACTAGCTATGACTCTTTTAACATATTTTCAGACTCTGATGAGACTTGAGAGGCAGGTGAGAAGGGGGAAAGACTCACTCCGAAAGGCAGTGAACACAGCTCAACATTAGCAACATGACCTTGAACATTTTTATAATCCACACAAAATTTTCTCAATTTTCACTTACAAACCACACTAATTGACACTGTTTCACAGCACTACAATATTCAATTTTATGAATATCTATTCACACAATGCCCACATGTAATCATCTTGACTAAGAACTAGTTTTCTTACTTACATTAAGTACCAAAGATTATCCAGAGCAGTTAGATAAAAGCAACAAGAATGTAATATTAAAATTTAGGGAGTTCTTAGGCAAAAAGTCCGTAAACTTTAAGACTATTTAAATTTGTCCGTAAACTATTTTCGTACCTATCGGTGCGACTGATCTACACTAAAACGCATTATTATGGGACTTTATTTAAATTACCTCCAATCTATTACTACGGTTAAGTGGCATATTAATGTGTTTTAGTAGATCAGTGGCACCGTAGGTACGAAAATAGTTTACGGACAACTTTAAATAAAGTCCAATGTTTAGGGACTTTTTGGCTAAGAACTCAAAATTTAGGAAGGAATCAATTTTAACAAGTTGTAAATATATAGCACTGTTATTGAACCTGGAAAATAATATCATAAAAGCTTCATAAGGACTGATATATACAATCTGAAAGTCTGAAGCCACTTAAATAATACAACAAACATTGTGCAAAACATATTGCTCAGTGTGCCAACCTGCTCAGCATAGACAAACTTCCTATTAGGATTGCGCCGCAATGCTTCAACGACTGAATCCAGCACATTCTCAACACAAGCATCCTGCATATTGAAAGCAAATTAAGAATATGTGCAACGCTTCCTGCGGGCAAAACCTATTGAATGCCTGCTCCTCACACACAACCCCCCGAGAGAGAGAGAGAGAGAGAGAGAGAGAGAGAGAGAGGACGAAGTAGAAGCAAAAGAACATAAAGGGCCCCAATTTAGGCATCCATTTTCATAACCTGAATGGTGGTGTTTGAACCAACATAGTACTGATCAACTGTCTTCAACCATCCAACATCATCATGCGTATGCGCAACCAAATGAACATTCAGTTTGTCCTTGACAATGCCAGCACCAGTTTCATATTTGGTACAACACATTGACTCAAATGAAAGAAGAACGGCAAATATGAATGAGAAAACAGAGGCATCTACAGAAGACTTCCCCATACCCAGTATCAAACACTCCTCAGCTACCCTGTGCTCTTACCCCTAATTCATACAGTCAAAATAGAGAGTCAAAGAGAATAACTGAATAGGGAGAGGTAACAAACATATTTCAACATTAAAGTTTAGATGATAGTCTTCCTTCTTAGAGTCTCCTGATTACATACCTTGAATTTTCTTCAGAAGCTGGGGGGAACAGCTAAAGGAAAATGATGTTCAGGACTTAACAACAAGCACTATTCACACAAATAAGTGCCAGTTATGATCTCAACCCCCAAAATTGTACAGTTTCTCATTTTAAATGCTTTTGTAAAGTTGGATTGTTGTAGTGTGGACCCATGACTTGCCTAAAAACCCAAAGAAAAGACAACCATTTAATTTCTTATCTCATTGTATGTCTGTATGGATTTCAGCCAAAAAAATGGAAAATTAGGCAAGCCTGAGAAAGAAACTTAAATATGTCAAAGGCACACAGAGAAGGATAAGACACACATAGTCAACAAGAATATTAAATTTAATAGTGGTCTTTTCTTGGCTTTTCTAACCAGATTATGGGTCCACCTTACAATGTTCCTGCTTTACAATTTCAGTGTAATGAAAAACTATTGAAAACTGAACGCCACACAGCTAAAAGTGATGGACGCTCTTTGTCAGATGTGATATTGTTTGTAAGTGTCTTGATGATTATATTTTAAAATCATCACAAAAAATATCATGTTTGAGTTGTTTAGGTTCTTTTGTGGGTGTGTATATAGTTCGCTTTAGTTTTGAACACAGGATAACACATATCGAGCAACTCGAGGAATCAAGCTTTCCTTTTTAACCTAATATGTATGTCCAAATCCTCATGTTTCTAATGTACAAAACCATTTGCAGGAAATGCTACTAAGAGCATCTCCATCTCATAAATTTTTATTTTTGATCTTGGACAAGCGTAAACATTCCGCTCACCATAAGCACCACCAAGCTGGTTTATTCCCTTCCATTTGAGAACCTTCATTTTAAAGTCCTTTTTTTCTTAAATTTGGTATCAGAATTTTGAAAACTGAAATTTTATTAGGGAAAATTTTTTATACAACAATTACTATTAGGGAAAAAAATGGACTGTAAATTGGGAAATACCCAACAAATTGTCTAAATGAAACTTGTGCTAGTTTCACTTTTTAGAGAATCAGTAAAAACAAAAGCAACAAAGAAAGAAAAAAAGAAAAAGAAAAAGTAAAAGTAAAAGGATTCAGGTTAGAAAAAGAAAAAAGAAGAAAGAAAAAAGAAAAAGAATGTCCAGCACTGGAAAAAAAAAAAAAAAAGGGGAGGGGAAGATAAGAATACGTACGTTCCCATAAGATTTACTAATGAGCTTTTGAGGGATTTGTTTACAAGGTTTACTTATGAGCATTTCAAGGTTCCACCTTGTGTTTACTATTTTTTACTATTTTTTTCAAATCTTACTACTGTATTTCATAATTAATGAGTAAAAGGAAATCAGCCCAAAGTGAGAATTCTGATGCAACTCTTAAGTCTTCAGTTATTTGGTTTGCACTTTTAGTGCAATGAGTTTTCTTTTAGTACTCATTAGGGTGTCCTCATCATAATTGCGAACTCTGATGATGGGGGCGTGAAGATACCATCTTGCAAATACTCCGTCCTGGTTGTCCTCATCAGCATCGATGAGCAGGGGATGGTGACACCGCCATCAGCTGGGAAGAGTGAAGGAAGTAAAGCTGAGGTAGAAGAAGGGAGTGGATCAATGACAAGGAAGCTGAGCGCGGTCTTAGGCATATTTTTGCACAGTCCGTCATGTAAGGATTGTTTCCCGGCCACCTCTATGGGTCATCTCAAGTCTTAACATAGGAACAGTTCACAGCTTTACCCTTCTTGGTTCAGTAAAAAGACCATACACTTGAATAGGCGCAATTCTATTTGTTTACTCTTAAACACTGATCTCCATGAAGAAGTGCTTCTTGAGATCCACCGAAGACTCAGAAATTCTTCACTTCCATACAAGATACTCAATTATTCTACCCCCAAGACACAACATAAATACTGGAATTCAAACCTACTATGTAGGTTTGGGCACACTTTGGCTTCCCCAAATCCCATAATTAGCAAATCATACTTCCATCCTGAATACACAACATACTAAGCAATCGAAGCCCCTCCAAAACACATCAAAATTCCACCACTACCCAGAATCACAAATAGCCCACACTCAGGGAGGGAATGACATGATCAAATTACCAAAATTCAAGCAAAATCATGTACTCATAAAACATCAACAAATGAGGAAATCACATATTAACCCATGCAAGCCTGTGAATTCCATAACAACCTTCATAGGAAATCATTCCACACATGCAAACAAGTTCACAAAAATCCAAGATTATTACTTAACTACCCATCATCTGATCATTCATGAGAATGCAGTTCAAATGGAAGGAAAAAGCAGGGAGTGAATCTTAGACTCAATATGCGCTTCATGATCTTCAAGGCGAGAAGCAACGGCATCATTTTCCCAGCGGATGAGAGTGGGAACTCCCTTGAGCTGAAACCTCGAGTCCACCCGCCATGGATGCTGGGGTTCCTCCAGGTGGGTCGGTCACCCACATAAGCTTTCAACAGCGCCACTCTCTCTCCAGATTCTTCGAGCTTCTTGTATATCACTGGCTCAGCTCTCACGCAATCTGGGCACCAACTGAGAGAAGTCGAGGGGTCCTTGTCGGCTAAGAAGAGGATGAGATTGGCTTTGTGGCTCGGGGCATCACTGCGAAACTTGGCGAATGCATCATCGAAGGTGGATAGCGTCGCTTCCATGAACTTCACCGCCATCTTTTCCCTTGAGATTGAAATTGAGATTCCCCCAATTCTGGAACTACTAGGGTTTATTTGGGTATAAATTATAATACATTTATCTAAAGAGCTTAAAATTGAGAATATTGACCTAAAAATTATTCTTAGTAATCAATTGATGATGTTACTACTAATCACGGATTTATGCCCAATAAAGCAGCAAACACTTTATGAAAAATTGTAATGTAAAGAGAAAAATAACAAGCAGGCGCCCGTGGCCTAATGGATAAGGCGTCTGACTTCTAATCAGACGATTGTGGGTTCGAGTCCCACCGGGCGTGTCTAATCTTAATTTTTGGTAGATTTTTTCTCAACGATTTTGTAATTCAATGTCAATTTTCTATTCTCTGATTTTTTAATCTCTGGATCTTATATATATATATAAGAAAAACAAATAAAAGCAGAGTACGAAGTGCAACAACAACACTACTTACACTTAAAGGTATATATCATTATGATTTAGAAACAATAAAAACCCCCGAAATACGATGTACGGATTATCAATGTGTCACGAGTTGCTCCGAAATATTTCGAAGTTCTCTAAATTTCTCTTTACTATTCCATAATCTTTTATAAAGTTCTACACTATTATGGATACTTAGATATTAGTGTGGATTCTAGATAATAAATTTAAACTGTAGGATTAAATAGATCTCCACCATATATTGAGGATGTGGACAAGTATAAATACCTCCAAAGGTTCATTTGTAATAATCACCCACGAGATCCGATAGAGGATCGAGTAAAGTTTGTTAACGCCGCATGCGAGTTAAATTTAGGTGAATTATTGTCGCATAACATATGATATATAATCATCCAGTCCCCAAAATACAATTTATTTTAATCTAATAACTTTTATTTATATGTGGAAAAGTTGGGTAGCGGCGGCTTCTATGAGTGCCCTTCATTGAGTTTTTTTAAAAAATAATAATTTTGATGGTAAATTACTAAAACAAATGGCAACAAATGAAACAATGTTTAAACGAGCAATTTGATTCAAAGATAAAGAGGGACAATCATATCATATCATTTCAAGGACGAAAATTTGAGAGATTAAACTTAGATAAAAATTGATCATGTTGATTAAAATTTGATCCACAACTTAGGAAAACATTTAGAACTATTACATGCAGTCTGGATATCGGAGGCAAACATTGGGCTGCTAGCAACGTCTACGGATTCAAATTTGATTTGAGAGATGCTCTGGATGGTTCGTTCAACAGTACAGACCATAAATGCAAGACCACTTCTTAGACATGAGAAAACATGAAGCTAGTGCTTCAGAACCAGCTAATTGTCCATGATCACTTCCACTGGTCACAACCTACTTGGCAGGATTTGGTAGAACAAGGCACTTGAAAGAGAAAAGCATCACTTCTTCTCCTCCTCGCTGGATGGCTTTTCGTCATCCTTCTTCTGCTACAAGGATCAAAACAAGAAGTGTCAGTAAGCTCTCAGCGTCACTAAACTTGTCATAATTAGCAAAGAAACTGCAGGATAGAGGATTCGGAGAATTGATTGTGTCCATAATGCCAGCGGCAACCAACAATTCAAGCTTGCAAGTATGAAAGCAACCATCACTAGATCAAAGCAATTATGCAAGCCTACATTCAATATCAAATCAGACGCTGCCTTCTCTCACAAGTTCACAACGTGGACCTATTAGACCCGAATTTTCAAGGCACGTAAATTGACCTATTCCTACTTCCAACATAACAAAGGATATGAGGAGAGAAGAATGGGGTGACCATGCATAAATGATCAACGGCTCATAACAACATCTTCATGCATGGCTGAAAGAATCCAAAAAATTCACACTATATCAGAGCCAAAGCATAAGTTCTAAAGGGACTAAGTCAACAATGGGAAACAAACATGGCAAAGTGTCCGTGAATGATATATTGTAAACAAGGACATTAGAAATAAAGCAAAGCAAAAATGTCATCATTTGTAAAGAAAACATTGCTAATAGCAAGACTGTCAAACAATGCATGTGAGAAGAAATTAAAGAATATCGCTTTAACTCCAAATTACCAGTATCCAATTGAAAAAAAAAAATCAAAAAAAGCACTCAGCAGTATTTAGAGCACATTGGAAAATTGGCCAAGATGGGCCGGAAAAAGATGAGTTATCGAACAAACATAATGACACAGCAAACGGTGGATATTAAAGAAACACACCTCAGATTGATTTTGCACGGAGGCCAGCAATTCTTTCACTGCAGGATCATTTGGGTCGACTCCCTCAATCTATGAAAAGTAATAAAATAGATATTGTTTAAAGCAGATGTACTAAGTATTGGAACTAAAAATATAAATAAGGAATCAGCAAGAACTTAAACTCTAGTAAGCCCGTTCTCACTCTTTTTACCGTTCGCACAATAGGAAAGTTAGACAACGTACCGAAGAAATGACTGAAGTCAAAAAAGATGGGTCTGCCAACAATTTGCTCATATCTGTCTGATTTGAGTCACTGGAAGACTCTTTCATGCTATCTTGTACAGAGAGTTGGAGAGCTGCATGTCAAAGGAGAACAGTTAAAACAGGATACAATCATGCACAACAAAGTAAGCATGATAAATTAAGTCCAGGATACAAGGCATAACCACATCTTTTGGGGGTTGGGGCGATGGAGAAGCAACTTCAAACATCACTACAACGACATTTACGAAGAGAAAAATAACGTGCAGAATATAACAGATGCCACATAGTTGGTTGAAACTTGCAAGATATAGATAACCTACTAATCTTTGAAATAGACGCTCTGACTCGGAGTATCAACAACTTGGATCACAAGAATTAAATCAGTAAGGCACCAGGAGAGCCACCATTTGATTTTTAAAGGCAGGAAAGAGAACACTAATCTAAAAGGCCGTGCACCAGTTTGTTCCTGATCAGAAAGTTTTTATTTTCTGATTCTGTTGCTTGAGTCGATTTTGCTGCATGTTTCTAGGGTTGTTTAGAGTCTAGGATAATTTTTGTGGAATTTTATAGAATTTTCAGAATTTTTTTAATTTTCAGAAGTAGTTAGGTGCAGTTTTTATTTTTTTTAGTATTTTTCTGTTTTAATTTTCTGCAGTAATTAGATCAGAAAATTTGAGAAAAATTTTGTGTTTATCCGTGGATTTTTCCTGAATTTTTGGCTTATATTTTTCTGATTTTAGTTATTGTTTCTATTAGTTTGTTTTTCTATTTTGTTTATTGTGTTTTAGTTTTGTTTTTGTTTTTCTTGTTTTGATAAAAAAAAAAAAAATCAGAAAAACAAAAGACCAAAAATATATATGTGGGGTTGTTTAATGCATGAGCTATTAGGTTAGGGACCTAAAAAGATTCGTTAGGATTGAACTTCCAATTGAAACGGACCCGAACCTAAATTAGAGAAAATGAAAATGAGTACTGAATAGAAAACTGTCACGACAGCAAGAAGCCTGATGTTCACAGAGCAAACCCGCTTTATCCACCATAAGGGAAGGCCACTGATTATTCAAAATTCTCACAAAGAAGAAGTCATTTCATAAAGGAAGCAGGAGAAACTAACCGAGCTGCAAATCCTGGTCATCCACTGCTGCATCTGGCATATCTGTATCATGCACATTAGCAGTAGAGACAGGCTCATCCATTGACATTGCCAAAGCCTGCTGCAAAAGAGCATTCTCATCGTCCTATAAAAGTTACAGGTTAGAAATCCAGAAGACAGCCGAATAGGAGCCTAAGAGGTTAGCCATGTCAGTAATGAACCCCAAAAAATGCATGACAAATGCTGGACATACATATAAACCAAAGAAAAGGCGTTTCGTTCATGCATATCCCAGCCAATTATGATTTACCGAGATCCTCGAAAGAAACTTCAATCCTTTAAACTCGACCCCCCCAACAACACACACACACAGAGACCTTTATGCTTTTAAAAAGGGATTTGCAACTCTAAAATTATTAAATAAAAAAGAAAAAATCAAAGGAAAACCTCAAATACACAAATGCCAAAAATATACACCCAAAGTTATACTATAGCAAGCAGATATCTACCATCATGTCATTTGTCTTATCAGCGTTAATTTCTCCCATAACTCCCTCCAGAGAGCTTGACTGTTGCTCCCCTCCTTTTTCTTGTGTAGAAGCTTCTTCTGCAGCCCTTTTGCAGCTGCTTCTTGCCTTGCCCTCTCTTCTTCCATTGAAACTCTCAAAGCAAGAGCAAGCTCAGGATCAAGATTTGGATCCACGCCGAATTCAAATCCAGTAACACCACCAGCTGTGGCTGCAGCAGCAGCTGCAGCAAAACCACTTCCTTCCCCATCTCCAGTAAAAATTGGGGTACTGCCAAATAAGAGGTCTATGAATCAAGATCTACGATAATAAAAGAAACTGTATAATGAAGACAGATAAGACAGTCTCATTAAGTCTCAACACACACCTTATCAGAACATCAGAAAGGGCATTGGGACCTGGAGGTACACGCACGATATGGCTGGACTCATTGTTATTTACGGCAGCTACTAAGGCCTCAAGTTTATCTGACTTGCACTCCTCATCTTCACCAAAATCAACCACATCAAGGGCCACACTGTTCTTTTTAGCTTCCGTCCAATTATCTCTAGGACCTTTTTGTCATGTTTAACAGGACTGACAGTGCGAGAAGATAATAAGATTAAAAGATGCAAAACTAGAGTGCCACAGAAAAGTTAAAGGATATATAAGAACAAAATGCCTACCTTCCAGCAAACACTATAATTCTTTGTTGCTGGTTTTTGTTTTGACGATGTTTAAGAGCCAACTGTGCCACCTGGATTGCAGCTGCCAGATTCGCTTCACCGCCCACTTCTAAGCCTGAAACCAAAAGACAAACATTGAAAATGTAGTATAGTCAACAGGAATAAGACTATAACGAGAAATCAATCCTTTGCTTGTACTCTGTATTCCAATTTGTACTCTAGTGTGCACATCTCTTGAGAAGCACACACATCATTTCATCTGTTCACTCACCCAACTAAGAGCCTAAGATTCACAAAGAATGCACAAAAGAAGCCTAGATACCAGTGCCAATCTCATTGACAGACAGGTGCATTCATCCACCAAAAGCAGTGTGCCAACTATCACATTGAATACCTCTACGATTAAATCTCATCTAGGCTAGCAAAACAAAACTAATCGTTCACAAACCATCTACATTACAATAAAACTACAAGCCAGATAAACCATCAAATCTAATCATAAAACTATACTCAAAGGGCCCCTGATAAAACTTCCACAAGACATATATATATCAAAAAAAGGAAACAAGGGAATCAACTGAATTCAATAGAAACCGATAGGAAAAACTAACCATGCATGCAACCCAGAATTTTGCCAAGGTCACTAGTGGGAGTAACCAAAACACGAACACCTTTCCCAGACATTGTCAGAATTCCCACTGTGTTCTCCGGATTAGACTGTCCCACAAGCCCAAATAGAGTTACAAATTAAAACCCTATCCAGTACTATGAATAACTAGCTTTTTTAACCAACTAAACAACGAAAATGTGAGATAAACGCAATCAAATTGGCAAAAGGAAAGAAAAAAGGAATTCCTCCAAATAATCTACCGCGAGTTAGGGTTTTATGAGGCACCTGAGTCTTAGCACCGCAAATGAGATTGATAGCATCTGCTTGAGCCTGAAATCGATTGGAGGGGTAGTCGCCATTGCGCATCCAATCAGAATTATCGATGCAGATCATAGTCGCCTGAATTATGAGAAGACAGAGAGCACCACAAAAGACGAAACAAGCACAAGAAAGTTAGCTAAGACGGAGATCAAAAGAACCCTAATTTAGAAGAAGTTGGAGAGGGAGAGAGTCAGAAACAGTGGAGCAGACCTCGAGCACCATGATTGAGGGTGGAGAGAGAAAATCCACGCAACTGGGAGAGACGATTAACGAACAATCGAGTGCGCTGTGTTTCTTGCCCAAGACGGAAGAATTTTAATGGAGTTCCTTTCTCAGTCTCGTAGAAGAAGGTCACGCCACGCCTCAATCGAAATTGAAAAATAAAAAATAAAAAATAATAATACTAATTAATTGGTTTCTTTTTGGACCAAGGCCCCTCCGGGTAGGGGTAATAAGGTATGGGCCCTGGTTCAGCTGTCCAGGCCCAGCGGTGACAGAACATCGTAATCCATTGAGTTTTTTTTTTTTTCAGATAAGCCACGAAGGCAATACGAGATTGGAGGGGATCAAATATGAGATCTAATGTAACTAAAAATTAGGTCTTGTTTAGCAAAATGAGTTGTTTGAGTAGCAAATAATTGTTTGTATAACGAATAACTATTTAAGTATCCGATAACCTGTTAGATTTTAGCTATTAACGGATAGTTATTCAATTGAGCGGTTGAATAAATATGTTCGGTAAATTTAGTGTTAAGTTAGCTTATTATTGTAAATTGACATAAAAGAATATAAATAAATACCAAAAAATAATGTGATTGCCATAATGGTAACCATAATAACTCCCTTAATATAAACCTTACATTTGTCATAATTTAATCTCATCCGTTAATTTATTTACATTTAATTTAAATTAAAATCTCATTTTACATCATTTATAAAATATAATAAATGAATAAAAAGTATTTTTTTAGGACATGTTTGGATTTCCACGTATTGCATTCATTTGATTCAAACCGAAAAAGGAAATCAAATAACTTTCATTAGCCCCTTCCCCCGGATGGTTTTCAGGTGACCTCCATTGTTTCCGACAATTGATGATCGACCCAATTATCAAGATTATTGATTTGTAGTCTCTTGTTTTCAATCTTTGTTGATCTTTTTGTCCATGAAATAGTTATTTTTAGTTCTTTCTTTGATTTAAGTTAGGGTTTTGTTGTTGGCTTCATATTGGAGAAGAAGATAAATGCTTTTTGGATGGAACTATATACATCAAAGTTAATTAGTAGAAGAAGATTTTGATCGTTTTCCTAATAATCATTTGGGTTTGCTTCTGGTTGAGGTTTGGTTGCTTGAATGAATCTCAATTGTTATATGTTTTACAGTTTTACTTTTTGTCAATGCTCAGACAATGGGTTCTCAAATTGAACAATAATAGCATGGAGAAGGAGGAAGGAGATGATGAGGGAGTGTTAGAATTATCAAAATCATATTGTACGTTGTCGAGAAAATGGCTCGAAAAGAATTGATGTGCCGGAAAAAATAGTGTTTGCCGGAAGAACTAAGGTAACCGATAGGAATGCGATAACTTGGACGAACAAGTGTGAAGGAAGGGGAAAGGAGGGCGATGGCAATTATTAATTGTTTTGTAGTTTGTGTTGAGTTTGAAGGACAATTTTGTAGCCAAACACTAATTAAAAAAAGTAATAAATTTCTCCTCATTTATTAAAATTTTATAAGTCTATAAGAAATTTTTTTAATTAAATCACAAATTATAAATTTTAACGATTGAGATTAAATCATGACATACGTACGTACATAATTGCGGGATTATGGTGGTTTCCATGGTTACCATTTTTTGGCAACCACTATACCTACGAGTCTAAATAATTTACCAAATATAAATTAATAAATGGATGTTTTGTCGTAAAAATATGAAACACCACTTTTAAATGTAAAAAACTAACTTTTTAGCTTTTAAACACTCCTTAAAACATTATAAACTATTACAAACGTAAGTTGCACTATCTTCACGAATACTATTTTTTTGTTTATTAATATTTTGACTTGGTCAAAACATAGAACGTTACTCTAAATACTATTACCTAACAGGGTGTTTAATCTTACCCACTGTGTTAAGACCTAATTGGTAATAATCTATTGGTATTTGGTACACAAAAGAATTTTGTATTTTTTTGTACTTTTTAAAGATAATATAACAATTTCATCAATACCTAATTGGTAATAATCTATCGGTATTGGTACACAAAAGAATTTTGTATTTTTTGTACTTTTTAAAGACAAATATAACAACTTCATCAATGAATTAAATGATGGTATTTATAATAATTTTATATAAATAATTATAAATTTAAAATACAAAAATAAATTTTAACTTTAAAGTTACTGATACAAATTCTTCACATTCGATGCAGAATTTCTGATAATCTTCTCATGAATTATTATGTATTACTCAACATCTTTACTATTGATTGGAAAATTTATAATGTGTGTTATAGTGACACAAAAATTAATTTTCATCAACGTCTTGAATTACACCAATTAATCACAGCTCTCGTATAAAAAGATACAAACAATCTCATCAAAAGGATAGAAAAAAATCTTACAAAAGAAGAGACATACTTTTTATATAATTGGTGTAGAAATTGGGCTTATCATGTGCAAAATTATCAATGGCAGCCCTTCTAACACAAAGAAAAGTTGGAGGATAAGGTTATGTGAAAAACTACAATAGTCTTTTTTGTTTTCACATTCATAAATATAGATAGTCTTAGAAGTGCATAAAATTGTACTTAACCTATTTCAATTATTTTCTATATGAATTTCACTTGTGTTATATATATTACCGAGTCGCTAAATGCTTTTAGTACTTGGAGTAGTTATTATTATAAACATGAATTTCGATTCCATCTTCATCCGTCTTTTTATACCGCTCTTTATATCAAAGAAAGAGAAAAAAAAAGGCATGTATATTAAAAACATCATACATATCACACATTTATAAGATCATAACCTTTTATTAAAAATCTTACACCCCTGAAAATATGTCATTTTTTAATGAAACATTAAAAATACACGTCAAATATAAATACAATGTAACTTAACCAGAACGTCAATCATATACATCTAAAAATACCTATTTTTTATACATATATTAATATATGTTTGGAGGAATGAAAAAAAATAAGGGATTGACATTACAGCTCTAGTATAAGCCCGAGGCACATAATTTGACCCTTCAAAATAGAAAGTGGAATATAGCCGTGGCCCTTGACACACTTTCATAGCTCTGCTTCGGATTCGTTCACAGAAAGCTCATTCTCTCTCCAGGCATTGTATCCGCCTCCCATGTTGGTTACGTGCTTGAAACCCTGTGCAATTAATTATTAGTTATCATATCAACATGAGCCGTCTTAATTAATTATGTTAACAAATATACTTTATTCTCATAATCTTTATAGCATCTATGGGTATGAGTGGGAGAATGAGTTTAACCTTACTCTACATTACGTCCAAGTTCGGAATTCAAACTTGAATGAGTTTAACCTTATCCAAATAGTGTCCAACTACATCCACGACATCGATAACCATAAAAAATGTTTATAACTCGATTCTATATAAATTGTATGGGATCACTTATTTCTTAACGTATTAGGTTGTCAGTAATAATCACAACAATGTTTAATACACTATACTTACTTTCATTGTTTAGCTGAGCGGATGACAACACCAGTAAGTAACGGTGCTTTTATATCTTCTTTTTGAACTTTAGCCAATTAATAATCGAAAATAAAGGGGCTGCTATTTCTTTTCTTTTTTTTTTTAAAAAAATGGATTTACGCCATTGAGCTTGACATCAAAGTCACGTAATATACACTTACAGCGTTGAGGAGGTCCGTGGTGGCGCTGAAGGATCTGACTCCACTTTGACACCCCTTCACCACAGTAATTACTTGATTAATTGATTATTAATCAACTAATTAGCACTTTTCAGGACGAGTAATGATCTAAAATGGAAATATATTTTATTTTTGGAAAAAAACGGTAACAATAATTTGTAATACAGTTACAAGATTAATGAAATCCAAAAAAAAAAAAAAAAAAAGGCGCGGGAAACTAATTTTTACCACAACAATATGGTCATCCTTGCCACAAACAGATGAAACTTGCTCTACAAAATTGGGGTTCTTCAACCTCCCTGAAATTCGCCCCCAATTGCAGAGGAGAGAGAGCCAAAAATTGATCAAAATTCAAACCTCAATCAATGAATCAGATCAAGCAATCCATCGTTCATGTATATGAAAGAGAGAGAGAGAGGATTTGCCTTGAGGAGTGAAAAACATGTAAGGAATGTTGAAGCAATTATCTACATCTACATGCCCCTTCTTGAATTCTTCCTCTGTCCTGTCATCCATTTCCCCAATCGAGAGATCAGCGGACAAATTTCACAGGAGCCCTAAAACGAAACTCGATTGACGAAAGGAGGAGCATAATTGAGCTGAATTACCTGACATCGATATATCGATGGCCGGAATTGAGGAGAGCTTTAGCGGCGTGGACTTCGACGGTGACGATCTGAGGCTCCTCCGATCTGCATAATGCAAGTAGACAGAGGAAAGAAATAGCAAACACAACCAAAGATGAAGTCGCCATTAGAGTTGATGAAAATTGGTTTGAGTTATGAGTGACAATCAGGGCGGAAAGAAAATTACCTCTCATTTATAGTGCCCATGACCTAGAAATCAATGGTGGTAAAGAAACAAATCAGGGTACTGAAAATTTCTGGGGAAGAGAAAAGAGAGATTGGAGTTGATGGTTATTGATTGAAGTTGGGGAGCTCACAGGAATGAGGAAACGATGAAGAGTTGAATAATATAGCCTCATGTTTACGAACAAAGCACTGTGGGCTACTACACGTCTCCTTGATAAAAGAATATTATCCCTCGTCCTAACTCCCCTCTCCCAAGCCCTACATAACTTGATTATGAGTATTTTCTTTATGTCCAATCATGTTTTCTCACCAAAATGGTTCAACACTTCAATATTTGATCATCAATTTGGAGTTAAAGTAGTTTAATTGATCAATTTTTATAATTAATTATAAGCTTTTAAAGAAGGAAGGTAAGCGATGTAATACGCGGGATGTTCACTTTGAAAAGTAGATTTATTTGTGTCGATAATGTATACGATCGAGTATTTACGAGACCTCGTAACAATTGTAGGTAACTTCTAATTTAAAATTTTACTCGTAATTTTGTTGTTTTATTATGAAAATCAAGCTATTGCAATTTTTATACCTCTTCCATCAAAAATTTTCACAATCCAAACATTCAGCTTTTTGACCCAAACAACTAAACTCGACTCCTCAAAACCAACCCATGTTCTAAACAATTTATTTGATGAAATTTAAAAAGTTGCTATCAATGATAAAATTATCAACAATGATTTAAGACTTTTTAAAGTTTGTTCATCTAAACAGGTATGAGATTTATTATATTGTCTTAATACTTATCACATATGACTAACTTTTATGGCGTCCTATTGTTCATAAATACACTTATTACTTCTTTAAACAAATTGTTACAATTTCGACAACTCATGTTATAATCTTCAATACTACTGCGAACAGTCCAAGATTCTAGATAACCTCATCATAGCTTACAAGATGCATTATAAGTTTTTGATATTTCATCTTTGTATAACTTGTCGAGAGGTGAGTGACCATTTCCACCCTTCCCCTCCCCGGTTCAATTATGAGGGGTACAAATTCATGTTGAGGAACTTGTGTGGTGGTAATAACGGACTTGATATTTCCTCTCTCAATCCGATAAGTCCTTTAAACTTTTCACGAGACAGGAGCTCAAGATGATAAGTTTGCTTATCGATAAAAGAAAAACTTGTTTTCAACTCTAATTTTGTTTGGAATGGGTTGGCCAAGGGTTTGCCCCATAAATAAACTCTATTCAATTTACTTATTCCTGCCTGATTCGGTCCAAACTCCAATGCTCTGGTCATTTCATTCAATCGGGCTCGGGTCGGGCAACTTCACTCCCGCTTTTCCCTCCTCAACTGGGCAGCTCCTCTTCAGTCTTCCCGAGTTCCCTCCCTCCGTTCTCTCTCCTACCTAGAACTCTGCAGCTTCGCATCAAAACCCTAGTTCATCTACGAATTCAACATCGAACTGTCGAATCCGTCTTCCTAAAATTATGAGCGCCGAAACTACGAATTTTCTGCTCCCAGATGCATTTGTCGATTTCCTGAACGAGCATGGCTTGGACCCTTCAATTTACACAAGTGCTGATTCTATCCCGCGTTATATTAGGTAATTTGTCTCAAATTATGCTTTTGAATTCAGATTTCACGCTTTTCAATTCAGAATTTTTGACAAAATTTGATGTAAGTTGTTTGATTGATTCAAACGGGAATTAGGTTCATACAGGAAGTATAACGTTCTGAATTGATACACTCTCTGAATTAGGTTTTACTTGTTTTGGCATTCAAATCGTATATGAAATTGCGCGTATTTTGATTCTGAAAGGTTGAAGCCTGGATGTGAGTCTCAAATTGAGGAGATTGAAGATGAGATTGGATGCAAGTTGACTCAAGTGACGTGGTTGTCAAACTTTTATTCTCTCTCATCTCATGTTCAGATTGCCAACTGTATGGCCTACCGGGAAGGCAAGGTGATTGGCTTAGAGCATCGTAGTTTAATGCACTTGATTCATCCATATTCTCGAATAAGAAGCTGGTTTGAACTGTTTCGTATAGAGGCATTCAAGTACACTTTTGGATATATATTGTACTAATTGAAATGTCGTGGTCGTTGTGAATTGATTTTGCTTTCACTTTGGCTCTAACATTGCAACAATTATTCGCGAACGATTTTCTAGAACATAATGTAGCTGGAGCCTCGCGCACTACGAGGTGAATTGTTCATCGTTTCCCTTTATATTGGTCGGTCATTGGAAAAACTGGACCATTTATATAAATTGGTTGAAGGGAGGTAAATGAAATTTAGGGTCAAGTTGAATAGGAGGTGATAAATGATATCAATTACTTCAGCTGCTTCTTAGTTACTAATAATTAGATTATGTAATAGCTTCTGATTTATGAAGGTTGAGGCGATAATCACATGTACCACAAACAATTATTGCAGATTAGTACTGTAGTTTATAAACCCTGTGAGTCCTTGTGTTTCCTGAAATCAGTGATGGGAAACACTTGATTTCTGAATGCTAAAATAAGAAATTTGTCTAAGTTGTAATGTTGTCGGTGGGAAATGGCATATCTTCTGATAGCTTTTGATGCAATGCTTTTGTTTGCCTTTCTTAGGTGTATGGAATTGATGCTGCATCAGGAGCTGCTGTCAGTGCATTGAACATCTCACCTGGGGACCATGTCCTTGATCTTTGTGCTGCTCCTGGTATCCACATATCCTTGAGCAATCGATTCAAGACTGTTTTAGATATTGATGAATTTTAGTTAAGCACTTAACCTTTGATTAAATATAGAAATAATAAATTATCAATGTTGAGAAAGGCAAAATCCATGTTTTTATGTTACATGAGGCACTATATGTGGATACCATATTGCTCAAACTTGGCCTTTTATCCTGCCTTCTATTCGCAGGTGCTAAGCTTTGCATGATGTTGGATCTTCTCCGTGATTCAGGCTCTGTTACTGGTGTTGATGTTGCTAGACATCGTCTAGCAGCGTGTAGAACTATGGTGCAGAAGTATGCCTCGGGTGATCGTTGTCGGCTCTTTGTTGCTGATGGAGCTACCTTCTCTTTGATGCCAACCAGAGTTAGTACTGATTTAAAATTTTGTAAGCATGATGAACATGGTGGTAGCATTCCTTGGGTTGGAAACTTATATTGTATGTGTCATTGAATAGTCTAGTTTAAACTGGTTATGTTCTGTATTCAGCTGATGAATCTACATCAGAAAAAAAGCAGACGTGTTCAAGGAATGGACTTCCAAGAGGCCATGGAAAGAAAGGAGACGAGCCGCAAAGGCGAGGAAAACTAATTCTTTGGAGTTAGCCTCACAGAGCTCTGATCCAGAGCTGATTTTTTATGGTCAGCATTCAGGGGTTATCGGCTGCTCTAAAGATGAATTATATCGAACAGTCAATGACGATCAGTTGTCCAGTTTTGGTTACGACAAGGTAATGCATCGTCCTCCTTGGTCACACTCAACTTGTGGTCGATCCAGCATCGTATAATGGCTTGTTAGATGTGTAATATCTGCTTATCTACCCTTCAGTTAGTCTGGTTAATGCTTGTGAAGTTTGAGGAACTTGTCTATGAGGAGAATGTTATGTCAACTTTCTCCTTTGCATCCTTCATTTTCCCTCTGTGTTTAGGGAGTTTGTGGTATTTGCTGCAACAAATTGGTAGAAGTTAGAGATTGGCGGCTATTATCGTGGTTGCCTCCAATGTTGCACTATGTTTTGTTTCTTCTCACCTGGCCATCCTGTTCACTGGGACCTTTCTTGTCGGATGATGAGGGCTTTCTGAGGTGTTCTTGTTGTCTATCTTTTCATGCTTTCAAGGCTTTACCAAACCCAATTCTATTTGGTGTTTTCGTGTTTATTGTAGGTCTTGTCTGTTTGGATATCATTATTGGGATTCTTCATACCACTTCAGGCAATCGTATCGTTGTTAAAGGAGTGCTATTATTTTGCATCCCTTTGCCCATTGTTTTCTGTTTCTTTGTTGTGATCTGCTTCAGTTTTGTTGGTTCTTTGACTCAGGGTTTTTTACTCAAATGAAAGCAGGTCCTTGTGGATGCAGAGTGTACTCATGACGGGTCAATAAGGCATGTTCAGAAATTCGAACACTGGGGCTGGCAAACGCTTCAGCGTCGTGTACTGGATGCAGAGCGAACTGATGACTTGACAAATCTCCAGGTAATCAGAGTGCTGAGATTCTGTTGCTGATCATTCTAATCATTTTCTGATTACTCTTAAGTGATGTATAATTTTGTGTGTTATTAGCCTTTAGATGTGTGGGGGATTGTCGGATATCGTAAAATTTAACTATGTGCAAATAATGGTGCAAGTTTCACAACTTTCGTGCTGGAAGCTGAGGTGGATTATGTTTCTTTCTTACATGCTCAGCAAATTTATTATCTATTTTCTTCATGTATACTGTTCAATTGGTGGTTGGAGTGGACCCTGATTCATGCTGGATACAGCAAGAATAGTGTTCATGCATGAGCTTGAACTGGGAAGCCCCTCCCCTTTCTGTTGTAGAACTCCATGATGTTTGTTAGTTTTGGATGTTGTGATGCTGTGGTTGGTTTGGGGTCTTTGATTTTTTTTTCCTTGTGTATGCTTGGTGTGTAGTTCTGAGGCCTCTGATTGAAACAGTTTCCTTGTCTCAGTTTCGGCTATTGACTAATGGTTTTCGATTGCTAAAAACCGGAGGCTCACTCATCTATAGTACTTGCAGGTAATCTTGTTGAGTTTTCTTTCTCAACTATTATCCCTATGTATAAATAGAAATATATACACATTATCCTTCGATGCAGCTTGACAGTTACCCAAAATGAAGCGGTGGTTGAGAGGTTCCTGACAGAGAATTCATCTGCCGGTGAGCTCCTTGTAATACCTGATTGTATACATACTGACATTTGTACATGCATAGATACATGGGCTTCTACATCCACAATGCATACTGGTTTATCTAGGTTTTATTCTCTTTAGCTTAATTAATACAGATTCCACATTTGTCAAAATTCCAGATTTCAGATGTATCAGGATTTGAGATTTTGCATAATCTCATCCATTATGTAGATTTATTGACATTTTGAGTTCCAGATATTATTCTTCAGATCTTTGAAAAAACAAAATAGGAGATTCATATAGGATCTTGCTTATATGCATTTGGAAGATAATCCATTTTGGAGAGAATCTTCACGAAACAAAACAGGAGATCCACATAGGCTCTTCTTTGTATGCATTTGGAAGAGAGAAATTTCACCTAATTCGTAACAAATATTGTCTATGAGAATCCTGCTATATGCAGTCTGCTCATTGCCCTCAACTAGAACTAATAATTATGCTCGTAACCTGAATATGTTAAATGAATGGACGGTGGATAAATTTGGGGGTGGTTTGGTGGTTAAATTCAGGATAAATTTTCCTGTTATATAGCCTGGAGGATGTAGGATCATAATGATCTACTGATCTAGTCTTTGTATCATTTTGCTACTTCTTTGAAGCTTATTAGTAAAAATTGAATGGCAGGAGGATTTTTGTTCTTTGGCTTCTTTAAAAATGGTGAAAACTACCACCTGGGTTGCTTTATATTACTTGCTCATCCAGTTGATACCACTTCTATTGTTTCACCAGAACTGGTAGACATAGAAGCTTCCCAGACTTGGCCTTGCGAGAGTGGTCGGATACCAAAGACATTTCGTTTTGATCCCATAACATCCCAAACCAGCGGGCTCTTTGTTGCCAAGTTCACGAAGCTGTCCACCTAGTTTACTTGCATCTGTGTCCTTATAAAGTAAAGCTGTGTATCTCTCAGGCTGTGGAAGCCGATTCTTCCTAAACACATTCATCTGGGCTTTGATCTATGCAGTGGAACTCAGAAGCAGAGACATGACTTGCTACCTCAACGATGGTGAGATGATGGCAGTTTTATTGTCGAGTGGCTTAATCATACTCGTATTAACCCCCTCTGCCAGTTTCAAGTTACCCCTGTCCAACTTCTCTGGTTCAATTTTGTTTTTTTTTTTTGGATTTTTCCCTTAATTGGATTGTGTTTAGTTTGTGCCCTTGGATGGTGTACGTTTGGACAAATTTCCCCTCGGTTGAATTAATTAAGTTGAGAAATATATAACTTCCTACTTCGATCCGTCTTTATATTTGTAAATATTAAAGCTTGTTGTTGGGTGTATTAGCTAAATTTTTAATTTTTAGTGCTACCTCGAATCGAATTTTAGTAGCAAGATCAAGCTGATGATTTTGATCTTCAAGGCAAATAAGTTATTAAGTATGCTACTTTAGATATGCACCTGTGTGATCAATATATCATCTCCTTCGTCAATAATTTTCTTTTTAATATGAAATTAATAGGATGAATTTAAATTTAATTTGTAATTCTTAACATAAGATGTTCATTTATATTGCCTAACAAATAAAGAAATTACAGGTCTCGGACGGTCAATCGGCTTAACTAATAAAGTTGTCGAAAATTATTAGCAGAGACTTATTAAGATATGATTATCAGATAGTCAATTTATTTAACTAATAAAGATTTCTAATAGACAGTTCGGTCAACTAATAAGGATTTTGAAAGTTGTCTCATACATGAGGCTATCCACTTCATATGCAAGCACAAAAAAAAAAAAAAAAACAAAAACAAAAAAGGGCAAATTAGCTTGAGAAAGAGCAGTCCCTCCCTCCCATCCCATGGTTTCCCTCCCAGAGTCAAAGAAGCAGAGACCAAGATAATGGAGGAACAAGCGGAAGGTGCACAATTCCCAGTTCCAATCCCGAGGCCTTCAAGCTTGAGATGGAGAATTCTTCGTCAAGCCCTTCTTCGCTCTCGCAGATCAGGTCTTCTCTCTCTCCCTCCCTCGCCCTCCTTTGCGGTAATTCAGCTGTCGTAAGTTCTGACATTGAATAACCAATTGCAGACGAGAAATTGGAAGCAATGATGAATAAAGTTTCTAGGAAGGCGAAGCAGAGCTTCAATTTGATCCCTTGTCAACTAATGGACGTTGCCCATCATCAGCATCAGCATCATCATCATAACCGAGTTGAAAAAGATTCAGATTCTTCTTCAAATTCGAACAACTCTAGTGGGTTAAGCGATGTTTGCATTCGCTACACTTTGCCCACCGAAACTTCTCCACACCTCTTGCTTTTGTAAGTTTCCAATCGTACATTCCAGGAGTTGCCAAGTTGGGCAAGGTTAGATGGTTGATTGGATAATCATTTCTTTTGTGGGCATTAGGTTTTTTTGGTTTGATCGCTATCGAGGCAGGGCTATCTTTGGTGTATATTTTCTCTAGATATATTGCATTATCCCTGTTATCTTTGGTTACGGATTTGATTGAGGTGTGAAATTAGGACTTCAGATGGTAGGACTTTTGCTCTTGGAATTGTTGTTTTCAAGATTTTGGTTGTTGCTGTTAATGTAGCCTCTATCATCTTCCCTTTACTGAATACGAGTTCAGAAAATTCCATACCTATGATATTCTACCTCACTAGTCTCATACGTCCGCTTTCAGTCTAGTTGAAAAACTCACTCTAGGAGAACTTTTTTCCAGCTATATTATAGTGAATTAAAGCAAAATGTTGCACTAAATTGTCTTTTCACTTAAGAGTAGCTGTTAGCAAATGGCTTTTACATCGGATGGAATGGCAACAGCTGCTTTACACTTAGTCTATTTACTCGCCCATATCTAGCGACATGCTATTTCATTTGAAACAGAGATGAAAAGACAAAGGGAAAGTTTACCCTTGCTATTGTCACAATTTTAGAAGTTCATAACCATAATTTATTGCTTGAAAATTACTGTGGTAAGTTTCATGAAATAATTAGTCATATCCAACATGATTAGCAGTGTTCTTAATAGAATTTTTTACCCCATGTTTTGTGCTTCAGAATGTGATGGTTGTTCATCTGAATTTGGCAGCCAAAGGAGAGACAGCTGCACTAATATCAATGATTTTGAAATTTGCAACAAGTATGACATTGACAACACTGGCCTTGTGTGTAAGTTGATCATTGTCATTTATGTGTTCCTTTTGCAATTGAGATTGTCTTCTAGGTCAAGTGATCACCGTAGTCTCCATGTTATTGTAATGCTGGGATTTCTTACATAGTTGAGAG
Source organism: Talinum fruticosum (assembly GCA_021018815.1). Taxonomy (NCBI): domain Eukaryota; kingdom Viridiplantae; phylum Streptophyta; class Magnoliopsida; order Caryophyllales; family Talinaceae; genus Talinum; species Talinum fruticosum. The sequence goes on from JAITYX010000021.1 coordinate 1,469,438, forward strand.
AGGCTTTGGCTCTAGATCCTTGTCTTGTCGTATACCTAGTGGAAATGAGAGGGTAGGAAAGAGCCCTTTTTGGGGGTACGTACACGGTCCACTGCAGTTTTAATGAGACATTTGTGGTAGTCATATGATCCAATTTTTTTCGAAACTTGAGCTCAATAGTTACTTAATCCTCTTCTTTCCAATGAATAAAGCATTCATTGTGCTCAGATATCTTGTGACCTCCTAAAGGACTTTTTAGTTGGAGAATACGCATAAATATTTATCGAACAATGTGTTTACCCCAAATGAAGAATTACGGAGGTCAAATATAGAAGATGGCAGAAATGCAGTACAATTGAAAACTTGGACATTTTCGAACAGCATACGTAGTTCCTTCTCTCTTTCTCCTTCATTTAGAGGCTGAAAGTTTGTATTTTCATCCATCTGATTGTGCTTAAGAAGTTTGCCTTTGCAACATATTCATTAGAGGTTAATGTTTCTTCAGGTCCATGGCCTTCAGAGGAAGTCCTTTCTTATTATTCTTTGTTGCATGCAGACATGTTCAGGTATCGAATTCTATTTCCTTTGCCCTGCCTCCCTTTGTGTGCCACTGTTGTGGAGATTTGTTACTGACATCTAGGATGTTGTAGGATCATACATGGTTATCAGCAACTAGACTGTAAGGTTCTTGAGTAATATACTGGTGTCCTTGTGTTCTGTTTAGGTCTAAGAGAATTATTGAGCTAGGTGCAGGATATGGGTTGGCGGGATTAGTTATTGCGGCTGTCTCCGATGCTTCAGAAGTTGTCATATCAGATGGAAATCCGCAAGTGGTTGATTGTATCCTTTTGATGTGATAATTCCTAAGTTTCGTTTATCTTCTATTCATATGCAGGGAAACTTTATATGGTTAATCTCATTCATCATTTATCAGCTGTACGATATTCAAATTTATATGGTTAATCTCTCATTCATTATCTGTCTGCTGTAGCATATTCACTTGCCTTATCTTCTAATGTTAACTAAGGTTAAGGCCTTAAGGGTTTAAGGGATCACAGTGCCCGTAAACTTCAGTAATTCTACAACATCAAAAACCCAACTTCAGCAACTTCCTTACCCCGACAAGTAAATGGGCTGGAATAGTGAAGGATTATGGTAGTTTTAGGCATAGTTATACTGATATTTTTGGATAACAGTACAGCAAGCAATCCACTTGAGAAAGTAGAATGTAGAAGAACTAGAAATCTTCAATCATTTCTAATTACTAGTTTTGCCAATTTGAGTGGATCTCGGTCATGGAGACCATTAGAAGCCGTAGCCACCCTGATCCATATAAAATCCAAATAGCAAATTTCTACCAAAGTCCAGTGTTGTGGCTGAGAAATTGCTGAAAATGTCAGGGAATTCCTCTCTAACCTAAGGCACTAGATACTAGTCATAGCAAATTGGGGAGTCATCGTCCAGTTAGCCGCCTTGTATCTAGGAACTACTCATGGATCACCAGTATCATATAGAAATTAGAATTCATAGATTATTGCTCTTTTTGTGCATGTTAGTTTCTCCTTGTCTTTTCCTTTTTCCTTTTTAAATTTTTAGTTTTTCTTTTTTAGTTCTTGTACTCAAGCTTTTTCTTTTTTATCTCATAAGCTTAGTGCTCTCAGAAACTAGAACCGTTCTTTCAGAGATGAATGATTGTCCGGAAAAAGAGGTTATAAAAATTGGTGATTCTTAACAAGCAGATATCCGACAAAGCATAAGTGCCAATTCTGAAGCTTTCGGGGATACAATTGTTAAGCCCATGTTACTGCATTGGAATGAAGAAGAGTTCGCAACATCATCCCATATGTTTGATTTCATTGTTGCAAGTGACTGGTATGTATAGCAGTTCTTTTGATTAGCAAGATATGTAAAATGCACTATCTGTTTCCTCCCTGCGAAAAGCTTATTATCAGGCATTCCTGAGATAAGGCAATTGTATCTGCCCATGCACTTGCAATAAAATTCCGTGGCAATCTTCTTAGTCAGTCTATTTACTGCATTCCTTATTAGTTATTAATTTTTCCTCGTATGTTCCAACTATCTTGGCAGTACATTCTTCAAGGAGTTTCACAAAGGCCTAATGCGAATTGTGAATGCTTTATTAAAAGCCTCAGGCCCCTCTGAAGCTATATTCTTCAGCCCCAAAAGGGGTGACTCATTGGACAAGTTTCTGGAGGAGGTAAAGAATAGTGATTTGCATTTTAGCTTATCTGAGAATTATGATGAGAGAATTTGGAAGCGCCATCTGGAACTCTCAAAGGGCAATGAATCCTGGCCCAATTATGATGCAGACCACTGCTACCCTTTGCTGCTCAAAATTTCACGGTGAAGTTTCAAAAATTCATCCTTGATAACTATTTTTGCTTTTGTTTGCTTTGCTTATTTTTAATTGTTTTCCTTTTCTTTCAACTATTTTTTGGAGGGGGGACGAATCTGGACAAAGACTCTTCAATGGACTCTTTTGTAGGTTCTGTTATATCTTTTTCATAGGTGATTGGCTGAGTGTGGTGGGTTGCTAGTAACTGATTCTTGTTAAAAGCAGGCAGTCCCATGTGAGCTCAAGAGTTTCAGTATTGAGTCACTTTGTCTCTTTTAGGCTTTTAGCTATGGTCCTCAAAGATCCCAGATCATATTCATATGCCATCACCATTACTTTGTCAAGGCTGTCTCTAATTGTTGTCCCTAAGTTGCATATTGGTTAGGAGGGCAATCATTAGTTGTTCATTTGCCTTTCTATTTTAATATTCGCAGTGCACTAAAACTTTTTGACTCTGTAGAATATTCCTTATCTTCACATAAAAAAAATTGCAGATCAAAAGCCTTCCCATATGTCCGTCCATTGAGCAAAAAGTGAGTCTCCACTTAGTGACAATGTGAGAAGGAATATCAAAAAACAATTTCTGGTGGCCTTCAGATTGCCTGAACAATGACTTGTAATTTCACAAACTGTGCAGCTAGACTACCTGGTCCTGCCCCCAGTGTTGCAGTTCTGCAATTTACGTACTTTTTATCATTCCTCGCAAGTTTGTTCAGCTTGTGTAACTCCTTGGGTTCTGTGTTCATCTTATTATGAGTTTGTGATGGTTTTCTCCTTCAAAGGAAAAACACAGTGAAAGTGAATCATCTGGACTTTTTATCCTGAGGGAAAAGTTAGGTTGCTAATTTCCGTTCCTTTTTTGGTTACAATCTTGGTGGTGCCCATACACACTGGCAAGTTGGTAAAGAACCATTTCATCTCAACAAGGTCAGAAACTTCTTGTTGAAGCTTTGGAGGCCATTTGGTCGTTCGCAATGGTCTGCCTCAGTTCACACCCATTCCTTTATGCTATTTTCTGTTATTGGAAGATGATGGGCAACTTTTGGACTCCTTTTCCACCTTTATCTTTCTGATCGCTTATCAAGATAGCTTCATAACCTGTCCTTGTTGAAGTACAGTACCCTCGTGTTAATGCACCACGAAATACTTTTGGTCTATTCTTGTTGTGGAGTATACTTAATCGGACTATCTGCTTAACCCCAAAATATGTATCCATTTAAAGCAAGGCATTAGTTTGTGGGGTGCAACACTAGGTTTTATGTAATCCTTGTGCCTCATTTAGTTTAAACTTCAGTCAAATCATACTTGGCTGTGTGACAACGAGGCAACTGATATTGACAACCTGATTGTGCTGACTGTGCTCTCAAATGACCTGATTAGCTATTACCTTATCGTAGTCTGGTCAACCAGAATGTGAACACAGGGAGGGGGAGGGTTAGCCATTCTAGGTAAATATGATTTGAAATTGATCTGATGGAATTCTTCCACAATTGATCTGATGGAATGCTTGTATGTTAGACAGTTGAAACTCGTTTGATAATTGTGACACAGAAAAATATCAGAATATAAGGCCTCTCTGCTTGTACAGGTTAGGCTGGTTACATTTGGAATTTTAATTGCTTCAAACCTTACATCAATAGGATCCCAGCTGTTTGTAGCAAAGGAAATATCGAAGCCAGCCAAATGTTCTTTAAAGCATTGAAGTTGTGCTAACTTCTTTACAGGCGATGTGACTGTCAGATATTTTCACGCTGATCTTATACCTGTGTAATTGGCTGACAGAAGGGAAATCACTACTTTTTTTGTCAAAATCACCAAAGTCTGCTGGGTCTACACTGATTTTAATTGGCTTATTTTGCAGGAAATGACTCTTGAGCAGATATGCGATTTTCAGAGCCATTTTGAGTTGGGTAATCAGGGAATCCATCACTTTCCAGCAGATTATGGGCTGTTACTTTGAAGAAAGGAATTTTCGTTGCGTATTGGGAGCTTGCATAAGCCCTTTTTTCCCTCGCCCTGGGGGAGGGACTAATTAGCCTTCCAGATATACACTGGAGTTAAGGACCCAGTTTATCATGAGAAAATCCTTGTGGAACAAAGAGATGCAGCTGATATGACAGTCCAATATATCCTAATTTTGATGATCATCATGTGTATGTTTTAGCTTCAAGCTTCAGCCCAGTTTTCCACTTTGTTAATTACTGCTCGATTAATTTATATAATAAAATTTAATCTCTTTTTTTCCCCTTCCCAATTTTGATTCGAATAATTTGAACAAAATACTAATTCTTTAATTTAAAAAATCTCTCCAAGTAAAATTATTCACACTAATTCTTCACCTGAACCGACGGATTTTTTTATAAAAAATCTAAAGAAATTTAGTATGGTGATTTAAGAAAAGAACCTTTTGAATCCTGCAAAGCAAATCCCAACTGGATCTTTAACTGTCAGGACCCAACAGTAAAAATAAACCCAAAAGGCAAAAAAAAAAAAAAAAAGGAAAACTAGAAAAAACAGAAGGAATCGACTTTCATTTCCATTATTGATCCATCATAAGGTTTGAAAATTCAGAATAATCTGAGATCAATCGTACAAATGAAAAAAAAAAAAGCTCCCACCTAAAGCATCATTATATATATTATACAATATAATTAGAATTAAAAAGCGTAACAACTGGCTAGAATCTTATAGTAAATATCTTTAATTTAAAAAAAAATAAAGCAACTTTTTACAAAATAAAAGCCTACATAATTTACAAAAAGTGAAAAAGAAAACCTTTTAACTATATCTAACTTCTAAACCGGGGCTGAATTTGAGTAAATTCGGCTTAATCTGTTTGAGAAATCAAATGATGTTTCAGTAATCAAGAATAAAGACTTGATCTCTACGTTTCATGACCTCTGTGTTTCTTCTAAATCCGGCAACATACCCACTACGACCTACCTCTCTCTCTCTCTCTATCTCTCTCTACAAACTAGAGAGAGAAAGATGGTTGATTAAAGAGAAGAGAGCAATGATCAACAATGCTAGTTGTAACCCCAATGAAGGTTGTCTTATACTTGACGAGCCACCGGCTGCCAAGTTGGCTAACCATGATCCATCTGCCATCAATGATGCTGACTCGGACCCTGAACCTGAACTCGACCCATAACTGGATCCCGATCTCGATCCAGACCCGGACCCAGACCCAGACCCGCCTGTGGCTGTAGTGGATGGATCCATTGAGGCCTTTTGACTGCACAAAAAACAGAGGCAATGCCACGTTAGTTGGAGGCCCAAATTTAACACGAATAATTCAGAGCCAACAATACAATTCAAAGTGTCAAAAAAAGTTTTTATTCTTCTCTCCCGTTTTTCTCATTATTTTCAGTCTGTCAAAATCTAAAAGCTATTTTCACATGTCTTTTTAAGAATAAAGTGAACCGAAAGATTTTTACGAGTCCCAAAATCTTATCACAAATTATTCTAAAATTTAAATATACGCTATGCATCGCTATCTATAAAATAATTGGCAAACTATAATTAGTATACTTATAAATTTAAAAAAAAAAAAAATTCCAACCTAGTAAATTACAACATAACTCCGAATTCACACGCTTGAGACCATGATATACTTTTACTAGAATGTCTTATACGCACTTGCGAATGTGTGCTCCCTATTATAGGCAAACAGATGATTGAACAAATTGAAAAATAAAAATTTTTTAAAATTATTTTATTTTTTTTACAAAATTATTTTAAAGAAAAATAAAAAACAGCTAAGAATAAGAAGCAAAAAAACAAAAGAAGTGGCAATAAAATGAAGTTGGAGAGAAATTATTCAGGGGAGGTAATTGAGGCGGTACCTTGGCGATGAGGGACAGAAAGTGATGGTATAATCAGCTCCAGCACACGTAAACGTACTGCTTGCGTCATCATACGCGTAGCTATACGCCCTCGGACACGCGGTCTTGAACAGCTGCGAGTACGATGACGGTTTACACGTCGCGGGCGAGCTGTACGCGCCGCTGCAACAGTACTCCGGGTTCCCGAACGCCTCGCACGCGCTCCTACACGCGCCGCCGCCTTCCGCCTGTAGCTCGGTGGGGCACCGCCGGTTGAGGTCCGCCAAGCACCCTGTGGAGGAGCAAGCACCGGACCCTCCGCTCGCCTCCACAATCATCGGAACATTGTACCCGTCGACGAGGCTCACGTCGTAGAAGTCCTGGCCGCCGGCGCCGTTCAGGGTGAACTCCGCGAGAGTGGCTGGCGGCGCCGCCCCTGCACCGTTACACTCCATTTGACCCGACCCACAGTCGCCCGTAAGACAAGAGCCTTGACCCGACCCGTCAAAGTTACAGCCCGTCCGGCCCCAGAAGCGGCCCGACCATCCCGACGGGGCCTGGAAGGTCCTCGACCCACCATGCTGGAGCTCAAAGCCGGTGCTGTCTAATTTGGCGCTGCTGGCTCCGGCGAGGATCCCCGGCCATACAGTGTACCCACACTTGTTTACAAAAGTAAATGTAGTCGCCCTCACCTCTGTACACCACAAAACACAACATTAACACACAAAAATAAATTTACAATTTAGACTCGAAATTTGTGTTTACAAATACAACCGAAGTACCAGTAAGGGAGGATAAGGCCGATACGAGCACCAATAGAAGTAGACAAAACTCAAATGAAGAACCCATTTGATCGAAATGAATGTGAGAAATAATGGCAATGGCGGATGAATACAAAATTAGAGGATAAGAATGAATTGGATTACGTCTAATAAATCAATAATTAAACTAAAACTTGGGATTAAGATTGTATGGTATATAAAGTCCCACACACCTACACAAGGAATGAAGGTGGAAAATGGTGGTGGGGAAGAAATGGGGTGTAATCTTAATGTTGGAGGAGAGAGAGAGGCGAGGCAAGCTATATATATAGGCAGGGGGTGGGGGACGGGGGAGGAAGAACTGCAGAAACCGACTCGAGGCTCAAGTGGTGGGAGTACACCGCCAATTGGCCAATAGGGGTAAGTTGGTTGAAGTTAGTGCGTCAGTTATTAATTAGGAGTATGAGGGGTATATAAGCCCAGTTTAATTATTAATTAAGGAGGATAATATTTAATTAGAGTATGATTGAAATTTGTTTATTTAATTTGGAGTCAAGTAGAAGGATGGTAATGGCAATGGTCTCTGTATTTGGTCGGAAAAAAATATATAATTGCATCGGTAAAATATATTTCCTTTATTTTAAAATATACTTTCTCCGTTTTAAAATATATGTCATTTTAATGTTATCCGTTTTAAAATATATGTCATTTTAATGTTATGTGAAAATATTAAGTTGCCCTTATATTTTATTGAAAATAAAAAAATAAATGAAAAAAGAAAAGAAAGACAGCAATTAACAAGGACAAAGGGAGTATGTCACTTTAATTAACTTTTTCGTTTCACAACACTTATTATTTTACAATTTTAATAAGGTATTAATGACTAATTTACTAATTTTATCATTATTAATTGCTTTATTTATCTCCTTTTCTTATTAATTTTCTTCATTTTCAATGAAATCTTGGGGCAATTTGGTCTTTTAAAGCAAATTTTGTCATGAACTTAAGTATTTTTAATACTCTCTCGTAACCTTAAAACGACAAGTATTTTAAAATGGATCGAAGTATATTAAAAGTAAATGAATTTATTTTAATTGATTGATTTTATTTTTTATTTTTATAATAATATATTTTATTTAATTGCATCATATTATGTAAATCATAATTCGATTTTTATTTTATAAATATATTTAAAATAATTGTATTTGAGTAGCGGGCTGGGTTGGAGGAAGGAGAATCAGGGGATTCGGTGTTGCTTGGCTGCTTGCTTCGGTTGGCTGTTGGGTCTTTTCTTCGCTAATACCTGCGCCTGTGCGTAAGAATGGCCAATAAATCCAGTCTCTGTACTCTCGACAATTGCCCAACATGCAAAGGCCCCTCAAAAATTATTATTATTATTTATTTTTTGATCAGAACCCCTCAAAAATTATTGCATATATGGAATCTATTTATTATGGACGTAAAATTATAGTCAAAATAATATTACGTTAGACTATTGTATCAATATTATTACTAATTATACAACATTATTACTAATTATATAAATTATATAGCGATTTTAGGTTTATAGGACGCACACGGTATAATTAAAAAGAAAAATCTCTCTCAAATCCTTCCTCCTAAAAACACCTCTAGATGTTTAAGAAAATGACACGTGGTCCGAATTTGTAGACTTCGATTCACAGTATAAACATGTCTACTAATTATGGTAAATGCTTAGCTGATAAAAAAATATGTAGTAATTAGGAGGTTTTAGTTTGTAGCTAGTTTAATTATCTGTAATCTGTAGTATTCTTGTTATATAAATATAAACATTTATACATATATATACCCTTGGTATGTACTTATTACAAAATAAAAAGATTATTTTAAATATGAAAATATTACCCACTTATTAATAAGTGTATGTTACATATATTTCAGTCTCCTTTACAAAATACGGAATTTTTTTCTTATAATCTCGACAACTCTATTAGTGATATTTCTGTGGAAGATAATCCTTAAGTCAAATGGATTCATGAATAAAATAGTTATAATCCTTAAGTCAATGAATTCATGATTAAAATAGTTTATGATAGAAAAATTAAATTTAATTACCTTTAGAATATATTTTTATTCTCATAAAAGTTAATGAACAATTTATTGTTTTTGTTAGGAAATTAGTATCACTCTAAACCTCACTTGTTAGGTGAAGTTATAGTAAAAATGCGGAAGCGGTTTAGGATGACAAAAACAACATCAAAAAATTAGATGGAAATCGAAAAATAGGAACTAGACAAGAATTTAACGTGGGAAATCCAAATCGGGAAAAACCACGAATGACACGAGCACAATGATTTCCTTATTATGAGAGGGTACAATACGATTTCAAACGCAGAGATCTTTTCAAACCCGAGATATCCCTATCTCACAACACTCTTCTCACAATAACTCCTTTTAAGTTTAACCCAACAGAATCTCCTAAATCTACCAAAACTCTTACTAATACAAATAGGAAACAAACTCTCTTATCTAAATATAATTAGGTTTAGAATACCCAATTTTATAAGGAAATAATCTTTCCTAAAATATAAAATTTTGGGACATCGCCCAACAGTTTTGTTTAGGCCATCGTCCTGGTCTCAATTGTTATTTTTTTTAATGTCCTTTTGAGATATTTTCCAAGCATGAGGAACAAAAATAAGGTACTTTTCATTGCCGAAAGTATAAGAAATAATGATAAAACATGTTAAGTGATGATAATAATAAAGTGGCACATTTTGTTTATTTATTTATTTCTCTAAAATGATGTACGAGAGGAAATTTGGGGAAATAATAATTTATATTTGAGAAGATATTATGAGTTTGTGGTGGTTGTCCTCTACATCTTCTTCTTCGTTCATCGATCATACGCGGCAAAGAGCATCAACCAGACATTTCCACCTCCGAAAATCTTAGCCTCTTGGCATTATACTTGCATTTCATTTGGATTTTTGCCATCTCTCTCTCCTCTCTCTAATAAAAATGTAATAGTTATGCTCTCGAGTTTCGAGCATAAAACTGTATAAAATATATGAGTTGTCACCTTCTTCAGCTTCCTTTTTCTCCCCAAAAACCGTCAATATCTTTTGTAATACTTAGGACTATCATCGCCAAAGTTCCAATATTTTGATTAATAAATTAATTATCCTTTTTCAAAAAAATTCAATAATAGTTTCACGCTTTAATTTCTTTTTATCAAATTGCTAGATTTTTTTTCAAACCCCATATGAAATTCCCATATGGCCATTGAGTGGTGGGTAAAATAACAATTATAAAAGCCAGCGAACTCCATACATAAAAGAAAATTGTACCGAAAATGTAAGTAAGGAAAATTGTACTTAAATGCATAATTTAGAAGCAAAATGGGAGTCAATAAGGGGATTAATACTAATTATCTTAATTTTTCTCCCTTTAAGCACAGGACGAGAAGTAATTAATTGGCTTAATCAGAGCATCTCTATGTAATTATTTGGCGTTAATATATCATCATTTCATGTGAGTAGCATTATTAATTTGGCCATAAATAATACTACTATACGAATAATAGAAGAACACAAATTAGGCCCTAAATAATTGGAGCACATGATGGCTAGGTTTCAGCCTCGCTTTAATTTGGAAATTTGAAGAGCAATATAACATGGAAATTCATCACATTTGACCATTTAATCTACAAATATGTATTTTTAATCAAATTACAAATTGTTAAATTTATGAGAGTTATGATAGTATGTGTGATTATACCCGATAATCGGGTCATTCAGTCGGTTTTGATTTGGGTTCGTTCGATTCGAGTCATGTTCAGTTGTTACAATTCGTTTGAGTTTCGGGTCGAGTTGGGTTGACTTCGGGTCAACGTATATTTGGTTCAATAAGTTTGTCTTGTAGAGACAAAACACTTTGGTGAAAAATATTCGGGTCGGGTTCGGTTCGATTTGGGTTCGGGTCGGGTTCGAATTATCTTAATTTGACTTTTTAAGTGTCGGATCGGATTCGGTTTGGTTCGGATTTCGGGTTATCGATTTGGGTCGGGTCACTTTTGGCGAGTCTATTCGTGATTACCATTTTGCGAGTAACCATGTGTAAGGAAACTAAGATAAAATATTTTGAACCTTATTCCTTAATCACTAGGCTTGTATTTAAATTGTCCTCTTTGGTAGAGATCATGGTATAATGTAAGGAGAATAAGATGAACTTGTTTGTGAAATATTCTTAAAATTATAGAGTAGCGTACTATTTAACACGTACAGAAAATAATTATGAGGTTTCCGTTTGGCTTATATATCTAACTAAAAAGTTGAAGGAAATTTCAATATTATTTCGATATCGAATTTGAATAAGAACATTAATGGAAACGAGTGATCTAAAATTGTACGGACTACTACACTAATGGGGGATTTTTGTTGTGAAAAATCAATTGTGAGGAAATGTCGGTTTTTGCAACAAGGGCAATGCAACTAATGATCAAAATCAAAACCAGAAATTTCCCAAGAAACGAAGAAGAAAGATAGTGGAAACCCTAATTATATTGTCTAAGTGCTCAATCTTCTTTCTATTTCATAATCATTATGGTCAATTGAAGGGTGGGTGGGACAAATTCAGTGACAAGAAGTTGCACTTCAGGTGACAAATAATGGGGCGAAACTGATATTTCTAGGATAAACTTTAAAAAAATTATTAAAAAAAATAAACTTTGCTCCAAGTGTATGAATCTTTGATTAAAAATGGTTCCGGGTTTAATAATTATTATATTATGCTAATTACTATTTCTCATAAAAACTATTTATACAAGAACATATAAAGAACAAAAACGTTGTTCTTAAATAATACAAGATTTTTTAATAGTTTAATATATCTCGGTCTCATAATGTCCGAAAATTTTTGAGATTTTACTATTTTCAGTATTTTTTATAATAAAAAAATACTTAATAATTGGCTTGGTTGGATGGTACAAACTCCAACTCCTCAATTATCCACAAAGAGAATTTATTATTTTTTTAATCCTTGACAACTTTTTGAGGGAAAAAAGTTGGAAAATAGTAAAAGCAATAAAGAAATGTGGTTGTGCAACTAACAACAAACAGTAACATTGAATTTTAGGCCGGCCGGCTCGAGGAGACCCGGTAGCCGCCAGCCCTTGCACTTGGACAAGGCCCGATCCGATTAGCAAGGACGACGTCGTCTTCGTAACATCAACTGATGAAAGAGAAAGAGCTAAGCTAGCCTATATAGCCATTGTCATTTTCATCTGAGACTGAAAGCAACTATGCATTGCCCCATTTGCCTCCCCATTCTCGACTTATACTCTTTAACATATCACATGTTCTAAAAACCCTTGCACCTCTTTATCCCCACATGACATTTTTCGGGTCCCACTTTACAAAAAAACGATCGAGTTCTGAGTCATATTATTTGTTTTGCTCTCTACCGACTAACTAAATTGTCATATTTCAATCCTTTGTACATTTTTTTCTCTGCTATATATTTTTTTCGATAATTAAACTTTGCGAGGAAATTATCTCCTCCAAAATTCGAACTCCGGTGGAGAGGATGAAAGTGAGAAGTGTTTGTCGTTAAACCGTCACTGATGAATTATAACTCCGTTGTACATATGATATATCTAAAATACATAATTCAATTGGGTTGATCCATTATTATGGTTTTAATTTACTAATATCGTGAATATTCACTCATAATTTAATTAAATCAAATTTTATGTTACTTAATTAGTAATCCCACAAAAGATAAGTAATGATTCTAAATACACTTTCAAAATTGAAATCAAATTGACACTTAGACGTGGCACAATTAAATGGAATATACTAAGATGAAAATAAAGAGGTTTTTAAAAATTAAAAAACAATCGACTTGTCAAAATGTATTAATGTATGTTTTTATGTACATTTAGTTGGTACAATTATACTTTTTCCAATAAAAAATATATATTCGTCCAACTATAGAAGTTAGAGATTAGAAATGAAAAGTTGTCTAAAGAATGAAAGATGGGCAAAATACCTTAATTATTAAAAGAAAAGGGACGAAATTATATATATATATTGTAAACACGATCGTCTGAATATTTATGCTCTGTCTCTCTCTCTATCTCTAAAGATTTGGCAGTTGAGAAGTAGGGCCATTGCTCCATATTTGTACTGCGCAGCAGTCAGCATGCATGCATGTGGGAGAAACCAAAGGGGAAAAACAGAGAGAGATGCGAATCGACCTTTAAAGTCATGGGCAACTTCAAGGTCAACTACAATCCACATGCCCACGATAGAATTCTCTGTACCATCCATCCATTCCTTCCCATGCTTCATTCAATGAGATCGATAATAAAATGGCTCTAATGGAAGAAGATCGAGGAGGCAAAAAGGTGACAAATAATAAGGAGAACTAAAGAAAAGGAAGCCTTTTTCCATGTAGGATACACGCATCAACTCCATCTTGCCACTTGCCACTTGCTAGGCCCTTCGTCTGACGTGGGTTCTTGTACTCAATAAGCGAAAATGTTTATAGTGGATGAAATCTGTACTAAAAGAGCTCTATTGTTTATGAAATAATAGTGAATCGAGTTTTATAATGGATAAAATCTGTACTTAAAAGAGCTCTATACTTTATGAACTAAAAGTAATTCGAGTTTTAAGGGATAAAATCCGTACTAAAAGAGCTCTATTCTTTATGAAATAAAAGTGACTCGAGTTTTAAGGGATAAAATCCGTACTAAAAGAGCTTTATTCTTTATAAAATAAGAGTGACTCGAGTTTCATAATGGATAAATTTATGCTTAAAAGAACTCTATTCTTTATGAAATAACAATGACTCGAGTTCCAGGAAACAGGGCAAAATTGTATGGAGCATATTGCGAGGAGTCAAAATCAAAGGTGAAGGACGTGGAACATGCTTCCTTAACAGTAACCTTATAATATATGATCAGTCATCACCAACCACATTATCCATTGGCCCTCCAAACTTTGAAATTTATTTCTAGCAAGCGTAATTTTAGGTAATTGTAGTAGCTTGACAAGTCCTGGTAAGCCAAGGTCGACCAAGTATATATAATTTCAATAAATTTCAAAAGAGGTTGGGGGCCAATATTATTGACTGATTGATGTATGATGTATAACGCTGCCTGCCTTGTCTTTTTGAAGTGGATTGTTGTAGAAAAATGAAGTCCTTAGACAAAAAACACTTCATTTGCGCTTCTTGTTTCACTATTTAGCTGCCCATATACATGTTTTTGCATGTTTCGACTGTGTATCTATTGGATTCTTGTAAAACGCCCATCGTCGACCATCGATATATATGGTTATGTGAATCGCCATGTGGCTGTTGCTGTTGCTGTATTATAGTGCATGTGTCCATATATGTCTATGTCTGTGTCCACAACAGTTATCGTTCTACTTGGACCTTGTAGTAGGTATATGTTCAATCAATGAAATTAAATACATGAGAACTAGTGTAGGTGTAGCTAGCTATTACTGACTCCGTCCTCCCAAATTACGTGCTCGTCCCAGTTAGAAACGTACAAGAATCTTGTTTATGTCGGACACAAACCGAGTTCCTGTTGGAAAAATAAGCTCAACTCTGTACCTCATTTTTTAGGTGAAATTGAAACAAGTATGCGAAAATAATTTAGGATGACAAAAACTATCAAGAACATAATGGAAATTGACAAACAGTAAGGAGACAAAGATTTGCACAAGCACAACTAATTCATTATAAAGAATGATTTCAAACATGAAATATCACAATCACACAACACACTCTGCTCACAATAATTCCTCCTGTTACAATGATGACCAACCCTCATTTAAACTGGAAAAGAACCCTAAACCGACAATAACTCTTGTTGGTATAAGTCTGCTAAAAGCGGTTAGCCATTATCACATAAAAACTCCATCTCTCGCTAGTATTATTAGGTGTTTTGAACTACATTCAACAACTATTAATGCCATTATCACATAAAAAACTCCGTCTCTCGCTAGTATTATTAGGTGTTTTGAACTACATTCAACAACTATTAATCCCGAAATGTATATTTTTCGAAACGAGAGGAGTATATATTATATGATGGATTAAAGTATATCCCACTCTTGTAACTATTGTGTGAACGGATAAGTTAGTACGGCTAGAACTAAAGGACAAAGATGGCCATGCATACAATAAAAAGCACGTAAAGAGGACATGGATTATTATTATGGGATTAAAGTTGGATAATCTTTGATTATCCATTCATCATCGTCATCTTCCGTCGACTTACGCCTTTATGAGCATGGAACCAGCACAGCATATACCCCGACATTTTCACTATTTATCTAATAAGTTTAAATGCATTTTTTTAATGAGACTCGTTAACTTTTTAAATAAATAAAGTTTTTACGTTTGCATTCTAAAATATATCCTAATGTGGAATTCTTTTTTAAAAAAAATAAGGTGGGCTATGTGATATAGTGGGTGCCATGTTACATTTTCTTTGGCCTTTTTGTTTTGTCACAATTTTGAAGATTTATTATTTGGTTTGTAGGGGAAAAAGTACAAGAATAATCATCTAGCCACTAAGTGGTCATTTCTTGGGATATATTATTTAAAAAATAAAATTATTTTAAGAGCATATTGAAAATTATGGGCCATAGGATTAGGGTAGGTTTACTGCAAAATATATATATATATATATATATATATATATATATATATATATATATATATATATATATATATATATATAGATTTCACACTAATAAATTGTATTATGTTATTAGAGAAAAACTATATAATTAAATTGAAAAAGATTATTTTAGTTAATTTCTAATAAATGGCAATGGGTTGATTTTAGCCGGTGTTTAGTACATGATATAATAGTTTTTACGAAAAACTATGAATATAAGTTTTGACACTACAATTTCGTACCTTTCTCATCAAGACTAATCTATATCATCCCGATGTGAAAACTCAATTTATTTATATTAGTCTACTTTTAAAATTGAGACAAGCGATAATTCAAGTGATATATCGATTCTCGACTTCTACGATCCAAATGTCCCTACGACGTATACCTTAATTTTCAAATAATTCAAACAACGTATCAATAAGTAGAGTGATAGAGTGAAATAGCTTTTAATACTCTTATGGAAATAATGAAAAAATAGTATAATTATCATATAGTGGCATACTCCCATCAACATCGAATGTTTGGGGTAAAATAATAAACATTTTTTTGGGGAGGGGGTGATGTGTGAAATGGCGTGTAAAGGTGAGAGATTTATAGTAGATAAGATGTTGTTTGTTGTTGTCGTTGAAAACTTTGTGCTTTTTGCATAAGCATACATCATTCCCCTCTTCTTTACTCCCCTGCCCCCATTTCTTTTGATCCCTGGTCCCTCTCAAAATTTGTTTATCTCCCCATCAATTCTCTTGTCCCTTTTGATTTCCTAAAGTTTCTCGTCACCCCTTTTATACTTTCTACATTAGACGGAGAAACTAAAGAGAGTTTAGGTAGGTGGGTAGGTAGCTCAATAGGGTACGGTGAAGGGAGAAGAAGAAGATCGACCCTTAACTAGATCTCGTCTAAGTAACTATTTAGATATGTAAATTTAAAGTTTACAGTCTTATCTCGATTTCGATCAATATATAGATTAATTTTGAGAAAAAAACAAAAAAATGGTTGAATTTGATGGGCAATTATATAGGTGGAGGGAAAGGGATTTAAAGTTAGCATAAAAATGGATGCCAGTTACTCTAGATTAGATTAGCTTAGCAATGCAAATTGCAAAGAAGCTAAGCTAGTACTTTAATTTACTTTTCCATGCCTTATCATCGATCGACCGTCATATATATATATATATATATATATATATATTAATTTCTTTTTAGTACGTAATATAATAATATAATAAGCTGACATGGGATCCATGTGCTTTGATTGTCCTTTAATTTCCTTCCTACATTTGTTGGTAATTTCATTGATTTTGTTAAATAATTTCTAATTAAGTAACTACTCGCTAGCTTGTTGACTAATATCTCATGTTGATACGTCTACATGTACACATAAAACTTTACTATACATAATCGGTCTTCCTACATAAGACAACTTCGTATAGATTCTCTTATACCTGTAAAAGAAGAACTCACAATGAGAATAGTCGTAATCTGTTATAATTGTTGTTACTACGGTCACTTTAGCTAGTGGAGTTTCCTTATCGATTTTCTTAATGTTATGTGTTCTAGTCTTATTTGATTTATTACTACATGCGTATTTTTCATTCTAAATTTAAATTAAACTTTTAATCTTTTACTTATCAATAATCGGAAAAAAATAAAAATATATTTATTGTTAAATCTCAGTGGGATGTCCACTAGAGTAGGGGAAAAAACGTTGAGATCGATTTGGATATTCAAGTTGCATGTATAGTACGTAGCTGAGGGGGAGGAGAGAAGTTTCGTACATGCATGAGTTTTAGTCTTTAAATTAGAAATTAAAAAAAGAAAATGATAAATCAAAAATTGAAAAGTTCGATTTATTGTTCACCTACTAAGATTTGGACGTTATGGACCAATTGATGTCAACCAATTTTCAAAACAAAAAAAAGGGACGAATTTATCCGATTCTATAAACCTTAGTCAATATTTATTTTTGTTGAAATGGGTAAATGCAATTGAGGAATTTAGACAGCCAAAATAGAAGAAAAAATATGGTGATGGGCTACATCCATAAAAAAATATACCAACAATAATACATACTTTTGAAAATATAATATTATTTGTCGGGATCAATCTTTGGCATTTCTACTCGGTTAATGTTCTGTTAATCTATTGATACTTATTATCTACATCAGTGGTAGAGCTAATAAATATATTTAATGGCGTCCACTGTTTTAATATTTTTAAATTTTATAAATATTATTATTTTTTATAGTGTCCCCTTTAATAATTTTATAAATATTTTTAAATTTTTAAATATAAATGTTATTTATTTATTTGCTATGGGTGTCATTGGACACCCATAACCTTAACATAGCTACGCCACTAGTCTGTCTCTAATTTTTGCTGGTCTGGCGATAACTTCAATTAAAAGTAACTTTTTAAAAATAACACTGTAATTAGGTTGCGTTCATTGAATTAATGAAATTAGACAAAATAAATTACAAATAATTTTGGAAACAGTTATAGTCGGAGAACAATTAACTTGCATTAAACGAGAAAACTAAATAGATATTATTTTGTTTACATAGTCTACCAATATTGAAAACTTTGAAATTAAAAAACACATATATAAAGACTTATTTGTAATACGACGAAATAATATATAATCAGATTCGTTTGAAAATTGAATGAGAAAAACTTGTACTGGTCTTTTTTGAAATTCCTAAATCATGAAAACAGCCTTTTACCTAAAATGGTCAATCCACCACTAGCAATGCACCAAAAATTGGAGATGTCAAAAGTGAATTTGACAAGAACAATCCTACACAAGTATGACCAGGCCCAGTGCTAGAATTTTGACCAAAATCAGTATGAGAATCCAAAAAAATACCAAAAGGTGATTAATCCACCATTTTCACAGGTGGCAAAAAATGGACAAAAATTTTTTTTAAAAAATATTAGGTTTTAGGGATAAGATGAATGAATCTTTCCTATTGAAGATACTAGACAGTGATGCCCTAAGACAATTGAAGGAAGCTTTTACCAAATTTCCCATGTTATGCCCCTCTTTATTACGTGGCTCTTGCTTGTAAAAGTCCTCCTCACGTGTTACCCAACCTTCTTATTTTCACTTAAATATCCCGTTACAGTTATACAGTGGATTTGCAACTAGTAGTATCGGGTCAAGCTTCAATTTTCTGAGGATTAGAAGGTGTTTAGGGGATCCGGGAGGTTTGAGGGGTAAAACAAACAAATGTCTTATAGGGTCTCGGGTCTATAGACCTAGAACTACTATATGGTTTGTACTATTCTTGTTACCAAATTGATACCACAATATGATTTCATATTGAATCATTTTCCCTCTTAAATTATGTCAACGTTTTCTATTCATTTATGTTCTTTTCAATTCGTTTCTTCTTTTTGTCCGTTAATCGTTTACGTTCGTTTTTTTTCTTTTATGTTCGTTTATATTATATATGTTATTTACGTTCGTTTTTTATGTAACTTCGAAGAAGCTCATTAAATGATAATACTAGGATAATTCAGAGTTACCTTAAATAATCTCGCTAACCCTCCATATAACTATATTCATGTCTAATGAGTAACCTTTTAATTAATTAAAATGATTCATTATAAGCATAGGATTCCATGAGCTAATCAATGTAATATCACACTAATTGCGGGATGTGTTGGATTATTTCTGTTGGCCAAAAGAGAAATTGTCGGTTTTCAGTTTTCAGTTAGGAGTAAATTGCACGTGATTAATTAAATAATGCGTGTTAGTTTGCCCCTAAATGCACAAGATTACCAGAATAGCGCCATAAGAGGTTAAGTTAGTTTTCTTTTTTTTCCCCTGTTTTTGGGATTCAAAAATAAACTTTGGTTTAACGTTTGCCAAAAGTTTGGTGTGGGAGTAATGCCTTTGGATACCTTTACTTGATTGGATCGATCCTATAATCTAATTGTTTATGAGTAAATTATAACACACGCACATAATATTGGGAAAATTATACTATGATTTTCCTTGTGTAAATCGGTCATCTATCACCGAATTATCCCGGAACTTTAAATATCTAAACTTAAAATTTATGTCTACATTGTTTAACAAAAACTTTGCGCTTAAGCAAGTTTTTTTAGATATAAAAAGGGGACAATATTACTCAAAATCAGCCTCCGCACAAGAGTCTAACAAAACCAACTCATAAATGCTATCGGGGCATCCTCAACCCACAATCGAACAAAATAATTATAAGGTTGTAGGTATTTTAGGGTGTGAGCTACCCCGATTACCCTACCTCTTAATATAAGAAAATAAACATAAATCAAAATGACATGAATAATAAAGAATACGAGATAAAATGAATCCAACTTTCGAATTTGGGCAATATAATGTGAGTTGCTATTATTGTTTTTCGAAAAGAATTTTCTTTTTCATTTACATAAAACAAAAGTTGGGTGTATGATACTCCTATACAACTAATTGAATACAAATATTAAAATATATCAAATTCAATAAACCTAAAATCTCAATGATTAGATTAGACTTAATGAGGAGGCATCAGTTAAATCCCTTCAAATTAAATCTTCATGGGCTCGTTCGGATTAGATCCCTCTTTAGGCCCAAATTTTTATTGAGCCAAAAAGGCTTCAGAAAGCGGCCCAATTCGCATGATTTTGGGCTCAAAATTGTGACAGTGATAACCAACCGAAAACCAGCATTAGTAGGCCCACAATATTTGGAGGTGCAAAGAAGCAAACACTTGAACTAGGAAGATATGGTGGTGATCCATATGGTGATTGGCTCCCACTCCCACTTGATTTATCACTGCATCAAACCCCACATTAAAAAAAAAAAAAATCTATCAAAATAAATAAAACCGGTTAGGAAAGTAAAAAAATGAGTAATTATTAATTATTAGATAAGATATGCGCGTTGCTTCGGAGTTAACTTCTTCGATAGTTAAACTTTTTCGATAGTTATATGTTACTATATGAGTATCATTAAATAACTCTTCAAAAATTTTTAAATTAAAATGTATTATAACTCAATTCGTCCAATAAAGCTTATAATAAAACCCCACCATTTTCTTAGTTATTATTTATTATTGAGCTTTCTTTGTACCCATAAAAACATTATATATTCCCTTTATTGCATATACATTGTCAAAAATATCCAATTTTATATTTATATGTACATCTGCAAGTGAAGGAGAGCAGGGGGATACATGGTATACATTTTTCTAAAGAATACATGTGGGCTGTCGATTTGGACCTGATCTCAAGGATAATTTTAGGGGAGAATAGATACCAAGTTTAGGCTTAAACCCTAAATCTATAACTTATTCCGACTTTTTGTACAACATGTCGGAAAATAGACTTCTCTCTAACATTTAAACCTTGTTAAAAAAGACGAAAATATGGAGTGTTTACCACCGGATCAATACTCACTCGATATACATGATATCTGTGGTTGACCCTAAGGAAGCGAGGATCTCGCAGAAAGAGAAAATGCAATGGGCATGATGGCCTTCAACTCCGTTACCATAACCAGCCTATCCATCATGATCATGCATTATGTCACACTTGTCCATGAATATAAAACCTAATCTTTTATTCTAATGTTTTTATTCAATATTTTACATGAACCCATCATCACTTCTCCATCTCTGCAATAATAATGTCCATATTTATAATATATGGTCCAAAAGAAAAAAAAATGTTCATACTTCACCATCACATTCATTTTCTTCCTAATATTTTTTGGGTGCAAATATTTTCTTCATATTATAACCGATTAATGATTTTTTGTCAATTTTATCCCATGTCTGATAAATCAAGAAAATTATTGAAAATAATATTAAAATAGCTTACGTGGCAGATGTTGTGGGACAGAACGTGACAACGTAATCGGCGCTGGAGCAGGTGAAAGTGCTACTCGCATCATCATACGCGTAGCTATAGGCGCCGGGGCAGGCCTTCTTGAAGTACTCCGAATACGAGCTCGGCTTACACTTATCCGGCGTGGCGTAGGCCCCACTACAGCAATACTGCGGGTCCCTGAACGCATCGCACGCGCTCCTACACGCGACTCCCTCCGCTTCTGATCCATATGCGCCGGCGAGCACCCTCAGCTGCGTCGGGCACGAGCCGTTGATGTCCGTCATGCACCCAGCCGCCGAGCAGTTCCCCGACCCGCCTACGGCCCGGACCACCAGCGGAAGATTGTACCCATCCACCAAGCTGACGTCATAGAAGTCGAGCCCGTCCGACCCGGATAGGGTGAACTCCGCCAGGGTAGCGGGCGGGGTGGCGCCCGACCCAGCGCACTGGACCGACCCCGTCCCGCAGTCCCCAGTGGCACAGGAGAAGTTCCCAGCCGTGCCCGTGGAGCAGAGGGTACGGGCCCATATCCGGCCTGACCAAGAGGCGGGGATGGGGAGGGAATTGGTGGCCCCAGGGAGGAGAGAGAAGCCGGTGGCGGAGGCGGGAAGTGGGGTAGTGCCGGCGTTGGTGAGGGTGGCTGGCCAGACCGTGTAGGTGCACTTGTTGACTAGCGTGAATGTGGTTGAATAAACCCCTGCGTTCACAATTAATTAA
Organism: Talinum fruticosum; assembly: GCA_021018815.1. Taxonomy (NCBI): domain Eukaryota; kingdom Viridiplantae; phylum Streptophyta; class Magnoliopsida; order Caryophyllales; family Talinaceae; genus Talinum; species Talinum fruticosum. The sequence goes on from JAITYX010000021.1 coordinate 1,491,613, forward strand.
CGAAATTCAGTGAATCACTCTGTTAATCTGTTTTTTTATATGATATAATTAACATAGGGCAGATTTTTATACTTAAAATTAATCATAGTTACCTCTGAGATGTAAGAAGAGAAGGGAAAAACGAGACGCTGTGCAAATAAAAGCATAGCCATAGGGGAGAAAAATCGATACAACAATAACAACAGCAACTCGTAACTCGTATATGTATGGGTTACATTCTGCTTTTGAGGGGAGGGAAGAGAATTCGAAAAGAAAGAATACAAAGTTGGGAGTTAAAATTTGTGGTGAATGGGATGATGGGATGAGGAGAATTTATATGCAAAATTATTGAATACCCAATTAACAAACCCAGATTCTAAAATTGGTTGAACTGGATTAATAAAAGATATACATGCGTTGAATCACAATTTGGGTAAGCAGTTGACATACAGAAAATGTTTTTTTCTACTTGGAAAAAAAAAAAACAAAAAATGTGAAAGGCATGAACAAGACTTGTAAGATGGGCAGTTGGAAAATGGGTATGACTGCCTCAAATAAAGGGTTAGAGTTTGGCTAGCTAATATAGAAATAGTATTCATATGAAATATTCATCATTCATCATCATCATCACCATGATACCAACAAACTGTTTGAATCCCGAAAACACATTTATTACATAAACCCTCACGGTCCGAAAGAAATTATACCCTTCTTCAAATTTTTTTTTTTAAAATCATCACCATGATATATTTTTTGTCTCTATCTATCTATGTTGAATTTTGCCCTTCTTTTTTCTGGTTTGTTTTTTGACTTCTGAACCCAAAGTGGATTTCCCAATATGAAAGAGAAGGTTTGTAGCACAAAAATTGTGGATTTTGGTTTAAAAATGGTAGTGAGAAGAAGTGGTAAGTAAAGCTGTGTTTGATATGTACAATGCATTATTCCCCCACCAGAGAAGAAAATGTTATGTTTATTTATGTTACACTTCCCATGCCTCAAAAGATGAATGTGTCATGTCATATAGGCCAAGATTTTAGTGATAGACAAGTGTAGTCATCTTATGATTTGCAATCTATCTGGTGTTAATAAACACTCAAAAAACGAATGAGAAAAGGAGAAGGATTAGAGTGTAGATATAATATATCGTTTATGATTCAAGTTATTTTGAAGTTTTCTTTTTAAAGAAAGTATCATATTCGAGTCTTATCATCTGAGATAATAACAAAGAAAAACTATTAAAGATGAAAAACAGAAGAATTGAGAAAAATTAAAATCCTAAATATATTATATGGTACCGTCTATTCTTTCATCTCCTTTGTATCATTATATGGAACTATGATACTCCACTTTTTATAAATTATTTAGATATTGAATATAATATAATATAATATTTGCGGCTCCGATCCCCAATGTGAGATGGTATTAAAACAATATTCGAGACAAATTTCACTCGCATTGAAGTTAAAAGCAACAATCAGTTAATTATGAAGACAGTTCAAGATACCATTCATACTTTATGAAAGATCCCATCAAACTAAATTTACATAGCTTGCATGTCTTTTAGTTAAGATGTTTTTATACAGAGTATGACAACTAATTGAATTGCTAAATTAGGATATATGATAAAGTCTAGAGTTATGTTTACATCGTCTCGGTCATAAGAATTTTATAATATACTCACTACTAATAACATAGGTAGAACTCTTAAAAGAAGTTTGTTTATTATTCCATGTACTTACCTTTAAAAAAAACTAGTTATGGATGTTAACTCAACTACCTTTACCAGAAACCCAAGTCTAATTCCCACTACATCAACATTAGCACTAAAAATATAGGTTATATGAATGTCGAACAATGCACAGACGAGGAAATCATAATTGAGCAATGGATTTAGAGTCCAAGGAAATGATGTCGTTTTGTATATGCTTCACTGAAACAGAAGAGGGGGGTTCAAAACAAATTCAAGTAGCAAAATCAAACCCCTAAAGATTACTATAGATAACACCCAAGCAAGCCCATACCCTTGTTTTCCAAATCCTCCCCTACTAGAGTGCCTCAGAAACCAACCATATGAGGGCCATGTCTCCTCATCCAGTCATCCATAAAGGTGTCCTCGTGAGCTTTTGGGCAGGGGGATGGAAGAAAAGAGGGTAAGCAGGAGAGGAAAAGAAAACCATGCTCCTCCCGAAGACATTGCTGTTCACACCAGAAAATGAGACGCAAGGCCTTCCAAATGAAAGAGATCAGCTGGCATATAAAGTAGATAGCCTTCCATGTAAGGCTAACAGCTACACAGACCTCAACAAACAATTGGTATAAGCACTACATCAACTAACAGGACATAACCTCTCATAAAGTGTGACCAACTACGAACTCATCTTCAAACCCAGAACATAAAACCCACTAAATGCAAAGCAGGGACATAGGCAGCCATCAAAACTGTGCCATAAAAATATAGGATATCTCTTCTGGAATGAACTGAACCATTATAGAACAAAAGATAGACCTACACTTCAAGGTAGGAAAGAACATTGGCAGGATAGCAATAGCCCAGAGAATATGATGCCTGCCAACATAGCACGTAGAAGAACTCCTTTCCAATTTGTATTGTCAACTAACAAAAAACTGTGCCGCCTCACCTAGGAGATTCTAAATAGGAAGGAGTAACGAAAGCTGTCCTCATCATTCTACAATGACGGGCTTAGTGTTGCATATAGCACTCAAACACCTCAATAACATAGGTAAGTGCTCGTGATGCAAGAAGCACCGGGAGCAAACAGACTATGTAGTACCCACAAAAGCAAAATAGGGAACAGGAAGGATGAAAATATCCTTTGGCCTCCCGATTGTGATCTACCCACATTCCCTGCAGAAAATTCCAAGTTAAATCTAATAAGCCCCTAACACACATGTTATATATAGCCCTTTTAAATGTGTTTGTTTCATCATAAACCACCACATAAACTTCCACCTACACATACATGTCAATGTCAATGTCAATACATACAACTGAAACCTCCAAACGCACACAATCCTCTAGGTTGTCTCATCCAATGTGAAAAGATCATATACCACCACATAAACTTCAACCTACACATACATGTCAATGTCAATGCATACAACTGAAACCTCCAAACACACACGATCCTCTCTAACTAACACTAAGTTGTCTCATCCAATGTGAAAAGATCAGCACAAGAGGACACCTAGCTAGCTCTACCAAAGTACTATCAAATGCCACTAAGATGTAGCAAGCCACATACTTCCCTACCCTCCACCCTCGACTCGGGATAGAAATAATAACGCATTCAATTAACCAATCATGAAGACTGATAATACAATCAATAATAACGCAATTATCTAATAACACAATTAAAAATACGAAAATTAAGCGAAAACCAACATGTATACAAGTATTTCAGAATAAGACACCATATCTGAAACTAAGCCAAACGAAACCTGTATAACCAACCGAAAACAGAGAGTAACAATACCCAAAAAAAAAAACTAAAACTTGATAACAAAAATCAAGACAAAGACAATTTACGAGCCACAATAATTAATTGAAAAGAGAACACTGTACGTTACTCTCTTTCTTTCTTTTTTTTTTTTTACCAGGTTAAGAAGACCTGTTAGTGCATTCCCTTGCGAAGTGCCCTGGGTCACCACAGTTGTAGCACCCGCCACCAGAGCCAACGCCAAATCTCCCGCCGAAGCTTCCACCACCGCCGCCGCTGCCACCAGCAGCCTGGCGACAATCCCTAGCGAGGTGGCCAAACCCGCCACAACTATAGCACGCACCCCCGGTCCCACCACCGCCGCCTGCGCCACCCCGGCATTCTCTGGCAAAGTGGCCAGGCTGACCGCAGTTATAGCAACCTCCGCCTCCTCCGCCTCCGCCACCACCAGAAGAGCTCTCAGGACACTCCCTCGCCAGATGGCCAGGCCTTCCGCACTGATAACATCCTCCTCCGCTACCACCGCCGTAACCGTATCCGTCACCGCCGCCGTCTCGTCTCCATCCGCCACCAAATCCGCTGGCCCTGCGACCGCCGCCGCCGAAGGACTGAGAGGAGTCCCTGCGAGAGTCCTGAATCGGAGATCCGTTAGGTCCGGTAACATCAACAGCTTTAGGCTTGTTGTCGTCACCGACGGCGAAGGTGAATTCGACGGTGGCGCCTTCACTTAGGGTTCGGAAGCCCTCGGATTTGATGGAAGATTGGTGGACGAAAAGATCTTCGCCGCCCTCGTCAGGCTTGATGAAGCCATAGCCTTTGACGTCGCTGAACCACCTGACAACGCCAGTGGATCGAGGATCTTGCGCCATAGCTGGATGGATTGTGAGATTCGTTTGGATTTTGTTTGGATTTGAGGTTGGAGGAGAGAGAAAGAGGAGGAGAGGAAAGGGGTTAGTAGTTATATAGTAAAGTAAACGCTAAACCCTAGCCTTGGGGTAGGGGAGTTCGTTTCTCCGGTGCTCTTTTGCGACTTCTTGACTTCTTTTCCCTTTTTCACGGAGCTACCTTACCTTTTCTTTTTCCTTTTCTTTTTTTTTTTAAAAAATCTGCGGGACCCATCTGGACTTGGCGGGTATTTTGGGCCCATAGGCCCAATTAATACATCTGGACTTGTTCGGTTGACAAAATCATTGAATCTAAAACCCTCATAATTAAACTAATAAATCATAAACAAAGTTATAGATTAAATACTAAAGTGTAATTACTATATTCTATAAAAAAAAAAAACTGTAATTACTATATTATTAATTAAATACCCCATATATTAATAAATTGGTGACATTTATTATTAATTTAACAAAAATCATGTCATTTAATTGTATATTATGGATATTTTATAGATATGGAATCTAATTCAGTGTTTTAAATATACTTTTGGATAAGGAACCAGAAGAGTTTTTCTATCCAAAAATAAAATAAAAGGAAGTGGTATAGTTTTAATAGGTCTAATATATAGATGAAATTCCATTATCTGTAATCCACTAAAAAAAGTTTATCATATCGAAGCACTTTAGATTAGCTAATTTATTAGAAAAAGTTCGTTTTATTTAGGTCTTGACATGTGGTTAAGACCGAACTCTTCTATAAGATGTCTTAGTTACGCTAAGTTTTAAGTTCGATTGTCCTCCCACTCTCATTATATTATGTTATCCTTTATGACTCATCTGCACAAAAGATAAATAAATAAAAATAAACGACCCAATAACAAATCTAAATTGAACGGTTTCTTCGAAAATTATTTGTTTGTTATTCGAAATCATACTCACTTATTATCTGTGTACTTATTGTAAGTAAAATTTAAAGCATGCATGGTTTATTTATTTAAAATTTTTAGTCCAAATAGAAGCTAGCGATATTATAAGACAGAAAAAAAGATAAATTTATACAAAGACAAATCCCAAAATAAAATTGGGAGTAATGGAGGTAGACTTTATTTTGGTCATAAAAGTGGTAAAATCTGCGTAAATTAAAATTTCCACACCAAAATTACTCCCAAGGTTTTGACAAAGGCTTCCATTAAATAATACAGTGAGCCCTCCAAATAGGAGCACTTAGCTATGGCTCCTACAATGGAACTGTCTTTTGAGTTTTGACCATAAAAATCTTGATAAAAGTTGACCTATCTACACCATAATAATAATAATAATGCAGTGGGAAAATGAAAAATAGTTATATTAATTAATATAAATATATAAATATATATAGCTGCTTCACAAAAAAAAAAAAAATAGAGAAGAGGTCTCTGTACAAATTCTCAGTAGACTTCCACATTCCATTGTTCTTGCTTCTTCAGTTGTTTCTTGTATTCAAGCCAATTGAGACCTGTCAAAATTGATTTTTTTTTTAAGAAAATAGAATCAGTATAACATACAAGATTGTTATACATAAATTTAAGAAATTGAAAATCAAACAAAAAGCCATGTTTCATACCATCCCTCTCGGCCAAGGAGCCCATGATCTCGTCAATTCCTTTCTCCATGCCCTTGAGCCCACACATGTAGACGTAAGTGTTGTCTTTCTTGAGCAGTTCCCATAGTTCTTCAGCGTATTGTGCCATCCGGGTTTGAATGTACATCTTCTCCCCCTTCTCATTCGTTTGCTCTCTGCTCACTGCGTAATCCACCCTGAAATTGTCTGGCGCCCTTGCCTTCATCTTCTCGAATTCCTGTTGTAAAATATTTGCAAGGATTATAATGTTACTGTTCTTTGTACATAAACCGAAATTTGTTGGCTAGATCAAGTGGAATGATTTAGCTTACATCCTTGTAGAGCAGAGAACTGCTGGTGGGTACACCCAAGAAGAGCCATGCCAAACCGTTAAACTACAATAAAAATCAGAAACAAATTCACCGATCAGCAAGTAAATCTGACGCAAATCACTCGATCAAAGTGAAAACCCAAGGGAAATAATGGGAAATCTGTCATTTGAGCAACATGTTCTTAGGTAGTGAGTGACCACAGAAATGAGAAGCCATTCTCATATTAGCCTCAAGGATAAAACGACAACAATGACCGCCCAATATGAGTCCTATCGATTTGAGGTTAAGCACTAGGCACAGGATGTAAAGAATAAATACAAATTAGCCTTTCCCTTTCCCTTATCATTAGGGATGCATGTGTCCTAGGTCAAAGAACAACTTGCAAAAGATAGTACGTCAAGCATATTTGCTGACCTTGTAGTCATCGTACTTTTCAAAGAACATTTTCCACAAGAATGAACGGAAAGGAGCAATCCCAGTTCCAGTGGCAAGCTACAATTAGGAAGCAGCAATGTGTTAGCCTTGAAAGATATATCTCCACATAGAGACACATGTAACAAGCTCAAGACTAAAGCATACCATTATAATGTTTGCGTTAGGGTCTTTGGGCATCAACATCTCCTTCCCAACAGGACCTGTTAGCTTAACTTCAGCACCAGGTTTCAAGTCACCTGCATAGAGCATAAGAACATTTATCTATAGAACACAATATGAATGGTATTTTCAGCTAAGTTTTATCAGCAAATTGTTCAGTCCTCAGCTGATAACCAACCAAAGATCCCTTAAGTGAGCATAGCAACAGGTAGCAAGAAAGCTATAATATTAGAGAAGATAAGTAACTTGGCATTCTTACACAGGTAGTTTGAGCAGACTCCCTTGACTATTTCTCCATTCTCATTGGTGTACACTAATCGCTTTACACACAAAGAAACCTAAGCACAAAACACGCGATTCAACACAGAAAATGAGAGATGAAATCAACTAAGAGTAAGATAAACAATAAGAGAGCTTTAGCAGGTTGAACTACAATTTTTGCATGGCTTCTATGAAAGCGCAGTGGCCATAGTTGTTAAAACTGCTAAGAGATCACATGTTTTTTACATAAGATAGTTGTACAATAATAACATTATCCTAAACACCGCTGTATTCATATAGACAATGGATCAAGTAAGCCTCCGTACACATTGACACTTACAGTTTGGGAATCACCCAGGTCACCTAGGGCACTGCTAGCTATCGAGTACAACCTCAATTTGTGGGGTTTTCCATTCTTGTCAACGCCTTCCGCAATTACACCAACGGACTGCCCTTCTTTGTAGGGGATCTCTCCTACATTAACATGCAAGCATATTCATTATCAAGTATCAAAACAAGCACTTCATAACTCATAACACGCCTCACAGAAAATGCAGCCAATTTTTCCAGTGAGAGAAAGATCGTATGATTCCCATTGAGCACCATGAACTAGTCATCAGGAACAATCCTACCTTTGGCTACATCTATTACAACAGCAAGACCTAATACAGATGTTATCGCTGTCATTGCTTGGATGATTTAAGGAGATTAGAATGTATTAAACCTCACATTTAACCAGTCAGGATGCAAAGAAAACCAAATCTAATATCCACTAACTTAATCCAATTACATTACATTACATAAAACTCGAAACACTGATTGTCAATTGGTTAGTTCTTCGTAATTAGAAGCAGAATTTCAAACATAAGCTAGGCATTAGCCCAAAATACTTCCCAAATACAACCATATAAACATAGCACAATAGATAGAAATTAGTAGTAAAAATACCATCATGGGCAAAGACCATATGCCAGGTCTCTCCAGGAGCATCATCCCCAGTAATCTTAGTGTTGAGAAGACACCTTCCTATGTAAGGATTGGCTGGCTTGAACTTGTTCACTATCACTCCTTCCTCCATTTTCTTCGATTCCTTCTTCACCCTCGCCGGTGGCGCCTCCACATTTGCGGCGGCTTCCGCCCTAATGCCGCTCACTTTCCGCCGGCGGCCACATTCCTGTAGTACAGAGGAACCTGCAACGCCCCAATCCAGAAAATTCCTCAAAATGGGTAATCGAAATTGGCAATGCCCAGAAGCATAGAAGCAAAAAAAGAGATGAAAAGCATTGAAATTCAGAAACCCCAGATAGTAAAAATTGGAAGACAAGTAGTACCTTGTTGAAGCTAAGTTTCTCAGGGAAGATGATCGAGGAAGTTCTGGATGGCACGGAGGACGATTTGGTGGAAGGGAAAGAGACGGCGGCAGTGACCGCGGCAGCCATGGCTGAGTCTGTATGAGAGAAAGCAGATGGGCAATGTGATGGAAGAAGGAGAAATGAAAGAGGAGAGAGAGAGGTTGAGTTGGTTTTATTCAGAAATCAAGAGTTGGGGGAGAGGAGAGAGAGAGAAACGGGGTGATGGAAGGAGGATTGGATTATGTATTTGGGTGGAGGAGATTGCAGGGGCAAATGCAGTGGCAGCTATGAAACGAAGATAAGCCTATGAATATCTCATTCTCATGCGAAGAACTACTTCAATCTCGACTGACGTAATTGACGTTGCCCTCCTTTTCTACTGGAAAACTGATTTTTTTTTTTTCCCACTAATAAACATCTATGCAAAAATCATTAATCATAATCGAATATGAATAATCTAGTATAAGTAACATCTCTTATTTTCATAAAAAATATCAAAGTTATTATACCATAATTTCACGACGCTAAGAGACATTAACCTCTTTTTTGTTTTTTTACTCCTCCAAAACACCTTATTTTCACATGTCTCCATGTTTTACAAATAAATAAATAAATTTCTAACTCTTGGCTCATTTAGTAAGGTGGACCAAGAACTAACATATAATATTTAGCGTCAACAGAGTAATAACATAAATAAGTATGTTGCTAATATAGATATCACGCCGATCCGATCAGTCATTTTATACACCAATCTTTTTAATATATTAAATTGCTTAACATATTATACAACCAACAGCTTAAAAATCAATTATGATCGTAAATTTTCTATGGTTAAGTTTTCTGGATCTTTTTAGTGTAAGTTAAATCAATTCTCCCTTCAAAACTTTCATTTCCTCTATCATCTATGTTACAAAATAATTGTCTCCGTTATCGCTAAGTCAAGTTAAGGTTTTGTTTACTTGGAGATATTCTAAAAAGAATTAAGTAAAATATGAGCACGGTAATATTCATCTTACACGATGAGATTATTTATGTCCAATAATTTTATATCTAAAAACCCTTATATATATATATATCCAATGTCTTTCAATTCACGTAATAAATCAAAATTTCCCCTTTTTTTCTCCCCGGCCCATTTAGGCAGTTTGGGCTTGACCTTTATATATATCCAATGTCTTTCAATTGACGTCATAAATCCAAATTTCCCCGGTTTTTCTCTCTCCCGGCCCATTTAATCTACACGGGAAATCCTATCGTTACAGTACAGATTAACAGTTCGGAAAAAAGAGGATCAGGTTTCGAAGAATAAATAAATAAATCACCGCATCAAGTTGACCAAGTCGACGCCGGAGCACTTCCGATACTCGCCGGCGGCGATGATGACCGGAAAACGACAGCTATTCACCGGCGCTCATACAACGAGGTTAGCTCCGTTCTTCCCCAATACAATTCTAGAGTTTTTTTTTTGTTGGTTTAGTTAATCGGGAATTCTGTTGTGCCTTTTGGTAACTTGTTCATCTTATCTGGCGAATTTCGTCGATGTGTTTGTCACATTTCATTCGATTCCGACTGATTGGTGATCACCGTCTTTTCCTGTTAATTATAGTGAGAATTTGTGAAGTGCTTCAAATTATGTGAATGGAATTGGATTCAGTATATAGATGATCAAGCTGCGTAAATTTATGGTGCTCTCTGTTTTGATTGACTAAGATGATCATTCATGACCTAAACTTGTCTGGAGGGTCTTGATTAGATTACATGGATTAGAATTTGGAGTTCGAATTAGGAAAGATTATTCGCATTCATGGGCAAAACGCTGACTATTTTAGAATAGTCCCTTTGGGATAAAGATGGAATTATAGGGCTTTTGATGGAGTTGGATGTATGCCTTATAAGGTCGTGAATGAATGAAGCCTTAAATATGACCTCGAGTTTGATGAAGGGCCATGTCCGATGTTGATCGAGTTTAGCAGAAACAACCACCCATCTAATTTGCTTAGGCTTGGAAGCTGGTGTGGTTTATAGTTTCAGTCCTGCCAAATTTGCTCGTGAATCATGATCCTTGCCAGGCAAACATTGATAGTCCAATATATCGGTGTGTCTCTTAGTTCTTACTTCATTTCCAGAGTTTGCACCCAACACAGTTGAGCTTTTTCTGTTGGGAGATTCGGCTGCATTTCAATAATCGCTGGCCTATTCAGGGTTGAATTGCTTGTTCATGTCATCTCAGATTTAGCTCTGTCATTTTATACTGATTCATAGTCTATTCAATCTCCTCCATTTGTCGGAGTTCGTCTTTTGAGCCTATAAAATTAGTGGCATTGTTGTGATTTGGCAGTGAAATTCTGTATGGAAGAGTTAGGATTAGTGGTGCATCAGTTTATCATACCACACATAGTTGTATGTAACCATATTTCAGTATACTCTAATGGAGGTGAATTCATATTAGGAATTATCTTGATTGGGAAAAAAGAGTGGAAATGTGGACTTGTCACAGGATTGAAGTTCTGTTATTGACTTATTGTAATGCATGATACGGCAGTATGGGCATGAATTTTCGAGTTTGTTACCAGCCTCGTCATGTCTCTGTCCCTGTGTATTCTTGTGGCATAGATCGCATCACATGTAATGTAAATAGCTGTTTGAGGAAATAAATCACAAGAGAAGGTTTTAAATTTTATACTGTTTTATAGAAATTGAGACATACATTTACAGTACTACGTCAATATGGCATCAACCCAGAGGGTCGGACCAGAAGTTTTTGTTTCCAGATCCTCTATCGATTCCCCGATCTTTTCTGAACATATGGATGAGCTTAGATCATACTCAAGACCACAAAAACAACAGGAATAACAACAACTACTCACATGTGGGTCTCGCTTTCACAGGCCCTAAGGGGATTTAGATGTTGGCAGTCTTGCCCCTGCAAGCACTCGTGCAAACTCTAGACAATACACAAGATTACGATGATGAAAAACGATAGATAAAACATTGAACATAGAGGAGGTATCTTTCAACTATTCTGCCGGAGATAGAATTGAGCATACAAGATAACTAATGACATTGTTTATGCTTGTTCTCAACTTGGTTTTATTGTACGGCTTTCAGACATTTGGCGTATGTCCCTGCATTTCTTCTATTTGTGAACACCTAGTTATGACTTATGATAAATCCAAGTGGACAAACTCTTGTCCACGTATATTACATTATAAGGGTCTGCCTCTATTTGAAATTGATTTTGATAAGTTAAAAGCACCTATTTTGTTCCCCTCCCCTTTTTATTTCAGCGAAGCATGCCTCAGAGTCTGTCTTGCTGATACCATCTGAATATAAATTTATTTGCCACAGCAAGACATAGTTTGGGGCATTCTTTACTGAAATAAAAGGGAAACAAAATATGTCCAATGTTAATTTTGCTGGTGAACGTTTGCTGTATTATCTCATTGACTTCTTGTATAAAAATTTCAGCAATAAAAGCAATCTGAGAAACGTGATTTCTCCAATTTATACTGTTACTTAAATCAGTGATCAGTTTATATAAAACTTTGTTTTTCTTCACACAGAGGAATCTCATCTCACTGGTGAACATCTCAGTTGGACTGGCACCAGTTATTGCTTTCATCCTAGGTAAAGTGTTAATGTGTAATTTGTTTACTGACCGAAATTTTAAAATATCACCCCCCTCCCACTAAAAAAAAGTTTACAGGATGCTGTTGTTTGTCTGCTCTTTCCTTCCCTTCTTCATAAGCTAAGTTAAAACAGACTGGAAGTCTATTAGGCTGTAAAAGCGTATAGGAGTGAAATTTCATTTGCTGTTACCATTGCTCCTTTAGAGAAAAAAATAGCTGGAAAATTTGCAAAAGTAGGTTCCACCGAGATTTGAACTCGGGCTATTGGATTCAGAGTCCAATGTCCTGACCACTAGACCATGGAACCATTGGTGAGATTTTGAGATGAGTAATACAATAATGATAGAAAAACGTGCTTATTGTTGTAGGAAGTTATGCTACACTTGGCATACCGAAGCTGAGTTCTGACTACTTCAGAGCATAGAAAAAAGCACTGGTCATGAAAAATTAAACAATCTTCAAACTTCAGTGCGCCCCAAGACAGAAAAACCTTTTTTTAATCTTCACTGGGCTCCAGAATATGCAAGTATCAATTGTTTCTCTGCTCTTATCATCATCACTCAATTTTATTTTTTTTTTATAAAAAACTGGCTGGAACATATTGAATCTCTTTTTGAGCTAGTTACAGTTGAAACAAAGAAATTCAAGTTCATTGCCATTGTTAGAGATCAGAGAAATTAGCTCTGCGCTCCTTATCCATCCTGAGCTTTTTTCTTTTGTTATTTTTTTAAAGGGTTTTTTTTTGGGGGAGGTGGGGTTTGAGGGAGGGGGCTAGAAACAAGGTTAAGTGGTGAGGAGCAGTAGCTTCCTACTTGGCTTATGATAGTGATGATAAGTGTGTGATAGTTATGAGCAGGAGGAAGGTACTGGAGAGAGTCAATAGGTGAATGTGAAGGAGAATCTGAAATTTCAGTCCTCTGTAGCAAGCAAAATGTATGCATCATAGTTGCTTCAGTGATCATAAGTATCTTGTGATGTACCTACTATAGACTGGGGAATATATTTGATTATGTTCTTCAATTCAGCAATATGAATTTTGAAAATCATTTTTGTATTGAAAATATAATTGTTCTGAGGCACAATGTTGGTCCTTGCTGCCCTCATCTTGCAAAGTACTCTTATACTTCTGTTATGTTTGGCCATATTTATTGACATTTACTCTCTCAGTGCATTGTCAATAGTGAATGGAAGTGCATCATGTCAGATTTTCCATTGAGAAATGCATACGTTGGATGGTTTTTCTGTTAATATATATGTTTCTTCCTATACCTCTAACTGGAAAAAAAAGACGGAGGAAAAAAAGAGTCTTGTAAGAAAGCCCGGAGGAGCATATTACTCATCTTATCTGTTACAGCTTTGTTGTACTTTGCTTGAGCTAGTGGATGATCATTCCACTCTAAGCATCCCCTTTCTTTAATGTGTCTTATGTATGTTCTGAACTTTGCGATGCAGGTGGAGCTAAACCATGAGTTCATCTATTGGACATGTCCATATAGAGGCTCACAAAAGTTGTTCTCTATGATGCAAGCTGTTGCCATTCTCAATGAAGGTACAGTGCTGCATTAACTACTAGACTTAATTGATGAATGTTCATTCTGCAATATTGAGAGCCATTCTAGACCATTGGATTTTCAAGAAGGCTTGTAGTATTCACTGGATTTTTCTTTAATGTGGCAAATTAATAGTTTCCAAAACCAGGGCTGTTGATTTCATTTAAGTAGCTAGCTTCATAAAATTGTTTCGAAGTGCAGTGAGAGAGGATTTTGCTTGAAATACGTTGATATGGACCATGATACAGGACAGTTAAAATTGGTCAGACGTTTTGCTAAACCTGCTTCCTCAATTTTGTCTTGTGTAAACTTGCTAAAAGCAACCAATTTTCTTTCACATGTTAAATTAGAACATACTAGAAGTTTATTTGGGCTGTAAAAGCGCACAAGAGTCAATTTTTTATGTAGTCTTACCGTTGTTCATTTGAAGCAAAAAGTGGCTGGACGATCTGCAAAACAGGTTCCACCGAGATTTGAACTCGGGCTATTGGATTCAGAGTCCAATGTCCTAACCACTAGACCATGGAACCAATGCGTGTTCAAGTGCTTAATCATTTAAGACTAAAATACAGGCTGACTACATTTCAAATGAAAAAGCTGCAGGTACTTTGCATATCACAAAGAAACTGTTAAAAATAGCTTTTAGAATTCTGGTGCACGCCGCGTGCGTGGGGCATGGGACTCGACGACTCAGGACCTAGTCCAATTTGCAAGCAAAAGATTTATATGTATGCAAGCTCTTGTAAATTGAGTGGAGCAATAGCTTGGAAGTGAATGGTGGCAAAGTTGAAGAATGGCTCAAGTTCTTTCTTCTCTAAGCATGCAAGCTCTTGTACTTTAATCATATTTGGATTTTAAGATTTTCAAGAACATTTGGCTTGAGCCAAAAAAGGTGAAGGATAAGAAGTGGGAGCAATAGAAGTTTGAACAAATAAACTCGTAGAAGCCCAGGCCTATTCGGCAAAATAGATCAATCGATCAATTGGCTGAAGGAGTGAGGAGTCTGGAAAGGCACATGGTATTAAAGCAAGAGAGAACAGGAAAAAGGTGGCCATGAAGCTAATTGATATGGTGGTTGTGTAATTTCGATATCTAATGTATTAGGTGGTCGATTGCATTAGGATTAAGGAGGTTGTTTAGATTAGATGAAATATGTTAGGTAGGTGCCGAATGAAGGTATCAGGAGGCATTTGCATTTTGATGATTTGATCAACTGCCCCCAACCTCACCCCAAAAACAAGAAAAAAAACGGAATGACATTTGCAGTACTTATTTTCTACCCCCTTCCTTGTTACTTTATTCCATGGCTCCAACTGAAAAGAGAAGGAAAGACGCAAAATTCTCACTTCTAAACTGTTCATGGTGTTCTTCTTTTCTTTGCTTTTATAGTAAATTTTGGGCATGTGTGGGGGTACTTAATTTCATTATACATGTGCTTGGTTTGCAGGTTAAGCTTATCTTTTGGGTTCACCACACTGCGGGCGTGACAATCTGACAATCAACGAAATTATGTTCCGCTATGCACGATGATGATCGGCATATCTCAAATGTATATCCTCCATAATTTTCTCTCTGATCCTACCCAGTCACCGATGAAGTTATGCACCCGTGTTCCTCTTATGAGTAAGATGCATTCTGGAGTTTCTCTTTCTTTTTCATTTTCATATTTGACTGGCCCCAAGAGAATCCCCTCCTTGCAGATAGTATAATTCCCCTGTCGTGGAAACATCCAAAGAAAGAACCTTCCTTGTTCATAAAGCTGGATCAGAACCAGATATGTAGGAAAGGGATCTTTTTATCAGTATCTTATTTTTCAACTGTAGTTAACTCTTATGAAAGAACCTTCCTTGATACATTTTTAATTGGTCAAAAAAGTGAATGTAAGGATTTCATGGTACAAAATTAATTGCATCCAACAATTTCCGAAAACCTTGCTAACAATTATTGGAAACCTTCCAAATCAGAGGATGAGATGATCGAAAATGTACATGTAGTGAGTCGAGAATGGAAGAATATTGAAGGCGTTTTGCTGGATTTTTGTCCACAGGCAAGTGTCGTTGCTTTCGACTTTTGGACTGCACTCTAGCATTTGATCGCAGCTCCCAGATCAGTAGTGTCGCGTAAGCCAAAGGAGACTGTCAAAATTGAGGAGGTCCAGGACCAGATATATAAGCACAGCCTTGTCAGAAGATCTATGCAACTGAATTCTCTGATGTCTATGTTTGTGGCAATACAAAAGGAGAATATATGCACAAAGTGGCCAACTTGATATGTAACTTAGAATTCTTTTCTCAACAATTTTTGTGCCAAGCTGCACAATTTTATGCTTAATGCATTTTGTCTGACAACTGCTTTTCAATTTTATACAGAAACTTGTGTTGTATTCCCTTATTTTTGTAAATATGTTAAAAAAGGATATGTATATAAGGTGGAGTAATATTTTTATTATCTCAAAAAAACCCAGCTGGTATTTTTTTTTTTGAATTTTTTAATTGGGTCGCTGTCCAGATTCAGTGTGCTGGCACGGACTTCCTGGAGCAAATTACATTATTTGGTTGTTATTTTAATTCTAGTGATTAATTAAAATAATGTGTTTAGATATTTACATTACATGGTTCACCCACCAATCTTCATGGAGGGCACGTTTGTAATTGTGACTTGGTCAAGAAAATGCCCTCTCTCTCTCTCCCTCTTGAGGTAGGAGGTGATGGTGACCTTAATTGGAGTAGGATTTGATCATCATAATTTCCATTGCCCATGACTTTTAAGCCCTACTCATAAGCCACTCCTTTCGCTTTCAAGAGTGTTTTTAATTCCATAGATTAAAGTTGATGTTCATTTTGTTTGGTACTCTATCTTGTTTACTAGAACTGCGAAACTTTGAGATTTTTACTGAAAAACTTCTGAAATTTATAAAGAAATTTTAAAATTGAAAGGTATAGATTTTTAGAAAAAGGTCCAAATCACTAGAGTTGAGATTGGTAACAATAACAGTAATTTTTAGTATGAGTCCCGTTAAGATTTGATAAGATTCAGATGTAAAAATTTTTACTCAGCCAGTATTTCTATGTGCATTAAACGAAGATAAGTAATGAGGAAAAAAAAAAAAAAGGTGAATTTGATGAGGGTTGTGCCACCAAAGTAACCAAACTTGATGATTAAAAGAGGCATTAAATGAAGATGTAACTCATGTGGAGAGGAAATTCTTGAAAAAGATGAGGTGGGTACCCTCGTTTCGTTTTGACAGGGTCTTTCACAAGTAGTAGACAAAGACAAAGCAGAGAGGGTGGGGTTGAGTTGGGTTGGGTTTGGGGGTTTGGTTAGGTTAACTTGTTAATTAGGCAAACTACCTCTTCTTTTTTCTTTTTTTTTTTTTTTTTTTTTGGGGGTACGAAGTTAATTAGGAAAACTTGGATCCACTTATATCAAGATCAAGGGTCACATGGTGGGCTTCATCGATGGTTTTCTGGTTAGGAGACATTACTAATCTAATCTCTCTGCTTACCTATGCATTCATTTCCTCAAGTCTTGGCATCTTCAGAAAATGACATTTTTCTTTTTAGATTGGATTGACAAGGATGGATTTTTCCATTTATACTAAGTCATACTCGTTATATTATATATTACATTCGAACAAGTGTATATATACATATACATACACACTTGTTTCGGAAATATATATGTATATATATGTTGTCAAAATAGCTCTTTTGTTTCGGACAGCCGCTATTTATTATCATCTCATATTTTACTATCTCGTTGTTTATTATAGAATCTTTTCAAACCAACAATAACATGTTCTCATTTGATCCGGCCCGATAATTAGACTGATACAACTTCACAACAAAAAATTTTTACCCGCTATTGGTTTCACCTTTGGTGGTTTGGTGGCACTTCATGGAGCATCTCAATATCTCACCCAAAGGTGGATACCAAAATATGAAGGAAACGATACTATGTATGCATTTCTTCTAACCGGAAATCTCCATGTGAACATTTTAGAGTTCTAAAACTTAGGTTAAAGTGCATATTTAGAGCTATCCACTGATTCGCGGAAATTTCTAATTACATAAGGTAAGTTATACCCAAAAAGCCAAGACATAATCACACCCGGTTCGTTTTCAAAACATTCGGTGTAAACCTAGAAAAAGTACTACGATAAAGGTTAAATTTGAGTCTCTCACTACAAGTTAAACATTCGGTGTAAACCTAGAAAAAGTACTACGATAAATGTTAAATTTGAGTCTCTCACTACAAGTTTGTAGTAGAACGAGTGCTACTTTAGAAGCCTGCTTGATGATATATGTAAACAGTTTTTTACCCTACATATGTTACAACTTGACCCGAAATATAATTCTACTCTCATTGACCCTAGAATATGACCCGACCCACGAATCTCACAAGAACCGGTTTATGTTATGTGCCATGTGCTCACAAGGGGAGCGCCATTTTTTTTGAGCTGAAAAAGGATGGCCCTTAAAAAGTCACAAAATGACGACTCAAAAACTATGCTCTTTTTGTCCCAGATTGTTTAACTTATTCTCGAGAGAAAAGCCCCGTGATTTTGCCCCCTTTTTGCGCAATAATCTCTACCTGCCAATGCCATAACCAGAAATGCAAAGCCACTACTTTTGAAATACCGAATGATAGTTTTTGGTTCCTTCAACAAAAGCACAGATAAAGCAAAGCAACCACCATACAGGAAACTGATTAACTTTTCTTTCTAAAAATTAATAAAATTATCAGAAATTTCGTCTTTGATGAATTACGGGGGGCTAATTGTATGTACAATACACAAGAATGATAGCACATTACAAAATGTCATCAAAAATTTTTACTTAAAATGAAAAAAAAAAAGAAAAAGAAGGGAGCATCAAACAAACAAAAAGAACAGAGGGATACACAAAAATGAAAATGAATGAATTATTCACCTTTGCTTTGCTGGGTTCGAATTGTTCTTCACCTTCAAACTCTAGATTGGTAAAGCTCGAGTCGGCTCTTAGCCTCCAACAGAAGAGTCTCTCTCTCTTCATCTTGAATCAGAGGAGATTGCTTGGACGCCCATTCCAGCACTGTGAGCACACCATTCTGGGCAAGCTCTTCGCTATCGGGGACATGGTGGGCAATGAAGGCTAGCAGTTCCAATGCTGGAAGTTTGACCAAATGCTCCCCGAAATACACCAACTGAATCAAATGCTTAATCCCCCCAGCTGCTATTATAGCCTTGGAGTGATCCACATGAAGGAAATTGTAACTGCCCGCGAACTTGGTTAGAGCAATGGCTGCCTCCGTCATGACTTCATCTTCTCTCTCATCTAACAGGTGCACCAATGGGGCAATCATCCGATTCTCGGTTGCCCTGAATGTTCTAGCCAGATTCCCAATTGCCTTAATGCAGGGTACTAAGAGCTCAGAATCAGCGTTCTCAATGACCCTCAATATTTGATCCACCACAGCCTTGCAAGCTGGGGTGGTAGGCTTGAATGCCGACCTCCTTAGATCGGAGTCTTTCTCAGCCACCGCAGTGATCTCCATCAAAGCCATGGCGGAATTGTACTGAATCTCCTCCGCCCCCTTCTCGAGCAGAGTAGCGAAACACAACAATGCCCGGGATTCACAGATGCTACGACAGATGGGGGAATTGCCCTTTGCAAGGTGCCAGAGGGATCGGGCTGCCATGGCCTTCATTTTGGCCTTGGTGGCGGGATCCTCCAATTCTCTCTCCCTCATCTTGCTCCCCGCAAGGCTGTGACTGTGACTGTTGTGGTGGCTGGGGCTGCTGCTATATAGACTGGCGCTCGATTTCGAGGTGCTCTGACCATTGGTGGAGGTGTTCCCATTGGGCTGGGAGGTGGAATTGGCCTTGGCCTGGGCTTGGGCGCTGGTGACCACGTTGTGGAGGCGGCTCGGGCTCTGGCTTCTCTTTCCAAGTGGATGGGCAATCTGGGGATGATCTTCATTCTCTGAATGAGCCTTGGCGGTGTTGTTGCTGCTGTTGTTGAGGTTCTGGGTGGTGATCGCCACCGCGGCGTGGTGGAGGGAGGCCTTGTGGGTGGCAATGGCGTACTTGCTGTGCTCCTGGACAGTCTCGAAGGCGAGGTGGCCAACGAGGAGGCGTACCACGTTGTGCTGAGCGAAGATGTCCTGGCATTTGGGGTAGTGGTTAGCCAGCTCAGACACAGCCCAAGCCACCATGGCTTGGACCTTCATGGGTCCCTCCTTGAGAATCTTCGCGAAGACCGAGCACACCCCGGCGTGGACCATGTGCTCCACGCTCTCCGGGTCACGCCCCAAAAGCCCTATGGCCCGAGCCGCGTTCTCCTGCCCCTCCACCGTCTTCCCCTCCTTCAGGAGCTTCAGCAGGGGGCCCACTCCGCCTTCTTCGATGATCAGCTTGCCGTAACGGTCGTTGTCTCGGGCCATGGACACCAGGGACGCCGCGGCGTCGGCCCGATCATCTAACGACCCGATAGAGAGGGTGGCGATGTGCTCCCAGATGAGGCAGAGGATGGGCTCGTTGGCGGCGATTGGGGGAGACCCAAGTAGTCTCCGCCGTCGTCATCGCCGGAGCCACCGGAGACGCGGAGAAGCCAGGAGACATCGCCGATGGAGTTCTCGAGCTGGGAGAGCATCTTCCGGAAGGCGGCGGCGGGAATGATGGTGAAAGCCCGTTTGAGAAGCCCGTTGGCCCGGCACTTCTGGGTGAGAGAGAGAGCCTTGTCGAGGACTTGCTCGGTGTCGTCAATGATGCGGCGGGTGGGCCGCTCGTAAAGGTCGGAGCTGGATCGGGCGGCTTGCCGGAGGAGGTCCGCGAGCTTGGCCGTCTTGGCCTTGAGCTCCAAGCACTCCTGCTTGAACGACGCCGCCTCATCCGCGGCCTTGATCACCTGGTCCGCCAGCTGAATGGGCCGGGCCAAGATCTGCTTCACTATGTCCCCCATTCCCGATGGGATCCGGATCCCGCCAAATGGGTCGAATTAGGAGAGATCCGCTATCCTTAAATGGTGGGTCGAGTTGGGTCTGGCGAATTCGGACAGAAAACAGTAGCAGAAGTCGATTGCAGGCAAGGTGTTCGACGAATTGCCGCAATGAAGGCGAGAATAGAGGAGGAGGAAGACAGAAAGGGAGTTGGGTAAAGGGAAACTTAGCTGGCGATTTGGGTGAGTAGGGGCCCTAACGCCTCCCTAATGCCTTAGATGACTTCATTTTTTTTTTTTTCCTCTCTTCGAAATTCCCTCACTTACTTGCCTGTTTTCCAGTAGTTGAAATGGGAAAATTGATGGGAATCGTTTCAATTTTGGGGGAGGGAGAGAGAGAGAAGGTGAAGAACTGGGCAAACCAGGGTCAAAACTCAAAATAGTGAAGTGGAGGGTGTATAGAGAGAGAGAGAGAAAGAGAGAGAGAGAGAGAGGGTGGGTTGGGGAAGGGAAGGGAAGGGAGACGCCGTCAAACGCGGTTGCTCTAAAGCTTAAAATATACGCCGTCGTTGTAACTTGTAATCAAATGTAGGGGATAGTCTTCTCCCTTTATATAATCACATCACGCCATGAATGGATTCTCAATATTGGCCATGTTGTTTTCAACCTAATTTTACCTACGAAATTTTCAACTCAATTTTACGGCCGGTTTGAACTTACATGTAAAACACAAATAAATATAAACGAATATAAACGAATATAAATGAACATAAACGAACATAAATAAGTTGTTAAATAAGAAACAAATATAAACGAATGAACATAAACGAACATGAACGATTGATGTTGCGGGTTCTTTCTCATCCAAATTCAAGTCCGAGTGAGAAAGTCAAGATTTTTTTTAGAATGCGTGGTATGGAGTAAAATTTTTATAAATAGTGGAAAATAGTAGAATAAAACAGATCGACACGAGAAATATTGATTATTACAAAAAAAAAACATGTCCTAAATTTATGTTTGTTGAATCAAATTGAACCTTAATTGAATATAAGTTATTTGTATTAAATTGTAAACCGTTTTCTATTGAATTGAACTAAATTGAACTTATTTCATTTGAATTATTTTTATTGTGAAAAAATAAGTAGAAGAGAGTAAAACCAAGTCTATTATCCTTTGGAATTATTCCATGTTTTCTCTGTTCATACTTAAATAATTCAACTCAACTACTTAGATTCTTTTATTGAAAATCAAGCTTCAAAATTTTTCAAATTTGTAACGTAATTAAACTTTGTGTAATTTAAGTTTGATTTTTAATTACTGCATAATTATTCTATGCTAGCTACTACTTCACACTAGAAATTCTATAATTCCTATATTGATTAATTTATTTATTAAATATAGTTATGTTCAATTATAAACTTCTTTTACAACCTACCATTTAAATATATATTCCCAAATGTGTTTAGTCATGATTCATGGAACACAGGGGTAATAAGTTGATTGTAGATTGGCCTAAATGACCTAAAGGATCAAACATCTAATCTACATCATTCCTCTTTTTCAATAGAGTATTTCTTGCTAGATTCCTTAAAAATTAAATAAAAACTCAAGTTTTGGGTAAATATTTAATCTCCAAAATCCAATATATAATTCATTCACTGATTTTATAATGAATTCTATGTTTTCTAATCGAATAAAGGGGGTTTTATATATTATGTATTATCAAAAAAGACATGCCTTTAACAGCCAACTTAATAATTAAATTGGGACCGTCTCCGCCCATGATCTAGTAGAAGTGTCATAGGATTAAAGATGGGGGATTGAATGGGCTACTATATTACCTCTACTACTAACATGGGAAAAAGAAATGAATTCTATGTTTTTTAATCTCAACTACATATATAACAGCCATTAGGCATATGAATAATAATGATTAAAAGGAAAATCATCAACCTTTTGTGTCATTGTCAGACTGAATTATATTAGGATACCACTTAATTCTAGGTATTTCTCCATTATATGCCTCCTTTCCCGCATAGGTTTGAATTTAGGGGGAACTCTATATTTGTCAATTATTTGAGAGGTAGAGGAGGTGGGTGTTATAGGATTCGGGCTTGATAGTGGTTTCCCCTTCCCCGCACCGATTAGTCAATTGGGTGTTTCATGAGATAGAGAGTCCAAGTAAGTAACCCAAGTTACCATCTTACCTTGAGAAGGGCGGGGGAGGAGGGAAGGTTTGCATCCATGCATTGGTTGAGGGAAGTTTCTAATAAGTTTACATTGAATGACACATTCTTGTCTAATATAATTAAGAGATTGAATACCAGCAGACGGGAGAGTTCTATAGGTAGTAACCTAATAAGAGAATTCGTATTGTGTACTTTGCTATTTGGTACGTTACGTGTTATGCATCAACTCTGGCCCCTTCCTTCCAAATGCAAGGTAATTAGGAAATTACGTAACTGAACATATCCATTACATGAGTGATTAAAACCTTAGTCTCTTTCGATTTCGATCTAGATCAATACTGAGTCGAGAGGATAATGAGAACGATTCTAACGAGCAATTCATGTGGCACCTAGCTATGGCCTTGATGTATAGATATCCAAACTTCCATATCATGAAATCCATATGAGACTTTGATTGAGAGGTCCACAAGACTAGATTTGTCTGCTCGAAAGTTGGAAGAAAGCTCCCTTTTTCTCTTTTGAGTAAATTGGAAGCTAAAATTCAGCTCACTATTGCCCCAGCATTTTAAGTGTGATAGGCTCTATTTATCAGATATTGACAATAAAAACCAAATTATATATATATAGGGTATGAGTATAGGACCCAAGCTAAGAGTGGGACTAAAAAAACAGTGAGATTTTCAACTTTGGCTTTTGGAGGGGATCAATAGATGGCCAAACTTGCTCACTTTTATCTGGAAATTGGGATTCTTTCACTCATTTTCTCTAAATTAGACGTGTATGTTGCTTCTTGATAACAAACTGACTTCAAAAGACGCTGCTTGATGGAGGGTTTACATAGCTTCCAACATTTTCTATGTCCGGAATCTTATATTTTTATAAGAATACGTCTTTGTTGGCTCGGGAATAAGCTAGGGTTATCGTCTATACTGAAATTTAGACAAATGCAACAAATATTATCGATTCATGCATGCATGGAGACATCTTAGTGAAGAAAGGGTATAACAAATCAGGGGTCGGGGAAGAGGGGTAGAGAACTCTTCACGCGTACTTCTAGTGAGAGCTAAACATTGTAATGAATCATACTAAATCGGTTCCGTAGCATGTACCGTACACATATACATTGCCATATAGTACACAAAATAAGAAGAATATAATCCAAAAAATGGCCAAATTAGTGAGATGTGAGGAGGAAATATAGCGTAAAGCAAGCAAGTCCCTTCAAGTGTCAACTCGTCCCTAAACACATGACCCCTCTCACCTTTTTTAACAGAGAAGTGAGTGATCCATAGGAATGGGAGATTCAACAAACATAATCACATTCACAAAACAAACCAATTTTTGTCCTCTCAGATTCAATTATCACCCAAAAACAAACCAATTTTTTATGGTGAGAAACTCTTACTTTGCAGCACACGTACTGTTTTCGTACCTTCATTCTTACCCTTTAATACTCCTATAAAATCGAAATTTTAATTTGGTTGAATCGGCAACTTAATTAAACTTATCAATATACACTGATAAATACTGCATCATGTTGAATGGTCGAAACAATACCAAAATGTCATTTCAAATATCACGAATATAGTTACACTGTTGCCCTTTTCTCATGTATAGAAAGATCAAAAAGGAAATTGTAGAAGCTCTCCCGGGGATATCGTAGGATGTATGCATGTACATGTAGATATTGACATATATGGTAAATAAAATGTTATGAACTTACCAACAGAAAAGCTATTGGAATATTAGCCATATACAGCTTAGTTTGGCCAAACATGCCCTAATTTCCCTGGACAAATTGTCTCCAACTCGGAAATATAACCACACATTTGGTAGAATAACATCAGCAAGTCACCTTCATACTTGGAGAAGGAAGATGCACTCCTACTTCTCAATGCTATAAGACAAGAAAAAGAAAATGTTTTTTGTCCAATTGTGAATTATTGAGTGACTCTTTGTTTCATTCAGAAATTGGAGAGTAAAACAAGCACTCTATATATTAGGATACAAGGCAACAAGGGAAAAAACACATTTCCTTAGATCTTTTCTTTTAACATTTTTTAATATCGTAATTGATAAGCTGCTTTTCGACCAACTTTTGAGAATATTATAGATCTTAACATCGGTTCAAGTCACGCATGTTTAATTAATCGAGGAGTTTCGATATGCTTAATTAAATTATGCTAGCCTGAAATATATGGATTTATTTCACTTTTAAAAAAATTAACAATTAGATTAAAATTAATTAAATGCACAACTAAAGTATCATGAAACTCATTTCATAAATTAAAATAACATCAATGGAACTAGTAAATTCATTATTTAGTCTTATGGATCAATCTTCTAGTGGTATATAAATTGTTAAATAGAAAAAGACAATTTCACTCACAAAAGGAGGATGATAAATTTTTGCAATTAAATAGCCTATTTCCTTGTCTCTAAAATTAATAAAAGGTCAAAAAAATTATAAAAAAAAAAAAAGATAACAAAAGAAAAGTCGAAGCTAACCACTAATCTTGATGGCAACTTCTTTGCTATAGTCAAAGTTATAGACTATGACTTAGTTAAGAGAGAACCAAGTGTTATGTAATAAAACAATGAGTAGTAACCGATGAGGTTTTAGCTGGGTGGTTATAATTGAGGTTCTCGGTATATTAGATTTTATGTTTGATTCTTTGTCTAAATTAAAAAAAATAGAATATAAAAAAATAATAAGGTTAGCAAATAGTTTATTAGGGTGTCGGGTATAGGGTTGGATCATTCTGCTTTTCACTCAGTTTTGTCAGATCTATCCACAGCTTTAATACATGAGAAATGGATGCAGTGACTGGGCCGAATATGAAGCCCATGATCCGCTATGATGGGCCTCTTATTTTTTGGGCCGAGGCTCCTCAGCACAGATTAAGGCCCGTTGTTGAATGAACTGATCCAGTATGATTTTTGAAGCTAATTAATATTCGGGTACCCTTTTACTATTTTATTGGGCAGCATATTAAGCTGGATCACTTTCGCTACCATCTTACCCAAAAAAAAAATAAATAAAATATTATAGTAGAATATTACAACAGTAAAATTTGTCTAATTGTAGCATTTAACATGATTTTATAATAAGAAAATATGAATTTCAAAGTTGCTAGGTTGATTTAATTTTTTGGGTAATTAAAGCATGAATTCAATAATTAAATTATATACTCCCTCCGTTCGTTTTGAAATACTCGTCGCTTTTTAGTTATGAAGGATTATAAAGAAATCACTAAATTTATGACAAAATTTGTGTTAAAAGACCGAATTGTCCTAAAATTTTCTTGAAAATGAAAAAGATTAATGAGAAAAGGAAAGAAATAAAGCAATTAATAAAAATAAAACTGATAAATTAGTCATTAATATATCATTAGATTTGTAAAGTGATAAATATTATAAAACAAAAAAAGTTAGTTAAAGTGATAAGTATTTTGAACGAAGGGAGTATCTTCTATAATAAATGTTATTTTAAAATAAATACAAAAAATAATTAAAAAAGTAAAGGGTCAAAAACTAGTTAACACTCTTCTTACATCCAATCATTTTTATATTGTATTATTTAATTAGATTACCTATAAATCTTATATTGTCTTTTATCGAGCAGATTTATGTGATATCCGATAGTTTGAATTTGAATGAATGATATTCGTTGCAAGTTGATCTTGCAGTCATTTAATAATTGGATCCCGTATATAACCTTAATTCGATAAATACTATAAAAGTAAAATAGCAACTCGTTAAAAAAGACAAAGAACGAAAAATATTTGTCTATCTCAATTCTTTTATTTTTCTAAAGAAATAATTAATATAATGTCAAGAAACGTGACAAAGTTGTATTGAAGCATGAACATATTATTAATACAAGTCCTCTTCTACTTGACTTTCTTCATCAACACTGACAATGAACTAACGGACTATCTTATCCACAAGAAGGGTTGGGGGAGGGGGGAGAAATCAATTTTTAGATCTCACAAAGATAAATCTTCTAGAAGGCTTCACATAGCCAATAGGGTATTAATAAGCCAAGAGAAGGTGGACAAAAAGGGGTGGTACTGCTACTAGTGCCATTGTGCCAAAGGCAAACCTGGTCAAACAAGTGTAGAAAATTAGCCCAATTACAAGGAAATTAAAGTTTACTTCCCCATATTAATCTTTAGTTCATTGTCATTCATTAGGTTAGCCTCCGATTTAAGGGGTGACAATTTAATTTGTGAAGTTGAGAAAAGGAGTAGAATAATTGATTTACCATAAAGTACAATTTATTTTAATTTGAAACTCCGGGATCAGTCATAACACATTAGCCTTATCTTTTGCCGCTCATTATTTAAATAAAATTGACCCGAACAAAGTTACCTTGGTGTAAGTAACTGAATAAGAAACCGTAATTGAATTTTAAACGTTTGTATGACATTTTCAAAATGCAAAGTTGATGACTACAACATATGACAATTGCTTCTAAATATTCATAGTCTTCCATATATTCTGGAATAAGTTAATCAATCACACAACTAACTCTCGTAAGAAAACATACGAAAATGGAAGAAGTGGAATAACTGATACAAGATTAATGTTATTTCTACAAACACTACGAACACTTCTAACTATATACAGAAGATAAATAATACAAACACGTTAAATTACGGTTATATCCTTCAAAATTAGATCAACTCGTCGACTCGCAACTCAGTGAGTCTATTTTTTTTTTTTTTAGTAATTTACTACCAGCACTGATCGGTCTCCCAATTGCGCCTCGGAAATCTGTAAAACGACGACGAAGCCGGCGAAGCTGATAATCCGCCGTATTTGTTCATCGTCAGGGGCGGTTGGATTCTCCGAGTCAATTTCCGATCATAATCGGCGCGCTTCTCTGGATCGGAGAGCGTGGAGTAAGCTGCGTGGACTCTTATGAACTCGTCGGCGGCCGATTTCCTCTCTCCTCCGCCGGCAACGTCGGGGTGGCAGGACCTGGCGAGACGGCGGTACGCTGCCTTGATCTCTTCGCTGGTGGCGCCGACGGAGATTCCGAGCACCTCGTAGAATGAGGAGGAGGAGGAGGCAGTTTCGGCCGATGCGGTGGCGCAGGCGGCGGAGACGGCCAGGGGTCGCCGGAATCTGACGGTATCAGGCGAGGCGAGCTTGGATTTGGAATGATTGAATTGGAGAGGAGTGGAGGAAGAGGAGAGAGATGGAGAAGAAGAGAGCATGGGAACGGCTGAGGATAGATTGATTGATTCGGAGAGAGAAATTGGGGGTGACTTTTGGGGCCTAATTGGGGGTGATGTATTTATATAAGAATAACCTCACGAATCCCATTGGTTAACCATGGAATTACGGGGTTTTTTTTTCTAATCGAAACATAACTATATTCTTTTTGATTAAGGGCTAGGATTAAATTTAATTACGGAAAATCTATTTTATATATTGAACATATGTCCAATTAAAAAGTTTCTTTTTTAATTTTTTATAAAATTATTAATAGGATAATAAATTTAATTTTGATCCGAATTTAAATTTTTACCTAACGCTAATCAATATGTTAAGTGTAAATAGCATAAACTTGATTAGGATATCTACATAATGAATGTGGGTGTCTTCTTGTCTTCATAATTAAGATGATTAACTTTTATAGTCCTTTATAATATGCCTAAAATGGGCCTTTGATGGGTTAATTAAAAAGGGGTAGTAGGGAAATGTATGCAAAATACGTGGGTCGGGTGTCTTTATTTGTGGGGTCCAAATATGAAGATATGCACAAAGTGCCAAACGGGCGAATGGCTAATCCAGTTCCCAAATGGGCAGTGACACTGAGTCAGCAAACCGAGTGGGGCCTCGGAGACGTTACGTTTGTGATTCATCGCTCATTCATCTCTCTCTCCCTCTCACGATTAGCGCTATCCAGCATTCAATCCTATCTGCGTGGTGCCCTACTTTTTGTTCCATTCAACCGGGTTCGGATAAGATTACACTTCTTCTACGTAATAAACTTGCCTTTTCATCTTCATCTTGATAGCAACCTTTTTTTTTCCCCATGTTACTTCTACTTGTTTCATGTTGAGTTGTCGGATCGGATAATTAAGAACAAGGCTTTATTTGATAAAATGAGTCTATTTAAGTAGTGAATAACTATTTATGTATTGGATAATTATTTAATTAAGTGATTAAATAAATATGTTGTATAAATTTAATGGTTGAGTTAGTTGATTATTGTAAATTGACATAAAAATAAAGGATTATTAACATCCGTATCCCTCGTACTATGATGCAATTATTTTTCTACCTATCTCCTCGTTAAAAATTATTTTCCACCCCTAACCTTA
The DNA here is from genome assembly GCA_021018815.1 of Talinum fruticosum. Classification (NCBI taxonomy): domain Eukaryota; kingdom Viridiplantae; phylum Streptophyta; class Magnoliopsida; order Caryophyllales; family Talinaceae; genus Talinum; species Talinum fruticosum. Next base: position 1,520,699 of record JAITYX010000021.1, read on the forward strand.
CCGACATATTAGAAGACGGAAAAGAAAGGCCATATTAATCCATACTATTATTAATTTCTATGTAGATTAGCTCACCACTTTTGTCACCTCCAGACTCCTCAACTTACATTACAAATTTACAATATTAAAGAAATCCATCCTTCGATTGTGGTGGTGGGGTTGGAAAATTTAAAGAAATTACAGTGATGTAAATAAAGAGTTGACATAGAAAAAGACATGAATGATATAAAAAAATCGTGATAATTAGATCATGGTAATAAATAAATAGGTAATACAGTCATCACCTGAGGTAGTCGTAATTCATGATCCCGTTTTCTAATTTCTCAATCCCTTTCATTCGCACCAAAGTCTTCCCTTCCCTTTTGCGTGTATGGTGAGACGGTCACACCGCACAAACAATATATAATACACACTTTGGGAATATATAGACTAAATTCCCGACCATGTACAAACAAAATATTTATCAATTCCGTAGATAATATCAATTTATTATTCATCGTATTTTTGAACAAGTAATTTATACAGCCGATTGGATAACACATTTGAAATTTTACTGACCTTATTATTATCTCGTGTTTAGGCATTTAGCCTTTTCCTCTTTTATCTTCTACCTTGTCCGTATAAACATTTAACTGTTCTTTTATTTCATTATTTTTTAGAAGCGAAAAGTAAAATTTAAAATTGCTAATAAAAATTAAAATTAGCATTCTGGAAAAATTATTGTCTCTGAGATGTTCTTCTCACTATAAACTTGCAAATTTGTGGCAAAAGAGCCTGATCACCTTAGAGATTAAAAGATTAAGATAATGGGTTCTCTTGACATGTACCTTCAAAATTAAATCAATGGGCATTTTCCTCCTCTAAAAAGAATCTTTGCACAAATTCATTTATATTTTTGGGAGATCGATATTGCTATATAATAAATAATCATCTTTTTTAGGGGTAGTCTAGTGATAAGATAACTAGTTTACACGATAAAAATTAGAATTCGAGTATGTCTAAACCGTGTGTGAGTATTATATTTATCCATTCAAAAAAAAATTATTATCGTCCTTTTTACTATAAATAAGTATTCAATATTTTTTGTTGAGTCGATAAACAAACTCACTTTTTGGATCTCCTATCTCGGGAAAAATTTAGAGGGCTAATTGAGTCAGAAGCAATGAGGGTATCAAAGTCCAACTATTACCCCCATAATTTTCGCAAATAAGAAAATTATTATCCCGAATCGAATATAAAAGAGGGTGAAAATAGAGTGACGCATGGACTCAATACAGAAAACAAATAATTATTTAAAAATGAGTGACAATATTAGATTATATAATAATCAGCATTTTAACCGGTTGCTGGGGTTGGGTGTTTTTTAAAAAAATATATATATTTCCAGGTAGGATTCACCATATTTAGACCCCCACAACAAGTTGATGAAATTATGATTTATAATTATGAACCGGCTTTTGGCTTGTGGGTCTCAAACTCCACTGCATCTTTAATCAGCTCAAGATTTTCCCTTTCCTTCTCTGATATCTTAAACCAATTCAATGAGTGATTCCAATGAAGTTGGCCCAAAAATATCTGACTTTTTAAATACTATTTTTTTAAATTAAGAAAAAGAAAAATAACCATTTTCTATGATGCTGGTATACCCCCTATAAAAATATCGGCTATTTTAGTTCATAAAATATTACTGATTTTAGCCTTTGATCATTTATTGTATTTCACAAGCAAGAGAGGAAAAAATGCATCTTTCTTTTTTGTTTCTCGAAATTTCATGCAGAGGTTTTATACTTTTTATTTCATAATATTTGTTGTTTAATTATTATTTTTAGTTTACAATATCTCGTTATTTTATAATCGTAATGACATATTAATGACTAATGTATTAATTTTTTCTCCTTTTTTATTAACTTTCACATTTCAAATGAAGGCTTGAGCTATCTCAGTCCTTTAACACAAATTTTGATATAAATTTTGTGTTTTTCGATATTCCTTACAGCGTAAAAGTGACAAATATTATAAAATAAATACAAGATTCTGATAGCTATTCCGTATGTTTATACAAGTAGAAATACGATTAATTTGATTATGTCTAATGCCTTTGAAACTCACATGTGTAAAACAAATGGCAAAGCTTTCGGTTGCCAAGGGTGTTCGGGTACACTCTTAACAAAAAAAAAAAAAAGTGTGTTAAAAGTTATATTTAAAATTTTTAAAAAATTTATAAAATTGTTAAAGAGGACACTCATAAAAAATAATATATTTACTAACTCTGTCACTAATATTAAATAGTATTGTACATCTATCGATGCCTCTCTCTCTGTCTCGGATGGAACCATGAAAGGTATTACAATTTACAAACAATGCCAAGTTACCTAATCACCGTCACATTAATTCTTTTATATTTGATATAATCACCGTCACATTTATTTTATGAGATCCAATTGCCTCATGAATCAAAAGAAATCGAGGCCTTACTCAACTCAATGCCTATTCTGAATCGAAAGAAAGAAACCAGATGTACCAGTTGAAGTTTGTACATAAGCTAAAGTTTCAGTCTTAAATACATTATTTAAAACTTAATTCTTTGTGTGTGACACTAGGTATATGGAAAAAAAGAAAAAAAACCCTCTATAAGTTTACACCAAAAAAAAAAAAAAAAAAACGAGGTTGGATCCATGCTTTAGGTATCGGGTCAACCATTCCTAGTGACTTTTTTGGGTACTATTTAAGTAAAACGAAGTTTATAGCTTGTCTATAAATTTGGTCTTAACTTGAGATTGAAAATAATGGATTCAAATTGACCTCAATCGGAGACTCGATTGGACTCGGATTCTGGTAGAGTTCAATATATATTGGTTTTTATAGTCGATCTCAACTTGATTTTGAAATCGGTCTCTAAATTTGAATTGCGATCAAAGTTTTGAGACGAACGTGATTCATTATCCGTTCGGTATCTAACTTGAGTTTGAGACTGATGTTGGCTTTTTAAAACCCTTTTTTCAACCTCAATTCAGACGTTTTCTTGTAGTGATATATATATATATATATATGTCTCCTATTAAAAACATTAATGTTGACCCTGACCCTTAAAATAGTCCAAGAGTGAGATTATGGCATCAAGTAGTAGAAGCACAGCTAGTGCTCGAGAAAGTATGAAAATTATTTATATATACAATCTCATTGGATTAGACTAATATTTAATAATATATAAAGTGAATAATTGATTGAAAGTAGCCAATTACTGAGGGTTTTAAGTTTCTTTTTCCCCATCTTTCTTTCTCTCTCTTTTTCATATTATCTAATTTGATTATTTATCATTAATTCTTCACTCCATAAATGCCAAAAAAAAAGACAAAAAAAAAAAAAGAAGATGATGATAGAGTGACTGAAAATTGAAAGCAAGGCATGTGAATTGACGTAACAGCACAAGTATTGTCTTGAAGCATTAGGTTATGAACATTGCCGAATCGAATCAGCATGCACCACGCCTAATGGAAGTTGCTTTAATATTATTACTACTACGCTAATGTATTCATCATTGGCATTGCGCCGCACATGGCAATCGATAGCTAGACACCCCAAACAGCTAATTGAAAGTCGACCTGAATTCATAATTGACCCAATCAGAACCGAAGTTACTGAACTCATCCGAACCAAATTTGTATATTTTCTTCACAAGGCAAACTTAGCCAAAAATCATACAATCTGAAGTAAATTAAAATTGAAACTACCCGGCCTAGAACTAAAAGTGAATCAAATCTTGATTATTCGAACATAATTCGACAAATTTGGCTTATGTGTGTGTATGTATGTGCACGCCCCTAAAGCAGGGGTTACATGTCAAATATTTTACATGAGGGGTGGCAGTATCAAATTCAAAAATCTGATTACGACTGTGTCATTAATGCTGTAATTCCCAACTAATCCATATGTACACGTATTCGGCAAATGAATGCAAAGAGCTAATCAACCAACTTATTAAGAGAAGCTCTTGGGAAATCACCATCAAGCATTGCTTATTCTAGATTTATTATAGTTGGAAGATATTGGACTCTCAAAAGTTGGACAATAATATAACATGGTAGGGATACCTAGGAATTTACATAATTTGCAAAGAAGTTGGGAACATCATATATATATATAGAAGATGGAAGTTATAATAATTAAGAAGAGACTCGGGGTAATGTTGAAATAGAAGGATTTTTTTATTTATTTATTTATTTTTTTGTAACAAGATAAAGAGAGAACATACGTATAAGACATACTTAGATAGTTCTACCGACAAGAGTTCCGCCTAAATTTTCATTTGCTTAAACAGTGATTGTAGTACAAAATTTGTGCCTTATTTGCTCAAAGATGTATATATTTAGCATTGTAAGAAATATCGTCCCATTGATAGATGCCTTTAAAGTACCAAAATTTTGACAGAATAGTAAAAATTTCGTCATCTATAGTACTATGAAGACTAATACAAAATTAAAAGGTATTGGTTGAGCTGACAATGACCTTACCCCGATAGGAAGAGAGCGCAAATTCAAATCTTCAAAAGCACAATTATTAAAAGGGCTTCTATTGTAAACCTTTTATATCTCGATACAAGCCAATGGGCACAAGTTTAATCAAATGGACAATAAATTTTGACGATTTAACTATCTTGATTGGCTCCAATTTTTGTATGTTTTATGCTCTAATGTTTAGTTGAAATGCTAAAAGATTACGATATCACATTACATTCTATATTACAATAAATAATATAAAAAAATCATATGTAACTAATACTCGAACTAATATATATAATGTTACATAATGGAATACTCACGTATAAATTATACTGAATTCCTACGAAAGAAGAGAATAAAAGAAACTACCTGACAAAAAAATACATTCATAAGAGGTCACTTACATGTGTGTTACCCATATTTAGGTCAAAAGGAACAATAATTGGAAGAGGGTGAATGTTATTATTGTTATTGTTCCTTGTGAGATCAATTTCCCTAGACTCCATCAAACCCTTTGGAATAATTTGTTGGCCAAACACTCTCTCTCTACAAATAGGGCAATGCAAAGACCTCAGAAGCCACTTATCAATGCATTCCACATGGTAAACATGGCTGCACCTTGGCAAAACCCTAACTCCCTCCCCTCCTCAAACTCAGCCAAACACACCGCACAACTCTCCATCTCGAGGCAGCCGTCCTTGGCGGAAGGTGCGGCGTCGTAGGCGAGGGCGGGGATGGACTTGAGGGCGCGGCGGAGGAGAGGGCCGTGATTCGCTAAGGGCGTGTTTGGGGGACGGTGGTGGGAAGAGAGGGATCAGGAGGTTCAGAGTTTAGGGTTATGCATCTCGTGACCATGTAATTGAAAAGTATGGCGATTAATACCACCAGCACCATGATAACTAGTGATATGCATGAGCTTTGCCCTGCACAGATCTTGCTGTTTTCATCCATCGATATCAGAGAGAGAGAGAGAGGTAATTAAAGCCTGTAGGGTTTTTGATAGGGAGGTAATATGTAGGGTTTTTGATAGGGAGGTAATATGTAGGGTTTTGTTGGGGTTTAGTTTAAAATAAAAATAATAATTTGATAAAAAAATAATAATTTGTTGGGTTTTCTTCCACACAATGTGCGATGAATTCTTCATAATTGGAAATTGAGGATGCAGCTGCAAATATGTTTCCTTGTATGCCAAAAATAATTTTGTGATGCTTAATGTGTGAAGACTGATTAACTTTTTTTAATCAAAAAGAATGATGAAATTGAATATGTGCGCATGAATTCACAATATATAGGAAATTTAATCATTTAATTAATTGTTTACCCAAAAAATTATTTAATTAATTTTACAAAAAAATTATTTAATTAATTTAAGAAACTGAAATTTATGTATTATATTTTTCTGTATTAATATAGATTGGTTCAAATTATTTGTCATTTGTTTTTGTCAAGACTTTATAAAAAGCCCGTCCCGACTAAGTGATGGAGTTTAACCCGATTGAACCAACTGAATTTTTCTAAAAATTTAAAGAAAAATTTGACCGGCCCAGAGCCGAGTGAGCCCGTTTGGTCTACACTGGGCCAATGGATTCTTCAACCTTGGGTCGAACCGGGTTTGCCCCACTCTCTCGATTCGGGTTTTTAAAAACAAAATTAAAAAAAAAAAAAGAATGCCTTTACCAAAAAAATGGCGTATGATTTGGACCCATCGGGCCTCAGCTCGTGGATAACACAAGCCTCTCTCTCTCTCTCTCTCTCAATCGATCAAACTCCTTACCGATAATCGTCGTCATCTTCCGCCGGATCGACGGGGAAAAGACGGAGAGAGAGAGAAAGTGAGAGATAGAGAGGGATTTGCCACTTTTTTCACCACTTCAAGAACCCTAACCCTAACCCTAATTTTACTTAAAGCAATAGTTCAGGCAAAGATGGATCAATGGCAAAGTGACCAGGTTTGTCAACCTGTTCCCAATCCCCTTCAACTCCCTCCTCGAACCCAGAACTCACAGCTTGATTCCAGGTTCGTATGCTCTTTGTCTTTGCTCTTACCCTAAGTTGAAGCTGAAATCAATTCGCCATTTTGGGTTCTTCTTGATCCCCACCCCTTTCTTGTTTCGCCTTCAAAATTAATGCGAATTGGAGTTGTCCTGTTGAGTTTGTGGTAGGGTTTCTATTGCGTATGTTGTTAGTATTGATTTGTTGCTGTTTCAGCTGAAATGAATTATGAATTTGAGCTAAGTTGCCCTTCAAATTGATGAAAGTCTGGGCTTTTCTTCTGAATTTGTGATGTATATCAACCGAGTGAGCCTTAGCGTTCACACGGTTTTCTGGTGTTCATAATTTATTGACGCTCATCTGGGATGCCTGGGCATATTTTGCCCTGGGATATTAGATTCTGTTTATAAATATATCAAATATTGATTTGGATTCCCCTCATATAATTCACTATTCATACATAATCTTGGTTGAACAATCCCGTACGTTGGCCGAACAATTTTGGTTTATCAACAGCTGAGTCTTTTCTTGTGGAAGTTGCTTTGCATTAGGCTCTTTAATTCCTTACTTTCGGCTTTGATAGACAAAGACCAGAAGCAGAAGGGAAGGATCCTATTGCTGCAAGGAAGGTGCAGAAGGCTGATCGTGAGAAGCTAAGGAGGGATCGGTTGAATGAGCAGTTTCAAGAACTTGGAAATGCTTTAGGTAATCTATTTCTTGTGCACAGTTTTCCTTGTTACCATAGGTTGCCCTTTTCATCATCATTTTTATGGTAACTACTTGGATTTTGAAAAACACACTGATTGTTTCTGTTGAGTGATGAGTCCCTGTCACATAATAAGGACGCTGGCACTGTTGATGGCGATATCATCTTCTAGAGAAACAGATTGTTACATCCTTTGGTGATATAAGAGTATAGGGATGGAAAGTCATAGGCCAAGCATATCTGTCATTGGTTCCATATTTCTCGGTTGGATCAGAATCTTTCATACTCATTACTGGCACCTCAAATTCTGAAGTTGTAGCTGATAATATTTTCCCCGATCAGTTGTCACATGCTGTTCGGGGACGGGGTTGGGTTCTTGATATTTGCTAGTTTTCTTTTTCCAAAATAATTTGATGCTAGAGGATCTTTATGTGTTTTGAGATCATTGTTACAAATCTTTGTCTTGTCATGAATCTGTACCTCTAATCTGTCTTGTCATGATTCTAGAGCAGTATTTGCTCTATATGGAAACTGTGATTTATGGATAACTGCATCTTTTGAGTTATTGTAATTCTTCCATCTGTATGAGTTCTCCAATTTGCTGAACCTGAATCAGTGCCACTGCCACTTATCTGTCCAGTTTTGCCTGACTGTATCTTAGAAAATTGATATTGAGGGCTTGAAGCTATGAACAACGGTTATGTCCGGATGGTATTCTATTGGCTATTTAGAGAGTATATAATCATTCTAATGATGAAACTTTCCGAATCTAGACCCAGATCGGCCTAAGAATGACAAGGCAACCATTCTGACGGATACCATTCAATTATTGAAGGATTTGACTGCCGAGGTCAACAGACTGAAAGCAGAATATGCCGCTCTCTCTGAGGAATCACGTGAGGTGATATGCGTTAAGATTCTTCATCCTTAAAGCATTTGACATCTTTCATGTCCACATCTCATGATTTGATTTGCAAACAGCTGAACCAGGAGAAAAACGAGCTTAGAGAAGAGAAGGCATCCCTGAAATCAGATATTGAGAATCTTAATTTGCAGTACCAACAGAGGGTCAGGGTTATGTACCCTTGGCCTCCTGTTGAACCTTCAGTTGTCATGGGACCACCTTACTCATATCCGGTACCAGTAGCTATGCCCCCAGGTCCAATTCCGATGCACCCATCTATGCAGCCGTACCCTTTCTATGGAAGTCAAAATCCAAGTGCCATTCCTGGCCATTGTCCACCCTTCATGCCTTACCCAACCCACCCAAATTCACATGTTGAACAACCTAACCAGCAGGCACCCATTTCTCATGTATCTAGCAAACCAGATTCTAGAAACAAAGCTTCAGACTCAGGAAAGACCAGAAATGTTGAGAGAACCGATGATTCCAATGATGTAGCCACAGAGTTGGAACTCAAGACACCTGGTTCTGCCGGGCCACAGGTGAGTTCAAATGGTGTGCAAAAGAGCTTAAATCTTCATAAAGTTTGACGATCCATTGTTGACTGGATATTTCACATTTATTTAGGAATCATCGTCCAGCGATAAGAAGGGGAAGCAGTCACAGAGGATGGAAAGAAGTGCTACCGAGGGAGGGTCATCCAGTAGATACTCATGTCAAGGACCACAGGAGAGTTCTTCCAGTATTGTAGGTCCCACCTCAAAACCCGACAAGTGAGGGGCATCTTCTTATCCCTTTGTACACCATTGGCTAGATCTCTGTCCCTTGGTCCACATCAAACAAGAGGGGCAGTTTGGTGTATGGGAATGGTGATTGGCTCATGTTGTTGCATCTTGTACATGAAAAGCCAACTCTAATAAGTGACTCTGTAACATTAGTCTGGCAGCTGTTAACGATGTAATTTCTATTTATCGCCCTACAAAGTTATTTAACCTCCTGATAACCCTTTTTTTTTTTTAATATAAGATTAATTACTGATCCAATCTGTGTGAATACCTTTATATTTCCCCTAATTTATATGGTTTCTCTTTACCCACTGGGCATGATTTAGGTGGCTTGCTCTGTCTTTTCCATGATAATAAAACTAATAAACGAATTTTATAAGTGGCTACTGATTACTTTCACTTCTAATTCATTGCGTTGCCTGTATCATATTTCTGGCAAAAAATGACACTGTAAGTTACAGACCGATGGTGTGGAAGGAACGCAAAAAGGGGGAAATTTTTATTTTTTATTTTTTCTTCTGGTACAAATGAGGTACAAAAGCCAATATAAGCGGAAGTTGAACTCATCTCTTGCAACGACTTTCAGAAACTACACTAGTTGAATTAACTAACACTTGTACAAAGGAAAACACTTGTAATTATAGTCCTAGTCTCACCAAAAAAAAAAAAAAAAAACTTGTTACACCGTCATGAAATATTTAGGTACAAATCTTGAAATTTTGATGGATGTTCACAAGTGGATATATATATGGGGGAGGGGTGGAATTCATATATCTACACACTCAATACGGCTACTTTTGTCTTTTTTATCGTTAAATTTTGTGGTACAACAATAACTACAGGTGAAGCAAGTCCAACCTGAGCACAGTTTGGGAATATCTAAATATAAGTAATTTTATTAGCAGATATGCGGATCCTAAGAGACCATTAGGCTTTTACTAATACGTATTTACGACAAAGAGAGGTGTTCATCCTCAAATTACAAGCTGGAACATGGCTTCACAAGCTAATCATAATATACAATAACCAATTTCGTTCTACTCTTTCCTAGGATTGAACTCACAAAAAGGCCTCAAAACCCATGAAAATACATGCAATGACGAACGCTACTGTTAATCGTATTCCCGGTGGAAACACCCTCCTGTTCTTGTTTGCAGATTACCACGATCAATATGAAACACCTAGAGAGCACCTACATGTACACAAATGCTCGGCATTTCCTTCCCTTTTCTCTGTTCCTTTCCCCACTCGAGCATACAGGAAAATCATGAACATGAATCAGCATAGGAATTGACAGAAGGTTGCAGAAAGCACAGCTATGGAAGGGAGAGGCTGAAAACAAGACCCTGTTCCCTGTGGTGAAGAGTATTGTCTCCCATTGACTAATACTCTTCCAATCTGACATGGTAGATGCAAATGGTCGTCAAGAAAGACAGCCTTCAATGCTCAGCTGATCATTTTCTGGGAAGAGGATTACAAATTTAAAGCCGCCTTGGGCTTTTTCTGCAGGTTGGGCTGACAAGCTTCCGGGAACTCATACTGGCGGATCTCAAGAGCCTCCGGAATTCTTGGAGGCTTATTCTCCCATCTTTGTCTATGTCTGCCTCTTCTAACAGTGGCTCCACTGATCCCTTCAACCCCGTTTGCTGTAGAAGAAACAAGGTCCATAGTCAGCAAAAACAATGTAAAGATGATGAGTAGCAAAATATCAGTATGGCTGTAACGCTAACATTGTCTGACTGACTACTGAACAATAGTATCATAATCCAGTCAGGTAACATGTTCAAGACATGGAGGAAGAGAACACTTTTTCGCTTTTTCTTTTGTTTCCATTTTTTTTGGGCGGGGGCGCGGAGGATATGCCAGTGGCAGTTTCAGGATTTTAACTCAACACGGTTGAGCTATGCTATTAATAGATGCATCTAAGTGGGAGATCAACTTCTTAGTACTTTATTGTTTTTTTTTTTGTACCTACTGAAGACTAGATATACCTTTAGTAGCACTGAATCAAAAGTTACAGGGTGGGAATAACCCCATTTTTGAAATCGTGTACGCTAGTTATCAGAGGAGAGAATAGCATTGAGTAGTAGTACACTTTAGTGAAATCATTGATTGGGGAGCAAGCAGTATCATACCCCAAAAAATAATGTTAAGGATTACTAATGGGACATGTAGATGAGAGATCTAGGTTCAGAAAATTTTAATGCCAGATAAATGCTTACCGTTCTGAGTTCTTCAGGGGTTATGAATCCATCCCTGTCTACATCAAACTTCTCAAAAGCTGCTTGTGACAGCTGCTGCCACTTCTCATTGTCAAGCTCATGTAATTGATGCACATGAAGAGTGGCTGCCACAAACTCTGTGAAATCTACAAGGCCATCTGTGTTGCTGTCGATCTGCCTCATAATCAAATCAAACATAATCACAACCTTAAACAGGAAAAATACTACTAGGGGTAAATGTGAATTTGAAACACTGAAGAGAGCAAAATTGTCAAATGCAGTTGTTCTGAGGTCAGCTCAGAAGGACATTAACAGCCAGCTGAAATTATGACTTACTAAGCCAACCATGAAAACAGAGTTTAAGAAAGGAAAAAGAGGAAAAGTACCGCATCAACAATCTCTCTGACCCGAGAATCTTTTAGCTTCCATGGAAGGTCTTTAGCAAGTGCCTGCCTCATTTCCTCCAGAGTGATAGTTCCACTTTTATCCGCATCAATAGCATCAAACTGATCTCTTAAATCAGCCAGCTCTTCCTCATTGAGTGTACTAGCCAAAGCCTGAGTGATGAAGCAATACAAGGAGCGGTTATGAAAGGAAAAGGGTTAAAATGAGAAAATCAAATTCCTATAAGAAACTTAATAGACACAGTTCACATACCCTTAAGGCGAACTGCTTCATACGGCTATACTTCACAAACTGTCGCATATTATGTAGAACCGATATATCAATTGGAATATCTGACGCACTTCCACCTTCTCTGACCCATGGGTGTGCTAGAAGGGAGGGAGGGGAATTCAAACTCAGTTAGAAAACAGAAACATTTATGCTGAAAGGTGAAACCATTAATTTAGCTATTTTAAAATCATTCAAGCTCCAAGAGATTATATATATATCTATTTTGAAAGTACGTGTGGTTTTGCAGATACATACATAGTGCCTGCGCAGCAGTAAGTCTGGCACGAGGATCCTTCACCAACAGTCTCTTCACAAAATTCTTGGCACTGTCGCTTATAGCAGGCCATGGCTTACGTCGAAAATCAGGCTTGTTACGCAAGACCTGAAATATGAAAGGATGTTCAAGTGGCACTCAGCATGAGAGAAACGAAATAACGTGTGGGTTGGAATGAGCAGAAATGCTGCAAATCTTTCAATACATCTAGCAACAAACATTTCCCTTAAATTTAGGGTAGCCATAAGTATAATTTTTCGGGAAATAAAAAGAAATGAACATGACAGCCTCCATCTTCGGGTTACCATGGTTTACCTACTTTCCATCTTAGGGTTAGTATGGTTAACCTTCAAGTAGACCCTCTTTCTTTCCGCTACACTTGTTAGCTCTCAGAAGTAATATTGTCCAAGCTATTTTCTTTTCTCTTTTCCTTTTTTCTTTGGTGGGGAGGGGGAGGGAGGAGCGATTGTATAGTGGAACATTTACTTACCTCCTTAAATATGCCATCTTCAGTTTTATCCCAAAAGGGCGTCTCCCACAAAGCAATATATAAGTGATGACACCAATACTCCAAACATCTGACTCTGGACCTGATTTTCTTCTCAATACTTCAGGAGCAACATAGTAGGCACTTCCAACAATATCTGTGAACTTTCTTCCTGCAAGATTTTTGCATTCAGTGTAAGGGTTTGACAAACAACCAGAATAAGATTAAAAGTTGCCAGTCTGGCCACAGCAAACTGTACAACAAAGCCAGTACAAAGAATATCAAGCCTCAAAGAAGATAGAACAAAAATAATCCTAAGCTCTAAAGAGGGAATTGGAAGATTAAGATCCTTCACAGCCAAAATCAAAAATGCATAAGAAGCCCACTAACCAGGTCGTATGAAGTCGGATAGGCCAAAATCTGTGGCCTTTAAAGGTGAATCATCTTTGGGAGACTTGAACAGGAAATTCTACAAATAATTAAACGTAAAGAAGTTAATCATAGTAGAATACCATTTTTATGTTCCCCTAAGTCACAATTATAGGCCTCTAGATAAATGCAGGTAAAAGACATACCTCAGGTTTCATATCACGATGAACCAAACCATGTAAATGACATTCAGCGGCAACTTTCAACATCTGACGTACCACTACTGCTGCATCTTTCTCCGTGTATCGGCTATCCCTTCTGATTCAACCAATATAAGTAATTCAAGATAAGAAATTCTATGTGCCAATTACCAAGGGAATAAGAACTTTAACTGAAGGACAAAATCGCTTACTTGGAAAGTATTCTATCTAGCAATTCTCCACCTTCACACAACCTGATGAGTGATGACAAATTATTCTTAGCACTGGATTTAAATTTTAAAAACAAAACAAGTAATCAAATAGAATTACTAGCAAGCAAAGATGCATGGAAAATTGGAAAGTCACTCTGGTTCCTTGACAGACCTGATAGGGTAAGGATAACATCCTGACCAGGAGCGACTGCTGTGCTGGCTTGACCATTCCATGCTCCCCCTCACAAGGGGATGGGAACAAACCTAGAGTGCCCTACACGGAAGACGGCCTAAGTGCCATCACAGCAAGCGCCCTCTGGCAATATACACTTCACAAGAACTATTTATGATCAGGAATGCATGGGATTAAAGTTATGCACAATCTCCACAAAAATTGAAAGTTAGGGCATAGGGGCTCTCAATAATGTACGCTATAGAGAATGATATGCTTGCCAATGCCCATCTTCCCTCCTATGGTTGTTTAACTAAGAACTTAATCCCATTAAAGTGCCTTGAGACTTACTCCATCACTATGTAGACATAATTCTCATCCTCAAATGCATTATAGAACTGCACAACATTCTCATGCCCAGCAAGGGCTTTCAATATTTTTACTTCTCGCTTAACATCTTCAACAGCAATAGGAAGAACCATCTGCAGCCAATAAGCATAATTCATTATAAACAGCAAATCAAAACAGTGGCACTGCCCTATGGCTGAAACCACTCAACTGTTACAAACAACAGATGCACCACCAATCCCCAAACAAAAAATGTAATTCACATCTAGGAACCATCATCACATTACAAGGCAGAAAAATATTACTTCCGTGGTCAGTGAACAACATGGAACTAAGCAAAAACTAAAGCCAGTTTATCAACCCAAGGGGATAATTTGGCGAATTCATAACAGGTAAAGGATGTTAAAAATCAACTAACGAACTGAATAAACCCAACATCAGCTCTGAGAAATTGACAAATTTCCGCCGTCATAAGACTTCAGATTAAGGGTTACTGCAATGATCAGTTCCTGTAGGTATGAGAAAACTAAGCTGAGCCACATAATTAACAGCAACACATACTTATAGCCGATCCAAGCATTCATGTAAGCATTTTCTTTTCTTTTTTTTTTGGGGGGAGGGGGGTTCCCAAAAATGTTGATTGGAAATCCACAGGTCTATCCCCTCTGAAATACTTAGGTAATCCACACTTGTGTCTCCTTCCAAAAAACCACATATAACAAGAAAAGGCAGACAAGCTGCAAAACCATCAATTGAACAATCTGATTGCTTTACATTTACGTTTTAATCAAATTCTGATAATGAAAGAAGAGATGGCTGTTTATGCACCTCACTCAAAAATAAAATTAAAAGTAAATGAACCAAGTCAATCCAATTTCACAATATACCACAAGAATAAAACATAACAAATCAGCTGACAATTGAGCAGATACAACCTCCCCAAATTAATAAACAAAATTGAAAGGGGACCCAATTCACAGAGCAGTTGAGCATCAAAAAGAAAATTTAAAAAAATGAAATTACCTTACTCTTATCAATCTTCTTAACAGCAACGCGATCGCCATTAGATTTATCAGTGGCGACATATGTATACCCAAATTGGCCATGACCCAACAATTTCCCCATTGTATATTTCCGATCAAAGTCTTTATCGTACCCAAAATCCGTTCTTTTTCCACAAGGAATCACCCCTTGACGCCTCGAACTTTGCTTCTCTTTCACCTTAACATGGGGCATATTGGATTGTTCACGTCCCTCTGTTTCGTTCTTCCTCGGCCGGTGAGCGGAATCGTATCTCGGCGCCGGCGCCGTAGCATTTGTGACGGCTTCCGTGGGTTCTTTCCGGTTGTTCTGGACCGTCGTAGTGGTGGTGGTGGTGGTTTTGTGGCTGTTTGATCCAGTGACTTTGGGTGTCGAGCAACACGAACCCATGATTCGATTTTTTCTGGAGAGAAAGAAAATTGATTCAATTTGTTGAATTGATAGAATCCCAGAAAGCTGGGAAGATGGAATGTTGTATAAATGCGTGGGTTGGAAATGGGATTTGGGAAGGAGATAGAATGAGGGTCGGAAGGAGGGAGGAAGAAGAAAAGAAATGGGGATGTTGGTGTTGGTGGGGAAAAGAAAAGATGGTGATGGTTGTTGTCAAAGGGAGACTTTACATGGAGTAAAACAAAATAAATTAAATAAATTAATTATAAATTCTTAAAAATTATGCTCTTATACTAACATCTATTTTTACACCCAAAATTAATCAAACCCACTTAGCTTGCATTTTTCCATATAAAATTCTAAGATTGGTAATCTTTACATTGAAAAACACTTTAGTACCATAGTGGTGTGTGTATTTTATATATATATATATATATATATATATATATATATATATATATATATATTATTCATTTATGTAACCAAGTTGCTCAACGCATTAAACTTGGTGATTGACTATTATTAATAAAGTGTTGGTTGACGTGGTAGAGATTTTGCTCCCGTAAGAAGGAAAACACAAATTTGAATTTCGAAAATTCACTTATTTGAAGCATTTTCTTTTGTTGTTACATTTCAAGCGGTATTCAATGGTATCGAAAGCTCATATTAAAATACATCAAATTATCAATATGCAAATTAGTTTATAGATGTAGTATCATATACATTATATTCATTAACCCCGAAAAATAGAGTCTAAAATATTTTATTTAATTGTTTAGTTTCTTAAATTCGTCAGTATATAAAATATCCATCTAACAATCTCGATATCAAAATTAAACATGGTAAAGTACTTAGAAGTTGGAAGCAAAATTAAGAATGACAAAGAACTTAGAACTTTTTCTCTACATTTGGTAATTCGAAATATGCAAAATCGAACTCGAAAATAAAGCATAGAATTAATAGTGAACAGGATACCGATGTTATTGTTAGGTTGTCGAACAAAAGAGAAATAGTTGTTTCTTAACAATAACAGGTTTGGTTTCTCGTTTACAACCCGATTAAACATGTTATATGAGAAAAACACAAAACGAGAGAAAAAATGACTGCAATAAAAGGGATAAATTTGTGTTTATGTCAACATTTATAATATTATTACAATATGAAATATAAAAGTGAAACACAATATAAAGAAATACTGTACCCAGTAGACTTACTCGTAGTTATTTTCAATCACTTGAAATTGAAGCAATGATGGTATATTTTGATTTGGATGAGTACGAACTAAGTTCGAGCTGATCATTACCCATTTGCTACGTTAGAAATGCACATCCATGAGAATTTTTGGTTCGATTTGTGTGGACGATATGGCACATTTCAAACGTTCAAATGTACAAACTAAGCCTAAGTAATTTAGGATTGTAAGAAACGTTATTCCCAATCAATGCCCAAATGATTGGGAAAAAGTTTCCAGCAAGTCTTTCTTTGAAGTTGCTTGTACTCTCTAAGCACTCGTTTTTGTTCTTGACAACAAGCAGTCAAAGTAACAACCTCCTTGACTCCTGCATTTTTAAGCTAGTTTCTCGATCTCTCGTTATTTTATATATCCGTATACTCTGCATACACATATATACATATGTACCATTTCAATTTATCATTATCCGTATACTCGTATACACATATATACATATGTACCCTTTCAATTTATCATAAGTACTCGGAATCATCCCTCTTTGGGTGATAACCGATTGGATAGTCAAATTAGGACATGTATTGAGATCTACCGATACCTTTTCACCTCCATACACAATATCTTATACGTAACGTATCCTTATAAATGATAACATAGGTAAAACCCTCGACAAAAGGGTTACTTATGTATTTTGTATGTACCTTTTAAAAGAAAAGTACTCACAGATCGTCAACACCAATCAACACTCAATAATATTACTCGGACATGACATTTAGTCATATTTTCAATATTGTTAATTAATATTGATCAACACTTACCGACAATATTATATTAATTAGACACATTAAGCCGATATTTTTGGTGTATTAAAGTATTAAATTCATAACCATAAAGCTTTTAAAGTAAAGTTACCAACAAAACAACCACTAAAAACAATTGATTGCATTGGAAAAAAGGCTTTTATTACACATGCTATTTTTCACAAAAAGAAATCAATAATAAAAAGGTGGTTGAAGAGAGAGAGTATTCAAGTAATATTTTTTACTTTGCATTAATTAGTTTTTATTTTTTTAAAAAAGACTTGTTCTAAGTATGATTATTTATGATTATGACTAATCGATAAATTCTGTGGTGTTGGCAATGCATGGTGGCTTTAGCCTCTCTGAAGTGTGAACTCATGGGATAAAACACGGCAATGGGAGAAAAGAAAACGTGTGATATTTCTTTCATATTGTGCGAATAATAAATAAATAAATAAATATATATAATAAAAATAAAAAAATTAAATGTCAATTTGCCTATTTGATGGTGACTTATATCTAATGGCAAAACACAAAACTCAAAAAATAATTTTAAAAAAAAAAAAATCGAAGGCACAGATATTTTCCTGTTGCGAGTTTTCAAACAGCTCTCTTCCCAGCGAGACAAGGCTTGCATGGCTGCTTCTCTCTCTCACTCTCTCTCTCTCTCTTCGAATTCTTCCTAATATTTTTCTTTTTTTTTCGGAGTCATCAAAATCTTATTATAAGTTACTCCGATGTTACTCATGAGTAAATTATTAAGTATAAATAGATTATAATTATCTTATTATCGAGTACAATGACAATAAAGTTACGATAAATAATAACTTTATAAATTTTGAAAAATCTTAATTAAATATGGATATCTAATCTTTACTAGTAAGGTTATCGCAAAGGATATATGGGTGGAGGGATACTAGATCTTATCTGCGACAATTAATGCAATACTCCTTTCTCGTTGATGATAAAAAAAGTAAAAATTATTACTCCGTAAAATTCATGAATATAATCATGCTATGTGAATTCACCATTTTTTAAGCAACTAAAATAAATTGTCATGCAAATTTTACTTGTAATTCAATGGAATATTTTTTTATAGATAAAAAATAAAATCATAAGAAACAATCATTCGACTATAAGTTGAATAAATATATATAGTTTTTTTTTTTTATAGATAACAAATATATATAGTTATAATTAATGCAATTTTACTTGTAATTCCATGGAATATTTTTTTTTCCCTTCTTATAAATTTGAGTTGTCTTTCTTGTTTTGTATTTGATGATCACCCAAGCAATAATTATCAATTTAAATTCTGGCAATTCTCAAATTATGAATTTATAAAATATGTGCATGATTTTATGATTCCGCGTGGACCGTCAACGGACTGTGTATGCCTAATTAAAATAATTTGGTGAGTCCAATTGTCTTGTGTAAGTTCTCTTGCATTTCAATTGTAGGCATTTAATTAATTTTATTTTTATGGAATCTTATGTATTGTTTATTCCAACTAAACAGTATCATTAAAATCATTAAAAGAAGTAGATCCGATTTAATATAATAATATATATTTTCTCTGTCTATTTCAATTTAATTTTAAGTCAAATGTTAAAATGCTAATTTAATTCAATACCCATACTAAAGAAACATTCAAACAATTGTATCATGTCTACATCATTAAATAAAAACGAAATAGGCAAGGAAACCATATTTTTTATTTCTTTTATTTGAAGAAAATATGTAGTCAAGAATTTAATACAAAAATTTTCGATATATTCATTTCCAAATACTTAAATTAAATGACAGTTTAAAATAAATCAGTACAAATTTATCAATAAAGTTTTGTTTGATGTGGTAGCGAGCTTCATCTTAGTGAGGTGGAGAACACAAGTTTAAATCATTCAAAAGTACATTTATTTAAACAATTTTTACCTTAAAATGATCGCAACGTGAAAGATATTATGCACACACTTATCAAATAAAAAAGAGGTATGAATTTAAAATAAATAAGATGAATTCAATAGAGCGTTAGTTCAAGTCAAAATATGAATAGCCACTTGAAGTGAAGTGTCGTCAACTGAAAGGAGTGAAATAGCTTTATTATTGACCAATTCAATGTGGATATCAAGTCAATGCTACATAGTCTCAAGTCAACCCCTTCCCTTCAATATTGGAGTGCTTTGTTTGTATGTCACATCCCCCTGCCCAATGCATTCGTATTGGAATTTTTTTAAAGGTAATTACAACAACTAGCAGATAGTCTTTTTGTAAGGGTTCTACCCAAATTTTGCTTCTATTAAAATGGAGAGAAAAGAAGAAGAAGGAAAATTTGACCAAAATAAGGAAGAAGAAATACAGAGACCACATTTGGTCAAAAATACACGAGATCACATTTGGCCACCCAATTAGCGATCCTATTTCCTTCTCTAAATATATGACGGATAAATATTGATCCAATAAACTATTTTTTGGTGGACTTTTATTCTCTCGTAATCAAAAAATAAATCAAAATACGTTACGTAAAATCTTAAAAGGAAAGCAAATATTGTATTATTAAAGTCCTTAGTCACTGTAAGTCACTTGGATTGTGATTTTAGGTAATACTATTATAGAATTTTATAAAATTCAAACTAAGGTATGATAAATCACCAATGTCATGATCTCGCACAGTTATTAGGGTTATACTCCTTGCTATACATTAAGTAATTCTATTTTTATAATAATTATTTTTAATTAATTTTTAATAATAAAAATTAATAATAAATTAGAAGAATATAAAAATATTTCTTTTAGACTTTTTATAACTTATTCTCATAACTTATTATTATTATTCATATATTTAACTCATTATTTGTCATTTCACCTTATTACAATTTTAAACTTTAAAATTTTAATTTCTTTTAAAAAATGTCCATAAGGTAAGCACAATATTTTATCTAAACTCATAGTATTACACAATATTATTCACAAAATTAAAATCAATTAATTTTAGAAAGATACACATCTAACGTAATAAGCATATGATACGTAATTTCACAAAAAAAAAGTAGTCGATTTTTAAATTAATTAAATGCATGAACTATCTAAACATATCATAATAAACATATCAATATATGATTGATATGTAGTGAAGGTTTGCTCGGGAGAGTCCGAGTCACCCTAGAGGGGGTGAATAGGGTGATGAAAAATTCTTTCGAAACTTCGTGCTTTTGTGCGAAAAAATGCAAAGACAGATTCCGAGTCTAAGCAAGGGGTCGAAAGTATTGGACTCGTAATGTAATGAATCGTAGTAAACACGTTCAGCAAGGCCGTCTCGAGTCAAGAATGAACTCGAAATAGAACACGAAGAATTTACGTGGAAACCCTCCCGGGCGAGAAAACCACGGCCCGTGTCAATCCAGACACGAAGTCAAATCCACTATTTTGAGTCCACAAAATACCGTGAACTTGACGGAACCCGAGTTGCTCCCTTAGACAACTCTATACAAGTTTTCCTAGACTCGAAGTTCCCTTATCTCGATCTAGTACTTCCTAGCTGAGATAACCCTTACAGCTAGGGACAACTAAGCTGAGATAACCCTTACAGACTTAGTCAAGGGACCTTACAAAGAATGTAAGAAGTGTTTGTAATCGAATACAAGACCTTACAACTCGAAAGTAATGAATTACAGAGTGGGAGTTGTAAGTTGAAGATTGAAAGCAAATACAATAACTTTTTTCAAGTTGGAGTATTGACAATATGTTCCGCTCTCTTCAAGTCTTGTGAAGTGGCTTCTATTTATAGATAACCCGAGCAGAGTAGCCGTTATCTTCATCTCGCTGACCGAGAGTCCTCTCGTGACCGTTGATAAGGGCTTTCTGAGTCACTCGGAAAGTATCCGTTGAAATATGGACGTTGGACAATCGGCTCAACTCTCTTGAAGTCCCAAAACCATCGGTTGTGTCTTGAAAAGTGTGGTGAGAACCATCGTTAAGCTTGACTTTCCAGCTTTCCGGATATGGAAGCGCATGCGCTTCGACACAATCTTCCGGGACTAGAGCAGGGAAGGTGAAAAGCTATATCTCGCTGGTGATTTGACGTCTCGAGCTTCGGCTACTTTTGTAATTTGAAAAGATATCCTCGATTGAATAACCTACAAAAGTAAAACACCTTCGGTTCTCAAAGTATAAAATACTTTGGTCCAAGGTTAGACACAGATAATAATATAATCATGATAATTAACTAACAGATTATCCGAGTCGGAAAACAAATGGAATATTCTCGAGTCTAATATCCATGGAACTCGGAATTCCATAAGACTTAGTCTCAAGCAAAGAATCAAGTTTCATAACGGATATCGACGTGGTAAAATACTTGATGTAGACTAAGCACGAAAAGAACTACGAATGCCGACTTTGCAAACAATAGAGTAGATATACACAAGTCGATTCTGAGTGAGAGTGAACTCGTAATAAAGAACAACTTTTCCGAGTCGCTAACCGAAAGGCGATTAAATAGATAAGTGAAGGCCGAATCGCATAGAAAAGATAATATTTCACTCAAGTAAGTTTCTAAGACACAGAGAATGCCTTGGAATCAAAACACTATATGAATGACATCGTTATACCCGATTCCTTTTGCATGACTCGGAAAGATATAGAGCAGAGTGTCCGAGTCTTCAATCTCCCCTTTTGATGAAAGGCATTCCGTACTTACACGTAAACTTTGTTAGAGGGAAATAGGTCGATTGAGTAAAAGTAAAGCATAATTGAATGAATCGAGCAATGAATACTATATCAATGCAAAATAAAGTATGCTTGAACTTATTAACTCGTAAAATAAGGAACTCATAAATTAATAAGGAAATGCATTTAGTTCATTTAAAGGAAATATTACAAGGGCGGAAAGAACTCCCTCTAGACACGACAACCAGCTTCGACTACATTTTCTCCCCTTGCCTTTCAAAGAAAAACAAGAAACAAAAAGAAGGGAGAAAAGTACAAGTAATACACATAAGTTGTCCGGACAAAAAAATGTTGAAAAGCGAAATTCTGGAGGCACCGAGGAATCGTGACTCGAGTGCATGGCTCCAACTAGGGAGGGGGTTTCGAGTCGAGGCGGAGGTGCGCCGCGCCGATAAGATCTTGACGATGTGCTTGAGCGCGGCGAAGGGAGAACCGGGACACTCGCAGGGGCTCAGCCCGAGTGGCCGACCCGGAGAGAGTGGATCGAGGGTTCTTCCCTTGGGACCTCAGGGGCTGGAGGGGTCGCTCGGGCCGACTCGCCGGAGGAGCGAGATCTTCGACCCACTCGGATCGCTGTCCGAGCCGAGTACAGCGATTTGAGCTTGGGGAGCAGGTCGTCCCTCGGCAGCTGCCACGGCCTCTTCTTCCCTTTGCCCGGAAGGAGCCGCCTCACCGCAGGTTCCTCGGCGTCCTCCGCTGCATCTTCTCGCTTCTTCCTCTCGCTTCCTCGGCTTCCTCGCTCTCCGAGGAGGTCGGCCTGGGCTCGAAGACGTCTCGGATGGGTCCGAGTCTTCGGGTCCCGAGCCGCCTTGGACCGTCTCTCTCGAGGAGCTCAGCCAGCTCCTTCGCTCCTTAACCAGCCTCTCTCATCTCAAGAACGAGAGACTCGTCGCTTTCTGGATCCGGGACTCGACCGGTCTTTTGGTTGATGGTCGACCTCGAAGGACGGACTTGAAACCTCCGAGCATGTCTCCGAAATCGAAGACACGGAGGTGATCTTGTCCATGAAAACAGGAGACAAGAGGGCGAGAGAGTTTTGGAAGCACCGGAGGTGGAGGCACCACCAGGTGAAGAGGGAAGAGGGAGAGGGGTTGATTTCCGAGACCGAGGTGGAGAAGGAGGCCTCGGCTCCGAGTTGTGAACCTGCACACCGTGGTTGGTTTCCCGGTATCCGTACCCTCGAAGTTCCTTCTGCCGACCACAATGGCCGCCTCGTACACCGCGTTAGGGTCGGAGGGAAGAGGAACTTGGAATTGTTTGAAGACAAGGGTGAGAAGAGCACCGAAAGGAAGGGAGGTGTTCTTCTTTGTTTGGAGTCGAGCCGGCACAGCCGCCATTTGCTCAATGATGGAGGGGAAGAGGTCGACTTCGTATCCCTCCGGGATATCGAAGAGGGCTTTGAGGTGCTTGGAGTTGGGGTTCTCCTTGCTAGAATGCCGTGAGAAGAAGGTTCTCATCAGCAGGAAACACGAAGCCTCGGCTTCGACTTCAACCGAGTCACGTAAAAGTTCTTTCCGGACCCAGGGAATTCTTTGGCGTACTTTTCAAAGAAGTCGTCGGCGACTTCGATGAAGGGGATAGGGTTGCTGTTCAAGAAGAGAGAAGAAACTTTGAACAGATCTCGTGAAGGAGAGAGGTGTTGATACTGAACGGTAATGTTCGAACCCTTGAGGTGAGAACATTTTCGGAGTGAGAGAGGTGAGTATAGAACTCGAAACGAGTTCAGGATAGATGAACTCGCTGAAACACAAGAAATGGTAGACTCCGTGGTTTGGATGTGGGACAACCAGGAGAATTTGGTTGTTGGGAAGAACTTGTCGTCCAGACGCAAGATGCTCGGGTGACAATGGGTTTAGAGGGGTTGAGCTTTCGGCTTGTTGGAGCGAGGTTTCTTTGAGGATGAAGAAACCTAAAAGTCGGGGTGGTTTCCTCTTTTAGGCATTTTGAGAGATGAAACGATGAAACTTTTCGAAAGAAAGAGAAAGAGATGGAGGTGTAGAAGAGAAGAAAACAAAAAAATGAGAAGAGAGCAATCGAAAACTTACGAGAGAGAGAGCTTCTTCAACGCTTGCAGACGATCAAGGGAACACTCGTTCACGTAGAAAAGTTCCGCGAGAGGGTTTTCGTTTGAGAGGGAAGGAGTTTGAGAATACCGAGAGGAAGAAGAATAGACGTTATTTATAAAGAATACGCGCGCCCGTTCACTATCCGTTAAGTAACTCCGTTCCGTCTTACCCGTCCATCGATCATTAATGCCCGTGTGACAGCTTCGCTTCAACGGTTGAGATAACAACGGTTTGAAATCTGCGGTTAAGATCCGATCGCAGCGCTCGAGAAAGAGAGAGAAAAAGAGTTTGAAAATATAATCCGAAGCTCTCCACTGTTCTAGAGATAGCTTCGAAAATTTGATGTCCAAGTTTTCTCTACGTCCGAGTTTGACTCGAAAAATTTCCGAGTGACTCGAAACACGTAAATAACTATCACGCCCAAGTATCACATGATCAATCGAACCAATGGTTATTGACAACTAAAGCACATAGCACGTAAAAATGCAAGAATCATAACGAGAAACTAAGCATTTAACATGCCAAGCTCATTCCGAATAAAACGTAATTGATCTTCACCAAGTGGCTTAGTAAAGATATCAGCTAATTGAAGACTAGTCGGAATGAATTCAAGTAAAATATCACCCTTTTCCGAGTGATCGCGTAAGAAATGATACCCGACTTCAATATGCTTTGTTTTTGAGTGCTCGGACAGGATTCTTAGTGATACCGATTGCGCTTTGATTGTCACACTTGATTGGGACCGAGTTGAGAAATAATCCGAGATCCTTCAAGTGTTGTTTTATCCAGAGAATCCGAGCGCAACAAGCTCCAATGGCAATATATTCAGCTTCTGCAGCTTGATAGAGCTACCGAGTTTTGCTTCTTTGAGTGCCGAGGATATTAGGGATTGACCCGTAAACCGGCAAGCTCCGGATGTGCTCTTTCGATCAACTTTGTATCCTGCGTAGTCCGCGTCTCGAGTACCCGGCCGACTCGGCTCCGAGTCTCCGGAGTACCATAGTCCTAGATTCCGAGTGCTCGCAAGATATCTCGAATATTCTCTTCACCGCAGTGAGATGTGATTCTTTTGGATTAGCTTGAAATCGTGCACATAAACAAACACCGAACATTATATCTCGGTCCGCTTGAAGTAAGATATAGCAGTGATCCAATCATACCTCGATAGAGTTTCGATCTACCGCTTTACCTCGTTTCATCCGAGTCGAGTTTTATACCGTCGCTCATAGGAGTAGATGCGTGCTTTGCATCTTGAAGTTTGTATTTCTTTAGCAGTTCCTTGGTGTACTTTGATTGATGGACAAAGATTCCATCTTTGTCTTGTTTGATTTGCAGCCCAAGGAAGAAGTTGAGTTCTCCCATCATGCTCATTTGGAACTCTTGACTCATCAACTCGGAAAATTCTCGCACGTAAATTCATTAGTAGCACCGAAAATAATATCATCAACATATATTTGAATAATGAGAAAATCTTTCCCTTTGGTCTTTATGAATAGAGTCTTGTCGATCCGACCTCTTTTGAAATCATTTTGAACCAGGAAACTGCTCAGTCTTTCATACCAAGCTCTAGGGGCTTGTTTAAGACCATAGAGAGCCTTTTGAAGTTTGAAAACATGATTTGGAAATTCCGAGTTTTCAAAACCAGGAGGTCGCTCGACATAGACCTCTTCTTCAATAAAACCATTGAGGAAGGCACACTTAACATCCATTTGATATAATTTAATATGCATGCAGGATGCAAATGCCAACAAGTATTCTAATGGCTTCAATTCAGCTACTGGTGCAAAGGTTTCCCTACAATCAATTCCTTCTTCTTGATTGTAACCCCGAGCTACAAGTCTAGCCTTGTTTCGACAACTATTCCACCCTCATCCAGTTTGTTTTTGAAAACCCATTTGGTTCCTATAACTCGGGTGGTCGAAGGTCGGTTGGTCGAGTCCGGACTTGGTTTCTCTCGAATTGATTCAGCTCTTCTTGCATGGCCTCTACCCATTCGGGTTCATTAAGGGCTTCTAGTGCATTTTTGGGTTCGATTAGTGAAATGAATGCAGTGAATGCACATAGATTATGAAGAGAAGAACGAGTTCTTACCCCACTCGTTGATATCGTAAATAATGTTTTCTTGGGATGACTCGGAGTAAATTTGAATGCTTTACCAGCTTCTTTGATTCACCAGGTTTGTTGTTTGAATTGCTTGGTCTTCGAAGTTTGCTCCGAGTGATCTTCTTCATCGACCTCGCTCGTTCCGAGCGACCTCTAGAGTTGTCTCATTCCGAGCTTCCTCGTTCGAGTGGTCTCCTTCCGAGTCTTTATAGACTCATCTTCGTCATCATCCTTTTGAGCTTCGCTTCGAGTAGGAAGATTCACTTGGTTTTCCCTGTTCAAGCTCATCAAACACTACGTGGATACTTTCTTCCACTTTGTTAGTTCTCTTGTTGAATATACGATAGGCTTTGCTATGAAAAGAATAACCTAGAAAGATTCCTTCGTCTCGACCGAGCATCAAACTTGGTCGATGATCCTTACCATTGTTGTGGACAAAACACTTACATCCGAAAGATCCGAAATAGGAAATATTTGGCTTCTTTCCTTTGTAGAGCTCATAAGGTGTTTTCTTCAGAATGGGTCCGATGAGGCATCGATTGAGAGTGTAGTTAGGCTGTGTTTATCGCCTCCGCCCGAAGTAGTAAGGCAAGTTGTGCTCAATCATCATCGTCCTTGCTATTTCTTCAAGGGTTCTCGTTCTTTCTCTCAACTACTCCATTCTGCCGAGGAGTTCGGGTGCCGAGAAGTTGTGAGAAATTCCATTCTTGTCACAAAACTCGAGAATTCCGAGTAGTCGAACTCCCTTCCATGGTCGGTTCGAATCTTTTGAATCCGAGTCCGAGACTCAACTTGAATCTTTCTACGAGCTTGCTGAATTCCTTGAAGGCCTCATTCTTATGCTTCGTAAAACACACCCAGGTAAATCTTGAAAAATCATCAATAATAACAAGTATGTAAGATTTACCTCCGAGACTCTTTACAGGGATTTCACCACATAAGTCCATGTGTAGTAATTCAAGCACGTTGGATGTGGAAACTGTCTTCAGAGATTTGAATGAAGATCCGACTTGTTTCCCTTTGGTGCATGCTCCACATACTTTATCCTTCTCAAAAGCACGCTTAGGTAATCCTCTAACCGGACCAAAAGATGCAAGCTTTTTGATAGTATGCATGCTAATATGACCTAATCTACGATGCCAAATCCAAGAATCATCTTGAAGATATGCTTTTAAACATGATAAGTTCCGACTTGGGTCGAAAGAGGGATGATGTAGGTATTACCCGATCTCTTACCCGAGAGCTTTATCTCTTTGGTAGTCTCATCTCGTGATGTAGCACTTGGATTGAGTGAACTTTACCTCTTGACCTTTGTCACAAAGTCGGGAGATGCTAAGTAGGTTATACTTAAGTCCTTTAACAAGGTAGACTGGGCTCACCGGATTGTTTCCATTACCAATCTTCCCAATGCCCACTATCTTGCCCTTCGCTGTCATCACCAAAGGTCACCTTTCCTCCTTTATATGATTCCAACTCGTAAAAGAGTCCTTGGTCACCCGACATATGTCGAGAACATCCGTTGTCCAGGTACCAGTGTCCTTTTGATCTTTTCGAGTGACCCGCAAAACAGAGAAAATCTAACCCTTCTCACTTCCTCTAACGAACCCAAGTAACATTCCTTATCGTGGTCCTTTTCGAGGAAGAAGGTACTTCGGAACCCGATTTGAATGACTTTGGGTTTAGTCTCGATTCCGAGTCTTCTTCTTTCGCAGAACCGAGTCCGTGTCTCTTTCCTTTTAAAAACCTTTCCTTTGGAAACAGGAGAAAATGGTTTCTTTTTGTAAATAGGTCCGGGTTTAGTCCTCCTTTCATTTTTGTGAATGGGACCATGCTCAACCTTTTGAACTTAACAGCTTCGGAATCCTTTTGAACAATTCCGAGTAAGAATTAGATTCTTCCTCTTTGTTGAAACCAAGACCTTCTTTTCGAAATGAGACACATTGTGATCCCAAGAGCATATCAAGATTCTTCTGTCCTTGAGAAAACTTCAAAACTAGATCTTGAGACTCAATGAGCTTCGTTTCGGTTGCTCATTTTCTTTTTCGAGTGACTCGGACTCGGCCTCATTAGTTTGAGCACTTGTCTTGAGTTCTCCGAGTGTGAGTCTCAGCTTTTCCAATTCATTTTTTAAAAAAGTGCTCTCAGTAGTGATTGACTCCAGTTGTTCCTTGAAATGAGAAGAATCGAATTGGACTTTTCTTCCAAAGTAAAGATGTATTTAGCTAAATCAGCTTTGGAGAATTTGAGGAAATAGTTTATTACCTCTTGAGGATCGGTTTCCTCATTATCCGAGTCCGTAGTCCGAGTCCGACTCTTTTCGCTTCCGAGTCGGCAATTGCCATTAGACACTTTGAGTCATCTCGAATCCTCGTCGTCTTCGGATGAATCCTCGTCACTCCATGTTGCCATCATGGCCTTCTTCTTCCTCGTCCCTTTTTCGTTTTGGACAGTCCTTGACTATGTGGTCTTTGCCGCCACATTCGAAACATCCAAGATTCTTAGACAAAGATGACTTTGAAGGTGAAGAAAACTTACCTTTTCTGTCTCTCTTGTCCTTTTGTAGAATTCTTCTTTTGGCCTTTTATCCCATCTTTTGTGCTTCATCATTCTCTTGAAGCCTCTTGCAATGAGTGCCATGGGATCATCTTCGAGTCGAGGAGCTTGGACTTGCTTCTTTGGATTCTCGAGGCTTTAAGCGCGATGTTCCTCTTGGAAGTACCCTCAGCATCTTCTTCTTCCGGATGTATCTCATGGGTCGAAGCTTTCCAATGAGCTCGTCCGGCTTCAAGAGTGAGAGGTTCCGAGCCTCTTCTATGGCAGTTACCTTAGGACCCCATCGTTTCTGGGCGAGCTTCGAGAATTTTCCAGGCACATTTCTTCATGGGAGATTTTCTTTCCCGGAGATTTGAGATTGTTGGTGATCTCAGTGAAGCGTATGAACATCCGAGTAATGTTCTCTTCGGCTCCATTTTGAAAAGCTCATATTTGTGAAGATAC
The DNA here is from genome assembly GCA_021018815.1 of Talinum fruticosum. Classification (NCBI taxonomy): domain Eukaryota; kingdom Viridiplantae; phylum Streptophyta; class Magnoliopsida; order Caryophyllales; family Talinaceae; genus Talinum; species Talinum fruticosum. The sequence goes on from JAITYX010000021.1 coordinate 1,549,855, forward strand.
TCGGCTGATCTTCGCTTGTCTCACCCGGCTTGTACCTTCGTAGGTGTTGACCGGAGTGTCCCATACCTCTTTAGCAGAGTCACGAGCGGAGACTCGATTATATTCTTCCGAGCTTATGGCGCACATGAGAATGTTCATGGCTTTGAAGTTCTTTCGAACTTCTCGCCTCGTCGTCGTGAACTCGGCCTTTGTCTTTGGAAGAATTCTGAATTCATCTCGTCTTCGTTGGGATGTAGTTTCCTTGTTGTATGATTTCCCATACTTCTTCGTCGTGATCCATAAGGAAACATTCCATCGCCTTCTTCCAAAGTGACCGAAATTTGAACCTTTGAATTTTGGTGGCCTCGTTGGAAGATCTACCTTCGTCGAACTCTCCGGTGTTCTCGAGCCATCCGATCTTTAAACCTTTGGACTGTTAGATCCTTTCGAAAGGCTAGGCTCGATACCAATTGAAGGTTTGCTCGGGAGAGTCTCGAGTCACCCTAGAGGGGGTGAATAGGGTGATGAAAAATTCTTTCGTAAACTTCGTGCTTTTGTGCGTAAAAAATGCAAAGACAGATTCCGAGTCTAAGCAAGGGGTCGAAAGTATTGGACTCGGAATGTAATGAATCGGAGTAAACACGTTCAAGAAGGCTGTCCGAGTCAAGAATGAACTCGTAAATAGAACACGAAGAATTTACGTGGAAACCCTCCCGGGGCAGAAAACCACGGCCCGTGTCAATCCGGACACGAAGTCAAATCCACTATTTTGAGTCCACAAAATACCGTGAACTTGACTGAACCCGAGTTGCTCCCTTAGACAACTCTATACAAGTTTTCCTAGACTCGAAGTTCCCTTATCTCGATCTAGTACTTCCTAGCCGAGATAACCCTTACAGCTAGGGACAACTAAGCCGAGATAACCCTTACAGCTTAGTCAAGGGACCTTACAAAGAATGTAAGAAGTGTTTGTAATCGAATACAAGACCTTACAACTCGTAAAGTAATGAATTACAGAGTGGGAGTCGTAAGTTGAAGATTGAAAGCAAATACAATAACTTTGTTCAAGTTGGAGTATTGACAATATGTTCCGCTCTCTTCAAGTCTTGTGAAGTGGCTTCTATTTATAGATAACCCAGGCAGAGTAGCCGTTATCTTCATCTCGCTGACCGAGAGTCCTCTCGTGACCGTTGATAAGGGCTTTCGAGTCACTCGAAAGTATCCGTTGAAATATGGACGTTGGACAACGGCTCAACTCTCTTGGAAGTCCCAAAACCATCGGTTGTGTCTTGAAAAGTGTGGTGAGAACCATCGTTAAGCTTGACTTTCCAGCTTTTCGGATATGGAAGCGCATGAGCCTTCGACACAATCTTCGGGACTAGAGCAGGGAAGGTGAAAAGCTATATCTCGCCGGTGATTTGACGTTCAAGCTCGGCTACTTTTGTAATTTGAAAAGATATCCTCGATTGAATAACCTACAAAAGTAAAACACCTTCGGTTCTCAAAGTATAAAATACTTTGGTCCAAGGTTAGACACGAGATAATAATATAATCATGATAATTAACTAACAGATTATTCGAGTCGAAAACAAATGGAATATTCTCGAGTCTAATATCCATGGAACTCGTAATTCCATAAGACTTAGTCTCAAGCAAAGAATCAAGTTTCATAACGGATATCGGCGTGGTAAAATACTTGATGTAGACTAAGCACGAAAAGAACTACGAATGCCGACTTTGCAAACAATAGAGTAGATATACACAAGTCGATTCTGAGTGAGAGTGAACTCGGAATAAAGAACAACTTTTCCGAGTCGCTAACCGAAAGGCGATTAAATAGATAAGTGAAGGCCGAATCGCATAGAAAAGATAATATTTCACTCAAGTAAGTTTCTAAGACACAGAGAATGCCTTGGAATCAAAACACTATATGAATGACATCGTTATACTCGATTCCTTTTGCATGACTCGGAAAGATATAGAGCGATGTACTGAGTCTTCATGTAGGATGATTATGTGACATTTTAATAGTTATTTTATATTATTATAATGTTACATAAGCATCGTACATATTAAGCATATATGCCTATTAGTTTGGAAGGAGATAACCTAACGGTTATTAAAGTAATTAAAGCAGAAATCCAGACGCCGGTTCAAGACACTCATCGTTTCCTTCGAATGTGTAACCAAGTTTTTACTCATCACATTTAGAGAAGGGAATCGGACTGGCGATTGGGTAGCCAAATTTGGTCAATGTATGCCTATTAGTTGTTGTACTTACCCTTTAAAAAAAAATTATAATAATGGCGCCACTTGTTACTTGTTGCATGCAGTTATCCTCTTTGTAATCATTTAATAACACCAAAACCGACATAAAGGGCCGCACCATTGATGATCTAACAGCGATTGTTACTCTGCCTCTATACTATCGACCTCCATCTCGTACCCCCCTCTATCAGATTTATCCACCTCTCTTAAGCTTATCTCTCATCTCATTTGATTTTATACCCAAATACATACTTAAAAGTTTGCTTTCATAGATGGGTCGAGGAAAATAATATATTCATATTACATTCCAACTTAAAAAGCATAGAGGGTAATTCTATTTTAAGGTAGGGCTTGATTAAAATTATATAAAAAATAAATAAAAATAGCAGTAAAAACAAACAGAAAATAACAAAAACGAAAAAAAAATGAGCATAAATGAAGATAAACGAACATAAATATATAGAAACGAATAGAAATGAACCGAAAATAAAAATACATGATAATTTTTATGTAACTTTGAATAGGTACTTAGATTAAAAAAGTTTCTTTTATATATCGAGAGTGCGGACTATATGAAAATAGAAGCAAGTCATCTTGATTTGGTACTTTGCAATAGTGTTTAAAAAGGGAAGAATAAAAAGGCAAGAAATTAGGTGTAATTTGTCAAAAATCAGTGTGAAAAGGTCCCATGAGAGAAAGACCCTACAATAGACGAATAGATAAGGCCCAAACCCAAAATACAAAAAGCCCATATTTCCTTTTTACATCATATTTATCATTTTTCAAACAAAGGTCCCAAAAGTGTCAACGGCTAGTTCCAAATACAGGCGGCGTCGAGGCTCCCAACGGTCATATTCCCGTTACTCTCTCAATTTATAGCCTCTCTCTTTACCTATCCCCTTTTCCCAGTTTCTCTCTCTCTCTCTCTCTCTCTCTCTCTCTCTCTCTCTCTCTCTCTCTCTCAGAATCTCAATCTTTGCAATTCATATATCTCTTGAAACTTCAATGGAGACCCCTTCATCAACGAGAAGAATGACAAGGTCCCAGACTTTAGCGGTTTTATTCAACAGTGAAAGCAATACATCAAGTAGCTAAATCCGACCTTTTTCTGAATTCTTTCTTTTCTGGGTTCATTTTGATTGATGACTGTCATTTTACTAACTTCAAAATTGAACTTTTTCAGAGAAGATGGAAGATTCTGACAAGGGTCTTTCGAAATCGAAATCGAAAACAGCAACCCAAGATCGTTCTGCTTTGATCGACATCACCAATGATTCACCCATTGTGGGCCTTGCCAGCGGGAGTTGGGAGACCCCGGTTTCATCGGTAGCAAAAGGAGCAACCGATGGAAAAGAACCCCTGGCTCGGGGAGGGGAGGCTCTGCTTCGAGGCCAAGTCAAGACTCTCTTGCAGAGGGTTGAAGAAGAAATGATCATCTCCAAGTTCTCTCTTGAATTCTGTGGTCCTCTTCGTAGTGACCTCGAAACTTCGGTGAACTCTCCGGCAGGCATTCTCCCCCAACACCGGCAAATACACCCCAAGTCTTTGCCTTCATTAACGGAGTTGAATCAATTGATTCTCTTTCGAAATCTCCAATTGAGGATCAGTTGAAAATCTCTCAGGTTTGTTGAATATCCCATCAGGGTTGTTTTCAAAGTTTTCTGGGTTCTCTGTTTCTGGGCTCTTGCTAAATCTTGGTGTGCGAACTTCTTTTCAGTTGGTAAATGAGATTTTTGAAGGGAAGGAGCAGGGAGAGAGTGCTCAAGAGACTGAAAAAGATATGATATCGAGGTCACTTTTCGTGGATTTCTCAGAGAAATCAGACTGCTCATCAGACTGCTCATCACTGGTGACTTACCAAGGAGCAGAAGCAACAGTGGACAGAGGAAGTCCGGGGAAATCAGCATATACTGAAGATGATGGTGCTTCGATCTGGTCCATCCAAGTGAACACAAGCACTCGAGATGAGGATGAGGAAGAAGTCCAAGTGATCGAAGATGATCAAGATTATGGCGAAGAGGGTGAAGAAGAAGAGGGTGACATACTCCTGCTCGATGAATTGTGTGAAGGGATACACAAGATCAGTGTGAATGGAGGAGTGACATTTAAGGGGCAGCACATAAGGTTTGAGTATAACAGTGACGGTGAGTTGGTTGAGGAATGCTCGGCTTCTAATGGAGTTCTTCGTTTAAAGGGACTGCCTACACCGAAAGGGAAGCATCTTCGGTTTCAGGATGACGAAGAGGAGTGAAATGCCAAGCTTAAGCCGCCCTGAAGATTTCGGTTAAGGGGTTTGTGATTCCATGTTTTGGAGAAAGTGGCTAACTTTCTCTTTTGTTATAATGTTGTATTTTCGTTTCAGAATGCTGGGTTAGGGCTTGATTTTTTTGTCCTAGTGGTTTGGACTCTTTTACACAGGAAGGCTGTAAAAATATTTGTTTTTTTAGAAAGGGTAATGACATCGGATTGGATTGCCAAAATTAGGATGTGCCATAAGTCACGAGTTACATACTCAGACAGAACCCTTGAGAGAACGACGGAATGTTTTGTACTAACCATTCAAAAAAGAAAAAAATGAAGGCTGTAAATCAAAGTTGATTGGAGTTGATTAATTGAATTTCCTCTTAATTTGACCTCCTTCTCTTTGCACTGCCTCTCTTTTCTTTAAGAAAAATGGAAGCGAGAAATGTGAGCCCAAAGCAAACTTTTTTCTGCTAAACACTTTTATCAGAACCAAGGAAACGCAGAACTTTCAATTAGAAAAAATGGTGCCATGGAACTCTCCGTCAATTACAGAATTTAAAGCATTCCTTTACAAGAGGCAAGAAGTACACAGGCCAGAAATTTCTGCCACTATAATGAGTTTAGGAAGGATGAACAATGTCTACAAACCAAAATTATTCAACTGACAAAGGACAATACACTGCATTCAATCATCACCAAAGTCGTCAAGCTGATTGCGAAGCTCATGGGAACCCGGTATTCTTCAACAGGAACATCAATCAAGTTTCTCCAGTTCACCCATTCTCTCTATGATAGCCTGATACATTATCAAGAAGAATTCACAAATTTTGAAGCTGTTATCTTTCATGAAAGCGAAACTTAGTAATTATGATTTAGCAAGTAATTTGAGATGCTTGGAAGCAAGGCAAACACAAATATAAGGGCAAGGTAGTCCCAAGGATGAAAAGGAACAAGTTGAAGAAAAAGTAGAAAGGGCATACCTTCTTACTCGTTTCTTGAAGCTCTCCAGCAAGAATGAATTCATCGAGTATCAAGTATACCTAGAAGGAGGAAAAAAATAATGAAATTTTAGGCAGAAATATCAGGTGAAGCCTGTATTAACCCTCTAAAGCACCAGTTGATTAGCAAGGGAGCTTCCACCATGGGTACCGATACCCATGACATCAAAAACACTAATGGCCTTGTGTCCATAAACTTTTATACTACTTGTTTAGAACAGGAGCACTTTCACCATCGGTACTTAACACACCTCAAGCACCAAGGGACTTGTGGCCATAAATTTGGCAGTAATTGAACAAAGGGTATTGAGTATTATATTATGTTCTCTAAGAAAGACAAAATTTTATTAGAAGCAGATTAATCACTCAATGATTCTACTGAATCAAACAGAGCATTGGTTCCGGTTACAGAGACAGAATAGAATATAAAATTGTGAGCAGAAAGGAGGTTTTCATATCATTGTCCAATGGAATAGGCTATCCTAAAATCAAACGGTTGCATACATTCTTACCAAACCCCTCGAACCATAAAACTTTCGGAAAACATTTTATTTGAAGATCCAGTATTAGAAGTTAAAAGTTCAAAACAGCCCCAAAACACACAACTTCGATAATAATCCAAAAGTAGCCAACTACACTCTAGGCATGTGAATCTTAGCAAAAGAAAAAGCGGAGCATTCATTTTCACAGACCTTGTGAAAGTTGAAGACCAAATCCAGCTCACAAACATTGCTGAAGAAGTGGTCCAATATCTCCACAAAGAGATGGATGCTCTCAAGATATGCTAGCTCATTATCTGTGATATCAACACACATGGAGAAAAATAAACCTGCATAACGTCTGTAGATAACCTTGTGTGTTCGAAACTGCAAGAAAAACTTGAGAAGTCACAAATGATGCCCCTGCTGCAAATTCAAACAATGGTTGCAAATCACACAGCTTATATCAAAATTACAATGCAGTTCTGACAAAATTATAAATTGATAACCTAGCACGAATGTGCAATCTCTTATGAGGACGTCATTCCAAAGCCTATTTCGTGAAGAGACACCAATGGAGGGAAGACAGCGAAACGACACCCTAAGACATCATCTGAAATAGACATCCTTTAGATACTAACCAATTGCCAATAACTGGCTTGCTAAATGGAAGGCTCTATCAAGCGCACTCCACCATCCCTAGCATAGCAGAGCATGTTCTAAGTGTGAAGATCGGAAAGCTTTAGCTTGACTAGCAAGCGAGATACTTGAAGAAAGTGGGAGCACTAGCTATCATAATACTACTCCTCCAAGTCGCCCAGAGGGATCCAAGTTCCAACCCCCCCACCCCGAGGTCCCCATTCTCTTCACCGGTTTCAGAGGCACAAAACCGAGGCATACCCATCAAGGGTGAGGGGATAACAGTAGTTTCCAACATTATGATCCCGAGATTTAGATTTTCAGCTCGTTCAAAAAAATAAATTGATCATTTTCCTTGAATTTCATGCTCGTATCAAGAGACCTAACAGCTAAAATTTTCTAATCTTCAGTGCGGTTGAATATTTAACCTAGAATTTTCCAATGAACTGTGCTAAAAAGCAGAATGCTAAACTTAAAATTAAGCCAAAAAAAAAAAACTACTAACCTCAACGAAATTAGTGAACTTTGGATCCCTATTGACAACCAAACGATGAACCTGAACGAACGTTCGTCAAAATAGTCCAATTAAAACTCCAAACCATAATTGAAAGAATTGTAAGAAAGGGAAGGCCAAAATCAAAGGCGAAGCAAACCTCGTATTCGACTTTGTGCTTCTCGGAATCTTCAAGAGCCACGTAGTACTTGGCCAAACGCGTCTTCCCTTGCCTGTTCTGTAACAATATGAACCGGATCTGCCATTCAAGAGAGAGGAATTAGGGCACATTCCTTGACGAAGACGAATCAAACTCATACCTGAATTCTTTGAATTTAAAGCCACTACCATTTTTCTTTCTCAAGATCGGGAGGAATCGGAAGTCGAGAAGAGCAGAGCTAGCAACTCTCTCTCTCTCTCTCTCTCTCTCTCTCTCTCTCTCTAGGTCAGAGGTCTGGGACGCCGGTGGCCGGAGAAATGTCGCGATATCAACTGATTGTGATTGTAAGCGTTTGCGGCGTTGAAAAAAATTGGACTGAAAAGCCCATGGGCTAGAATAACGGGCCCACACATATGAAACACATTTTCTCATGAGGCCCAATAATGCCCTTGAAAGGTTTTTTATTTAAATTTTATTTCCCCCTCGTTTTTCCATCCTTTTTCTCCAACACATCTATTATAAGTTTATAATTTCAGTACACGTGTCAAAAAATGGCATGACAAATAGGAAAATAGGAAGGATTTTATAGATATTTGATAATAATGTGACTCTTGAAAGCATAGGCTCTAGGGTACATATAAGAATTTTTATCCTTTTTCTTCGACTCCGTCCAATCAATTTGAGTCACAATACATAAATAGATAAAGGAAACTTTTGAATCCAAGAAATTTAAAAATAGAAGAAAATACGCAAGGTTATTGATGAAGGTATAAAGAGATGTAGAAATTTTCCATGGATATACGTCGTTTAAGCTTGGACAAATCTTTTCAATTTGTTTGTCTCATCAGTAGCACACTACTTTTTTATCGTTACACTTTATCTCTCTTTCACATAAGTATTTTTATTTACTATTACTTTTTACTACTTATTATTTTTTATCGCTTGTCATTTTAAACTCTTATCTACAATTAATTACAGATACCTAATTTAAATGCTATTCTTTTAGCTAGCAAAATAAACTCAAATACGAGCTAAAACTAGATTAAGATAAAGACAACGCTGAGATCAAATGAACTTACGCAATAAATTTTTATATCAAAATATTAAAAATAATTAATATTATGCAAATTTTACATGGTAAGTGAAGAGCAAGTGAGGAAATTAATTAAGCATAGGTAATTCTCATGAAAAGAAAATGAAAAAAAAGAAGATAAAGAGTGTAGATGAATAGGGAGAGTAGGGGTAGTAGTAGTAGATAGCAAAATTGGATCATGTCCTTGAATTCAACCTGAGGCTGAGGCTGAGGCTGAGGCTGAGGCCTGTCTCATTCCTTTTTATCCATCCCTAAAATTCTGACGCCCTCTCTCTCTCCAGGCTCCTCTCTCTCTCTCTCTCTCTCTCTCTCTCTCTCTCTCTCGCCTCCCTGCCTAGAAAGCGAAGCTAAGGTGGTAGAGGAAATGAAACTGTACTGTTGCGGTTTCTGTTCCTCCAACCTTTTCAGAGATTTGCGTTATTTCTTTGATATTGACACTGCCATCATTACTCTTCTTTGCTGTAATTTCCTTTCCCTATCACCGCATTTACCTCTCTCTCTCTCTCTCTCTCTCTCTCTCTCTCTCTCTCTGTCTCTGTGAGTAAGTAACTGGGCAGTATGTAGGGTACGTAGTCTCTTAATTTCCCAAGAAGAAATTCCATTCTATTTCTTCCTTCCGCCTATCCGAAAACATTAATTGGGTTCTCTCTCTGAATCTGAATCTGAAAATGTATCATCATGTATGCATGTCCCATGATCAAGCTAAAGATTATGATTTGGGCAGTGGCAGTGGGAAGTGGATTTGGAATTTGATAAAAATTCTAAGTGCCAAATGATGACTCTGATTCGCAGGAGTCTTGGCTTTATCACTTGCTTTAATCTCTTTTGCTTACCTCATTGGAGTCATAAGCTACTCTACACTTAGACCCTTAGATAATAGCCTCCCTCTCTCCCTCTCTCCCTCTCTCTCTCTCTCTCTCTCTCTCTCTCTCTCTCTCTCTTTCTACTCCACGATCTCCCCTTTCTTACGGTAATCATCTGGGTTTTAATTTCCTCCTGCACCTTTATTATTGCATCAGTAATCAGTAATCAGTAATCAGTAATCTGTAATCTGTAATCTGTAATCTGATCCTCCCCTTCTATCATATCTCATATCCTCTCTGTCTCTCTCTAGTCTCTATGGGTGTGTGTAAGTATGTTCTTGCTGCATCTAGATTGTGTTATAATAGTAGATACCAAGTGAGGACATTGTTTTAAATATGTAACATGTGTTATGGTAATTATAAGACATGAATCCTACATGCATTATTTAGACTGTATAAACACAAAGCCGATCATCTCAATTATGGCGGTGTTGGCCTCTACACTTATTTGTAATTTTCTTAATTACTATTTTTACGTATCATTTATATAGTTATATGCATAAATACATCAATTTATGAGAGTTTATACTGGAGTAGCTTTATACAACGATTTTAATAAAATCACGTAATCTACACTACTTATACAAATATTTAATTGCACTAGAAAGCACGTAAATTTATATATCATAACGAGTTGTTTTAAAGGCATTCAACCATTAATTGAGGTATAGGGCAATCCATAACATGATTCACAACACCTGATTTTTTTTTTTTACCCCTTGTACATTACATAGGGGTATAATTCACTACTTTGAAGAGAGGTGCTTTGATCATATATATGTAGCAAATTTTTTAATTAAAGAATAGTAATTTAAAAGCTTTTACGAATTTATAATATGATGTTTTTTGTAATTCATTTTGACCAAAAAAAAAAAAAAGGGACATTGTAAAGCTTATGTACTAGTACATATAAGAACTTTATTTTTTTAAATTTAGCATTTGATGTTTAATGTATGTAGAAATTAATATATTCGACCTATCGTGTTAAACTGAAAATGGTGAAATGAGGAAAAAATAGGGAGAAAATTTTTTGTACAATTTTATAAAACTAATATTTTGGCTACAGAGACATAATTACAACTCAAGAATAATGAAATATTGGTATGAATTATCGATGATTTAGTGGGTTATTCAGGACATAATTAAGTTTTCTCTTTAATCAGCAATGGAGATTCTTAATTGGCGTTGATTTTGTCCTTTACTTGAATGTGTAACTCTATAGAGCATAATTTTAAAATTTTTGTATTTTCTTATAATGTCACTATTTTCTTACCCGTACATTGAAATTTAGTGACATATAGATCATGTTCAACAACGATCTTTGAAGTAGCATTTATGTTTTGACCAAGTCAAAACTCTAACAAATCAAATAATAACGTTCGGTAAAATAGTGTTTTAACTAGCCTTTCAAATAGTGTTTCTAAAAACTAACAATATCAGGTTTTTATATTTATAATTAATATTTCATATTTATTTGACAAAAATATCCCTTTATTAATTTATATTCAGCATATTATTTATATCATTTTATATCAATTTATTATAATTAGCTAATTTAATCAACAAATTAACCAAACACATTTAATTTGGTATTCTTTTCCTTGTACAGTAAGTATTGCCTAGGAGTTCAAGTACACAATTACATAAAAATATTGTCTATGATGGAAAATAACATAAAATATTTACATCTATGTAATAATTTTAAATAATATTATATTTATGCATTATGTGATGTTGATATGTGGGTAGGTTTAATCATGCAAAATTCTGAAAATGAGGTGTGGATGGACCACCCAAACCCTAGCCGACTTCAATTTTGGACCTCATACATTATAAAAATGTACATTTTAATTTTACCAATATATATGAACCTAACCTAGTATGTTGACCGAGGGAGTAGCCCTTCTGCTCTCAATATGCACCACCATTTTTGTTCTCCTATTTACTTCATTCTTTTTGCTAGCTAATAACATTCCTGACTTTTCATTAATGAATTTTTAGTCTATTTATTCTTCATTACTTGTAAGAGCATACATATAGCAATTTTTAGTCATATATAATAAGAAATTCAGGTGAAAGCTCATCAACCTCATATGAGTGTATGATATCAACGGTTATCGAGTTCTAAATACAGGTGAACTTTACAGAAATAAAAGATGTACAATGTTAATATAATTATAATTTATAAGAAAAAGAATTATTTGCTCAAATCGATCTTGTGCATGTTCCAAAATTGGAAACATATTCCCCGGGCATTTGAAACCCTGAGGGCACAAATTTCCATCGTGAAATATGTTGATGCTAATAAACAACAGTCTCCGTTTGGCCTTAGTCTAGTTGAGTGCTTCCTACTTCCAATTCTTTGGCTGGTTCACGATAACTCCTACTTAAATTAGCTCAATACGAGGCCTAAATAAGAGACATCACTTATAACTTACCCTTCATTTGGAAAAAGAAAAACTTTATCATATATAAGATATATATTTGAAAATTCGAAATTGGTGAAAATGGAACCCTCTCTCCACCCCTCCTTCCCCCTCGCCATATTTCAAGAAATGTTAGCCGCCTATAGACCATCTTTTGCCTAAAAAGTTTAGGGCTCAAACCCTAGAAAATATTTTTTCAACCCGAATCCCGGTGTATAAATAATCTATTAATGTCCCACACTTTCAATTTCCAACCAAAAAAGAAAAAAAAAGAAAGAAGGAATGAGATGCAGCATAATACAATAACTTTCAGTGGTACCAAAAGAAAAGGACCATAAAACCCTTGACATATATTCTCCAATCCCAAGCATTTGGCTTCCCCACAACAAAATTATGCCAAAGAAATCCCAGACTGAATTTCATGGGATTCAAATTAATGGTGTATGCATTGAGCTGCAGACCACCCTCATTAAAAATTCCTGCAAGTACATCGACATGGACATGGACATGCAGTAAATTGCACTCACTTTCTCTCTCCTCCTCAGCTTTGATGCATATAATATAGCCTGCTGCTGAGTTCAGTTCCATAATTACACCTTTTACTTAGAGATATTCCAGATAATTATCATGAGAATCCAACATTTCAATCATGATGGACTGATTAAGCACAGTACATGTCATGATTATGCTTTAATTGGGGGTGATTATGTATGCTTGTTAATTAATCACCCCACAGAAATGGTCACATGCTGGGACTAACATGTACTGTATATAGAATCATGAACTCAATTAAATTAGAACATGAGAAAAAATGCATGTGCAATGAGGAAGGGGGATGGAGCTGATTATGTGGGGTTTCTGGACATAGTAATGAGGACCATATCTCCATTAAAAGAAGAACCCTAATGAACCCTCCAAAATCCCAAAAACACATACACACATAAAAGAAACATCAAACTTTTATAACATTCATTCATTCATTTCATCCTTCTCTCTCTCTTTCTCTCTCTCAAGTTGTATAGGGAGAGAGAGAGAGAGACAGAGAGAGAGAGAGAGAGTAGTTTTAATCATAGCTCTTCATAACTTTTCATCCAAGCAATATATCCTCTGAACCCTCAGCCTTTCTACAACCCTCTTTTGTCCCTTCCCTTTTTCTGCTTACTACCCCTTTCTCTCTCTTTCTCTTCCTGTCAACTTCATGGAGTCCTTCTCTCTCAGATATTATCTCTGATCCTCCCTCCTTTTTTCATCCCCCATCACATGTGCCTCTCTTTATCCCCATTATTATAACTTCTCTTCTTCCTCTTATTACCCCTTTCACCCTCACAAATTATCCCCTGGTTTCTTTCTTCCCTTAGCTTCTTCTCTCTCTCTCTCTCTCTCTCTCTCTCTCTCTCTCTCTCTACACGATGGAATCTCACCAACAGCAAAACCAGAGCTCACAACAAGAGGAGATGGGGAATGGGGGTGTGGGAAAATCAGCACAAGCAGCTACCTTTGTAGGCAGAGTAGCACAAGGTGGACACCAACAACAGAGCAAATTAAGCTACTCAAAGAGCTCTACTACATCAATGGAGTAAGATCCCCAACTCCCGATCAAATTCAGACCATCTGTTCTAGCCTAAGGCGGTACGGGAAGATCGAGGGCAAGAATGTCTTTTACTGGTTCCAGAACCATAAGGCTAGAGAAAGGCAGAAGAAGAGGCTCATCACCTCTAACCACCACCCAACTACTGCCCTGCCTCCTGTTGCCCCTCCTCAGTATCATAACGGTGCCGCCATCCGAAACGGGGGCGGGAGTCTCCATTGGAAACAAGATCAAGACTTCACTACTGTTCAACCCAAATACCATAGCATTAATAAACCTCCAGGTAATTTTCGAACTTTTGGGTTTGATTGGATTTGTGGGGTTCTAAGGGTTAATTTGACTGAATTATATGATGACGGTTTTTGTGTATTGATCAATTAATACACACTGCAGGGGTTTCTTGCTCAAGTTCATCAGGTGGTGTGATTTCTGGGGAGGGCATATGGTGGGGAGTTTTGGGTATGGAGCTATGACCATGGAGAACAAGTTTAGGGTAAGTAAATATATAAAATAATACCCTTTTGCCCTAAAATCATGATCATAACCTTCTTTTTTTTTTTTTCTTTTTTAGTTTCTTTTCATTTGGATAATTTAAGGCATTGTTAATTCTAGTTGTGATGTCACAATAATGCAGCCCACATAAGTAGAATTAGCCATTATTGGCTTCTTTTCATGGATTCAGAAATGAGAGCAAGTGTCTGTTACCACTTGATCCTGCAAAATGCCTAAAATAATATTAACAATAAATTTGACCTTGTCAACTTAATGCAACTAAACAACCATATTTCTTGTCTCTCAATTCTGAGAACTTAAAACTCAAGAAGATTAGTTAGTATGGACAAATTCAAATTTCAATGTTATCGAAATTTGGAGAGTTGAAGATATATATGTGTTACCGTAGAACCTCTCTTTATAAGTATAAAATCAACTATCAGACTAGCTATAATTAAGTATCCGACATAGATACTTGTCTTAAGGTGACACGAGCATTTAAACTGGAATGAAGAACCCGACTAATATAATAAGTGATCTTTGGGGGTTTGGGGGAGGAAGGACATTCCACTTCAAGTCCTCCCAATCAAATTAAAGCCTAAGAGATAACTAATTTGAAGGAGGGGAAATGCCCAATTGATTTAACTATGCTCTCTCTTTTAAGAGATTTTTTAACCTTGTAATTTACTTTCTATGGTAATAAGTAATTAACTAAAAACCCCATCCTCTCCATGAACAGGACTGTTCAATATCAGGAGGTGCCCTAAATGGAGGAAATGTGAACCACAATTTCCAGTGGGCTACTGCAGGTAATTACAACCCATATGCTACTCCACCTTACTCGAATTTCCTTGATAAGATGTCAGCCCTTGATGAAGATAATAATGATCAAGACCATGATGGGGCACCTGAGATAGAAACCCTCCCTCTATTCCCGATGCACAATGAAGAGCACCATGATCATGATCATCACCTCTCCCAACCCGGCTTCTGCACCATCAAGTCCGGTGGATCAGACGGCTATTACATGGGCGGCTACCGGTGGGCTAATGGTGGCGGCAATGGAAACGCCTCCCTTGAGCTCAGCCTCAACTCCTACGGCTATGGATCATGTTATTCTCCAAATTTCTAGACTACATTAATTAATTCCCGGTGATTGTTAGTTTAGATGTTTAATTAGTTTATAATGTGCTCTGTAACCCTAACAACTACCATGCATAATCACTAGATCAAATGTCTTTAACTGATTAGTTATGATCTGATAATTAGAGTCATTTTCCTTGTAGTTTTGCCATCTCTTCTTGACTAAAGTTGAGAGAGAAGTTGATAGGAAAATGACCCTATCTAGCTGTCCTGTGTAGTTCTGATGTACTTAAAGCTCTAATCACTCAATATAATTGTGTTATTAATACCATGGTCTTATGTTAATTCCCTCTTATGCTCTTTTGAGGTTGGTAGGTCATGGGTCTCTCTCTGTCTCTCTCTTCTCTTTCTCTCTCTGACTAAAACAGTGCAACTACAAGTACACATGCCCTGTTGTTAAGTCAGTCTCAGAACCTCAAAGCCTACAAAACAGAAGTAGACCCACAAAACCCTATCTGAGGCATCCAATGGGAAAGCAGTTCATCCCTCCCAAATTAATAAATGGGGAGATTATTGTTACATGTCTTCTTCATGTAATAAATGCAAGGAAAAGTTACCAATTTTGACACATAAGCAAGCCGGTGGTTCAAAACTTTAAGTTTACTACTCTTAAAGGTAACCTTAATTTGAAAGCTTGGTGGTTTGTAGGGTCATTTGATTCATTACGAATCCTTTTAAATATGTTTTTAATCCGACATTCGAACAACTAAACAAATTAATCTAAAGATACGAACTTGCATTAGAATTGCTAGCTAGATTTACACTAGCTGAAAATCGAGCTTAGTAGGAAAGAAAAACGACGAAAAAATCCAAGTTCACGTTTATAATGTGGTGTGAATGTATGACTGATTAGAAGAAACAAAAGTCTTTAAAGGGAAAAAAACGTTACATTAATTTAAATGTGGCCGCAACGGCCAGGAATGTATTTATCAGAGATGGTGCCTTAGGCAGCAATTACTAGCTAAATAATTTGTTCAAAATTTTGTAAAAATTTGAAAACATTTTAGTGTATTCAACCATCAAAATTAATTAATTAGATTTTGAACTGATGAAATTCCAAGAAATTCATAGTAGAGATCATTTAACACCAAAAAAAAAAAAAAATAGAGATCGGAACAAGATATTAAGTGAATCAGAAAACATAAACATACATAAATAAGTTAAGAAATACACAGCAAATCTTCTAAAAAGTTGCACGTGGATTTACAATATTGAACATTTGATGATGGGGAGAAAGAAGGTTTGCTGGGTGTTGAACCCTAAGCAGCCAATTATTGAAGTTGATCAAAGATTTAAAATACGAATTGAATGACCTACACTTAGCCGAGGTACAGAATACGATAACCCATAAATTTATCGAGGCCAAATATCGACGAAACAAAAACAACCCAAATTGTCCTACATACTACTTCACCAAAGTTAAAACTTTACAAATTTTAATACGATCTCACTCTTTTTAGCTTTAACCAACATTTTTACAATTCGTTATAAGTTTTTACAATTTACATTACAACAACTTACAGTTCTTCAAAGCTAAAAAGAATAAGACATTTAATCAAACTTTAAAGATAAAAAGAATAAGACATTTAATCAAACCTGTATATGAACGAAATAACGAGTCTGCTAATTCAATAGTAATAAGTTATTTGATAAAATCTTATTAACTTTAGCGAGATGGGTATCTATACGAGTACAAAAGGAAAAGATTTGGGTACAGAGTAGAGAAGAGGGAGAGAGAGAGATGGGAGGATAATTCAAAGAGAAGTGAAAGAAGGATGCGATTTGCAAAGAAAAGAAAGTTAAGTTGGTACTTGTACACCTCGAGAAATTCCCTCCAATGATGAAAGCCAAGAAATTAAGGGTGGTACTTCACTTGTCCCAGCCGTTATTCATTAGATAAAAGCAGCTAGAGAGAGAGAGAGAGAGAGAGAGAGAAGAAAGAAATAGAAATGGGCTTTTTCCCACAAAAAAAGTAATTATATATCTCTGTCTCTCTCTTTGAAGTTTGTGAACCCAACCACATAGAAAATACCGCAGCATATTTTTTGGCCGTCCCGTCAAAAATTAGCAGTGAGAGATGAGGGCTTGGCTCGCTAGAGATTTTCCAATCTATAACAGTGGTGGCTACCCTACCTTACCCTATAACAATAATAATAATAATAATAATAATAATAATAATAATAATATTAATAATATTAATATTAAGGGTATGCCTAAATTCTCTAACCTTCAAAAAGTCGTTACAGTAGTTACATTGGGGTTGAGGTCTTGCCCTTTCTGCCTACGGCAATAGTGATACACAATCAACCTCAATATATATATATATATATATATTTCCTCGCATGTTTTTATCATAATTTAAGTTATTATGGTGTCACTATTCCCAGTACAAATTTTAATCCAACATGCTTGAGTTGTGGAGTTTTTAGTGCATTACATGCATATTATACTGGGAGTAATATAATATATTTACATAGTATATTATTACCTGAGTTTCCTTATTTTCTACAAAAAGTGATGCTACCATCTAAGTAAGTTTTCAGAAGTATGATTCATTAACTAGTTTAACTCTTAGAATGACATGTTAAAATTGAACAAAATTGAGAATTGGTTTAAACTAGTACATAATAAAGACTTTGTAAATATTGTGAAGAATGGGTTAAAGACCCATTAAGGTTGAACTTTTATCTCTTCTCTCGCCTCCTCACTTTTCTCCTGTTCTTCTTCTTAAGAACAAAAATATTATATCCTCCGACGAGGATGCTCTAAATCCCATGTGTTAACAAGCTATATGTTATTCATAGTATCCCGAGACTTCGCCTAAACAATGTGCGGGAACATGTTAAGCACATATAACTAACCTCAAAAATTGCTAATAACGATAAAAGTTTAAAACTAAACTTGAGTAGCAAATTCCTAAGAAGATATAATTCATCTAGATAGTGATCTTTTGATTAGAAAGAGGTAGGCTAGTCCATGTCTTAGCACATGAAAATTGCAATATTCAACAACCCTCATAACTAACAGCATAATTTTGAGAGGGGTCCTTCCGGGTCCCAATCAGAAAGATTTTGGATGGATGCCTTTCCTTGATTTGGTTTGACAAAATTCCCAGACTTTATGGCATGGAATGACCCTAATGTCATTTAGGGCACTTGCTGTTAGGGTTACCTCTCATGAGAGAGAGAGCAGCACCGAGACAAATCTGTGTGTTGATGGATCAAAGTGTGGATAATACACAGTGGGATTTAGTAGTAGATCCAAAGGGAAATCAAGGGAGCTTTTTGAGAGGGCAAGTACGTAATGTCCCTAACTAGCAAAGTGAAGCGTGACATTGTATCACGCTTTTTGGGGGACCTCTTTCATGAAAGGTTACTGCGTCGCTGCCCTAAGCTTTCCAACCCCAACTTGGATCACTTTCCCAATTTTGCTCTCTCTTATCTTCCTACGCCATGGCCTTTTAATTTCTCCCAAGTACAACATACCTAGAAAGACAAAATCATTATCACCATATGTAATGTAACGTAATGCAATGCAATGTGGACCACAAGGACGAGAGAGAGGAGTGATGAGAGAGACGGAACGCAAAGTAGCTTCACATTATTCGTTTTGCTACCTCTTTCATCTGTTTCTTTCTGGATTCTGCTTCCTTCAATTTTCACCAAGACAGCACAAGTACATTTTCACAGGAATAACCCAAGGTCGTGCACACACTTTGAAAGAACACGTACAACTTATGCTCATTTGGCTCCTCACCACTATTCAACCAATCAAATCCTCCCAAACCACATCAACTTCATCACCTCATAAAAATGTGAAAAAAAAAAATTTTAAAGGAAGAAAAATTAGATCTTAAAGGGCAGAGAGAATAAGAAAATTAAGAGTCCGGTCGGTCAGGGGGAGGGTGTGAGAAATAGGATCAGAGTGCAGTTCCAGTCCTATGCTTGAACCTGGGAAGCCCCGCATGGGTTGATGGTCATATGCCACGCTGAGCCACACACTCTTTGGCATCCATAAAACATAATTGGTCAATGACCTATCATTTCAAAGATTCTTTTGTAAAGAAAAAAATATTATTAGGTTCATAACCCACAAGGCCAGAACCCCATGAAGACACCAGTCTCAATTTCTTCCAAACATTTCCTCAGACACCAAGCATGGCGAGAATTCAGAGAAACAGAACATGAGGGAGGGAAAGGTGAGTTAGAAGGTGAAGAAATAGGAACACTCAATTCACCGTGATGATGTCGATTTGTCTTAAATGACCCTTCTTCAAACAGATATAAATGATCTAATTTCCCAACAAAATTTAAATATGCTCTACTCAGAGCATCCATTGGATAGAGGTGAACAAAATTAACTTGACCGTAATGATACAAAACAAGGATAACGAGAAGCTAAATCATGAAAATACATTCAAATGTATAGATGCTGAGTGTAATGTTACAAAGAACTGTACAATTAAAAGATTATAATAAGAGATCACAATGTTTGTACCTGAGGTGAAAGGGCAACTCTTTCTATCATGTCATTCAACTCAGCAGAGCTCATAGCATAGTTCCCGACCATTCAAGCCAAGGAGCTTTCAGCATAGCCACAATCTGTGTTCCTGTGCCTGTGCCTCTGAATACATGTCACAGTAAGACGACTTACTACAGAAGCACAGATGCAAGCAATATTTTCATATCCCAATGCAAGCTCCATTAGCGGTTGGCTAGACACAATGCATGTCTCCCAGGCATAAAGCCAAAGACTACATCTGTCCAAAGGGCACTCTCATGGCTATTTCCTTCCCGCATAAGTTCCCAATTTAGACAAGTCGGGAATCCAAAATGATAGTTCTGAAGATCCAGTTGCAAACATAAGACTTCCGGGGGCCCATTTTATGACTGGAGGTTCTTTCTCAGTACTCACCCAGCTTGCCACCTGCACACACAGAATAATTTCATGTACAGCAGCAACACACAGAACACATAAAAACATCAAGGAAACTAAAGTCACTTGCATGATGAGCAGAATACGGGTCTTGAGATATTTTGATATCATAGTATTCATAGGCACACATGTACTGAAATCACAACTCATCAGATGCAAAATTGCAGTTTCAGCCATGCATCTTGATATTAGCACATGGGAAATTTTTAAGTCAATCAACAAATTCGGAAAGCCATAATATGATAAGCAATATCATTATGATGTCTGCATCTTCCATAAATATCAGCCCCAAAAACTGCACAATGATGTCCATGATTTGGATGAATAGAGCACAGAAAACACTAGTTTGACCATTGTGAAATGAAAAAGGTCATTATGAACTCTTTAGACAAGAAAATCCAAAAGGGATTCAATAGAATTCAGCTGAGGAAGTCATGCCTTTGTTGCTGTTTTAAGTTTCAATACGACTCAGCAGAGGAACCCAATGAATGGACTGTTTAATTTGTTAGAGATTTAGCAAATTTGGTCAATTCCAGTTTAGGTTGGGATCTTGGTTCAACTCTAGTACAAATATGGTAATTTTGAATTAGGGTCTTCGGTCCGTCGTCGAAAGTTGGTGCCATAACTTTGTCTCTGAAATAATAATACAAGCAATTTTGGGGAAACTCCAGTCAGGTTCAGTTTGGACCGATCAAAATCAGGTTGCTAAATTTCGAGTCTGAGGTCTACTACAGTTTGGTTAGGATGAATTGAGTCAAGTAATCATACATCAAAAACATGATCTAGAAAATTTGTCAGTACACAAGCTAAATTCCAGGGTATTGATCTTTCATATTTTACACATCCAACTTTCCATACTTGGTTTTTCCAAGTTCCAATCACTTTATCATCATTTGGAGATCCGAAAGGCCCTTAGAAATCTATATTTCCACTCAAAGTTTTACTTATAAGGAATATAGGAACTTAATTTACAACTTATGCTCTGACTATGATTAGGAGGGCAGCAAAGAAGTATGTTCCTATTGCGTACCTCTTTGCCACTGCGGACACTCCAAGCATAAACACTACCATCGCCAGAACCTGCAATGAAGACAATCGAGCAGAAGTTACCAGGGATCATAGAAACATAAACCACAGAAATCTTTCCTTCTTCACATATAAACATCAACAAACAAGGTCAAGCTATTAAATCAGAAGCATGATACAAATTCACGCATCTACTTTTACCTCCTGTTTCTCCAACACATCGAAATCACAGAGCTAACCACAATTTTTCTCCCTTTCTCCTCTGTAAATACCAATTTCTCTCACCTTCTCCCTCCAGTAATAGCCACAACCAAGTCCCCTTTGCTTGCTCCCTCCACACCATCTCATGTGAAATTAATTTGCTGTACTGGTAAAGCTCATAGTTCTACTAAATCTGCAGGAGGGGCGAGGGAGAATGGTTGGATGGGGGAGCCTCACAATTGGCTCAAATTTTGTCTTGTTCTCATTTTTAGGTGCCTCAAGGAATGTATGGAGCAAAAGTGCCACAAGACTAGCACAACACCATGGCCCCTTTAGTCAATGATCTCCATCTCATTTAAAATAAATCCCTAAGAATTCAATGAAACAGGATACAGAAGCAGGGAAGTCTTTAACTGACAAGGGAACAAGTTAAACATAAGCTAAATAGGCTCATAAATTATTTTACTTCAGTCCAGTGTAAAAATAATCCTTTCTCCCATGGTTTTGATCATTCCAATCTGAACTGGACGAAAGGCTTAACCAGAACATCTGTAAATCGTCCAACAGTTTGTTCCGCTGATTTATCAAAGTATCCATGCAGATCAGGTGAATACAAGACAAAGACATAACTAGTCATCTATGCAACTTCAGCCATCTAGGTAAGTGGACCAGAATGGACCATAATTCAACAATCATAAGTTGATACTTGCTAGTGCAGAGAAGAAAAAATTAGCAACTGCAGCAAAAAATTACCTGATATGACAAACATTCCTTCAGGGCTAAATGAGGCCTCCAATGTGGAACTCCTAGAGACTGGTTTCACATTATAAGAGCACAACTGAAGAAAGGAACCCCATTAGATAGATTTTTCAAAGTAAATACAGTTACATAATTAGGCTGCAGAGACAGCAGAACTCACAAGGGTGCCACGAAAAGAATCCAGGACATGAATGTATCCATCAGTGGTTGTCAAAAGCATAAGTCTACCATCATTGCTGAACTTGACAACATTGGCATCAGAAAAGTCTCCACCAACAGAGAATATGTCAAAAGGGCCCTGAACAACTCAAACGCAACAAATCAGTCTAACAGCTAGTCAAGGTTTCTACTAAACGACTTCACAGCTCTCATGATCTCCTACGTATAACACACTAAAGCTACAAAGAATACGAAATTAGGCACAAACCTTTTCATACTTGCGAGTATCGAACATTCTTATGTATCCACCGAAAGCTATAGCAAAGACTAATCCTTGATCGTCATAAGCTGCAGCAGGCCTACCCTGGACACGTAGAAGACCCTAAGGGAGGGGGTAAAAGAGTTGAGGTATTATTCAGAATAGGAGCACAAGCAGCTTTCCACACAAGAATCAGAAGGGGAGAGCAATCTACCTGACATTTCTCAACTCGTTGGTCCCACAGCAAAACAGTTCGGTCCAGTGAACCAGAGATAAACAACTCATTGCGTGCACACAAGCTCAGCGATACTACCCTACACAGGATGTGTCAGCAAACTTCAAAGAGAAGCCAGTCGGATAAGGCACAATGACTCTTACCTATCATGGTGACCTTTAAAATACCGCAAATATTTGTTGTCATTCAAGGAGAGAAGCCGCAAAGATTCTGCACATGATTTTTGCCTTATTAGAGTATTAGACATCTTCAAACATGCATGCTTACTTGGTCAAAATCAAGTGAACATACCATCCCAGCCATTCTTTGATGAGTAGATGACTGTTGTAGGATGAGAAGCAAAGCAAACCAGATCAACCCCGTACTTCTTACTATTGATTGTTTTCAAGCATCTGAAAACAAAATCAAACTGCTTGATATGCGCACAAATATAAGATAGGAACAGCCAGTTTATACAGAATAGACACAACATGTAGATAGCAGCTTGATGAAAATAAAGTTATAGAACGCATCAGTGTCGTACGAAACAAATAACCAATAGTACAGCAGTGTCACCAATACATAACAGAGACAGCCAGCTGACAAGAACAAAAAAACCACAACTGCATAATAATTCAAGTAATATACATAAATTATACTATGGCATTGTAGCCAGTCCACCATTCTCAAGAAATTAGATTCCATCATTTGAGCAAGATTCCTTACAGGATTCCGCATGACCTCCTCCCATAAATTCCCTCTCCCAACAACTACCAAAGTAATTGTCCATCCTAATCCACTCACCACAACATATGTAAGTTTTTCGAAAACCCGTGTACTTCCCAAAATTTCAAGCCCAAAACTTGGAGCAGATGTAAAGAATGATGAATGTAAGTTATTTCAGAAGTGAAACATACGTCGCATTGGCTACATCATACAACCGGATTGATTCATCATCGCTTGCAGTAACCAGATAATTTGACGCCCTGTGGAAGTCCATGGAGCTTATTCTTCCACTCTGGCAACAATAGCAATAGCAAACCACTTAGAATCACCTCAATCTAAGTTAAGCAGAGGACGTAAGTACACTAGCTCAATAGATCAACAACGAACAAACTCGAATCATTCTTGCCAAAATCCCATCAAACAATAAGAAACCACATACCCACACATTACAGCAAATCTAAAAAAGCTGACAGCACAATTTTTTATCACTGGCAAGCACAAAACCTTACACTACTATCATATGAGAGCAACTAAATCACATTAACCAAACTTTCTCAAATTCGGGAATTCAGTGCAAGTAAAGAATAAATCACCCTATATAGCATTCAAAACCAGTGATCACTTCCCCTTTCCATTTACTCCCAATTTACCGGGTTGGGGGGGGTAGCATCCATAAACACGCTGAAGGAAAGAGAGAGAGAAGAGAAATACATAATCGCGAAAAGCCATGCCGACTTCCATGCTCTGGAGAATCTCTTCAGTCAACTCCAACGACACTTTATCTTCTGCTAAGCATCCAACCAATCGAACACAAACAATTTTTTTGAGCGACAAACACAGAATACAAATCAAACAACCCGAAATATGTTGAAAAAAATTGAAACGAGCGAAAATGCAATACCATTAGCGAATTCGAATAAAACGAGTAAAATTAAATCCAAGCGAAATTAGGAATGAGAAATATACCAGTCATCTTCTGGCCCGAGCTGAAATTCTGGAGATGAATGCGGAGGGTACTTGATTGGGGATGAGAAGCAGCAAAACCCTAACAACTTCAATTACCGCTGAAATGTATGAGGGATTTTGCAATTACAGAAGCCAACAATTACGTATTCTCTCTCCTATAAATTCTTTCTTCTCAACTCTTTGTCCTTTTTTTTTTTTTTTCCTACTAACTCCTCCAATGAACTTCAAAGATTCAACCGGTTTCTGACGCCAAAATTTGATTATACCGCCTTCCGAATAAAAACATTCGCTCCCCTTTTTTTTTGTGTGTGTGTTGGGGGGGCGCGGGAGGGGAGGGGTTGTTTTAGGTTACTCAAATTATATGGTAAATTAAACCCGAAGAAATAATTTCCCCTTTTTGTCTTTTTAATCCCCAAAATTGTCCAACTTTCACCCGTCTTATTTTTTTAATTATTAAATTTTTAGATGAGAGATTAGCAATGTGCATTATTTGATTGAAAATCATATTGGATTAAAGATCGTTTTGGGTCAGGTCATATCGATGATATTTTATCTAGGTGCGGTCCACAAAATTTTTTATACATATTTTGATGATCAAATAAATTACTTAAAAAGATTCAAATCCCACCGCCTAACATATTTATACACATAACTAATAAATTTTCTAGTTATGATCATATTCTAATTTTATTCGGTCTTAAATTTGGTCCATTTGAAACTCATTTTTCTTTCCAAGTTTCAACATTTTTGAAGTTAACTCATATCTAGTTATGCGGTAATTTCTATTCGGTCAACCTCGATTCGGTCTAGGTTTGGTCCGGATTTTTCGATTCGACCTAGGCGAAATTGATTCGATCCAATCATCAATCCGTCAATTTATCTTATTCCGTTTTCAGTACAACCCAATCCGATTTGGTCCGATCCGAATTTGGACCGATAAACACCCCTATCGGGGATAACTATATAACGACTCCGTATCACATAGTTGGTGTATAATCGATCCATTATCATTGTGTTATTTTTCTTATTTATTTTGAAATTATTATAATTTAAAATATAACCTTTAAGACTCATTAGTTGATTTTTCTATTTAAACTTGTAAATATTATTATTAACATCAAATTTCCAAATGTACAACTGTCTTATTAATTAGATAGTTGGTCAAAAAAATAAGGCAAAAACTTAGATACATGGATACAGACAGGAAATAAAAGGATAGACTGATCATATATCTTCAGGAAAAGTAACCCCCAAATTTACAAAAAAGAAAACTGAAAAAAAAACTAAAAAGAAGCAAGGAAATAAAAGGAAAATATCTTGAATTATCTTCCTAAAATAAAATCTAGTTGCATAGGAAACTTTTTTCATTTTTTATGTTGGGCCTTTGAGGCTGTTTAAAAAATAAAAAGGAAAGCTCAGGCTCATGAAGGGTGAAAGGCCCAGGCCCATGGAAACTACTAAAAGATAAGAAAAGCCATCCATCCATTCCCCTCTGCACTAACCAGTAAGAGGATACTCAGGAGGAGCTCAGCTCAGCTATGCTTATTCAACAGCCATGTACACCGCCATCTTCCATTCCCAATTTCTTTACACTCCACCAACACCACCACCTCTAACATCTCCCTCCCCGCGATCACGCAGAATGATTCTCTCTCCTGTCTGCACCTCCAGCAACGGTCAGAGCGGAGACACTGATGACAGCCCACCAAGGCCCTCACCTCCCGACACGTTGGAGATACGCTTCCGGAGAGGGGCTTCCAAGAGGCGCCAGAGGAAGCGTCAGAGTCTTAATGCTGAAGGGAGAGAGCCCATGGCGGCTCAGACTGCTCAACCTCCTAAGAGCTGGGATGAAATGACGCTGTCTGAGAAAGCTATTGAGTTGTATATGGGAGAGAAGGGGTTACTGTTTTGGCTTAACAAATTTGCTTATGCCTCCATTTTTATTGTTATTGGAGGTTGGATTTTGTTCAGGTTTGTTGGGCCTTCATTGAATCTTTACCAGCTCGATTCGCCCCCACTTTCTCCCAATTCTATGTTCAAGGGCTCCTAGTAGAGAGAGAAGATTCAATAATCAATAGGCAGTTTTCCAGGTATCTAAACGAGGGTTAAGAAAATCAGATATCCACTACTTTTATGTAATGTGATAGTCACTTTGATCCTCCTGCCATAGAAGCAAAAGGAGATGTTTGCTAGCTTTATAATTCTTGCTGAGATCATTTACAGAATGTTACATCTGTTTTTGTAGGGAATGCAATTTGTGTAAATTGAATATTATATGCCTGTGGATATCTGATTACTGATTTGCAGTACTTCTTTGCTGTGGAGCACTAGACAGCCAATGCCTCCTAAATGGATTGAAGGGTCTAACAGACTCGGCCTCTTTGTATTGTAATTCATGGTTACGGCTGCATACATTTGGGTCTCCCCTGATCTTAGTCCACATACATAATCACATCCTGCCTAGGCAGGAATCTAGCTAGGATATAGATTTGATCTGATCTGATTGGATTGGATTGGATTTAGAATCACAATATAAATTAGAATCCCGTTTTCTCCTAGCATGACTGATAGAAATGCAACAACTGTGCCATGGATTAATGACTGAGCAATATCAACTGGCCTGAGCCATTACACAGGGCCACACATCATAGTTTCTGGTGGTGGCTTCTACTGGTATGGTGTTAATGGTTGCTACCACTATTGTCGAATATGCTAGATAAGGTGCCAACATTGGTGCTATGCCTGACATCCAATACAAGATTAGTTTTCTACATTATATCTTTGAACTAGGAAGCTAGCTAGTCCTATTATGACAATCAAGTTGCCAAGTGCAATGCCTGACATCTAATGTAGGACATTTGATACCAAAATGAAGAATAGCAAAAACCGAGTCAGACATGCACTTGAAAGGAAAAACAGCTCAGTTAATGCATGGTTTAATATCAAATCGCCATGACACCATGTTCTTGGGGAGCTTTGATCAAGATTATTTACAAGTGTGCAGTACAGTAACATGGAATGCAATCTACCATAGTTTGCCCCTCACCCCCTCCCGGGGCCCAAATGTCAGCCACATCTTCTGTTATAAAACATAATTGATCTTGCATTTTGCAATTTCACGACAGGTTTTGCGAACAGACAGCCCAATATATCTTGTCATAACCATAATTTTGGTATACCAACTGTTATCTTGAACTTCTCTGATTGAGCTCGGACTGATTAATCACTCGATAGCAAAACCCATAAAGAACAATAAAGTTCAGAGATTAAAAACACAGCCCGACCATAAATCATGAACTTAGAGGTAACCTGTAAGTTCTCCTCATTGAAAGGAGAGTTTGGTAGTTCAAAAGATGGAAGACAATGATAAGACCACTTGCTTTCATATGATTAGAATAAAAATTTAAAAACGACAGGACTCACAGACTCACAAAAACATGAATCCCACAAAAAAAGTTAAAAAGTTCCAATTATAGTGATTTACTAAACATTCAAGATTTTTTAAAAATAAATTTTCCAGCTTATGAAAAAGTGAAGACAAAAGTAGCGCTCACAAAATTTCGTTCGACCCGAAAAAATCGGGTATGAGCATGGCTTTTTGTTCAAATTTTAAATTCGTATATAAAATTTTCATATTTCTATTGTTTGAATCCGATTTTAACACTGAATTTACGTTTGTCCGATTGTCCGACCCAAAAAATCGGGTATCGGATAAAAAATTTCGTTCGATAACCGACCCAATTTTAATCCGAACCCAAATTTTTGTCAGCGCTGAACAAAAGCCAATAGCCCAATAATACTGCAAATTTTGGAAGATTTAGGTTCGGAAATGACCTAGGGCCGAACCTAAATAAGACAAAGCAAAAAGTACAGGCATGGAACAAAGCTAACCACATGCCAGCTTTTGTCTCCTCAACCCAATACCTGAATGCCCTCTCCCCTTCGCTCTGTCCCTCTCCATCTCTCGTTACAAATTATTCGTTAATTAAATTAAATTAATTAATTACTTTTTTGATCGAATTTAATCAGTAATAATTAAAATGTCCCAATTGGCAAATTTCCCCCGTCCTTTTCTATATCTCTCTCTCGTTGGCAGTATAATCTCATTTTGGTTTTGGGGTTCACCTTTACCAAATTCTCTCTCTGTGTGTTAAGAGAGTTGAAACGCAGGAACCCCATCATTGTTCTCATTTCATTTGCTCAATTCTTCATATCTGCCCCTTCCTGAGTCAATATTAATAACACCCACCTCGGCCGGCTTCCAATTAAGCTCTTCAATATCATTTGCATCCTTCCATTGGTCGAGTCTCAAGGTGCCCTCTCTCTCTCTTTCTCTCGTCTGTATCTGTTTGTCTTTCTCTTATGTCAAAACTCAAAAGATTTGCGACTCCCTCTCTTGGTAAACTTATCAAATTTTGGATCTTTTTGCTTCTCTCAGTATCGTTTCTGGGAAAATTCAACTTTAGAAATTGGGGTTCCGTCCCATTTGATTGCAGAACCAAGTGTTTTATGTGTGTACCCCCCAAAACAAAAAAGAAGAGCAAAAAGAAAAGAAAAGAACTGTTCTCCAGCCATCTGGGTTTTGGGATTATCGCCTTTTTTATTAACTGACTTCGATTTGATCGTGCTGTTTGCTTTGTCTTGCTTTTTTTTATTTTTTTTATTTTTTGTAGTTAATTTTGGTGGGTGGCAAGGGAGGTCATAGGTTGTGTTGTGGATTTTGATTGTTGGTATAGTGCATGTGGGAAATCTGGAATTGGTGGTTGAGAGTAAGGGAAAACACTTGCCCTTCTTTGTTGCATTGAATTGAATTTGATAGGAAGATGGACATTTCTGATTTGTCTATTATGGCAATCTTAGTCCACACCGTCTCATTTTTCTGAAAAAGTTAAGCGCTAGGTATTTAAAAGTTTCATTTGGTGTGATTGGAATAGTAAAGGTTCTTTGATGGATAGCCTGCATTAAGTTGTATTGATTGACACCTCGTTTTGTGCTCGAGTTTCGTCTAATGGTTGTTTGATCTACCAATTAGCAGTTTGTTACTAGACTTTCGTGTAGTAGTAAGGCCTTAGATGAGTCATCTTGCTAGAAATACATGGTCTGTTGCTGTAGGCAATTTACATTCTAGAAAACTAATGGTTTTATAGTCTGTCACTCTGGAGAATGCTGGTTGGTGGTGCTACCAATGTCCTTTTACGAGAATATAGATGGGATGCTTAACAAACCAGCAAGTCATACCTTTAACTCCTTAATAGGAGAAGCTTCTAAAGAGAGGGGGAAGGGTGTTTAGATGTGCTTTCCTTGCTGCTGGTATCGAGTTGAAGAGAGGTTGTTTCAACTGGGCTTAAATTTGAAGGGCATTGATGGTGTGCTAGTGATACTCCACAAAAACAGAAGTAGAGGTCAATCTAGCCAGAACATTTTTCTTAGTCCATTATTACAGAATATAAGTAATTATCCAATAGTGATTCTCTTCTGTTGCATGACAGCGTTAGGTATAGAATGCTTCACAAATTTGCTTTGTTTGGCTTGCTTTTTGGTAAGGCATCACCTATCTTCAGAGTTCATAATTTGTTACATTATCTTTATGTAGTAATTTGGAGCCTTCTATCCGCTCATTTTGTGTCTCACTGTGCTTAGAGGACATCTTCCCTTCCGAAGAGAAATAATAGTTTTAAGTTTTTCTTTTTTCCTGGATTTTTAAGTATTTTCCCTTCAATTTCAGAGATCCTCTGAGGCCTTTCTTTGCTTCTGTGTAAAGGAGATGGCAGAGGAGGGATGCTCTGATCTATCTGCTTTAAAGTCTCACCCAGGTGAAAGAGATGCACTGTGGAAGGAGGAGATGGAACAGTGTGAAGCCCAAGTAGATGCTTTGCAAGTGAAGTTTATGAAGGTAAAAGCCTTTTTGAAAGTTCTGAGGAGGAATCAGAGAAAGAGTTAGACATCCTATGGAGGAGAGTGAAAACTGTGGCAATATTGTTGACCTATCTGAAGGGTAGAGCTAGGATATTCGCCGTTCCTCACTTAGCTCAAGCGTCTTGTGGGATAAAGCGGTTAGAAGGTGTAGGGCTTGTTGACAAAGATGGAATCCCACTGTCTGATTGGTCTAAAAGTGTTGATATTTCTTCTTTTGATGGTCCTGATGGTGAAACATGTATCGGAACTAGTGACTGCAGCAGTCTTATTCTTGAAAAAGAGGGAGCTTATGTTGGTCAATTTCTAAACTCCGTACGCATGGTGACGGATGTGATGGAAGCTTTGGTTAAAAGGGTCATAATTGCAGAATCTGAGACAGCTATTGAAAAGGAGAAAGTAAACTTAACTCAAAAAGAAATTAAGAAGAAGGAAACTCAACTAGAAAGCATGTCTTTGAAGCTGGAGGAAATGGAAAGGTTTGCATTTGGGACGAATTGTATTCTAAATGAGATGCGGCAGCGAGTTGAAGACCTGGTCGAAGAGACATCTAGGCAGAGGCAGCGAGCTGCAGAAAATGAAGAGGAGCTTTCTCGTGTAAGCGTGATTTTGAGTCTCTGAAATCCTACGTCAGTAGTCTCATTAGTGTGAGAGAAACACTTATTTCTTCTGAGAAACAGTTTCAAACAATCGAGAAGCTTTTGAACGGTTAGTATTTGCTTCTTTATGTTGGATATCCAAACCTCTCTTTTATGCATTACATCTGAGACCCAACTTCTGACGGTCATCATTGGTTCATTTGTATTCTTAACAATAGTTTCTGTTGTACATATGTACTTCACTTAGTCATTGCCCTGGCTTATATGTTAGCTATTACTTCAATACTATGTGTATCATTCATCACAGTATGACTTTTCATGCTTCTGTCATTCTTTAATCTTGATGGACCGACTTATGGAATCATTATAGAGAGAATGTAATAAACTTACGACACAATGGGGTCATTAATTACTAGGTGGTGGTGTTGTATAATGGACTTCCAACAACAAGGGTTGCATGCTTCCCCTTTTAGCTTATTGGGATGGGTTAATTGGAGTGAGAGGTCTTACTATACTGTTGTATATTGTCTATTGAAGGTAGGTGCAGTAGAAACGATGTCCCTACTATTTAATTGTAGAAGTTTGTGCATGTGTAGAAATGCTTAAACGGGATGCTGGAGATACAAGTTAGCCATGGTTTGGTTTTGGGTGGGCTATGTAGAAATGCTTCATCATGATCATAGGGACCTCATATGACCTGCAAAGTCGGTTGTTCCAGTGGTAGAAATGGAAACTGGCGAGGAACGTAGGTCGGCATGGCATCTATGTAGTGGGTTGGTCTGACTTCGTGCTTCTTGTTTCAATGCACATGTCAGAAGAACCCAATTTTGGGATAGAATTATTAACCTATAGTGGGTATAGGTATCCTAGGCTGGCATCATTCTTATTCCTTGGTTCAGAACCTCTGTAGTGTCTTCAAGTCACTTGTAACTATGATTGGTTGTCAAAATTTTAAATATTTTTCTTTTATGCAAGTGTTTGTTTCCTTTCTTGGGATTTGTTTTCTGTGCAATCACCTGTTTAGAGCCATCTCCTGTCAGCTGATGATCATCATGTGGTAAATACATAAATCATTGTACTGTGCAACAAAATAATGGAAAGTTGCTACTCTGATTGTGTGCATCTCTATCCAACTTGTAAATAGGCTTGTCGCTAAAACAACCCAATTGGAGGGTGAGAAGATGCAGAAAGAGACTGAAGTCCAGAAACTGATGGAAGAAAATGTGAAGTTGCATGCTTTACTAGACAAGAAAGAGGCCCAACTATTGGCGATGAATGAACAATGCAAAGTAATGGCTCTCAGTGCATCTAGAATAAACCCCCGGGGCATTTATAAGCCCGTCTCTTCAGAACGCTCTTTGCTTTTTATGGTGTGTACCATTGTACAGCTGCATAGCTCCCTGCCGGTTGGAGCATAGGAGAGCTGAATGTCAGGAATTCCTTGGAGTTGATTCTATGTTTCATTGTGTAGCTTGTTGAAGAGCCACAAAAACTGTATTTTCAGTTACATGACTGCTGTAGCAAATGCAGATTAAAAAGAGGATTCTCTATCCCATGGATACAAATGTGCTCGCTTCCACCCCCTCCCCCTCTCTTTCTCCATGCTCTACTTTTTTTTTCACGGCAATTTTATTGGATGCCCATCTTATGAGTACATTTTTGGTAAGGAAAAGCATGGGGAAGGGAAGGATCGAAGGAGAAATAAGGGTATGGGAAACCACCCGTGCAGTTGAGCCAGCTCCATATTTGACTCTAACAAGTCTAGCCTGTAATGAGACCGAGTCCATCTAAGCCTATTGTCGAGTGAGTGGATAGATCCAAGTCAGTTGTTGGATTAGCAACTTCAAACTAGTCCAAACACAACTTGTCTCCTCACAGTGTGCCGATCCCAGTTGAGTTTGGCTTGGCCATTGACATCTACACCATTCGTCAAGTTCGGTTATGAGTCGAGTTCGGTACAATAACACGATCTTATTGACTAAGTTGGAGAAACTTTTTAATGTTCATACGTATATGTAGTAGTATTATGGAGAGTTATTTGAGCGAGGAATGTTTGGTTAAATTGCTTGAGAGAAACTTAGTAAATTCGTGAATGGTTATAGTAAAATTACCTTAGTTGTTTTTTATGTACTATAATTTTTCATAGATTTTGAATTATCTATTGCATATTGGAAAGTAATAATAAAAGAAAATGGGGAGTTCTTCTCTTCTATGCGTAATTAATTGTGTTAAATTTGTTTTTGTTTGTTGGCTTATAACTAATCAATACTATGTCTATAACCTTGCTCCGCAAGGATTTGAGATAATTTTTTAAATTTTATTAATATTTTTGTACCAAAATTTCACAAAAAATATAATAATATTTTTTAAATTTCTATTACTTTAAATTTAATTATTACCATATTAACATTTTTATGTGCAATTATAAGAGAGTTATAACTAAGTAAACGTTTTTTCACAATATGGAGGGTTGTCACCGATAAGTAAAATATTGAGAATCCTTTTCATTCTTACTAAATATAAATATGACTTACATTCTATGTATAAAACATGTTAAATTTGTTGGTCTCGATAAAATAAAATCATTGATTTTTCAGAAATTTATATTCTATGACATACAAATAATTATTACATTAGTATTCTAGAGTTTTTGGTAGTTGGATATTCTTTTTTACTATAATTTAATAATTTATCATATTAATATTTTCTTTTGAATGAAAAATCATATTTATTTTGTTATTCATACAATCACTAATTATTAACTATAATGCATCCGACATCTCTTATATGTCATTCATACATAAATTCTATCCATCGTACATAAATTCTATCCAACTTTTATTTTTAATAATATAGGGACTATCAAATCCTTATAAAGAAAATATTTTTAAAAAAATAAAAGGGACCAGCAAAGACGTTTTTTTTTTGCGGAGTTTGACCAAGTCAAGGCGGTCGTATTGGAATTTTCGATGAATATACTGTTTTTTTTTTTGGCAGGAGGTGCGAAGTGCGAATGTTCCCTTAATTCGGACATCGCCAACATAGAATCTCCTGATAGCTGGACAAAATTATCTCTCCTCTCCATCTCAATGACCCAAACAACCCCTTCGCCTTGGAAAGATGGGGTCGATCCCTCTCCTGGTGGCGCCGCCTTTCCTCCGTCGCTCGTCAAACCCGAAAACCCCACCCAAGAGCCTGACAAAAAGGTAGTAGTAGTATAAATTGATTCCTCTCTCTCTCTCTCTCTCTCTAATGGGTCCAAACTCCAAACCCTTTCTTAAATTTTTTACTAATTACTTTTTATTGTCCCCTTGATTTTTATTAATTTTGTCCACCAAATATGCAACCAAAGGTTTTATCTTCTTCCTCTTTGTGCTGGGATCGCACTCTAATTTAATGGGTTTCTGCTAGGTTTTGAATCGGAAAGTCAAAGGTGTCGAAATTTCCGTTCCCATTGTTTATGGGACCATCGCATTTTGGCTTGGTCGTAAAGCTACAGAGTAAGTATGATGTGTTTGGTCAGCATACTTATGGTTTTCGAATTGCACACCACCTGTTCGATGAAATGCCAAACTGATTGATTGCTGTGTGTGGAAGGTCTCAGTCTCATAAATGGACGGTATATGTCCGCGGGGCGACAAATGAGGATCTGGGTGTTGTGATTAAACGTGTTGTTTTTCAACTTCACCCCAGTTTCAATAATCCCATTAGAGTTGTGGAATCTCCGCCGTTTGAGTTATCTGAGTGTGGCTGGGGTGAATTTGAGATTGCCATTTCACTTTACTTCCACGATGATGTCTGTGATAGCAAGTTGGACTTGTGAGTGAATTTCTTTCTGATGTCTTGTTTTTTCTGATAATTGCGTGGACAATAAAGGGAAACTTTATTGAATTACAGGTATCACAATTTGAAGTTATATCCTCAGGATGATGCTGGTCCGCGGTCCATCAAGAAGCCTGTTGTAGTGGAGTCATATGATGAGATCGTTTTCCCTGATCCTTCGGATTGTTTCCTTGCTCGTGTACAGAATCATCCTGCTGTGACTGTGCCCCGACTTCCTGCTAGTTTTGAGTTACCAATTGTTGGTATGGTGTTTGGTTTTAGGTTTGTCTTTGTTAATTGGTTGTGAAAATTGGTAGGCTTGATTTGGTTCCTTATTCTGCAGTGCCAATTGAAGACTCTGATGATAGGAGAGGTACTACCAAGGACCATCCGTTAAGTCAATGGTTTATGAATTTTTCTGAGGCTGATGAGCTTCTCAAGCTTGCAGCAGCTCGGCAACAGGTATAGGGGATTTTTCTGCATTTACCTTGCCTTTTTAATTCAATTATTTGGGAAATTCCAAATGTCCACGTGATGGATTGTTTCTTTTCTGCTCAGACGTGCACATTCTTTTAAGTAGGCGTTTGGTTAAAAGTATTTTTCTGATATGGGAAGTAGAAGCATGTGCTCCTTATGGTATGGGTAATTCTTCAAGTAAGGTGATTTGACATGTTTGTCTTTCAAGACATCCTGTATATGGATATGCTTGAACTCAACTAAGCATTGTTACTATTTTCTTGTGGCTGGCATATCTGAACAGTTTACGACAACCTATTTATGGATTTTTGGGTGTGATTAGAAGTCTCTCACGTGATTAATATGGAAAATGACATACAGACCTTTAGAAAGGTCGAAAGTTCATTTAGAATGAATATTGATGTAGTGTCTTGGGATGATAGATATACGATGCATGTTACCACATGATTGATTGGGGTAACTAACATATGTTTTTAAGGAATCAGGGTGGTTTGTGGATTTAGTGGCTCCTATAAGCACTTGAGGAGGGCATTTATGGTGATTGGGGATGGTCAGCAAAGGCTGCCTTTTCTCGTTCTTTTCTTTAAACTTCCACAATATGAAATCATTTAGTTATCATTTAGAACAACACCACTATTGTGCATTGTATATTTTGAAATAAAAGGGAGATCTAGATATAGGCAACCTTATCATCCATGTAATTGATTTAGTTAATACTCAGTTATGACTTATCTTGCAAATGCAACTACTCATCTATTGTAATATTTAAACCAAGTGAAGGTGAGTGTGATATACACATAGGATGGCAGTGGGGTGGGGCGGGAATCCCTGAACCCGCCGGGGATCTGCCCCACAATGGGGAAAAATCTCCGTCCCTGGGGTGAACACCACATCCCCGCACGGGGACGGGGACGAGGTCCCCGGCGCTATCCCGCTCCCCGCTCGGGGACCTATTCGGGGAAAAACCCCATCCCATCCCTGTTTATTAAAATTACTTCTAAACCTTTTTATTTAAAAATTTTTAGTACAAGAATTGAAGGTATTATAGGTGATTTTATGCAAAAAAACCCTAGGTATATAAAGTTTACTTACCCAACCACCCCCATTAACCCAGGACCCACCCACCACCACCTGTTGAACTCCCTCTCCCTCTTCCCAGTGCACGCGTCTTGCTCGCCTTCCCTGTCTGTTGAGAGAACTTCCTCTCCCTCCTTCCAGCCAGCTAGCTTGCTCGCTGGTCTGAGCCGCCTTGCTCTCTTGCCTGAGCCATCTTCTTCTCACTTGCTCGCATGTCGAGCCTCCACGCTTGCTTGCGAGCTCCCACCACACTCTATGGTCGGCGACGACCCATTTACTCTATTTTCTTTTCTATGGAATATCATCTCCTTCGTTTCTCTACCTCAGCCTCCGGTATCAATCTCCCGACCCTCTCTCTCTCTCTCTCTCCCTTCTCATTTCTTTTTATAATGCTGGTATTCGCTAAAATCAAATGCATTTTCCTAGTGCCTATTTTTGGGATCAGAGAACCTTTTTTTGGTTATCATGTATTAGACAAATTGTGCCTTGCTCGATTGGGATTGAACTCTTTTGGGTGAATCTATAAGTTACGGCGCCTTGCTTGATCTTTACAGTGGGTCTTTCTAGGTTTCATTTTGATAGTTTCGGACAAACTGTTGGTATTTGTTTGCTATTATGTAGTGCCAGCCACTGGGGTGATTCACAGTGAATGAATTTCTGGGTAGAGTTTGGTTATGAAAGCTTATTGTAATTTGATTATGAAAACCTAAGAAATGACCAGCAAAATAGATAAAAACCTAAAAATGGGACTTTTCCATGGAAAAAACAGAATGGTTGGGCCCTGCTGGGAGTGGGGCCCGGTGCCGGAAGGGGCGTGGCCGGGCGGGGATTTTTCCCTGCAGGAGGGAACTGGCAGGGACAGGGGGTCGGGGAGCTCAGCGGGGACGAGGACGGGGAATATGCCCCCTATCCCCAACCCGCCCCGTTGCCATCCCATGCCTCACTGATTCCAAAAATATTACAATATTTTTTATGACACTACATCATAGGCCCCTGATTCCAAAACGCAAGACGAAGGGAACACTTTTGCATATTTAGTTATAGTGGAAGATTCAACACCTTAATGGAAAGCATTGTATTTCGTTCAATATTCAATTCTTTCATGTGAATTATGACTGTTAGTTCTACAACATAAGCTCTCGTCATCTTGTCTCTGTTTTCATACTTATATGCTTTGGCCATGATACATTTATGTCACTTTGCACTTGGATGAATTGACTTCATCGACAGCACATTTGTTTCATTAATCAACATCTTTTTGCTATGTGGCAGGTACAAGCTCAGATTGGGAAGCTACGAAGACAGATGAATGCTGCAGATGATTTGCCTTCACCAGTGGATCTTCCATCTGCTTTCTGAATTTACATGCTAACTTACAACAAGATCTTCTGGAGCAACTGTCTTTGTCTTGGAAGAATGACTGGTTATGTGATTAATTGTAAATATTGAGACTTTGTCCTGCTCCTGAGCTGTTTTATCTTGAGATCTGGCGTTCTGCCGTTTCTATCTAACTGATGCAAACAGTTATGTAAATTCGTGTGGTGTCGAAGAAAATTTAGACCATGATTGTTGGGCCTAATGAATGTGGTTTCTCATTAGCTATTATTGGTTGGCTCATCAAATTATTCACCTTGTTGGAGCATAGAACTAGTTTGATGCCTATTGCGTCTCTTATTGCCTTTCTTGTTTCTTCTTTTGTCTTATCCTTGTTACTGTCCTGCTCTCTCGGTCTCCCAACTCAATGGAGAACAAAGGAGAGATGCAGGATTGCTTACTTCTTGGTTTGGCCTTGGGGGAGTTATGCAGTTGTAATATTGGTATTTGTGACCCTTATTACATAGCAAATGACAAATGTCGACAACCAGAAAAGTTTTATTTAAGATGAGATAGGAGTTTTTATGGCTTGATGTTGACTGGAGCTCTCTTCAGTGTTGCTGGAATCCTTCTCTAAGTCAGCATCCAAAGTACAGTGCCTTCCTGATTTTTCTTCTGCAGACATGTCTGTGTACAGATCTTGTGGAGTCCAGATATTAAGGTCATTTTCGACTATCGAGCACTTCAAAAGGTTAGTGTATTAGTGGCTGGGTTATCTATTTCTGTGTTAGGATGCTCAGTAGCATAGTATATACTTTGTTTGTTAACTACAATTTATCTATGTTATATTGTTTGAAGACTGAAGTTTTATGGAGTTTTCAGGAGCCAGTGGAGCTTGTAATATCTGCCACAGGCTGCTTCTCAGGATGATAGGTTACAGTTACTTAATATCTACTTTTTGCATCCTAGTTTTCCCCATAATGCTGCTTTACTATGATTTCTTTTGGATGCTTTCAGTTTACACTTGCATGTTATCAATTTCTGAACCAATTATTGGCAGAATAGGCAAGATTTATCCAAAAATGACGTGCATATGCCCTTTAGTTTGATATCACTCATTTGTGGTGGCCTCTCTGATGAATCTCCAAGTATGCAATACTTCTATGTGTATTTTTTTTATGTCGTGTGTCCCAACTAATAGTCATATATGGCCTATCTGTGTTTTGTAAGTCCTGTGGCTAATAATCTATTTTCCTTAACTGACGTTTTCATTAAACTTTGACTATGTTGTTTTGTTTCAATCATGTGATTTAGCTTATTAGGCCGTGTGTCTCAAGAGTCAGCAGATGCCAAAAGAAGTTCAGAAGTTTTGTGATATTTAAGCATAAAGAGTAATTTTAGTTTGTTACGCTAATCTTGTTTAATGTCCTTTTGGTTAGTGTCTTGAGGTGGTTTGATGACAGAAGTAACATGGTTTGCCGTGCTATTATAATGGCAGGTGGGCTTCAGCCAGAAAGACATGGTTTTTGTTCATTAGCTAATGGCAGTCTCTGTTTCTCCCTTTTGACAATTATTGGCTTTCTGCTCTGATTCTCCTTCACAGAACATGGGAACTCAAAAGCCCTTGTAATTGCATGCTTTCCATAGCATGTGGTGCACAGTATAACATATGTGAGATTCATCTTTTATTGCATGACTGTTACCCTTAATTAACTTTGGAAGGTTCTAATCGAGGGAGAGTATCATTTACCATGAAATTGCATTAGATGATCTCTGGTTATGGATTAACTTCTTGATTGATTCAGGACACACACCCCCCAGTATGCCACCCCGCAAACAAAAACGAGGGCCGGGTGCTTGTGTCTTTAAGGGGAATTTTTCATTTCTCTGTTGGATTTATTTTGAGACTAGGCATTTTGATAGATGTAGTCTTAATAAAGTGTCTATACCATGCTCCCGGGAGCTCTGTAGGCCAAATAATATCATACAACATGAAAAGAATTTGTTGTATGTAACTATATATAGGTGAGTCTATGTGCTCATGAGAGAACCTTAATTTGCTGTCTTAATTGCCCAGATAGATCTTGTACCATGCCCAGATAGATTACTTGTATGTTATCAACCATTCCTTGGTCACCCCCCAAAAAAATAAAAAAAGGGAAGAGAAGAAAATGACAAGCCTTCTTATTTATTTATTTTTGGCAACACCACATCAATGTTATCATTGTTATTACTTGCTCTATTGTCTTTTTTTGGTTCCTTGTTTTTTTTTGGGGGGAAGTAACGTTCTTACAGTCATGACCTGGAAATTTGTTTATTGTTTGTCACAAACAGGTAATATCAAGGTCTCTGTTCTCCAGTATTACCTTCAGCAGCCACCTAGTGGATTGACTAAACAGGGGAAGCGAGGTTTCTCAACCCCTTGCCGCTTCTAAATTTGTCATTTTGGTATCTGAATGTTACTTATCTGTTATCTCTCTTAGTCCAATGATTGCTTAGATGTTATAAATGACATTTGGATAGTGCCCACTAGAATGACATTTAAGTAGGCATTATAATCCTGAGGCTTGAAAGTTGAGTTGCTTCTTGGCATATACTACTCTACACACCAGAACACCAACACTATCTGCCAAAATGTGGAAAATAATAATGAGGAAATAGGCGACATATCATATGCATGGGAGAGAAAATAATGGAAATCTCTAAGGGGAGGAGAGAGAAAATAGGATCCATGTCTTTCCAGGAGGGAACAACGTAGGGTAATATCTCTGGTAGAGCAGCAGCCCCATGTTTCTTACTCTTAAGGCCGAGTTCTAAGTTATTCTTTTTTACTGAATTATTGCAGGATTTATTTGTTATGAGGGTTTGTTCGTGTTGTTGGTAGTCTTGTCCTGTACCCTTTTTTTTTTAGGGGTCTATATCATGCTTTCTGGTGTTGGACTTCTGTACTTGGAAATTTTTATCTTTAGTTCAAAATTATGCATCAAGTAGCTACTGTTCAGCACAGAACTTGAAACGAACTAGAGTATGGGAAAATATACTGTATTAGGACCACAACAGAAAAGAGGGAGGGGATGAAATGCCAAATAATGTTCTGTTTTCTTGACCCCTCACCTTTTGTTATCCTCTCCTTATAAATACCTCTTCCAGCCCCCCGGCTGCAATATACCCAATAGAAATTCATCTCTTCTCCTTCTTAGTATCACTTTTCGACCCAGCCTCATCATCATGACTCTAAACAGACAACCTCAACCTATGGCACTCAAAAAATTCTGAAGAGATGCTCCAGCT
Source organism: Talinum fruticosum (assembly GCA_021018815.1). Taxonomy (NCBI): domain Eukaryota; kingdom Viridiplantae; phylum Streptophyta; class Magnoliopsida; order Caryophyllales; family Talinaceae; genus Talinum; species Talinum fruticosum. Next base: position 1,590,458 of record JAITYX010000021.1, read on the forward strand.
TTGGGAAGAATGAGGATGGACTCCCTCAGGATGTCCCAAAAGGCCATTTTGTGGTTTATGTTGGAAGAAATCGAACAAGATACATAGTTCCAATAACGTGGTTGGCTTACTCGGAGTTCAAGATACTTCTTCAACAAGCAGAAGAAGAGTATGGCTTTAAACATGACATGGGTATAACCATTCCTTGTGAGGAAGCTGTTTTCCTTTCTCTTGTGTCTACTTTCAGGTGAACCAGTGGTACAGGAAGTTAAAAGTGCGTGGTAGATACACCACAATCTATCTGACCAAACTTTTTGTCCAGAAGTTGGATGAAATTGACGAGTGTATTTTTGCTGGCTCATTGTTGGTGTTTAGGAGTAGACATCTTTCCGAAAGGTTTTCCCGTTTCTGATACTCGTAAGACAGAGTACAGTGGGAGCCTCATTTTTTCCCAAGTGTTCTTGCATGGGACCTGTGGTCGTTGTAGAACGAAAACTACTTGCAAGCGCAGTTGGCTTCAATGTTCACTTTGATTTAATCGTATTTGAGCATTTGTCTTTCTATAGTATAGGAGTTTCATGTTGTAATCTTAACTGTTGATACATCCCTTTGATTATTGTCTTCAGAGATGGTACTTCATCATTAAAAGCGTTTATGAGTTGTGCCATCTGAGGAAATACCAGAGTTTCTTGTATTGTTTTTGCATTCTTCTGGGCTTTGGCACTGCACAAGATCATTGAAAGTTCATACGATTTTTTTTTGTATGGCTTGCTTGCTTTCTCTCATATCTGAACTTTCTGCCTTCAATTTTCACACATTTGCATATGTTTTGGTATAATTTAGCATTTGTACCCCGAAATACTCTGCTGGTCTAGTTTTTGCCTCTATGCTCATTTGACATCAAAGGTGTACTGGGTACTAAACAATGAACCCACCTTCGATGACGGAAAACGCTATTGATTGAGGTCCTCACTTTCATCGTCAAACAGGTGGAAAATTGACTCAGGTGGTTCCTAAGTGCGTGGTAGATTGACGGGGCCTGTTTCTTGTGAGTTGTGGTACTATAAATTTTGGCTAGAAGCTTACTTTGGCCAAACATGTTCGGTCATTATTCAATTGTGATTGGATTTAATCAGGCAAAGAGCAAAAAACACGGATGGGCAAATACAGTTGAGAACGAAAAGCCCCCAGTCTCTCCTACTGTCCTGCACCTAAGACCCGGGGGGTGGTAGAGGTTTTGAAGGGAATGGACATTGAAAATTTTAATCTAAATAACAGGATAAATGGATGTCATTTCTTAATGTAATGCATTTGTTTCACTGAGAAATTAAGCGACTTTTCATTTTGGTTCATGGTCCATAAGTATGCACCATTTTGTCCATTTGCCAATTTCTCTTGGGTTTTTATCATAACCCAAAGGTATATATTAAATTGAAATTGTACGAATTGTCACCTCAAAGTACTATATTTAAAGTACTACGTCGTTCAGATTATCACAGTTCTGATTGTTATTTTGTCATTATGATGGTATTTTATATCAAAGAAGACTTAAAAATATAATCTCGGTTTAGCAAAGAATGATATTGGCAAAATCTTGAAGGTTTTAGGTCAGTTTTGCTATTGTAAAATTTCTAATCTTTAAAGTATATATATATAAGGAAGTATGAAATTGGTATAGGCAAGAGACAGGTTCAAATAATGTAGCCAAATTTAATAAAATAACGACTATCATATTAAACTTCGAAAAAGAAAATTTGAGTGGTTAGATTTAGATGTTTTGAAGATAGGATGCACTTATAACGACCAGTCATCTGTACTGACAACCACCATAATTAGAATGATCTTAGCCGTACATGTGTCATGTTCAAATCTAAACCATCCATTATTTTTATACTTAAATAATTAAAAGTTATTATTATTTTTAATAAAAAAATATTTATGGATATTAAGAAAATATTTTCTTTGGGTCTTGTTTGTTTCTCCAAATTCACCTATTACAAGCCTAAGACCCTCAACAACCTCCTCCCACTCCAACACTAATCCTAGTCAATCACCATTAATCCCGGCCACTCACCGGTGACTCTGCGATCTCTTTTTCTCCTCCTTGCCCATAGTACCCCCATCTCTCTCCTCCTCCTCCAGCCACGATTCTAAGTCTCGGTGAGGGCTGGGCATGGGCGAGGGCTCGGCGTCGATGAGAATGGCAGGCGGCGAAGTCGGAAGAGAACGAAGCACTGGAAACAACAAAAGCGAACTCAATTTTCTTTTCTTTTTTTAATATATTTTGAGATGATAAAATGATACAAGTTCAATTGCAAACACATACCAACTCAGCATCGTATTGGTGTTGGACTCTATAATAGAATACTCATAGCTAAAGCTGAACGTCGGGGTTTGAATCCTAGTAGAAGATTGCTTTCTCATATACTTTCTTTTTGTAGTAATTTTTTGGTTATGCTCATTTTTTGCATTATTTACCTTACTTTTATTGTTTTGGTGTTGGCTTTTTTTCCTAATTTATTTCAAAAATATATTTAGTACTTCATATAATTATATTAATATTATAATTTTTTTATAATTGTTTAAAAATATGTATTTAAATCATAGTCTCGTCACTAGGATTCAAACCCTTGACGTTCAGCTTCACCTATGAGCATTCTATTACCGAGTCCAACACCAATACACTTGCTCGGTTAGTATGTGTTTGCAATTGAACTTGTATCATTTTATCATATCAAAATATATTAAAAAAAAAAATTGAGTTCGCTTTTGTTGTTTTCGGTGCTTCGTTCTCTTCCGACTTCGCTGCTGCCATTCTCATTGACGCCTAGCCTTCGCCGACACCGAGCCCTCGTCTATGCCCATGCCCAGCCCTCACCGAGATTTAGAATCGTGGCTGGAGGAGGAGGAGAGAGATGGGGGTACTATGGGCAAGGAGGAGAAAAAGAGATCGAGGAGTCGCCGGTGAGTGGCCGGGATTAATGGTGATTGACTAGGATTAGTGTTGGAGTGGGAGGAGGTTGCTGAGGGTCTTAGGCTTGTAATAGGTGAATTTGGAGAAACAAACAAGACCCAAAAAATATTTTCTTAATATCCATAAATATTTTTTATTAAAAATAATAATAACTTTTAATTATTTAAGTATAAAAATAATGGATGGTTTAGATTTGAACATGACACATGTACGGCTAAGATCATTCTAATTATGGTGGTTGTCGTATAGCGACGGTCGTTATAAGTTTTTCCTTTGAAGATAATCATCAAGAATCAATTTGTAAATCGTATCGAAAATATAGAGGATATTTTAATTTTTGTTGTTATAATATGTAGTGATTATTGTACGGATCTATTTAGTGGGTATTTGACCCAAATTTTAAAAGCTGTTTTTGGATTCTAAAAGCTGAAATTAGGTCAACTACTAACTTTTAAAAAATTAAAGCTGCTTTTTCCAAAAGTGATTTTGAAAAAAAAATTCTCAAAAATAGAAACAACAAATAACTATTTATGTTCTTAGTTTATGGAGAAATTGTTTAATAACCACCAAGAATCTCACCCCTCTCCCTCCTCTTTTTATTTTTATTTTTATTTTTTACGTTATTTACCTATTCTCTCTCCTCTATCTTTATCTGTCTCCTTTCTCTCTTTTATTTTATTTTATCTTTATCTCTTACTCTAATAAATAAATAAATATTAAATAATAATTATTATGTAAATAAAAAAATTAAATTATACTATAATAAATAGGGTAGACAAAATTAGGCCAAACAACTTATTATTCAAAAATATTTTCATATAAATTAGGTCAAACATTTCATAATTTTTTAAAAAACACTTTTAGAAAAATTATTTTTCATAAACAAAACACTTTTTCATAAATCAGGCCAAACAACACCAATATACTTGGTAATTTTTTATGTTTTGTTTCTAGAGGGAGGAAAAAAAGATATAGGCAAATATTTGAAGTTTGTTTAAAAATTATTTTCTTTTTTATAATTGCATCTTGCATTGTACTACCAAATTTAACCTTACTTGGGAGAAGACATACTTCCCTTGAAACTCTGCGCTCTGTCTCTTTGGACAAGTCCGGAGATGAATCGGCCGCTGCCTGAATTTCTCTCCCATCATCCCTTTCTCCTCCTCCTCCTCCTCGCCGGCTTTCTGATTCCTTCTCCGGCAACGGCAATCAGGTTGCCGGATCGGCTGTCGGATTCACCTCCTGCGCCTAGCCACCCCTTGAAAACCGCTGTCTTTGCTCTCGGAAGCTTCTGGAGATCCGAGGCCGTTTTCGGCTGCCTTAACGGCGTCGTTCGAACGTCTGCCGGATACTCAGGCGGATCCAAGCCCAATCCTGAGTATCGCAGCTTAGGCGATCACGCCGAGTCCGTACAGGTCCTTGCACTTTCTCTCTCCTTCCGTTGTTTATTTTCTGATCTCTCGAATTTGGATGAGTAATTTGGTTCAATTCTTCAAATGTTGTCCATTATTGGAAAGAAGACATTTTTATGCGATTTATTCGTTGATTTTTCGAATTAAAAATCTAAAATGCAGAGGTTGGATGGTTGATTCGTTTCTGTTTGAGAAAGTTAATTCAACGATTTGTTTATAAAAATGCTGGAAATTTGAAGGTGTAAAGAGTGTTAATGTATCATAATTCTGAATTCCTGCAATTCAAAACTAATTCTGTTGGAATTGAAGTTGCAGCTCTCGAGTCTAGAGCCCGATCTTAGGAAGTATTTGGCAGCTGTTGTTCCGAATAATACATTCACCATTGTTGATTAAGCAATGTAGGAACACATTCTGGAGAGTACAGATGATGGGATGATTCAGTTAGACAATTAAAATTTAGGGTTGCAGCAATTATTTGAACCACCTGCAACTAGAGTCGGCCATGATGGGATGCTTTACTGCTTTAGTATCAACCTTGATTTCGAATGAGTATCGTTATGTGTATTTGGATGTGAAATTAGTTGATTTGTTGTCTAATTTCAACGTTGTCTCCAGTTTTTATTGTTGATTTTTTGCTGATAGGAGCTTTTTGCCTTGGTATATAGAATCTAGTCTTGGTGTTAATTGCAATAGGTCATATGCTATATATGCTCCTTTAATCGACCCTCTCCTCCCTTCCCATGTCTGAATAAATGGAAGAGTTGCCTTGTTTCTGGATGTCCCACTCAACTTATGATGTCTTGTAAATGTGCAGAATGTTTTCTTGGTTTCTTGATGCAATCTTTTTGGTTCATTTCTCTCAAGTTTTTGAAGCCTTGAAACACTGGAAATTAGGATTGCAAATAGTCAGATGTTAATAGCAAAATGGTGTTAGAACCTAGTGCTAAAATTTTAGGCCAGCCAAAACTAACAAGAGAAAATGGAGTAATGCATCATCAAAGATGTAAGCAACAAGAATCGGCAATGAGTTGAGATGATTTTTGTGGATCTTAAAAACAAACTGTAGATCACATAAACATGTTCGTTATTTGCTTTAAATTTCATAGATTCCCGTCAGATTCCTACTCTCTGTTCCTATAGCAATAGATGCTGTATGTTTTATCTTTCATGTCTCTCATCTATTTCTCTTATTATGAATTCTTGGGACCTATCTTAGGTTGAATATGACCCCAGAGTGATAAGTTATCGACAACTTTTGGAGGTCTTCTGGTCCAGTCACGATTCAAGGCAGGTATTCGGCCAAGGTCCTGATGTCGGTAATCAATACAGGTAATATCCCCCCCACCCCCCAGAGAGGAAGTTGCTTCATACTAAATGGATATCACTCTTACTCGGTCTCTCTGTCTTGTTTGCAGATCTATCATCTTCACCAACGGTACAAGTGAGTCCAGGTTGGCAGCTGTTAGCAAAGAGAGGGAGCAGGCTAAATCTAAGAGCAGTATAGTCACTACCCAAATTCAACCCCTGGAAATATTTCATCCTGCTGAGCCTGAACATCAGGTATTTCTATGAATATCACCCTGTTTTGTTAGTTTAGTTTGCTAGAGGTACTGTTTTTCAGTGCCTAATGCTGGAACTTGTTCCAGAACACCTTGACAATATTTTTTCATATATCTACAGAAATTTGAACTCAAAAGAAGGCCTTTCCTTGTTCACTTGATTGGTAACTTGCCTGAAGAGGAGCTTGAGAGGTCAACCGTGGCAGCAAGAATGAATAGTTATGCAGCAGAACTCTGCTCCCGAGGATGCAGAGGCAAATTGATGCAAAGATTAACGACATTGTTAGGAAAGGTTGGCCTGTTTTAAGAGAAATCTAGCAAAGTTTGAACCCAGTTTGTACAGAGCAAGGTCTCTTTGCGCTATCAACTTGGCAGTCCAAACCATTACAACACTTCGGAATCAACCATTCATCATATTTCGTGGTTCAGTCTAGATGATCTGACACCGTTGCTGTTGAATGTTGTCATCAATTTTTCCCTGATTGGGCTTCAGGCATGCCCTTGTAGGAAGGCTTCCTGCTGAAATTTGTTGTAGAATGAGCTCGTGTTTGAATGTATGTAGTCGCCTCTGTCAACTGTCAGAAACACAATTGTTGTAATTTCACCTTTCTGTTTAATTTAAATGTATTAGTCCTCATACCTTTACATGGTGTCTATCTTGTGTGAGTATAGATGCAGTTTTTGGTTGACAGTTAGCTTATAATGGCAGTATATAAACAATAAATGTTAATTGTGATGAAGGCTTGTGGGAAGATTTTTTTATTTTTATTTTTTTGTACGGATGAGTCACGAGAGGACGAGACAATACAATATGAGAAAGTGGAATCGAACTCGATACCTAATATACTCGTGCACTCGATCTTGACCACGAGGTTAGGTCCTTATTGGTTTATGAAAAATCTATATATACTTAACTCTTTTTTCTTCCAATTAAAGATAAAACGTGAGTCGTGACAACAAAGAAGAATAATGTGGGGCTGAGTAGTGATATTTATTTTTAATGAAGAATATGGGGTTTATTGCATACTTTTACATGAGAATAAATCGTGATAAAATTAATAGATGAATGAACGTTTGATGGATAAGGTAATGGGAATAGGATCGGGTACTTTGATAGTTGATACATCAAAAGGGAAAAGGCAAAATACATATGATTAAGGTGGCTAAAACTAGTCCTAGCAAAACGTACCAAAATATATATATTTGACGTCGGAAAGGTCGGAATATTAATTTAAAGTGGACTTAGAATTAAAATTGATCGGAATTAAAACTTTAGCCAAATTTATTTTTCTTTATAAAAACAAATTTATTGAATACCTAGTAAACCTGAATAAAAAATAATTCGATTGGAAGTCGAAACTGAGCTGGATCTAAAACCCCACTCCACTTTCTCGGGCGCGTATCAAAGAAAGGGAGAATAGAGGCTGATAGAATTTAGAAAGAGGCAAAAAGAGGCTTCTTTGATCGATCGCGATTAAGGGGATAGAGACAGCCACCACCGCCACCAGCAGAAGAAGAGTAGGGCGGCGGTGGCGACAATGGGGTCGAGGCAGCAAGTGAGGGCATCTCACATACTCATTAAGCACCAAGGTTCAAGGAGGAAGGCCTCCTGGAAGGATCCAGAAGGTCGCGTCATTGTCAACACCACCAAGGAATCCGCCATTTCTCTGCTCAAGTCTCTTCGCGAAGACATCCTTTCCGGCAAGTCCAAATTCGACGAGGTTGCTTCTCGATTCTCCGATTGCAGCTCCGCCAAACGCGGTGGCGACCTAGGTTTCTACCGCCCCCCTCTCTCTCCCCTTCCTTCTTTCTTTTCGTGGCACCTTCCTGTTTGTTCTTGAATTGACTTCCAGAAGTTGTGTTTCTGCAAGTTAAACCCTAAGAAATCAATGGTGTTGTGGAGATCGTGAGTGGAGTTTGGCTTGTATTTAGAGCATTGTTTCGATTGGAATGATGAAATCTTAGAAATATGGGTGGCATTTGAAATGATTGTCTTCATAATTCTGTTTGCTCTTTGATGAAAGGGCAACGCTGTAGATATGTGACATTTGGTTTGAGCTTAAGCTAGGTGCCACTTGAAGCATTTTCCACAGTTGAATCAGTGAAACCCTAGGAATTCATTGCTGCTGTACATATAGAATTTTGATTGGCATATCTTTATGAGCCATTCTTGTGGTCCATGGCAGGTTTTAAGAGGTAATCTTGATTTGGTCAACTGGTGTTCATAAATTTGCTAGGTCATGACATTCACTTTTTCAGTGTCACTAATATAGCTTGTGTTTGCCTATCATTCTTTCTTTCTACCCTGGCTCTCTCTCTCGATTGTGAAATATTCTTTTCTCCATGAAAAATCACTTATCTGTTCCATTAGGTCCACCCCCCACAAAAAAAAAAAAAAAGAAAAAAAAAGAGAGAGTTGTTAGCTACATCAGAAAAATTATTGGCTGGATGTTGAACACCCGTACATGGTTTGAATTGAGCGGGTCAGTCTGTTGTGATGCTTGGAACTGAACAATGGACAGAACTGGTGGAATTTTCTGTCATATAATTAATCTAGGTTTGTAATTCCAGAGTTAACGAGGTTCCTTCTAGAGCAAAGTCAAGGCATGTTGTGAAGAACTATAATAAAGTGTACGAATCCCAAAATAACACAATAAATTGCAGAATGCGTAACTTATTTGAGTGGCTGGGTTTGGGGGAATAAATTTTCACACAATGTAGATATATGAATATGATCACAATCCCTCCCATCACTTGTAGCATCAAGCATCGCTGTCAAATTTGAATGGCATCTTTTAACTTTTCCTAGAGCATCTCGTTTTGCAATTAGCAAATCATGAAACACTTGCTTGATTCAATATGTTTCATGTTATTTTAAGGAAACTACTTTACATTGTAAGCTTTTAAGCCGTAACACTGTTTGTTGTTTGGTTAGATTGGTTTCAAGAGCCCTGATATTGAATAATTGACTGTGAATTATATGATTGAAAAATATATGGTGCTTTTGGTGCACTTGTTTGGACTGTTGGGTAATGCCATTCTTGTTCTATTTTTCAAAGCTTTTGACCTTCTTGGTCGCTTATTGATATCTTATTACTGGTTACTTGCAGTCCAGCTCAATTGCGGAACACTTCTCTGGGGTTTTTTTTTGGGGGGGAATCCAGTATATATAATAGCCAATTCTTGGTTGTTGTTTTGAGACACCTTAGGGATTATGTGTCTATGAACTGGTGAATAGGAACGGGTGGAATTTTATATCCTCAAATTTCCAAATCCATAGCCTGACAATCCTACGGGGTGTATGAGAGGGGTTCAATCTAATTGCTTTCCTCCTGAATTGCATAGTTTATCCTCAAACTTCGTAGTTGTATTTGTTTTGCATCAAGTTTAGTTTAATATAATGGAATTAGGACTTTGTTGGATTTCACCAAATTTCCATCATGCTGTGTAGTACTGCATGGAGTATGTATTCTCAAGTTTGTAGTTATTTGTATGCTTGCCCTTTTTCTTTGTTATTTAGATCTCCAGTTTGGCATGAATAGATTTCAGATTTTCTGGACTTTCTGTTTTCCTATAAGTGGCCAGTTATTTCCCTTTAGTGAGCCGTTAACTGTAGTAGGCCATTAATATATCTCTTCTTGGTGGGAGTCATTGATTTGGGATGTCACTTATTGTATTGTGAACCATTAGTTATATCTTTATGGCATATATGCTTGGAAATGGAATACTATACTTCTGTTACAACTCACAAGCACATTTTCTTTCTGAAGCCAATGATATGCAGAAAAAGAAAAGGGGGCGGGGTGCTACTTGAATGTTTGTATCATGGCCAGGCTTCCTTTTTTTCTTTTTTTCTTTCACTTTTTCTGGTAGGGAGTGCCTTTATATGACATCCCGGTGGACCTGATCCATTATTAGTTCACATCTTTTCCTGTGATCATTTGTATCTTTTTACCATGTAATGAGTTATGTTCAAGCACATACAGTTGGAAGTTTAACTTCAGCTACATTATCGCAGGACCTTTTGGCCCGGGTCAGATGCAGAAGCCTTTCGAAGAAGCAACATTTGCCCTTAAAGTTGGAGAAATAAGCGATATTGTTGACACTGACAGTGGAGTTCATATCATTATGAGAACAGGCTGAATAGCTACCAGAATAATTTAGTGTTCACCTGACTAATTCCTCTCATAGCATCTGTTGAGATGATATTCCCTGTCACATTTAATTCTGTGATATTGAACATTTTTCAAGGATACGAAGCTTCTTTTGAAAGCATAAATTTTGGATTATTAAAGCAACTTCAATCCTGATCAACGGTGGTAATTGCAGATTATTATTAGTAAAAATATGAATCCAGATTGGTCATATTGGTGGTGAGGTGACCAACAAGATGATCGATCTTGAATTTCAGCGTTTTTTCGTTCTCTATCTTCATAGCTTCATTCAAGCTTCAAACAAGAGGAATGCTTTTGAAGAGCAACCAAGCCCCTACGAAAACCCTTTATTCCAAACAGATCGTCTAATTCGACATCATTCATTTGCTCAAGAATGGCTAAAACAAATAATACGGATAATGGACTAAAATTTACAATAAAATTACACTTCTACCACCCACCTACCCAATCCCAAAAAAATAAAGGAAAAAGAGAAGGGAAAGAAAAAGATTAGTATCTTAAGCCCTTAGGCTTCTCCTGAAGCCTGGCTTGTATTTGTTACCCCTGAAGATGATTTTGCAGCAGGTTTATCATCGGTTGTTGCTGAGAAGGGTTTGATTGATGTCCTCAAAGGCTCAGGACCCTCCAAGGCAATTCGTTTGCATAATGAATCGCAATTACTAACAACCTCAGTTAACCGCCCTTTAAGTTCCCCGAGTTCCACCTGCAATGCATGAACTGCATCCAAAAACGAAAGTGTCAAGCAGCTAGGGTATTTAACAAGTTACAAGCATCTAAAATAAGTACATCGCCAAGCACCCTAACAAAGCCGTTTTCCTAAAATTCAACCTCTTTTTGTTAACCTAAATTCAAGTGCTTCAAGTCTCCATTCTCGTTTTGGAAATGTCATGTATCCAATCTGTTAGTATATAGTACTTGGAGTTGGGGTAAAATAAGATGCCCATGTTGAGGAAGTTAGAGGTATTAATAATGCAAAACTCATAAGTATATCTTTTGCTCCGCATATGGAAGCTTGTCTCATCTACTTGTTGACGAGTATGGAAAGAGAGAGAGAAAGAGCCATCAAAGAGCTCTTGACTTGAAAACATTTACACCATCTGCCAACTAGAAGTTCCCAAAGGGACATACAGTCCCTTCCTCATAGGGAAATGTTGGATCTTCAGCAGGCAGGCTTTTGCCCTGCTTGGATCCCTTTCCCCTCCCTCTACACCAAGGCTCGGACCCTGTATTACTACCATAGCTCTACCGAAGACCCTATTGAAACAAAAAGAGAAAAAGAGACACGTACAATGCACAGATGAGAAAGAAACTTCTCGTGCTTGCACATTTAGAGATCAATTGAGGAAACTCTTTCATCAATGTTGTGATGGTATGCTATGTTAAACAGATCAGGTTTACCTTCTGATAAATGTTGTGATGCAGTCTTCATTGCCGAGACTGAGCCGTTAAACCGTTGCTGAAGTTTAACTGCTAATGCATCAACCATTTCAATCTTGTTTTCTATCTCTTCCTAACAAAAAGAAAATCGATCATGATAACTGGTCAGTGCCTGCCATGAACAGTTACTTCAAAAACTGATGTGTTTGTATATGGAAAACTGACAACTCAGATAAGAAACAAGCTGCAAGATGAACATCAAGACAGAGGGAAAGTCAACATGGAAATAAAGAATAAGATTATGAAAGTCGTAGACATCATCAAGACTACCAGTACTTAGTGAAGGAATGCTACACATGTATGAGTCCAACAGAGTACTGTTACTCTGATACTTAAACTGAGGTATGCGCAAACACCTCTCCAACCCAACAAGGAACACATAAACCATGAGCCCAGTTAGCTGACCTAATTCTGCCTCTTAGCATCTCAAAAGCTTTCAGTAATCTGATTTTGCCAGCAAATATACACTTTTGTACCTGATCCTTGACTGATGATACAATCCCATAATTCTCAATTCATTGTTCCCTGGCCGTTTCTTTAATTTTATTCCATTTTTTTTTTTTGAAAAGGAAAGAAAGGATGAATGAAGAATTCTTCTGTTTCCATACCTTGAAGGACCTATAATATGCATGCCATTTACAACCCCCCCAAAAAAAAAAGAAAAAAATTGACAAAAGCACAGCACCCAAACCTGTCTCCTGCTAATTTTACGAGCCTTGTCCTCCTGCCAATCACGATACATGGAAAAAAGCTCCAGGATCACCTTTGGGTCTAAAGTACCTAGTACAACCAAAACGTAGGACATTCAGCAAGTTTCCTGCCAAATAAGCAATCTTCCAACATTTAGAACAATAATCTTATGATGATAAGTGCACTTTGTCGGCATTCAAGCAAACACCATGTTAATAAGGTATCTTATAAGAGTTCCATATCCCCCTCCCCCTCCCCCAAAAAAAAAAAAAGAACCAAGGGGAAAAACATAAAGAAACCCTCTCCTAGGAAACAAATACGAAATCTATCTTTCCTGAGCCACCCACACAACCCTTCTATCTTTTTACAGGCAGAAGTGTGCAAATACACAATCAACATCACTCCCCTACCCCCCTCCTGGCCTAGGAAGGAGGACATAGATATAACAGTTGGGTACCATGAATCCTTCCTTTGGCTAGATATAAGGGTAGGCTAAAATAAATTTGGATTGGAACTATAAACGGAATGACATAACCCACTAAAATCTCGTTTCGGAGTAGTGCAGCTCGAGGCACCAAATACTGAGTAGAAGCTCCTCCAAGTTTTCATATTCATTGTTAGGTTAATTTACTCCTCTCTTTAACCACATAAGTGTTCCTAGAGTCCGTTATCATGGAAATGACAACCCCTGACACCAAGTGCTTGAACTAAAAATAAAAGTGCACATAACATTGATGCAAAGCCACTAGTTCATCTGTTCATATATGGTCGCATTTTCTCCCCTCTGGTACCCGAACGTTTACAGTACCTTGTGCTGCTTGTTGTTCATATATCGTGGGCCTCTTTAATATATTTAGCTCTTCACTTTCTTTCGAAAATTTATCTCAAAACCCTATTCTTTCTCCAGTTCAAATTCAGTCAAATACTTCTAGCTCAAATTGTACATGCAATCAAAGAATTCATTTCACTGGCCTATTTTGTGCTAAGACTAGGGTTGCTATCTAATTCCAAGGCATTCTTGAAGCCCTTCCACCACTTTGACCCCCTCCCTCAACCAACACCACAAAAACCCCTCTTCTGCAACCAACAGGAAAAATAAGCCTCCGTGAGATGGGAAATCCATTGATTCCATTCCCTAAAAATAATTTTTTTAAAAAAACACATAGCAAATCCAGTTTCTTGCGAGTAATTTGCTAGAAAGAAAAGGAGTATAGACATAGAAAAACACAAACCAGGTTTAGAGGACGATGAGGGCTTCCTCACTAGAAGATCAGTCAAGCTACTCTCTGTTGGAGGGGCTGTCAGAATTGGTGTAGCCTGTAACAAAAAGGCACAGCTTTCATCTTCAGTTTCTCATTCCAACTCCAACTTACTCAAATTCAAGAAAATTGAACGATTGAAACAACACCATTTGCAGTAAAATCAGTCATAGCTCGCAAATTCGAATAATGTCATTACCCTTTCCTGTCAGTGAATTAACAATTCCAATTATCCAAGGAAAAAAGAAAATGGGGAGAAGAGAAATCTCACAACTTTGAGGGATTTTAGCCTTTCCAGAATTGGGTCAACATCTTCTATTCGTTCCGACACCGTCGTAATCTGATCCTCTGGCCTCTGCCCACCATTGAAGACAGAGAAAGATTATCAAGCGCAGTTAATTACACGGGCAAAAAGAAAGAAAATTTAGAATCGAGAGAGACATAGAGAGAGAGAGAGAGCAATCAGGAGGTGATTACGAGGGAGGACGAAAGCGTGGATTCAGATGCACCCATAATAGTGATCGATAATTTCGAGGAAGAATCTGGAAGACAAATTTCGAGCGGTTTATCGGCAGCTGAAGCTCGAGAGCTCCGTCGAGCTCAGCCGGAAGTTTGCTCTTTTGGAGATGTCTGGCGACATCTAAATGCTTGAGCTGGGTTAATTACTTTCATCCCTTTTTTTTCGAATTTGAGATACAAAAGACGAAAGAGTCCTGAACTCGTCTTTGTATAGAGAAATATTTGTGATATATTTTTTTTATTTATATTTTTTTATGTTTATATTTATTTGTATATTTTCTTTTTTGATATTTGTTTTTTATCGTTTCTGATTGTTTCTATTTTTATTTCTGTTAATTTTTTTATATAATTTTGAACAGATTCTTAAAAAGAATTTTTTTAAAAAATGAAAATTAATATTACACTATTCTCAATTAATTTACAACATAGATACACTCTACACTAATCTTGATCCAAACTTTCTATCTAGAGTCAATAAATCTGAAAAAAATTATATCATTAATTAAAAAATAATATTCAACCTTCATTTTTTACTGAAATTAATTACATAATTTGGGGGCCTTACATCTGTGACTATAATTAATTTATTATAACCAAATGAATAAATAGCTTGTTTGATTTATTTTTTTTTTTCGGAGTCCAGATAAGAACGTCTCAAAGTTTACAGTCGTAGATCAAATGATGATCAAATTTTGCTTCACGTGTACGTTCTTGATTTTTCTTTCTTATTCGATAGTCATCCCCTCCCACCTCTAGTCAACCAATTACAGTCCAGCATTTCACTGTACTCTCTCTCTCTCTCTCTCTCCCCTATAAATTGAGAGGCCAGGGGTGAGAATATCTTCAGAGTCGACCACTCTCTGAGATTACTGAAGCCACCAATTAACCAAGTTTTTGCAGCGATGTCGAACTCCGGCGAAGTTGAAGCTCAAGCTCCGGTGAAACAGCCAGAGACCGGAATCGCAGAGGAGAAGCAAGAGAAAGCTTCAAAGGAGAAGAAGCCTAAAGCTCCCCCTCATCCGCCTTACTTCCAGGTAATTTGAAGTTTATTTTGTGTTATTTGTTCGGGATTATTTGATGAATTTCTTCGTTGAAATTCCTTTGGTTCGCGAAAATTAAACCTCATTTAACTATGTAGTTTCCTGTGGATTTCGTGTTCTGCTTTCAATTTAATTGAATTTGACGATTTTGAGCGTCTTCTTTGGTGTTATTTGGATGATTAATCATTTGATGATGATATTCATCCTTAAATTCTGGCATCTGCTTTATGCTCTGTTCCTATGCGTTCGATTTGCGATCAAATTGAAGTTGATGATCGCTAATTAATGATTTGACCTGTGATTTAACCGAATTTCTTCGTCGTTTTAGATGATCAAAGAAGCAATCACCTCTCTGAACGAGAAAGGAGGATCGAGTCCGTACGCGATCGCGAAGTACATAGACCAGAAATACCAAGCGGTGTTGCCTGGGAACTTCCGGAAGATTCTAGGCCTCCAATTGAAGAACTCAGTGGCCAAAGGCAAGCTGATCAAGGTTAAGGCATCGTACAAGCTCTGGGCGGCAATGAAGAGAGAGAAAGGGAAAACCACCAAGGCGGCGAGAGCAAACGCCGGAAAACCAAAGGAGATGAAAAGGCAGCAGCCAAAATCCAAAATTAAGAAATCTTCTACTCCTGACACAACCAAGGTGACGAAAACCAAGGGTACAAGAACAAACAAGCCGAGGCCGGCAAAGCTGAAGCAGCTGAAAAGATGAAGTCTCCGGTGGTTAGGAAGGCTAATAAGGCCAGGGCGGCTTGATAAACAAGGTGCTAATCTACACTTCAATGCTTAGTTAAGATGTTGTAAATATGCCTGTGTATTTGACAAATGATGGTGTGTTTCTACGAAGTGTGGACTGCTTTTGTTAGTAGTTTGCCAAAGAAGTGGTGAATAAATCATAAATGCTTCGGTAAATTTGGTCCTATAATCTATACTGGTAAAAGTTGTCTCTTTCACTGTGTAATTTGGTCAGCTAGGGAGGGAATTTTCAGAAGGTTTGAGAGGGGGAGAGGAAAATAATGGGATGGTATTACTTGGTGATAATGAGAATTTGAGAGCCTCAACTAATAATCATCTATCACATATGGTATTGTGTGATTTATTATGGTCTTTACGTTTAGCAATTTAAAAGTTTCATACGGATTTTATTGTAAATTTTAGAATATCTAATAATGTATTAGCACATGAATATAGTATGTTATATTTGAGGAATTATAACGCAATAATTGTATTTTACATGGAGAAAAATTCATTAGCATATGATCTGAGAATATAATATGTTATATTTGAGGAATTATAATGCAACAACGGTGTTTCACTTGGAGAATAATTCATTAGTATTAAGCTTTTACATGTACTATCATATTTTAAAGAGAAATTTTAACATTAATTCTTTTTTTTTGTTACAAAAAATTGATTTTATGGAAGAGATGTTTGCACAAGAACTTCAAAAAAAAAAAACACTGTTTTTTTATACTTTCGGCTTTTCACAAAAGGCCCAATTCCAATATAAATACCCAAGTCAATTGGGCCAAATACCACCGGCAGTTTGTTGTACGATACAAATTTATTGAGGCAGAAGTTCAGTGAGCCACCCGAAAAGATCGAAGGTGCCATTACACACCTCGTGTCCTCCCTCCATTTCCAGGTATTTCGTCGGAACCCTAATTTTATCTCTCCTCCATTCTGATCCTACCAATCGGCAACTTCGCCGGTGCCTCCTAATTTAACCAAATTCCGATGCAGAGGTATTCGTAATTGAGGCGGAATGGCTCGTACGAAGCAAACTGCTCGTAAATCCACCGGCGGCAAGGCTCCTCGTAAGCAACTCGCTACCAAGGTATGTAATCTTCTCCCTCTTCTTCTTCTAGGCTTTCTTTCGTCAAACTAATTTTTCTCTCTCTTTCTCCTTCAAATTTATTTGGTATTTGATTTTGAATTCGTCAATCCTTTCTTAGGCTGCGAGGAAATCAGCCCCCACCACCGGAGGTGTCAAGAAGCCTCACCGTTATCGTCCCGGAACTGTTGCTCTTCGGTATTTTTGTAATTCTAATTTTGATTTGGCTTAATTATCTCAGTCACCCTCCTTTTCTGCTTAGCATTTTCTGTTAATTTATTTTGCGGAACAGTGAAATTCGTAAGTACCAGAAAAGTACTGAGCTTTTGATCCGCAAGCTCCCCTTCCAGCGTCTCGTTCGTGAAATCGCTCAGGATTTCAAGGTACGTATTGTATAGTATAATGTTTGGTTCGTGAAATTTATGTTTTTAATTGAAAACTTGATCAAGTTTAAATTGTTTGGTTGTGGGGTGTTCTAGACGGACCTGAGGTTTCAGAGCCATGCGGTTCTAGCTCTTCAAGAGGCCGCGGAGGCGTACTTGGTGGGTCTGTTCGAGGACACTAACTTGTGTGCTATTCATGCTAAGAGGGTCACCATCATGCCCAAGGACATTCAGCTTGCTCGTCGAATCCGTGGTGAAAGAGCCTAACTTTGAATTGAAACCCTTCATTTCCCGGTCTTCAGTTGTGTTTGGTGTACTCATGGCTTATTTAAGTCGTGTAATTAGTTGTCAAGTATGGATAATGATGTCACTGGTGGAACTATTTCTTGATCTTGCAGACAATGGAATCGTTAACTATGTTCTTATATTTACTTAAGTGTGTTCACCAACCTTCACCAATTGTTATTTCTTTCTGTCTTTACTTTGTTTAACTTCACACTCATTTCGGTTGCATCAGTGTTTTTCTGATCCTGTGTGCTTGTATTTGTTCTCTATCTTGTTCTGCTTGTTCTGCTGTTTAAAGTTTGGAACATTTATTTGACATGTGTATTCGTTTTTCTTTTTTATTGGTTTATGTCCCGTATGTTATAGTGGCCGTCTTGACAAGCCTTCGTCTCAATCCTGGTTTCCGGTTTTGTGATTGATGATCTATATGTAATTTTTGCATGTGAGTGGTTCTGTAAGCTATCATCGAAAAGGTCTGCTTGCTTTGAGTAATCACTGAAATTCATCAAAGCATCCTTTTCTATGTCTATCTGATAACCATTCTGTTCTTTTGCATGTTTAAGGTGGTAAAGTTTCTTACTACTTTTATCCCCTCTCAACTGATCTTAGCTTGTTCACACTGATATCATGATCTGTCTCGTTCCTGATTGTATTCTGTCACTTAGTTTGCCTTGTGCTGGATTTCATCAAAAAATTTGTTGTGCTGCCTCATTGTATGTGCTGAGTCTGTATTTTTATGTGCTGAGTTTGTGTATTTTCCTTAAGCTGTGTAGTATGTGGTGTTACAGTGTCATGGAGCACCGTACGCTTGTTGGCCCATGGATTTCAGATGAATGCTCTGGCTGTGTCTTTAAATTAATTCTTATGTGTGGTTCTGTTGTCATATACATGTGTAAGAATTAGGCATACGTCCTGTTGAAGTTGTCGACATCAGACATCATGTAACGCACATCTATTAGTGTTTGAACATGCATAAAGTTTTACTATCTGGCAAAGTCGAGTGGGACATTTACCGTGAGAACTTGAAATGTACAGATTTTTACTTTGTGGTGATGTTCCACTCTGTAAGCTTTCGGGTTGCACTTCAAAGTATTTCTGGAAAATGTAGAAATATGGTTGGTTCGAGGCTTTATTTTATATCTCGAGTGTTGTTCATTGGGCTGTTGCTGAACAGTGCAATTGCAAGCATGTATCTGTTCTCTCCTGTCCTCTGTTTCATCATCTTGACAGTCTCTGTGTAGTTTGCTTGTTGACCATCATGTGCTATACAAACTTGCTCTATTCAGTCTCTCCTTGAATTGGGTTTTGAACTGTCTGTGACACTTTTGAGACGATATGCCCGTTCTGTCTGTACTGTTGCTGCGGAAAGTGATCTGTTATATGTGTCTGTGGATGTAATTCTGATGTTGATCCTGGTTACTACAGACTTGGTCTTCAAATTACTGGTCTGATTTTTCTCCCTCTTAATTTCACATTTTTCTGGTTTCGTTCATTTCCCTTTGGATGAGAACTCGAAAATATATACTCCTGTTCTGCGGTGGGCTTTGCAGCTTGATTCATCTATGCAAATGCTTCCATGGTTGAGTGCATGCGCTATTATTGCTTTTTGAGTTGCTTCTTTTGCTCATATAGAGCTTCAGAGGTCGGTTTTTTTGTTTACCTTCATAGTAATTTTTTATTGATAAAGAGGTGCAAAGGATAGTACAATTAACGGGAAGAGAGAGAATTAAACTGAATATGTAATGTATATAAACTGCTCTGCAATTACATTGGTATTGGTAATTTCCATCCACCTGATGCAGTGATTCATACACAAGTTCGTTTTTCCTTTTTTCCCTATTTTTTTTTTTTTTGGGGGGAGGGGGGTCGGAGGCTTTGGTTTGAGAGACCGGAGCGTGCTTTTTCACGCGGACTAAAGATAAAATGATTCTCCCACATATGGGCCTCAGCTTTTGGGCTTAGGTCACTGTGTTGTTTCCAACTATGTTTTTTTTTTTTTTGGTGATTTTCTATATACACATACATTTTCTGATGAGTTGTTAATACCAGTACATTAAAAAAAAAAAACACTAAACTTGCTTAGGTTTCATTTTAATGTCATGGGCTATATATATTGATCATTTATTATATATAAGTATATAGCTATTGACTACGTATGCCCACGATGTCAAGCCGAGGTTGAAATGTCTTGGCACGCTATTTCCATTTATGTCCGTCATCTTGGGACATAGCAGGTCTGGCTAGGAGTATGCCCTGAGCCAATTTCCAATTATGTATATATGAATGCTTTATTTATAAATTAATTCCTACTTCTCCTTAAAAAAACTTTATCTTCTTCTCTTATATTAATATATTCACGTAAAAATTAACACAATATATAAATCAAGATACTTCTAACAAAAATGAGAATACTATAGTTTATGTACAATATGTAACCCAAACTTAGTGATACTAAAATGATGAGAGATAAAATTTTAAGTCACAAAAAAATTGTCAAAATTTTTTTTTTTTGGGGCCCTATCAAGGGTGTAGGAGCTCTTTCACCAACACCACCATCTCATGTAAATTCTTATATGTATATCAAAACTTATACTCTCAAGTGTTACATCATTATTTTAAGCCAATAAAATTCGTTTATTTTACGTTCGTTCAACCATCCATCGACATATGTACAAGAAGCGTGTACTTTTAGGTGTATGACTGATTTTCCGACCACCTCATCTTGCATATGATATGAGGGGGATTAAAAAAAAAAAAAAGGTGCTTTAAGGAAGGTAGGAAGACGATTGGTGAGTGTATTTGCGTGCCATGATCCTAATGATTGTTGTCCCAAAAGGAAGCGTTATTCCGTCAACTCTTTACACTCAAATTCTCTCTCCCCTCATCCATTCCTCCTCCTAATTCATATTCATATTCATTCACAGGCCTTAAAAGTTGAAGTAACATGCTACCATCCCATGCATTGCATCCTCCCATTTTCACTTTTTTACATTCCCTCAATTCTCACATTTTTACTTTATATATATATATATGTGTGTGAAAAAGAGCGCTTAAATATTTATATATACATATATAACATCATGAACACTCCTCTTATTCTGTTATCGTTTGATAATAAGGATGGTGAAAATTCGAAAGTGCTTATTCTAATGTGAAAAAGGTGCATCTTTTGTCATTACTATTTGTTTTAAAATTATATTTATATTTAAGAGTTTTGAGTAAATCGAGTGTGAGAGATTAATAGAAAAGTTTTACTCCTCAATTCCATGCATGGATGATGATTTTGTTGGTTAATAAAGAAATATTTTACATTAGTCAACTAATTTAACTCAAAAATTGGCCTTTGTGAATACTTTGTTTAATTATAACTCACCTCAGGCATTTATTAAATTTATTTAAGCTCCATAAATTCTTGATTTTTGTGGATAATATTCCTTTTCTTTGGGCAGTTGGGATTGGTAAAGAAGTAAGTTGAATATTTTTAATGATAATTATTATAAAAATGTAAAAAGATATTTATATATTTTGTAAATTAAAGTCAGTCTTGTAAATTCTTAAATGATACTCGGAGCATATATTTATAGAAGATAGAAAGAGAGATTAGGTCACAAATTCCCTATTTTTCCGTTCGTTCAATTATTTGAAAAACAGATATTTTCATAAGCATATAAGACATTATGGTACAGTAATATGTTTGTGTTGGAAGCATGTAGGAAGAGAAAGAAAGGTGTTGGGAATGTAAGAGACAAAGAGGGCAGTTTACGTTTTCAGGGAAGAATGAAAAAAGAAAAATTCTCATTCTCTTTTTCGATCTTTCTTTATTGACATGATATATATGAAAATGACACATTTTGATATTCGTTTTTCACAGTTGAAGGTGGACAACAAATCATTACTATCACAAACAAACCAATTCAACATTAGCGTGGCACTTTCTCACACCAAATTTAAATCATCCAAATTCTCTCGTTGCTTTGTTTTTAATTGCCTCTTCTGCGTTTGCTCTAAAATGGAGACATTTCACCCTCTTCCTTCTTTATTCTCATTATTCTTGTTATTATGTCATAGTTAGAAGAAGTTGTAAGACTGTAAGTTGTTAGAGAACACTAAGAAAATACAAAAATTATGACGTTATAGTTATAAGGAGTTGTAAGACTGTAAGTCTATTAGAGAACACTAAGAAAATACAAAAATTATGACATCATAGTTATAAGGAGTTGTAAGACCGTAAGTTCGTTAGAGAACACTAAGAAAATACAAAAATTATGAAGTGATTTGTGTTAAAAAACCAAGTTGCCACAAAAATTTTATATAGGAAATGAAAAGGGGAAAAAAGATAATTAATAAGAATAAAATTAGTAAATTAGTTTAATATGTCATTAAAGTTATAAAATGACAGATACTCCATCCGTTTTAAAATATTTATCGGTTTAAGGTTATGAGATAATACTAAGGAAATACAAAATTCATGACAAAAATTGTGTTAAAAGACCAAATTGTCTCATAACTTCACCGAAAATGAAGAAAATCGATAAAAAAAAAGAAAAGAAAAAAAGTAATTGACAAGGATAAAATTGGGTGTAAACTAATCTTCATACGTTATTGTAGTTATAAAGTGACAAATATTGTGAAATAAAACATTTAGTTAAAGTGACGTATATTTTAAAATTGAAAAAGTATTATAAAACAAAAAAATCAGTCACAATAACATATATTGTAAAACAAAGGGAGTATACAATAAGCTGAATGAGTTGAAAAGCGGTTGTTTGGAATAATGAAAGGCAAACTACACTAATTGATTGAATAATTAATTGATTAAGTAATTATTTATATAATTAATGAAGGGAAGCATTTTGCAAATATGTAAAATTTGTACATAAAGTAGGTGAGGTGTCGAACAGGGGCAGCAGGGTCAAACTGGTCCATATGGAAAAGACAAGCATGCCCAACACTCCCCACATTTGCTCACCCGCATGCTACTCTCTCCCCCACAGGAATTGTCTCCAAAAAGTTTCATTCACTTTTATGGTTTCATGTGATTATGTGACATGATTAAAGACGTATGCAGTTATATATATGCTAGACCAGATTTTTATTTCGATTTGACGTATATAGAACATAACGTACATTAAGAAAAAACTGAATATTTAAGGGGAACGTTTTTCACTTCATCGAATTACCATGTACTGTTTAGTTTGTATAAAAAGACATATATATTATGTATCACATGCATTATCGACATCAAACCTTTAGTTTAGATTGAGTAATAAGAAACAATAAGAGGTAGAAACCCGTAAAATATAGTTGCCCCTTTAGCGTATTTTTTGTATATGTAATATACTTATTTATCAAATATGCATATGCCAATATTATCAGTGTCCCCTGAGCTTGAATTCAAGAAGCTACTTATGAGCTTGTTCCCTTCAATTATATCATCTTCCCTCCCATTGCTTCCATGCAACAACAATAATGCCTCTATATCTGAGTTACTGCTCTCCTGATCATGATGATTAAAGCTCGAAACTCCTTGATCGCGGCCATGGTCACCTGCTAATTCAGGATCTTGGCTAAGTTGTGATGCGACAAACTTGTCCAAGGCTCTCCAGTCCGTCACCTTATCTCCCATGTTGCCATTGTTTTCTTGATCGTAACTAGTGTAACTGTTGTTGTTGTTGTTGTTGTTGTTGTTGTTGTTGTTGTTGTTGTTGTTGTCAGAGACTAGTGAGATAGAGCTTGTCGAGACTCTCTTTAGCATATGGACTTGAGATGGGCTTTCGAGTTGAGGGAGTTGTAGGAAATGGTCAATGGAGGATGAATGGATGAAGCTAGCCAGGGCTTCAGACTCTATCTCTCGTTTGCAAAGCAAGTTCTTTGCAAAGAAGCCGGTGCTTTGGGGTTGCCTTCTTACGTAAATTGGATCAATCACGGAGCTTAAACCATTTGTTTCATCGTACACATAGCTCAAGTCCCATGCCTCCGTGTTCTTGGATTGCATGCTCGTTTTCTTCTTGAATGCTCGACACACAACCCACCCTTCTTCCTATTGAAAGATAGTACCATCAAGTTTAGCTCAATACAAATTCTTATTACTCAAGCAAATCAAATGTTCACTAAACGTGAACCAATTAGAAATTAAAATTAAGTCGATTAAATGGGTCACTACTATCAGACTGCTTTTTTGTGCTTCTTAATTAACCGTTAGATGTTGGCTGATTGAATTAGTTGTTCTTTGTTAACCGATTATAATAGGTGTTTATATTAGTTGTTTCTAAAAAAAGTGTTTGATAAAAATAGTTATTTTTAAAATAAAAAGTGAAACAAAAATGTAATTTATAAAAAACAAATAATGAAAAGCTATATATTAAAATTACCTTTTTGGAAACAACTTTTTGAGGTTAAAAAGCTATTACAAAAAGACAATTACCAAATATTTTAAATAACTTTTTGACCAAGTCATAAAGTCGAAACTCCATTAAAAAGTCTTTTTTTTACCAAAAATCTATTAAAAATTTCATTTGCCAAACATGACCAATATAACTATTACATTAAGATCATTCAGGATAAAAATAAACCGTAAATTTCTTTGTGTTATAATGTTTGATAGTTGAAGCTAGGGGCCAAAAGTAGCAAAATTAAGAAGATCCATGCATGTATCTAGGATCTAGAAGGGGGCGGGGGAGGGAAGAGCTGGTAAGATAGTTTTTCATGCATGGCTTTGATTTGTAATATCAGTTGACTTTTGCTGTAATTTATGCTGAATGAGTTGATGTCGAAACTGTCAGGAAGTGTATATAGGTAGTCAAAACGCGGTAATGAGGGGGAAAGGAAAGTGGGATTTTTGTCTTTTGACTGAGTGGAGTCGAAGAAACAGAGGAAGATAGACCCTCTAAAATGCACAAAAAGAATGGCTCAAACTCAACTAGACTATGCCTTTTTGACTCTGAACTGAGATGCTAAACAGAAAAAACTAGCTCCCCAGCAATAGTTCTTCGAGGAAAGAAGAAATTTCCGCGTTAGAAAAGAGAGAATCTTCTTCATAGATTGACTTCTCCTATTGAACGTTGCACATTTTGTATGGTGATAGTGAAGCAACATCATGAGTTATTCTCTTTTAGTCGTCTGATATAATTTTTTCATTTGTAAAGAGAACAAGCTCGGATTACATCACAAACTTTTACCATTAAAAGACTCGAACTCGATATCTTACTTTATGGGAGCCAATGTCAAGCTATTTTCATGAAAGCTAGGTAGACATCCTATTAATAAATGAGGTTGTGGGTTAAAGTGGTGGTAGCCTAATTAACTTCAAATTTAAGAGAAGCATTATATTTCCATGTAAGAAAATTGCGGGATTGATGGACCGAGTTTGATATGACAATATTGACACTTACCCTCTTTTCTTTAGGCATGTCGTGGCTCTTTAGGCTATCCTGAGATAAGGGCTCAGTGAATTTGCCCCTTCTACTCAAAAAAAAAAAAAAAAAAAAAGGAGCTTGGAATCTGCATATATTTTTGTGGTCACATAAGACCACTGTGAGAAATGTGGAATACAATGGAACTGAATAAAGACATTCACTTTTAAGGATTTTTTTTCCCAAAAAGATTAGTTATACTAAAAGAAATTTCAAATTTTAATCCTAAATTTTGATTTGATAATTAATATTCATGTGATAATTAATAATCTTTATTCACACTGTAGATCGAAAGTGGCGGTAACTAATGAGTGTTACCATAAATAGGAGTGTCGTGCTTTATTGGCTTGAAGTTTCGATTATATTTGTGGATTTTACGTATAAATTGCTACTTCTCATTTATTGAATTTATAGCCAAAATACTACTGTATTTACATAAATGTGTTAATCTAAAAAACAACCTTTATAAATTCATAAATAATTTGCATATGAAAAGCAGTGCATTTTCTCAGATCTATACTAAATTCATTAAATAATACTGCAGAATTATGTTGTGACGTGAAATCTTGAATATAATCTCAACTTAATTAGAGAGAGAAACTATCCATTCCATGGCATTCTGCCAGAAGATCAAGCAAGAACAGAAATTGTTTGTGAGAAGAGAGAGAGAGTTATGATGACTTGCCTGAGGAGGAGCATTCTCATGGTCAGATTCAAGGCGATACTCGTGCATAATCCAATCAGTCTTTTGGCCATTAGGAGCTCTGCCTTTATAGAAAACTAGGGTTTTTCTCATCCCAATAAGCTTGGTGGCCTTATCATACACAGCTTTGTCTCTCCCGGTGGCCTTCCAGAAACCAGCCATGG
This sequence comes from Talinum fruticosum, assembly GCA_021018815.1. Taxonomy (NCBI): domain Eukaryota; kingdom Viridiplantae; phylum Streptophyta; class Magnoliopsida; order Caryophyllales; family Talinaceae; genus Talinum; species Talinum fruticosum. Next base: position 1,616,286 of record JAITYX010000021.1, read on the forward strand.
TTGCCCTATTCGTCCTCGTCCCTGTTGGGTACTTTTTATCCTTGTGGCTGAAGAAGTACCAGTCATTCTGCTCCTCGTATCCCATTCCGCATTTATCTGTACTTAAATAAAATGCATCAAATATACGCATATATAGATCGTGTACGAATAATGAATAACATTTTGATCAATGAGATAATTATATCATATGATACGAGACGATATTCATGTCAGCATACAAAAATGTACCTTGGAGGTCCCAGGGTTCGATCCTGTATAAATCGATGTCTCGAATGACATCTAGATCGATCTTCTGAGAAGCCACCTTCTTCTTCAAGTAATACCCTACGAGCTCCTCATCTGTGGGATGGAACCTGAACCCTGGCGGCACAGCTACACTTGTTGATGATTCCATCGATTGGCTCCAACTTTTACGTTTGTAGACTTTGCTTCTGCATAAAATTCACAAAACCCAGATTACGCCTGCAAACCCTTGTTCTAGAGAGAGAGAGAGAGAGAGAGAGAGAGAAGATGGAAGAATGATGGCGGTGAACTTGAAGGGTTGACAAGTTTTTTTGTTTTAAGGGTTTAATGATAACCATCATCTCCTTGGGCGGTACGCATATATGATATACCCCCACCCATCAACTGTCTTATGTACTGAACTTCTCCCTCTAACCTTAAGAAAATAAAATTAAAGTATAAAAATATAAAATAATAAGCGCGTGATAAACAATAATTTTTTCTTATTATTATGAAGGAAGGTGATTAATAACTTGCTTAATTTCACACAAGATAATTTAAAAAAAGGAAACAGAATGATGATTCATGGAGGAGCCTAGAGAGAGAGAGAGAGAGAGGGTGGGGGAAAGAGATTCAAGGAGGAGGAGGAGGAGAAGAAGATGAAGAAAAACGGGGAAGGGTTAGTGTTAATGATGCTGTCTTGTGTAGGGGAATGGCTGAAATCATTCATCAAACCCCCCAACGGGGTTTTCATACCCATTTTACAATTATATGATATTATTTACTATATGTTTACCATTATAATTACCATCATTATACCCAAAAAAATTAATAATTATATTTTATAAATGATCATAATAACGTATAACGATTATGATCTAACTTGTTATTTTATCTTTTGATCTGTTGTAAACTCATAAGAACGATTCATATTATGAAATGACAAACATAATTTGTATTTATACAATTTTTTCTTTCGGGTGAGGAGACTGGTTTTAAGGTGTATAGCGACAACAATGTATGAACATATTATGAAGAAACTAGGTAGAGCAGAGGAGATGGAAATCAAAAGGGAAGAATAGAATGAATTAGTAGAATGATTAATGTCCGTTTAGGAATAGAGTTGTTTAATTGTGGGGGTATGGAGAGGATGACGTGATGGTGATGTGAGCAGAAGAAGAAGCACGCGTTCTATAGGCTGAAGAGGAAAAGGAAGAGAGAGAAATTAGAGTAAGACTAAAAGCAGTGCTGTGGTCTGGTCTGGTCTGGTCTCATTGTCTGGAATGATGCTGCCAAACTCTGCTGCTACTTCATCAAAAGATGGATGAACGAATATGCATGCACGAATCTCAGACAGAGAGAGACAGAGAGAATGAATACTGATCAGTAAATATAATGACGATGGATGATACCATTGCTGTGTAATTACCTTAACTGGATTGATCTTGGTCAAGGGTTTTTCCTTCTGCTGATTTAGTTTTGATGAGCGAGGAAGATCAGAGTTCAACGACAGGGAAGATCAGAGAGAGAGAGAGGGAGGGAGAGGGATGGTTGGGAAGGGGGTCGAGAGAAAGGGAGAGAGGATTTGTATTATAAAGGAGGGAGGAGAAAGAGAGAGAGAGAGGACCGCCCTCAAAATGCAAATGCGCATGGCTGGATGGTTGTCCCCAGTTGCTGACGTCACCCTCCTTTCGCTCTCTCTCTTCTTTCATAACTTCATCTCTCTCGCTCTCTCCCTCTCTCCCTCTCTCTCTCTGCTACATAGTCAGCTTCTTGGACTTCAAAGTGTTTCCCTGCAATTTTCATTCGAGCTAATTCATAATATGAAGAAGATAATTATGGGACAATTTAGTATATATACGTATATCTATGAATTTAATGATACAACAAAATTGTAACAATATTTTGGATTAATAAAAATACAAAACAATTATAATCACACTTATTTCATTTCAAATAAACTTAGCCTAATATAATCATGTTTTTAATATGTTTATTAAAAGAATATTGCTTGTAGAATGTTGAAAATTTTCACTAGTTAAGTTTCCCCGCTATATTTTTCTTTTTATTTGGACTTGTTATACCTTCTAAGCCTTGTTAGCCTGATAAATAAAATAGTTCGTAAAAATATATGCTAATAACTTCGATAACAATAGTTATTAAAGTGACATTTCATTCCGAGCCAAAAAAAATAAAAGAAATTGAAGCTATTTTATAATTGCGAAAAGAAAGATAAAGAAATTTGTAATTTTAGCCGCCGCACCAAACCAAAAGCGACGATCGTTTGCCACGTGTAACCGCCAAATTGAACTGGTTCGTTGCTTCCCTCCTTGTCACGCAGCTACCTTTTGTTTTAGCTGGAAACGGTGTTTCTGCTTTTCATTAAACCCCACGGGAAAGTTCATCGCGGGGGTACAATGGTTATTTCAAGTTCCGTTTTTGAGATTATTATGCTAATGATTATTTCTAGTTGGATCTATCAAATGGATCATTCAAATCGAATTATTTTCGATTTAGATTGTGTTTCGATCAACAACATTCAATATAACTTTTAAATCGAATTTGATCATTTGTCGTTTGAGTTAATTTGTCCAGTTAAGGTCATGTTTGATTTCTATCGATTTCGTATTAGTTGTTTCAAGTGTCAAGGTAAGCTTAAATTCGGACACTTGATTCGAATTTTGGGTCAAGTTTGTCAGAACGATTTGTAAGCAAGTCTGTTTTCAATTGATTGAATCCGGTGAGAAGCTCACGACAGGATAAAACGGTCATTTCAAGTTCAATTTACGAGATTATTATGCCAATGATTATTTCTAGCCAGCCAAAGTACTGTGAAAAAGCAAGAGTAGAAGAAGGAATGGAAATAGATGAAACGTACGTTTCGGACAATAGTGGCACTATACGTGGCATCTCCTGGTTGGCTAACAGCGTAGAACTTTACGTAGAAGACAAAACAAGGCCGTGGTGGCTAACGTGGGCCCATCGTGGGCCCTCCTTAACGGGCTCACAATTATCTTAGGTCTATGAGAAAAGTGCACATGTTTTTTCATTTAAATCAATGCTTTTAAATTCTTTTTTATGTCAATGAAAATTGTTAATACTTTTTGGTTAAAATATAATGCATTACAATCTTTTCTTATTTTCAATCCTTTTCAATCTGGGACACTTTATTTATAACTATAAGAAATGATAAGATTATAAGGAATTGTAATGAATCGTAATGTAATAAAGTGTAATCAAAGCTGTAAGGAGTTGCAAGTAATTATAAAGTGCTTCTAAGCAGCTATAAAAAGTTGTAAAAAATTGTAAAATAGTTGTAAAATTAATTTTAAAAAATGTAAGGATCTGTAAGCAACCGTAAAGAACGGTAAAGTTGTAAGTTAAAACTAAATAGAATAAGATCTAAAAGCCCGATATTTTCTTCTATTTATACTAACCAAAGATAAGTGATACAAAAATTCAGTTTTTACCATCAATAATTTTTTTCTTTTTGGTTCAGATGAACACAAAAATAATATAATACAATAGAAGAAAGAAAAATCAAATTTAAAATCTAATATATTTAGTATCTCTATTTTAATCACTACACCAAAATTTTATTAATACCATCAATATTATTATAAGTTGGTACATTGCTTATCAATGTGACAAGGATTCACATATCTTATTTAAAAAAACGTTGTATTATATATAAGGGTTGGGTTAGCAAAAGATAAAATATAAAAATATGATGTGTTTTTTAAATATATAATAATATACTTAGATATTCGAATGAGGAAACATGCAATCATTGCTGTGTGGATAAGCCACTGTGATTTATTTTTCAATCAAATTTTTCCATGCTCTATTTTTTGTTTTTGTTTTTTGGATACCCTTTATAAGTTGAATTATTTCAACAAAAAAAATGGATCAAATGTCGGTAAAATTTATGATAAAATTAGAAATAGTCGGTGAAACTAATCTTACTCTTTATCGAATGCGTGTTCTATCCAATTACAAAAAATATTTAAGTGTCACAATTATTGTTTTTTAAGTGTAACAATGGTTGTTTTTGGTTATGTTGGTATAATATCTATATATATAATTCGGACGATTCATAAAGAAGGAAAAATAAGAACAAATGAGAATTAAACTAATTTAACAATTATTAAAATAATATGTTTTGAAGGTTAAGGGTGTCATACCTACAATTTTCGAAATATAACAAAATAAATTTATTTCATTTTAGAAATTGTGGTTTCATTTTTATTCACATCGATAAATTTTAGTTTCATTTTTAAAAGTAAAACATGATTCGCTTATAAGGAGCAGAGGGGAGATGGGAGAAACTATGCTACAATTCAGATACAAACTAAAGGCCCACATTTGCAATGGAGCTTAATTTTTAAAGAGGTGTTTGCGTTAAGAGTGGAATAGACTGAAAATAAAGTATAAAAGAAAAAGTAAAAAGGATTGAAATAAATAGGAACGAATTGAATAAAAAAATTAAAAAGGAGCGGAATGGAGTGGGGTAGAATGGGAATTGCAAATTCTCATCCAAAAGAACAGGTTCTACGTTACCAAGCTTTTAAATTTTCATTTATGATCAATAATGAAAATAGGGTTTTCAAAAGTTTTAAAAAGTTCATAGAAATATCATTTACATAATGAAGTGAAAAGTTAAAGGGAAAAAAATTATGTTGAGGATATGTTTTCCTTAGCTTGTGACCTTGAAATCTTGGATAAATTGAGAATTAATTTAAATATTAATAGCGTCAAATATACCAAAATGAGAGACCAATAGTTAAATGTATCCTTTTTGAAGGAGCAAAGGTTGTGTAGATCAAGATATTGAGTATTCGTACTTAGGTTAACCAACATGTAACATGGCCTCGACTTAGGTTGTATCATGTATATGGTAAGTGCCTTAATCTAAAGGTTTGACGAAGCCTTTCACTGCGGTCCGTTCAAATAATCATAATAAAAGATACTTACCTACCACTCAACTTATATAGACTACGCATTCCAACTATAGTAAAAGGTTATTTTGATCTAGTTATTATAATATTGTCAATTGTATATATTCGTGTGATGAAACTAATCCTAAGTTACAAAGAACCATAATAAAATTAATGTCTTTTTACTACGAGTTCTTTAGATGAACTGTAATAAAAGACTTGTTTGATGAAGTATTTCATTGCAGTTCGTCCAAAGAACCGTATTAAAAGATACTCGACCTATCACTACATTTATGTAAGCTACGCATGCCAGCCATAGTAAAAAGTTATTTTGAACTCGTATAGTAAAAGATGATTCTTGAAATAGTGTGAGTCGTATATATTCGTGTGATGAAATTAATCCTACGTTATAGAGAATCGTAGTAAAATCATTATCTTTTACTACAATTTTTTAGATGAACAGTAATAAAAGGCTTGTTTGACTAAACCTCTCACTACGGTTCGTCCAAAGAACCGTACTCACTATACTTACATAAACTACGCCTTTCAACTATAATCGAAGTCATTTTTAATTATAGTTAAAGATGGTTCTTATTAGTGTCAGTCGTATATATTCGATGCGATGAAATTAATCCTCCAAGTTAGGAAGAAAGGGAGCAAAACAAGAGTGGAAAAGAAGAAGCACACGCACGCACACGAGCAAGTTGAGCTTAGCGTAAGATAGAAAAGGAGATCCAAGGAAGGGTCCCGCATGGGATCTCAACTCTCAAACCCTTTTTGACAAAACTGACATCGACCCTCCTCCTAACTCAATCTACACATCTTCAACTAATCATCTCTCTTCCCCCATCCCTACCTATTAATTGATGCTCATAAATGCAATTAATGAACTAAAATCCCAAACTTTTTGTCAACTAATGTGTAGTTAGGAGCCCTTTTTCTCTTTATGGTTGATCAATTAATGTCCCCCCTCCTCTTCCTTCTTGGCCCCCTCGCTCACCCTTCAATTTTGACACTCAACAAATAAAATTAGGATATGTGGGTAGGTTTTATTTTAACCAAAAACACTTGAACTTCACTCCTTCTTGCATGCACTATTTTGGGTTCTCTTCTCACCTTTCTGTCTTTTCAAAATGCTCAAGGTGTGATTCACAAGTTTCTTTTTCTATTGGCATCCATAATCATTATTGCTATCTTATATAGGTATCATTTTCTATCCACTTCATTTGTGTTTGTCCCCCTATAGGAAAAAGAATAAAGCCTGGAATGTCAATTTTGAAACTTGGGAGAATTGAAAGGAAATTAAAAGTAGCTTGATAAAAGTTATAAGGATCAAGACCTAGTTAATGGTTAAGAGTCGGAACCTTAATCGTATGTACTTCTTGTTTGGATGTCTTTGTGTTTTTTTAATAGTGTTATTGTGATGTATAAGTTTATTTTAACCAATACAGTTCACGTGTTAATTAAAACCTAATAAATATATTATTGTAATATGGTTAGAAGGAGTATATATATCGAGATGAACATACGCTAACCAATTATTGTAATATTGCACTGTTTAGAATGAAGAAATTTGTTGACTTGATTAAGAACAAGTTGGTGGGTTTGACAACGAACAAAAGGAAAACCGAGTATAAAATACCGGTTCGTCATGAAGAAAATATAATTGATGTATCAAAGGATAATCGATGACAAGCTTTTAAATTGTTGAACGATAAGCAAAATTCAAATAAATCACCACCCGTAAGGATTTGGATTGCTATATTAGGTAATTGTTTTTTAATTATTTTATCAATCAACTTTCATTTTTATTAGTTGCTGATTGATTTTTTATGTGTTGTGATTGGTTGATATTGCTGGCTTTGCAATAGGTTCAATTGAGTTATCTAAAAAACTTGAAAGACCAAGTAATACCCCTTATGTGGATGAAGCTAAGGATGATCCTGCTCTGTACTTGCATATAAAAAAGGTAATATGTATGAAGTGTCTACTTTAAGTTGCTCAATAGCTAGACTTGTCCAAAGTAATAGTAATTTTGAATGTAGTTGAATTTTATTATGATTGTTGAAAATTTGTATTATAGAATGAGTTAGGTGTTGTTGTGACTAAATTAAGTCATGCGAGAACTCAAGTAAGTTAGTTGCTAATAATTCAATAAGATTAATGTCTTAAAGAATATATAATATATCAAAATAATAATATAATATATAAATTATAATATATTAATTTTTAAATAAGTATCACTCCTACATTATGTAATAGCAGTAAGAATGAACATTTTTAAACCTTAACGTATTATCAATTTGACTGTTTAGAATGAAAAAATTTGTTGATTTGATTAAGAACAAGTTGGTGGGTTTGACTACGAACAAAATAAAACCGAGTATAAAATACCGGTTTGTCATGAAGAAAACATAATTGATGTATCAAAGGATATTCGATAACAAGCTTTCAAATTGTTGAACGATCAGCAAAATTCAACTAAATCACCACCGGTAAGGGGTTGGACTGCTATATTAGGTAATTATTTTTTAATTATTTTATCAATCAACTATCATTTTTATTAGTTACTGATTGATTTTTTATGTGTTGTGATTAGTTGATATTGTTGGCTTTGCAATAGCTTCAGCTAAGTTGTCCAAGAAACTTGAAAAACCAAGTAACACCCCTTATGTGGATGACCCTAAGGATGATCTCGCTCTAGATTTGCATATGAAAAAGGGTAATGTATCTGAAGTGACTACTTTGAGTTGTTCAGTAGCTAGACTTGTCCAAAGTAATAGTAATTTTGAACGTAGTTGAATTTTATTATGATTGTTGAAAATTTGTGCTATAGACTAAGTTAAGTGTTGTTGTGGTTGAATTAGGTCACGCCATAACTTGAGTAAGTTAGTTGCTAATAACTCAATAAGATCAATGCATTAAAGAATGTTTGGAGGATCTGTGTGGCCTCCATGCTTGGCTCTCTTCGGGATTCGGTCAGAGTCCCACCACAACAATCAACACAAAAATACTTGAGGTGACCTCGATGCCTCCCTACTTCTTTTATTATGGTGAAACGAGCTTCAATAATCACCATTACCCATTTTGGGATCATCACCTCTTGCTTCGAATTCACCTCCATTGTTGTTCTTTTACTAATACTGAAACTCTTTTACTTATACTTGAAACTGTCTAGGGGATGGAATTATGGCTACACCAGTAAATATATCTATGCATATATAAAGCTGTCTAGGGGATAGAATTGGAATACTATCATATCTCTTTGTGTTGATTGAAGCGCGTTTCACCATAATAAAAGGAGTAAGGAGGCATCGAGTTTACCTCAAGTATTTTTGTGTTGATTGTTGTAGTGGGACTCGACCGAATCCCGGAAGAGAGCCAAGCATGGAGGCTACACGGTCCTCCAAGCATACACCTTGATGACAAATATTCCAAATCACGAGTGTAATATTAAAACCTTGATGATATTTTTAACATTCTTTTTTATTTGTTGTTTTAGATTATTTATTTATTCTTTTGAAATTTAGAATGATTGGAAGATGAATGTTTGCCGGGCTCTAATGATTTTTATATGTTGGGTTCTAATAATTTTGATGAGTCACGAAAGCATTTTCGTTATGAGGTGATAACATGTAAAAGAATGTTGTTGAAAGTGAAAACATTCAATCAAATCAAATGATTGAAAAAAAGAAACTAACAAGTATAACATCGCTCCATAATTCAATAATTTCGAAGTTATGCATCGTACAACATTACTTCATGCATAGCACGGGTCCGCATCAAGTAACTCAATAAGATCAATGTATTAAAGAATATATAATATATTATCAAAACAAGAATATAACATATAAATAATAATATATTAATTTTTAAATAAGTATTACTACACAGCATCAAGTTAGTGCAAAATTTTATTTGGTAACGTAAGTTACAGTAGTTATAATGTCTTCGGATTGTAAAGAAAATAAAATCTTGAAATTTTATTTGGTGTTTGAGTTAGCTGCTAAAGAACTTTGTTTGTTGGAGATTCATATTAATTAATATACCCACTTCTTTGTTTCAAAAATTCCACAAAATTATCATCGGAAAAATTGTTATTCTTGCTACCTTTCCTTACAATATTTCAATGTTTTATATTATTTGTGGCTCTTACTGCACGTTTACATATCAATAAAAAATAAAATTACGTTTACATATCTTTCCTTACTAACCCTTTACGGTGCAGTTCTTACTTCAAATGTTTCTTCTGGGATACAAAATGGAAAAGGTGGCCCACAACGTTCTTTTTTATTGAGTTATTTACAATGTATATCTTTTTTCACAATAATATATTTCTAAATTGTACTTGATGGCGTTTCTTTTTTCACAAAATTATCAACGTGATTTTTTGTCTAAAAAATAAAATTATTTTTCCAAACATCGGAAAAATTGTTATTCTTGCTATCGGAAAAATTTTTATCGACTTATTTACAATTTTAATCAAGGAAATATGTGGCTCAAGTATTTAGTAATTTATACTTGACTGAACTATGAAAATTATGATCTAAATTATTGTTGAAATATATCTTTTTTCAGACGTAGTCATGGAAGCTCCATCCAAAAGTATGGATAACATTAGAAATAGGCTTCAAACAAGACTTGCTCGACATAATACAAGAATGAGGCTATTTAATCGGCAACATCCTAATCAGGCGGAACCACACAGAGCAACTCGGTTATCAATTACACATACAAATCCACAATCTAAAACATTACTCCTGCAGCCATATGGGGAGCTTTCATTGTACGCTATTATAGATGATTACCTAGATAAACCATAGGTATTTCTTATTGAGCCTCCACGCAATCAAGAATTAGAAGAACCTATTACTCTTATTACATCTCGTTGATTGGGAGGAAGAGGTTTATCACTTACAAAATATCAATTCTACATATACAAGGTACACAATATACACACATGATATTAATATTCTAATATTTTTGTAACAAAATATAACTCTATCATGGTTCCCTCGTACGTACAACCGGAGTAAGAAGAGGAAGAGAAGTATTCGTGAGCCTACGCCATCGATGAACTCAACATTATGTTATTTGCCTTGATATCTTTCTTAATATTTACTCCCTACTATTTTAACATTTCAAGATAATATTTTTTACTAACACATGTATTTATGACGTTATTGCTTTCATTACCGTAAGTATTTTTAATAAACATTTACTTTATTAATTCATAATTCACTAAGGTCTATTACCTTACTCCGTGCATGGCACGGGTCTTGACTAATGCATACAAAATGGAATCAAAATATTCTGCCGGGAAATCTTTTGTGAATATTTTTCATGCATTTATTTAACTATTTTTTATGATTGAAAGTTGAGGCAAAATTTAAAACAATCCAATTTATAGGAATTTGGTAACGACGGGATTCTTAAGTTGAGAAATTTGATGAAATATTTTTTCCCCATAAGAGATATGATAGTATTCCAATTCCATCCCCTAGACAGACTTTATATATGCATAAATATATTTCTGGTGTAGCCATAATTCCATCCCCTAGACAGGTTCAATATAAGTAAAAGAGTTTCAGTATTAGTAAAAGAACAACAATGGAGGTGAATTCGAAGCAGGAGATGATGATCCCAAAATGGGTAATGGTGATGATTGAAGCGCGTTTCACCATAATAAAAAAAGTAAGGAGGCATCGAGGTCACCTCAAGTATTTTTGTATTGATTGTTGTAGTGGGACTCTGACCGAATCTCGGAAGAGAGCCAAGCACGGAAGCCACATGGTCCTCCAAGCATACACCTTGACGACAAATACTTTAAATCACGAGTGTAATCTTAAAACCTTGATGATATTTTTTAACATTCTTTTTTATTTATTATTTTAGATTATTTATTTATTTTTTTGAAATTTAGAATGATTGGAAGATGAATGTGTGCTGGGCTCTAATGATTTTTATGTGTTGGGTTCTAATAATTTTGATGAGTCACGAAAGCGTTTTCGTTATGAGGTGATAACATGTAAAAGAATGTTGTTGAAAGTGAAAACATTCAATCAAATTAAATGATTGAAAAAAGAAACTAACAAGTATAACATCGCTCCATAATTCAATAATTTCTGAAGTTATGCATCGTACAACATTACTACATGCATAGCACGGGTCCAAACTAGTAACTCAATAAGATCAATGTATTAAAGAATATATAATATATTATCAAAACAAGAATATAACATATAAATAATAATATATTAATTTTTAAATAAGTATTGCTACACATCATCAAGTTAGTGCAAAATTTTATTTGGTAACGTAAGTTACAGTAGTTATAATGTTTTCGGATTGTAAAGAAAATAGAATCTTAAAATTTTATTTGGTGTTTGAGTTAGTTGCTAAAGAGCTTTGTTTGTTGGAGATTCATATTAATTAATATACCCACTTCTTTGTTTCAAAAAAATTCCACAAAATTATCAACGTGATTTTTTTTTCTAAAAAATAAAATTATTGTTCCAAACATAGGAAAAATTGTTATTCTTGCTATCTTTCCTTACAATATTTCAATGATTTATATTCTTTGGTCCAAATTCATCACTAAAAAATAATAAAATTATTGTCTATCTAGAATTTGGGAATTAGGAGGGGGTTAGGAAAGGATCTATGCTTTATAGTTAATTTATGCAAATAAAAAATTTTCATATTGAAATGCGATGATTGATCATCATCATACGACAACACAGTGCTGATGCACTAATTGGTATAATATATTTTAGTGTTCATTAATGAATTGTATATTCATAAAAAAAATTAATAAATTGTATGTGAAAAAAGATTACTGTAATATTATAATAAATGATTCAGACATAAAAACATTACTGTAATATTAATGTATAAATAATTCAAGACATATAAATTTAAAAGTAATTGATTTGTCATATTCTCTAACATAGTTTTAGTTTTAGAAACATATTAACATTAAGGATTTCTTAAATACTTCTGGTAGCATATATTCTCGGGATAAAGAAACAGAGAGAAATATTAGGCTCATAAAATCGCAAACGTCGGTTATACACTGGGAGTACTCGCTCCTTGCACATATGTCAACGAGATGGTTGGATAAACGAGAAAATAAGAGTAATTTTGTGATCCTAAAATAACAATGTGGCACCCGAGAGTATAAGCTCCCAAGTGCATATAAGAATTTACACACAAAATCCTGTATTTTTTAATTTGTCCAATCATCTCGTTAATATATGATAAGAAGCGAGATATTCTCAAGTGCATATAAGACATTCCGAGCGAAAAGATAGTTTTTCATACAACTCCAACAATTTAATAATGCAGTAAAGAACTTAGAAATGATTTTTTTGTTAAAAAAATTAATTAGTTTGTCATACAACTCCAACAATTTAATAATGCAGTAAAGAACTTAGAAATGATTTTTTTGTTAAAAAATTAATCCATTCATTATCGTTCTCCTTTAGTAAAAAATTAATTTATTTAGTTAAACAACTGAACTGATACAAAGAAAGATTTAATCAATGAAAGATTTTTTTTCTTTGGCACATCTCATCTCTCAAAAAAAAATAAATAAGACCTCTTATCAATAATATATACGCGTGTGTTGTTGTGTTGTTTAAATTCAAATGTATGAATACTAGATTAAATTATTTAAATATCGATATAAGAATCTTATTGATCAAAGTACTCCCCCTTTTAAAATATTTTCGCTTTAAGGTCATGAGTGAATACCAATGAAATACAAAATTAATGATAAAATTTGTGTTAAAAAACTAAGTTATCTCAAAATTTTATTGAGAATGAAGAAAATTAATTAACAAAGGAAAAAAAATATAATTAATAAGGACAAAATTGGTAAATTAGTTATTAATATATAATTAAAATTATAAAATAACAAGTATTGTAAAATAAAAATAATTAGTTAAAATGACATGTATTTTTAAATAAAGGAGTATCGATACGAGGAACCACCCTAATTGAAAGCTTAAAATATATGGATGGTTGCAATAAGGCTTTTCTATCACTTCAAAACCTCCTAAGATTTTAATCTTGTAAGTCTAAGAGTCAAGTCATCTATATATTTTGCATGGTTTATTCACTCGTCATCTTCTGTATCTTTTTCCCTCATTCTTTAAAACTTTTTTTTTTTTTTGAAAAATATGCAATAAGGTGATGATCGCAGGCTCAGCTGAAGCGTTCTATTCACTGAAGTCAAATATGATGGATGTTTTGCAAGTGCATTGGACCCCTCAGCTTTAATCTCCCCCTCCTTCCCTCGAGGGATTGCAAGCAGTGGTTTTCACTTTCTTGTGCGGGGGTCCCAATCCAAACGTCACCCCTAACTAAAAAGCTAATATCGATTCCGTTTGAATTGACCTGTTCACATCTTATTTATTCTTATTTTGAACTTATATCAACCATGTTTTACATTGCACTTATAATATTGACACTTCTATATATATTCGATTTTTTGAGTCTTGAATATTGAGATAATTTTCATTTGAGATTTATGAAAAATATATTATTTATATCGGATAAAATGATGAATGAAAGGCTTCTCGGATAGGATACCCAAAAGAAGGAAATCCATGATTCCTAAGAGGCAAACGTGGGGGTTCCAATGTCTATGGCCCTTTTGATGGTTAATTATGTCAAAGGTGAAAAATCTTATGGTGGAGTCAGGTGAGTAAAATCATTTCCTCACTCACATTCATTGCAAACAATTCATAGGTAATTAATGAAGGGTAATTATATTGGTGAAAAAGTGAGACTAGGGAGGGTAACCCTTTTTAGAGGTGGGTTTGGGGATTAAAATTAATTTACCCAAAGCCATTTGTGTGTGAACCTCAAGCTTATTGTGATCATAATATTATAGGCAATGATAGAAATTAAAAGATCCATTTATTATTATAAAGAGTTTTTTTTTTTTCAAAGATCTAGAAATGGGGAAATAATTTATTATAGTTGGTTGCCTTTTTATTTGTTTATTATTTCACCTAAAAAACCTAATTAAAGCTAATGAGAATTTTTTACAGCTTAAGCATGGAATTTTGCCTCTCTTTGGACCAAATGGTAAATTGTCATTCCTTCGTCATCCCATCATTGACTTTTTTTTTTCAATTTTCATCCTTTTTATCTCTCAGTAATTGGAGAATTACCTTTCATACATATTTGCTACATTATAAATATAAGCATCCAATGTTTGCATCACAAGTATAAAATATTATGCCAGTTACCTTATACTCCCACCGTTTCATAATGACTGTCAAAATTACTTTATTTTTATCAATTTTAATAAATTTGAATTTAAATTTAAGAAGAATTATAGTAATTAGTTTAGTATTTTAACATGACAAAAAATGAAAAGGCAATAAGAAATGCTCCCTCCATTTCACAATACACGTCACTTTAACTAACTTCTTTCGTCTCATAATATATCACTTTATAATTTCAATAACATCGTAATGACTAGTTTATCAAATTTGTCCTTATTTTTTTTTCCTTCTTTTTTCATTAATTTTTTTCATTTTCAACAAAACATTGGAACAACTTGATGTTTTAATGATAATTTTATTATAAATTTTATATTTTCTTAATATTCTCTCAAAGCTTAAAAATATTTTTGGCCCGTGAAATATCAAGTTAATTATCAATATTATCGTACAAATAGAAGTAGTATTCATTCATCATATCAATTTCTGGAAAAGGAACTGCAATGTTCACTAGTGCACCATTTTCAGCAACATTTTTCTTTTGAAATAAGCATCCAATTTGCCCACGTGCTATGATTCTCCAAATGACTTCGTTTTTTTAAGAACCTCAGGGGAAAAAAAAAAAACTCTTGGCCATTAGAATCGTTGGGGTCTTTATGAAATGTTTTCAGTGCAGAGGGTAAAACTATTCTATAGAAAAAAATTTTGATAACAATGCAATATAATTGCATAACTAAATGAGAGGAAATGGGTGTAACCCGAAAGGAAACAAAATTTGGAAGATCAAATTCAAAATTAAAATCGATATATTTAGGATTTGAATCCATCCTCAACAATCATGGTTGTTTTTTTCCACTGAAATTGGGGAGAGAATTTTACAAAACGTCTTATATATTCTTGATAGTACTGCTTTTCCGCTATATGTCTCTTTTCTTTATTTTGGAAGTATATACTTCGAGTAACATTTAACAATTTGCAAAAATTCTGTGAGAATTAACAAAGGTGATGTGGATATCTAAGATATGCTTTTGAATATTTTTAAATATTTGAGTCAAAATTAAAATTTAGAATTTGAGAAATTTTTTGGGGTGTGAAAGAGGGCAAACGGATTTTGTTCAGGTGATAATTATGTAGACACTGCTAAGACCGAGGCCGAGCCATACTTTTGACAATTTTTAGTTGGGGTTGGAACATTGGACCATTAAGGTAACCACATATGTCCAACATAAAAAAAAACCCAAATTAATTACTGTAAAATGATTTTTTCAACCTGTGGTCCATGTCGGTCCCATGAACTCAACTCCTTATCGAGTTCCCTTCGGCCTTTCTAACCCAAATGAACAACCCCACCCTAAAAAAAAAAAAAATCTGCCAAAAAACACATAATAATAATATTGAAGGAGAAAAAGACCTTCCACTTAGCCTCATGAATTGCTTTGTGCCAAAAGATTGTGGAAAGGCCTCCCAAAAAGTGCACTTAAGGGTTTGAACTTGCATTCTTCTCTTTATCGGGGTGAGCCGCCACTTCTCCAACCAACACCTTGTTGGTTACTGCTCAAATGCTCAAGTGAATAGAAAGAAAGATATATCACTACACATGCCTCTAAGAAAATTTTACAAAAGTTGATGATTACCTAACAACAAAATGACAATTATTTGATCTAGATTGTGAAGTACTAATCATAATTTACATGAGCTACAACATTAGGGTTAATCCGTAATGTGAATTAGCGTGTCTTTATAATTAGAAGGTTAGGACTGGGTTCCCTTTCACCTGTAGGACTTCCTCCTCTGGCTAGTCATCAAGTTGAGGCCGAAAGCCTCCTTAGGGACTTGAGGCTCACTGAACCGAACCAGCTTAGCAACGACATTGGCACTTTCTGTGATGTGGTCCATGTCTATGTTATTTGTCCAAAGCCGATGAGCAAGCTGCCAGCTCCGTCTTTTGGAGTCCAAATTGATGGCCCATTTTACGTAAAGATTGATCCTTTCTTGTTTTGGCAACCTCTTCTTAATTAGCTTGCCCAACGTCTCCCTCTCACTGTGCAGAGACCTCTTACTGTTCCAGAAACAACAATGATGTTTATTTCTTATTACCATACAAGATTAATGAATGGAGCTAGAGAGGTTGGGTGCCATAATGAAAAGCTTCTTGTTTCTTCGTCTACTTTGGTTCAGGGTGGGGGCGGGATCATTAACGATTAGAATCACTTGAAGTTCGGTAACCGTTAGTTTGCCACCTTTCCTATAGTTTGTTTGCAGTGTGAAGCACTTAAAGAGTTGAGATCATGAATAATTAGAATCGATTAAACATCAATCACATCTACTGTTGAAGGAGTCATTTCTTTTCAACAGTATGTAGTTTATGCCGGTATTCTCATAAGCTATTTGAAGCCAGGTGTTTCATCAGATGCAGCAGGAATCTAGAATGTCGCCCCAAGATAATGAGATAATGCATGCTGCCCATAAGCTTAAACATCAAATCTTAAATGGTCATACCTTGAACCGAGCGTGAGTTTCCGGCCATCTAAGACGATAGAATTGCCCAAAGAAAAAGCATCGTTAATGAAGGAAAGTCTTCTGCGCTCTACCTCCATGTAGATTGCATCTGCCTGATCACCCTTCATAAAAAGTACGAAGAAGTGGGTTCTATGTACCAATGATATATTGCAGGCATCCCAGAGATCAAGTATCTCCATCTCAAGACTACAAAGATCAGACGGCCATGATGAGCCAATGTCTAAATCATTTTGAGGGTTCAAGCCAACATCTTTCATGCTCTTGATAGACTTGTCAGCCTCATGCAGTGTGTCCTCCCCCTGAAATGGTAAAACCCACTTAGACAAACTGTTGCTTATGTATAAGGCATACTAAGAACTGAAAGTACCACTGCAATATAGCCCTGTGTCATCGACCTAACGAATGGAAAATTATTAGTGAGACTAAGAAGAAAACCCCAATCCCGACACACACCAACACACAGAAAAGGAAAAACAAAAATAAAAACACAGGCACCATCCTCATCCAAAAGTTCATAAAAATTGATTGAAATGACAATCACCTGACAATATGGAAGACAAGTCATACACTGAGCTTCAGTTATTTCCTTTTTTCTGTTGCGCGTATAATACTGCCACCATTGCCCATGTGATCCGATATTTTAATATCTTTCACTGGAATTCCATCAAAACCAATATCTCCTATAGAAATCAGCGGAATTTCATCGTTTGCATCAGAAAGCTTCCTGTCCACATCATCAAGTCTGACAATTGCATCGGAAAGCTTCCTGTCCGCATCATCAAGTTTGACAATAACCTCATCCGATCCATCTTCACTCTCATTCTTCATCTCATACTTTACAATTTCAAAAATGATGATGACATGCTACTCCTATCATTTGATCGGTTACTTTCACTCCCTACACAATTTAAGTCAATAAGTCCAGTCACAGCTTCCTTTTGCTGCTTATCAAACAGTTCCCCGGGATCCTGAACAGAAGATGGAATTGTGTTACTCAACACATTTTCCCTTTTTGGTTCATCATTTCCATATCTAGCACTTTCCTTTTTGGATTCATCATCTCTGCACGTATCATTGTCATGACTCATCAATAACAATGATTGTCCTCCCTCATGTGGCAATGAATTAGTGCATACAGTGCTAGTCATTTCAGAATTGATGCATTGAACTACCTTGCAGTAATCTTCTAAATGTTCATCAAGGTGTTCCCTAATTGCTTCACCAGTTAGAAAAGGAACAATGTTATCATATCCAGGTATTTTATTTGCACTTTCCCAAGAAACTTGGAACTGACAAACTTGAGAAGAGTCGAAGGCCTGATCTCCACTTTCATCGGGAAGTTCATATGGATCAAATTCAACAAAGTAAGGAGATTGCGCTCCATCTTCTTTGGAAGCCTGCTGAACAGGCCTTTGAAAGGAGTCAGACACTCGGTGCAGATCAGTTTCATAAGAATTCAAGCTTTGTTGACCAATTTCTTCTAAAACTGCATATGGATCGACCTCTAGCAGGTTCACTGATTGTTCTTCAAATCCTTTAGGAACTTGGTTGTCGTCATGTGACCCATTTCCAGTTATTTTAGGGGTCTGAATGAGCAAGGGTGATGAGGCCTCACTAGGTGTCTCAGTGAACATCCGCTCAAAAGGACTACTTGAGGGGAGATCTTCCTCAAAGTCAGAAATTGAATAGCTTCCATCATAACTAACCTGACTATGTCTTTCAGGAGACTGGGAGGTTTCAGAGATCGGTGAATTGGTATCAAAAGATTGCGGATCTGCCACAGTAGTTGAACCTGAAGAGGAACTTTCTGGAGATTTTCGAACTCGAAAAATAGGGTAAGAAGAATCGTTTCCTTCCTGTGCATGATTAAATGAAAAGAACTTTATTAGAGCAAAAGAAATACTTTTAAAGTATTGTCATATTCGGTCGACAAACAACCGAATGATTTAGACTTCTTTTACCAACCTGCTGCTGCAACTCACAAATCTGGGATAGAGCACAGTCCAGTTGCAGAGTCAGCTCTCTTACTCGTCCCTCTAGCTACATGATGGCAAGAAGATACAGCATTAGTTCTCGTAAATCAGGCAAAACAATATTGTAGCCCCACCAGCATAGATTTAGGAAGAAACTTCAAAATCAGGAAAACGAAGATAGTGCATTAGTTCTTGAAATTAATTTAACACGTTCAACTTCATGCATACATCTACAGCAACATAAATTATCTATTGATCAGAAAGGAAAATCAAAAGATGTATACATCTACAGCAACTTCTCTCCAGGACCACAACTAGAAAGAGGCTCAGTAAGTGGTAAGACCTTAGCAGAGAACCAGAAAGTGAGGAAGAAAAACACACTCAGATAGCTCAAATAAGAATTAATATAGGTCATAAGTAAGCGCAATGGTATATGAGAGACATCAATTAGCAGCCGGAATTTCCATATTAATTATGTTAGTCATATTTTTGTTGCTCTTTTTTGACTCCTATGGCGAAGATGTGAATCCATATTTGTAGAGAATCACTAGACCAACATATGGAAATGTATTGGAATTTTTATGAGGAAGCAAAAGAAAACTATTACCTCTTCTATTTGTAAGTCCTTTTCTCTCAGCAGGTCAGTTGTATCTGTTCTAACTACAGGGCTTGCATTTCTCAATTCATTCTCCAATCTAGCCAATTCTCTTTGCAAGTGCTTTACCAATGCTTTATCAGACATGACCACGTTAACACGTGCACTTGTAGTAACTTCCTTGGCACAACTTGCAAAAAGGAGGGTGTTTCTTGATTGTTCAACATAAATTCGTGCAGGGCTCATAGTACATATGATGGCAGTTCTAGCATTGCCTCCCAGTGAGGATTGCAGTATGCGCGTAAGTTTAGAATCTCGGTAAGGAATATGACCAGTTCCTCCCTTACTGTATGTGAATGTAAAAGTTAGGAGAAGGTTTATATAATTATGTAGTCATCTTTGAAGCTTACAGTATTCATGAAGAAAACAAAACGGGGATGGAAACTGGGGGGAGGGGGATCTGCACAGTGCTACCAGTGAAGGAAGGATCCAACTACATATTTTGATGTAACTTTGTGGAACCAAGATAAATGAGTTGGCTTCAGTCATCAGGCGCTTTTATATTTGTTTTATTTATTTGTGAGGACGGATCAGGAAATCACCTTAGTTTGCGAATCACTGTTCCCAACGTTAGTAAACTACGATTAATGTGGGAGCCTTCCTTCAATCTTGATCCAGCAGATAATGCCTGAGACGCACGCTCACTTCCGGCAAGATCAACAAAATTCTGCAGATACAGGAAATACGAAAAATTAAGACGTGTAACAGAAAATTAACTCGTGTAAAATGTTAGCATGAAAACAATCACCAAAAATCATAGAAAAAGATATATGATTACTACCAATGTAGCCGCAAGGGTGCTAGAATTGTTCCCAGCCAGAAACTCGCGAGTTGAGCTTTCAATTGTCTGCAAACCAGAGAAATTCAGTTAAAATGAAATGCATTTCCTTTTAGTCTTTATCCCTCCCTCTGTCCCCTTCTTGGCTGACCTTTCGAAAAAAATCATCATTTCAAGATTCTAGATCACTTGTCTATCTGATGGTTTTGTACCATTAGACTTTAAGCCTTGCTAAATTTTCAAGTTATCTGACCTGTATCCTCTTCCAGAAACCATTCATATTGCAAAAAGGAGGCAGATACTTTGAAATCTGAGAAAAAACATACCAGTCTGAGAATTTGATGCGATCTGGAGCTTGCTTCATTGAGAAAAGTCTCCCTATCTGTCTTTGTGCTGCAATATTAACCGAGGGTTCTTAGATTATCTTGAACAATTGATGAAAAAAGGCACCTGTGAGACTT
Source organism: Talinum fruticosum (assembly GCA_021018815.1). Lineage (NCBI taxonomy): Eukaryota > Viridiplantae > Streptophyta > Magnoliopsida > Caryophyllales > Talinaceae > Talinum > Talinum fruticosum. The sequence goes on from JAITYX010000021.1 coordinate 1,637,068, forward strand.
CAGGTATCCTTACCTTGACAAACTGCCAGAAGTTCCTTGAAGTGATCCCGATCACGCAGAATTTCCTCCGTAAGTTTCTCGACAACAGTACCTCTCTGTTAACGGAAGCAAATTACAAGCATTACATATTGTAGATACGAATATTTAGACAGAGGCTTTCAATTGGATGAAATTTCTTGTTCTAGTATGAATGTTTGATGATTGTATGTAAACATTGATGTAGTCTTATAAGAAGAAAGTCACCTCTGGGTCATCCAAGAGTCTAAGGGGACTGCTGTCTGTTGTCAAGAGGTCCCTTACGGATTCATTATAGATTTCTATAGCAGAGAACTTCAAGTGAAACTCCCTTTCTTTGTGCTGCAAGGATACCATTATTAATGAATGGACCATTGAGCTCAAAGTAGATATAAATGATTACCCTATTAGTGCTTTGTTTACCTTCTGTATGTAGTCAAATATATCTTCCATTGTGTACTCTGTTATTCCAGACATAGTGTACGTTTTCCCACTGCTTGTTTGGCCATATGCAAAAACGCTCGCTGTAAAGGAAATTTTACAACCATGAAGGACATGAAGCCACAAAAATAGAGATGTTGTATAACATTGAGATGAAATGCTCACAGTTTATGCCACTGACGGCGGAAAGAACAACTGCTTTGGCTCCTTCCTCATACACCTGCCTTGTTGAGCAATCACACCCAAACACTCTGTCTACATCAAGAAAAAAACAGTCCGAAAGAGAAGATAAGTGAAGTGCCAATAACTCCTGACGTAATTTGTCATTGGTGCGGAAGTCAAGGTAAAGCTCACAGGTAGAGAATTTCACATTCACCAAGGCAATATTTCATTTTTGAACTCTGAACTGTAAATCATCTTCAGATTCCTACCTCAAAATCCTAGGGTCACACAAAGAGGAACAGGGGAAATAAAGAAAATGATATGGAAAACTATGCTAGGATATTATAAAGCACCACATAATATGAAGCTTGCTGGACAAATTAAGTCACAATAAAATAATTTTGAAACTGTTTCAGCAAATGTGCACATTTCAAAGACAGTAAATCCATGCTAGGATATTATGCTACAATGGCTTTGACTCATAGGAAAAGCGAAATGTTGGCCACTATGCAGGCTAACAGATGAAGGAATGAGAATGCAGGACAAATCCCCAAAAAAGAAAACACATTCTCTCACCATATGTATAGGATGTTGGATACAGGGATCGCTCTGGAGACAGATGGTTCTTGTATACAATAGTGGTATGGTTGATGCATTCCCAGTCCACTACCTCTTTCCTCAACGCCTCCTTCTCATTCAGAGGTCTAATTCGAACCGAGACCAGAATCCTCTCCTCCCCTCCGCCACTGAGCCCTGGCACTGCATCTTCCCCATCAGCACTACCCATTTCTTCAACTCCCTACTTTCTCTTTCCAAACCCCTGCAGCTCAGTGAAGCTTGACAGGATTATATATGCATATTCCTCAACAGTAGTCTAAAGTGAGACCTTTGTCAACTTCCCACCCCAAAAACCTCCTCCCTCCTCCCTCCTGTTTCTCACAATTCTTTTAAAAATGTCATATGGTTGAGGGAACAGTTGGTGTCTTCAAGGGCAACACATGGGCCAGCCTTCCTTTTACACCCCAATCATCTGTTTGACCAAAAAACAAGGGGAAAAAATGACTAATCAATAATTCAATAAAGATTTCTCAGCCAACTACTATTATGTCTAAAGATTCTACAAAATACATATTCAATCCCCATAGAAAAATAAATTGAGGTTATTGTTCTTGGAGCTATTTGCTATGAATCCAATGATACGCCGTCAAAGAAAGATGACTTATCTTAAACCCATGTGAACAAACAAGCATGTTTATGTTCATTAAGAAATTAAATAACAAAGGAATTAACAAACCCAAATGATGAATGGAAGCATCTTACCAGGGGGCATAGAATTCTTGGCCGGATAATCTGAAGCTCAGCAACCGATGACCCCTGACATTCTGCAAATAAAAACACACGTCAAACCCCTCCTCTCTCTCTCTCTTCCTTCAATGATAGCGTATGAGGAAAATATGAGAGAATATAATGAGATTGAGAACTCACTAGCTATGGAATCCGCGGATTCGACATCATAAGAGAAGACAAATTCGCAGGCGCCAAATAGGTCATGCAAATCTACACCTGTATAGCTAACAACGGATTAACAACCAGGTATTACAGTATTATACTAACAATTAAAAAACAATGAAAATTGCCGAAAATAGACTGCTCATCCCCAAAAAAATCGAAAAATTTAAATAGTTGTATCATTCAAATCTAACAACGAATTTTCTGAAAATCGAATTTCAACATGCGTAAATGAAACTACGCTAATTTTGTTAACCTTCATCCCTGGGCTAAAAGAGAGAGACAGAAACCTTCAATGGCGAAATCAAAGAGGACTCCGAAGAATGTCGATCAGTTTAATATGAAATAAAACTCTTACATCATTCAAATTTTCAGAAAATGATTTGGAAAATTGAATTTCAATATCCGCAAATCGTCTTATTTTATCAATCTTCCTTTATTGACTGAAAGAGAGAGAGAGAGAATCGAAAAACCTTGAACGACGAAATGCGAGTGGATTGCGAAGAATGTCGATCAGCAGCTTAAATTGAAAACGTTGTAGAAATTGATTCACCGCAGCTCCTCTCTCTCTCTCTCTCTCTCTCTCTCTCTCTCTCTCTCTCTGTTGATTGAGTTGATCACTGAACACAGTAAACAGTGTTACTAGTATACAGCTTGAACTTAAAGCAGTGGTTGGCGCGCAAAAAAGCGGGTGCTTAATTTCAGAAAGCTGTGAAATGCGAAATCGCATCCATTCTCCGCCGCCGACGGAGTAGCGTCCGCCACCACCACCACTGATTATTGTGCATGCAGTCTCACTCTCTCTCTCTCTCTCTCTCTCTCTCACTCTGCAATCTGCACTCCACTTCCTCCTGGAACTTCCTGCGCACTGCTACTCTGCCTATCAGTCAGTATATCTCCCTTTCCTGTGCTGTACGTTAATAAAATTTACTTCAGATTCAGCATTTATTACTTCGTTACACGTATCTTCTACTACATTGGTATTTTTCTTTTGATCAAAATCACATTTCATCTAACCTTACTGTTATTTACCGCTATTTATAATTCTTTATAACTTTTTATAACTAAGTGTGCAACTATTTTATACCTCCTTATTATTCACAATTTACTAATTCTTACAATTAAATAGAAATAATGAAAATTACATAAATTAAAGTTTAAATTATTAAACTCAGGCTTAGAAGATGTAATGTTAACGAGTTCTATAAATTAATTAACTTTATATAAATTTTTATGTGAAAGACACTATCATTAGTATTATACAGTTCTAATTTTTAGATACTTTAATTATAATACTCCCTCTATTTCATAATATATGTCATTTTAACTAACTTTTTTGTTGTACAATACTTGTTACTTTATAATTTCAATGACGTATTAATGACTAATTTACCAATTGTGTCCTTATTAATTGCTTTTTTGTCTTATTTTTTCATTGATTTTCTGCATTTTCAATGAAATCTTAAGACAACTTGATTTTTTAACACAACTTTTATCATAAATTTTATATTTTTTAAATATTTTCTCTTAATCTTAAAACAACAAGTATTTAAAAACGGAGAGAGTAATAGATAAGATAAACCCTATAAAAGGGATAAAAAGCTAGGGCCTTTTGTCAACAGAAATGGTGGCCAAGCTAGCTTCATAAATTAAAGGGAGCAAAAACGTGGAAGGGGTTAAATGCATAAGAGAGATGGATCAATAATGAGGTACAAAAGAAGGCAACAATATTAATCAGCCCCATGTGGTTAGGCTTCCCATGACATTTAATCAATGAATATAAACAGTATAGAGATTCACCAACCAGCTTCCTTTTGTTCCTTTCTCATAAATAAATATTGCTTTTCATTTCAAATCAAACCCTCAAAGTTCAACCCCCATGAATAATACTCCAGAACCAAGCAAACACACACACACAATGTCCTTGCATTCATTAATGCCTTTGGACCTTCCCGTCCTCATACGTGAATTTAGAAAGTAAATATATACGGGTCGTGAAAAATTTATCCTTTTTTTCTGTACGAATTCTTCTCCCCTAGAAAGGACTGGGTCAGATGACCCTGATTACATATACATAAATGGGCCTATGACCCATCAAACCCGATCATCAATTTAACACTAATCAGGATCATACTATTATATATTAGTGACATGGGTGATATTGTATGCCTCAACATCTTAAAGTTGAATAGGAAAATGGTTTAGTACAAAACAAGGTTGTTCTAGATCCTCTTTTCCAGCTTGGCGCCATGTGAATGCAATATTTTTATTGTATAACCAAATTATTGACTACATTCATCACATTGCCTTCAATTGCCTCCCACCAAAACCAAACACAAATTATTAACAGAGTGGAATTCTCTCTCCTTTGTCTTCTCCCCCTCTTTTGTGCGGTGGGATCATTGAGACTATAATCTTGTTCAATTTAAGTGTAAGGAGTCGTAAAAACTGTAAAAATTAGAAGTAATTGTAATGAGCTGTAAGTTTAGTTATAAAAAATCGGAAGGAGTTGTTAGTAGTTGTAATATATAAGGAGATGTAACGAGAGTTGTAAACAGTTATAAGAAGTTATAAGATTGTAAGTTACGGTTAAATGGAACGGGTTCTATATCCTTCTCCTCTTATAAAGTCACCTTTGAAATCTCTTATAATGAATCCTATTGTGGTTCATGGAAAAGATTCTGATCCATCAAAATTTAATTTAAAGGACTTATATGGGGGTGAATTCCACTCTATAGGTAAAGCTTAACTAACAAAGGAGTTACTATATTTATAATTTATTATCAATTTTAAAGGTCGAGTATCCAGTGGCTATGTAAATAAATACAAATGACAGTCTAATTACATCGTTATTTTGTCGCCTAAAATAAGGAGAATATATTTGGGCCTCAAACTGAGACCTAAGAGAGTCGTGAAATTGGGCTTCTTTATTGGACTGCTAGTTGCAACAATATTGCTTCCTGGGCCTTCATTCTGAATGTTCAATAACCATCCATCTTGGCTTATGTATCCCCGTTCTTTTAAAAAGTATCTTCAAAGGGCCATCAAGTTAGTAAAAACTATAATAAAGTGAATGTTACCCTAGTAGTAACCACTTTACACTTTCATTATTTCCATCAGGGTTTTTATGTGAGAAATTGAGATGTGTTGTGGGTTTGGTATTCTTATTCCCTTTTATGGACCTTTAAATTCAACCGGGTTTACGCATGAGATAGACGTTCGATTGGGTAGCCTCGCACTTATCATTGTAAAAAAAAAAGCTAGTAAAAACTATAAATATATTCTTATATCATATTTTCCAAAAGCCACCAAATAGATGGATTAAAAAAATATTGATTTTGCAAAACGTCGCCCTTAGGGTAATGAATAAAGACAATCATAATTTGTTGTTTATAGAAACTTTTCTATTTTTATTTATATTTTTATGTATAAGATATGAATGTTATTACTTTCCAAAATTAATGGATATGCTATTCTAAAATGTCTCCCCAAATATTTTCGATTTGCTTTCACAAGAGCTAATACAACATTCTATACAAAATTTAGATTCGTCTCCTGGATTGTTCTCTCATCCCTGGTGCTCCGTTCTCCTTTGCCCAATACACTCTGGGTCCAATTCTCTCTCTCTTAGATGGTGACATGTCAATTTATGACTGGTTGAAAAGTGAGTTAATTCAATATTAAGATGAGCCAATAAGAGTGGAGTGAGGTGGGATGGGGTTGTTTACTATGAAGTCATCCGTTTAACAAATTAAAATATAAATAAAAATAGAATGTTGGAGACGAATATGGATTCACAATACTTCACTCATAATTTATGGGGTTGAATCATGGGCGACAAAAGAAAATGTGAATTATGGGGTTGAACTAGAATTTTACGTGTCTATAAAAGGGATATATGCTGCATGAGCGATTTATCATGCAAAATCAAGCACAGTTCCTTTTTTTTTCAATACAATTTTCTAGTGAAATTCTTAGGAATCGAGTCACTCTCTCAATACGTAATTTATAATTTTTTTTTGAAAAAAGTATTATGTGCTCATAATGCTAAAGTTGTAACTTTAAATAACGTCTTTAAAATTGATGCGGTCAAAATCACTTTAATTATAAGAGACGGAAAGGTGAATATAATTTTCCAACTAAAATTTTACTAGGTATCTAATAACAAATTTAAAGTAATAGGGATAAGGACATGCATTCTCTGTCGTAGAAGGAAAGATATTCTTATGAAGTGTACGTGCATGTTTTGGTCTCTTCACTCACATGACATGAGAGACACTGAAATTAAAAGAGAAACGTATGGTCGAAAAGTTTTATAAATGAGGTACCACTTATAAATGAGAAGTGTTTTATAAGATGACATTTATATTTTTCTTATTGAATACTCAATGTGTGTTAGCTTTCTAACTTATTAGCCATTAATTTTGCATATTTTTCTATTATATATTATTTATTTTTCTTACCTAACTTATTTCTTAGGACCCCAATTGCCACAAGTGGCTTGTGGAATATTGAAATCCTGTGGCTCTAGACCAGTGTGATCGATATTAAAATTAATTATATATGACTTTCTCTTCTTTTTTTTTTTTTTTTTTTGATATTGGAAAATTATAGCATATAAAGGGATCATATTATGAAATATTTTAGAGGAAGAAGTTATAAAATTCAATATTTTAATCCTTATAAGTAGTCGATTAATATATATGGAAAATCTGATTTAAAATTTTCATGCTCATGCACAAACTATAGTAGCTGTATTTTCTGGTATAAATGAGGGAATATATAATCAACATATTCAAAATGTAAATTAATTCAGCTTAAGTTCCATAACCCAACTAATACAGGCAAACATACATAAAAGTTAATCATACAAGAATTTTTTTTGGGGGAAGGTGTTATATATAATATTATTCTACGATTTAAAAATCCTCCAATTGATCCAACTCCCATCATAATCTTAAATGCGTTGAAATTTTACGATCCTAAATTAGTTCAACGGTAGCATCGTAATATCATTCTATGATACTAGGAAAAAATTTCAATATTACAAACAAATATTAGAATCTTACAATCATCAATTCAATTATACGATTTCGATTCTAGCAATCCGATCAATTTTAACAGCCTTGTGTATATGTGCATTTCAAGCTCTCTTTCCTCCACAAATATCTAAAAAGAGACATATCACGAGAGGAAGAGCCTTTTGCTCTTAACCAATATATCGAAGGGATTGGCTCCAAAGTGAAGTGAAAGAGACAAGAGAGAGTGGGCTTGGATTAGACATAGCGACTCAAGAACGTACTAGCTTGTTATAGTTTACATGCAAAGACAAAGAAACAACGTATATATAGCAATGAATTATAGGGTAGTTAGGTTAAACCAACCTGTTATATTATGTAGAAAGAAGCAATCAATATTAAATATCGGCAAATTTATTTCCTTATATGGACCCGTTCCAACATATTATATGTATTCATACACTTGTTAGCTAATGTATGTTTCTTTTCGGGTAACCAACTTATATTTTCTAACTTTGTAAAGGGTTTTTTTTTTATTTTTAGAGGAGACACAAATGACAAGTACAATATAATAGTGAGAGTGAATCGAACTCGAAACCTAACGTACTTTGGACTTCGATCTTTTAAAGTCCGGTATGTATTTTAACAAAACATGTAACATTAAAAACTACATACAAATTAAAGAGTCCATATATATTTCAACATATAACATTGTCGATCTTAGTTATTGTATAACATCAAACATCCTTTTGAAGTGTGGTAAGTATATTTTTACAAAACTTGTAACATTAAAAATTACATGTAAATTAAAGAGTCCGTATATATTTCAACATATAACATTTTCGATCATTATATAACATTATATGTCAAATAGATAATAAAGAGTCTCAGTTTTTAATCTATCAACTTAAATAATTGAAAAAAGTTATAAAGACTTATTAATATAATTAAATCTAATTTAAGTATATAAACTTGTCTCTTATTTATTTATTTATTATTCTTACCCTCGTATTCCTTGTTCTTATGACGATACCAAAAACGTGCGAGGCTAAAAATTATATATTTAGATTTGATAATAGGACGGGACCCCTAAGATCGATCGAATTGTCCTTTTTATAAGCAAGATATTCAGTATTTTAACGTTAATTTTGATTTTTTGTGGTGGTTGAATGAAGACCCTTTTAGTTGTCTTTTTTTATAGTACTACGAAATGCCAATGCACGAACACTATAAAAAAAGTGACTTTTATCAATAAGGGCTATATCTATTGGTATAAACGGTTTATCTGTTTGATTGTTGGTAATGTAGTAACAATACCAACAGATCAGTTTTTATCTGTTGGGAATAATAACGTTACCAACAAATCTATTATTTATGTCGCAATTATTGGTATCGATTTAGGCGACAAAATCTTTAAACTTTTATACCAATAGATAGATGAATCTGTTGCAAATATGATCTTTTACCAACAAAAATATGATTTGTTACTAGATTTCTCTTTCAACAAGTCACTTTTTTTTTGTAGTGGAAATGCATGGGAGGAAAAGCCGATCCATGGCTGGGAAAAAAACTACAAATTTGCTTATAAAATTGGGCTCACAAACATAATGAGTTCCATTATAGTTATGATTGTACGTGCTTCCCAAACACATCTAAATTTGTACCCGGAAAAAAATTACCAGTGGATAAAATGCGAGAAAGGTTTGATATAACAATTTTACCTTTGAATATGTAACATATTTTTCAAAATATATGATATATTTAATTTCTCATACGTAATTTCTCCAAACTTATAGCATATTTTTCACTTTTTATAGATAATTTTCTTTCTCATATATATTAGAAAACACCAAAAATAACACATCAATATATCCTACTTTAATGTTACAAATTTTACGTGTTAATTACAATAAATTTCGATTTAACGTTAGATTCCATTCCTCATCCTGCTACTTTTATTTATGTTTCTATATTTTCTTATCAAATGTATTATCATGTCAACTCTTTGATGTTGTGAGTTGTACATGTTTTTAATGAATACCACCTAAAAAAAGAGAAAAAGAAAACTACCCAAGAAAATTTTAGATAATGCCAAACAGTTGAAGTGTAAAAACTTGTGTCATGGGTAGTCACTCAAGTGAAAGCCACAGGTGTGCTTCAGAGTAGCTTGCGAGTGACTATTGAGCGGGGAGAGTTCATTCCTGGCCTTTGTCTAACTTCTTCAAAGTAGCAGATGCGGAATGGAAATCAAGACAACAGTACACCCCAATGGAGGTGTACAACAATAGGAAGACAACAAGCTCGAAATGCTTTTATCTGGTAAAGTGGAATAGACCTAAAAGCAGGTATGTTAAGCTAAATTTTGATGGATCCTTCAAAAATAGTAATGTTGTGATGGGTATTAAGAGATGAATTAGGCAATCTCCTTGCGACAGAAGCGGCCAATCTGGGACATACACCCATTCTAGTAGTAGAAGCAAGTGCACTCGGATTTGGACTTCAGCAGACAATTAAAGCAAAATATATAGAGAATTCACGTCAAAGACGACAATAAAGTGATCATTGATAGCATCAAAGGAAAATTTAATACTCCATGACAAATCGACTACATCATTAAGGACATCATGAAACCGACGGCAAAGTATGAAAGCTACAACATTAATCACATTTTTAGAGAAGCAAACATGGCAGCAGATTGGTTCGCTCATTATGGACACATTACCACAGGTCCAACTGTTTGGGGAGATTGCCCCTCCCATCCCCTCGTTTGACATCTTGACAAATAATAATTTAGGTGGATCCCTTATAAGAAGGGTCTGTTTAAATTTGCATTTTCACTTCTATTTACCCCGTGTGAGAAAAAAAATATCAGTCTACGATTCATAAAACTCCCAATTGATTCAACTTCCATCAGAATCTTACATGCATTGGAATGTTATGACCATAAATTAGTTCAAAAATATACAAGTAACATCATAATGTCATTCTACGATACTAAAAAATTCGGTATTACAAACAAATACTATAATCTTACGATCTTCTACAACTCCGATTCTAACAATCCCCGATCAATTTTAGCAACACCTTGTATATATGTGCATTTCAAGCTCTCCTTCCTCCACAAATATCTAAATATCACGAGGGGAAGGGGGAAAGAGCTTTTTGCTCTTAACTAATATATATCGAGGGATTGACTCCAAAGTTAAGTGAAAGAGACAAGAGAGAGTGGGCTTGGATTTAGGCATAGCGACTCAAGAACGTACTAGCTTGTTATAGTTTACATGCACAGACAAAGAAACAACGTATATATAGCAATGAATTATAGGGTAGTTAGGCTAAACCAACTTGTTAGTTATATTATGTAGAAACAATCTGATATAAAATATCGGCAGCTTTATTTCCTTATATGGACCCGTTCTGACATGTTATATGTGCTCATACACTTGTTTCTTTCCGGGCAACCAACTTATGTTTTCTAACTTTGCAAAGGATATCTTTTATAATAAACATCCTTTTAAAGTTCAATAAGTATATCAATGAGATCATGACATAATGATCAAGAATGAGCGTCTTGAAGTATATTAGCGTCTTAGATTTGATTCCCTATTCCCCTATTGTATTTTATTGTTCTTCGTACCTCATTTATATAAAAAAAAAAAAAAAGCTCGATAAGTATATTTTTTTAACAAAATATGTAACATTAAAAATTACTTGCAAGTTAAAGAGTGTATATATTTCAATAAATAACATTTTCGATCTTGGTTATTACGTAAGATTATATGTCAAATGGCTAATAAAGAGTCTGATTTTTAATCTATCAACTTAAATAATTGAAAATAGTTATAAAGACTTGTTAATATGATTAAATTCTCGGCCTCTTATTCGTTGTTCTTACTATAGACGATACCAAAAACGTGCGAGGCTAAAAGTTATATATTTAGATTTGATAATAGGGGTACCGAATTGTCCTTTTCTCGTGAGAAGGTGTTCACTATTTTAACGTTAGTTTTGATATTTTGTTTTTTGTATTGTTTGAAGACCCTTTTAGTTGTCTTTTTTCATACTACGAAATGCCAATGCTTGAAGTGGGAGGAAGAACCAATCAATGGCTGGGAATAAAGCTTGCTGATAAAGGGCTCACAAACATAACTGAGTTCACATACACATCTAAATCCGTAACTTGAAAAAACTTACCATTAGATAAAATGCAAAACAGATTTGATATAGCAATTTTACCCTTTAATATGTAACGTATTTTTCCTCATACTTAACTTCTCCAAATCCATAGCCTATTTTCCCCTTTCTATTTGTCATTTTTTTCTCATATATATTAAGAAAGCCAAAAATATCACATCAATATATCCTACTTGTATATTAAAAACTTTACGTGTAATTTTTGATTTAACATTAGATTTTATTTCTAATATCTGCTAGTTGTAAGATACTTTTATTTATATTTCTATATTTTATTATCAAAGTTATCATCATGTCAATTCTTTGATGTTGTGAGTGATGCATATTTTTAATGAATACCACCACAAGAAGAAGAGAAAAAGAAAACTACCCAAAAAAATTAGATAATTCCAACAATTGAAGAGTGAAAACTTGTTTCATGGGTAGTCACTCAATTGAAAGCCACAATTGTGCTTCAAAGTAGCTTGAGAGTGACTATTGAGTGGGGAGACTTCATTCTTGGCCTTTGTCTAACTTCTCCAAAAATTCCCATTCACTAATTATGCTCCACTAGTTTAATATCTTTTGGGCCCCCTCTACTCAACCTAACTTTTATTTGGGTTTTCCTCCCTATAAATTTGGCCCTATCACAAAAAAAAAATTAAAAAATGAAGGGACCCATGCTTGCATTTGTGTTGTGAAAGAAAAGCTCCATCTTCAAGTCACATTTTTTTAAAAATTACTATTTAAAAAAACAAATTTCAAATCAACATTTTTGTAGCAATTAATATAACCCTCAGAAATTTCAAAAAATAGAAACAATTATGCGCATTGTATAATTATGTATGAATAGACTGACGACGGTGGACACATTCATTCAAATATAAGAATAAGGTTTATAATTCAACATTATGTTCAAATACAAATAAAATTTTTATTATTTGTAAATCTTATTTTTGTAGCTAATTTTTTGACTATTTTTTCGGAAAAGATTTTGAAAATTATTCCTTCAACCATGAATCCTTGTTGTAAATCACATTTTTTTTATAATTGAATAAATGTTTGAGTATCGCTAACTAATATTTTTTGTGCAAAGCTAACAAAAATAATTGGTGTCAATATAAAAAAAAAAAAGAGGGTCATACTATTACCAACCACCGCCACTGAGGAAAAAAAAAAAAAAAAAGAACCTCGCGCTTATATATACGCAAGAATTTGTTGACCTGCCCAACTTCTTCTTTCCTTGTACCAAGTGTGTCTGTCCTGCTCTAGCTGGGATTTTAAGACCAAAAACACAATACCTATTTTTGATTTGGTATCAATAATCTTGGAATGTTTGTGAGACTGGAGGGTCAATTCTGAATCTTTATTAGGTGGCCATTGTTGGGTTCAAATGAACGAGAGGGTGGATTGGGGTGGAAGGAGAGAGATAGAAACATGCGGACACTTTGCGACGTATGCGAGAGCGCCGCTGCCGTCGTCTTCTGCGCTGCTGATGAAGCTGCTCTTTGCCCCTCTTGCGACGACAAGGTCTTTGTCTCTCTAAACTCTTTCAAAGTCTTCATCTTTTCACCAAATTATGGGTTTTTGTTGATGGGTTAAACTTCAAAGTTAAACTTGCTCTACTTGCTTATCTTAGCGTGCCCTGCTCTTTTAAGAGATACTTTGTGTTTAGATTATGCTTCCTTAATGTTTTTGATGCTCTGTAATGGCGCTAATCTGGAGCACAACACTGTTGGCTTGTAAATGGAAAGATTTATTTGACAAAATCTATTTTTGTAACCCAAATAATGATGTATTTTTAACATGTTTATAGGGTTGGGAATTTGGGATTATATTGCCCCTTTTGGCCTTTTGTGTGTGTGTGTGTGTTTTGGGGCGGGGGGGTGTATGCGTTTCTTGTGGCAGGAGAATGCCATCGTTTTTTGTTTGCATACTATGCTGCAAACTAGTTGAAACGTAGCAATTTGGTCTGATTGTTGTGCTTTCTCTTATTAAAATGTGCTGCTTTGATGACATAATTACCTGTTGTATTGAATTTGCCCAATTTAATAACCGTTCTTCCTATTTGCATTTTTAACTTAAATCAAGATCCTTGGAACTTCATGATTATGTTACATGTATGTGGACCATATGACTGTTGACGCTTTATATAGAAAATGGGCAAGTCTAACACCTAAATACGCATTCCTTGCATTCTTGTAGATGAGTCTAAGACTCTGTTCCATTTAACCGTAAGGAGCTAAAAGGATGTAAGTTTAAAGTCTAAATGGAACATGGTCTAAGTAACATAGCCTCAAAAAGTTTACAGAGTGACACTATTGTATATGATTGGGCTCACAATCAATGTTAGTTTAGGACTCGCTCAAACAAAACTCTTGGATAGTGGATGCAGGGGCCTTAGAAATGATTCTAACTGTTTATGTATGTGATTTTTTTGTCATTGTGTTTTCCTTTGCTTGAATGGTCTGACTGAATTGATGTTGCAGGTCCACTTGTGTAATAAGCTTGCAAGCCGCCATGTCAGGGTGAGGCTAGCCGACACTAAAGCTGTTTCTCGCTGTGACATATGTGAGAATTCACCAGGTACAGTTGATCCTGATTTCCCCCTTTTTTGTTTTAGTTTCAGAGCCTTTAGAACAATCGACTCATTTTTCCTCACCGTTGATGATGTGCATTTAGCCTTTTTTATTGTGAAGTGGACGGAACTTCTCTTTGCCTGCAATGCGACATCATTGTACATGTTGGAGGTAAAAGAGCGCATCAAAGGTATCTTCTTCTGAGGCAGAGAGTTGAGGTTTGTTCGTTCAACTGCCGCTAATTGAGTCATGTTCTTCTTATTAGGGAGGCGGCTTCTATGGACTTATTCTTCTATCTCTATCTAGTTTCCAACAGATAAAACAGATCAATGTGAGGATCCAGCAACACAATCCATGGATCAAGTTCGGGCTAGGAGGGGAGCAATTGCGGATATACCAAATCACAAGAAATCTGCTGGTCCAGTAATAGGTTCACGTCCTCATGGAAATCAATCTGCAAATAGTAAAATGATTGATTTGAATATGAAGCCCCATCGTCTACCTGAAAATCCTTCCAACAATCAGGTAGGATTTATCATCACCTGTCCACGTGGCTTTTCCCCCGCGTCTTTCTCAATTTGGTTTAGTTGTTGATGATGATTATATGTTTTTTTCCCTGTGAAACTAGATTGTATTTAGTTCTAAATTCGTTTATAAGGCACCCAATTGCTGAACAAGCTTGAAAAGTCTGGATGCATGAGTTCTACTCTGATGGCTTCGTCTGAAGCCTGTCCTATGAATTGGTCTTCATTGTAAAGTGGATCCAGAAAGAAAAAGATATTAGCTATGAAAAGGGAATCGTTCTGGATACTAAAACTCCCATTGATTAAAGAAAGAGCAATACCAGCTACTTGAACAAATCTGCAATTATCAGAGTGGGTATCAAGTTTGGGTGTCATGAGTTTTGACTCTCAAACATGTTGTGAAAAAATTATCCACTTATCTTGCATGGTCTATTTTCATTTTCATTGTTCTCGAAATGAATGTATATCCATGCCCCCCTTCTCACCCTACCGTGGTGCAAGTACTTGCTGTGATCTGATTTTATGGAGCATTAACATGGTTGTTTCTTCTCAGCACTAATGCATCATCAAACTATGAGCCTTATTATCTTGGTGGACAAATGAAAGCTTTACCTATCTTTCCTGGATGGATAGATGAAAGGAAGAGGTACAGCAAAAGCTAACTTATGTTCCACTGGTCAAGCGGGCAGATTATATCATCTTTTTCCACTTTGAGATCACTGGACTTGAGGAAAATGTTAGCAATTTTGGATCTGTTTGTAGCTGAACCACTTGTTGAAGTTATCGGCCGTGCACCCAAGGGCTGTAATATCCTGAATTTGTTGCTTATGATCGATCATTTACATACACTGATCGATCATCTGTGACTGAATTTCTTGCTTCTCGTGGCAAGGTGGTAATGCTCTCTGGTTGTCGTGCAATCTCTTGTATATTCATACGGCATTAGGCTATCAGCAAACCGTTGATGTAATTTTCTGGTTTCTGTTTTGAAGTATGATAATATTGTCAATCATTTCTTAAATCTCACCATGCAAGTATGTAATCCATTGATCTCACATAATCGGAAATTACCAAGTCAATCCAGAGATGCCATCTTTAAACTCATGTATATAGTCATCAGTTGGTGGAAGAGATCCCTTTTGCCTCCCACTCAGGTGAATAAATGTAAACACCTAAACCCACTGAAAGCACTAGGAGATTCTTGGTGTAGCTGAGGCCTGTGATGAAAACCAAATTTTAAAAGAGTTTTCATCTTTTGGCTGTCTTTCAATCAATTGTGATGTATTATATCTAGTTTAATCCATAGTTAACGCCATTGAAAAACACTTATACAAGTTGATTAAAGTCATTTTTTTTTTTGGCCGCATTAGGATGCAGGGTATCATCTCTTGTCTGCCCTAATTGCATAAATCTGGAAGACACTCTTTTACTTGAGATCAAAACCAAAAACCTTCTCTTTGTATTAGGGTTGTCAAAGCTCTTCTCTTCTGGCTACAATGTGAGTTGGGTAGGGTTCATAGTGATTCATCGTCTAAGTTTCCTGCTACTACTCAAATACAAACATTGGGGGTTTCTATCCCTTTATTCCTGATCATCTTTTATCAAAAGAGAAGGGTTCTTTCTAAAAATTTCACGAACAAATCCAAACATGCAATCCCGATAACTTGTCAAGTCAAAAGTTAAAAAATACTAAAAACTACGCTAAGGTATCTCGAGTTCTTGTCAAACTATTTTGTAAACCCAAAGTTCTGAAAAATGATTCTAAGTCCCCCTAAATTATGGTGTAAACTATATTAGTGGCCCAAATCGGCTAATGACATAAGAAAATCGAGTGTTTAGGCGGGATTTTTAAAAATTAGAGTTGGAAGCCCCAAATTACCCTTAATGAGGTATGATAGCTGAAATTAAATCCCTAAAATCTCTCTCTTCAATGGTCATATTTAGATATTATAAATTCTGTTTCCGGAGAAATCTGAGTTGATGATGTGGATGATGATTCGGAGAGAGTAAGGATTTATCGCTTCGGTTCCGAGGACGTGGCACGATCGATCCGAGTCCGAGTGACGACCGCTTGAACCTCGCAAAGGCGAAGCCCGGGTGGTGGATCCGGTGCAACGCCCTCCGACGCTCAAGTTAGTAGTGAACTAAGTTGAATGGATCGAGGAGATCTTCCTCGATGTGCGTGGGGGAATCCTTGGGAGACGAGAAGATTTCCAAAGATGGAAGCTCTCGGGATGAATGCCGATGAACGTTGATGAACGTTATGAAGGTGGATGAGTGTTGAAAGCTTAGGAGCTTGAGAGCTTGTGTACGCTCGTAATTTTTTCGTCCAAGAGGCCTTCTTTTAACGAATGTACGCATTTGAAGACCATAGTCATTCTCTTCATGCTTGGCATTGACTTGTGTTATGCTTGGACTTTTATCTTCGGCTGACCTTGCTTGATGCTTGTTGGATGCTTACTTGCCTCGTTGCTTCTTTTTATTGTTGCCGATTTTTGCTTTCTTGTCGCTCGGGGTACATGATCATAGTGGGGTCTTCTTTGAGTTTTACAACTTGACTATCCCAGGGGATTGTATTAGCCCCAGTATTGCCCCCAAAATCAGCACAATGAAAAACATACAACGAAAGAAATTAGCAGTGTAGCTGCCTTAGGGGTCATATTAGCCCCTACTTTTTCTTCTAACTTTGACAAAGTTAAGAAAATACAACAAAAGGAACTAGGGACTTGGGTGCTCTAGGGGATTGTATTAGCCCCTATTCATGCCCCCAAGATCGCCTTTAAGTAAAATATGAGACGTAAAGATGCAAAAAGCTTGCTCGTTGTATTGATAAAGGATCGAAGTCCGTACAAAAGAGAGGAATGTGTGCCCTCGTTGAGCGCTTTCGGAAAAGTCGCGTCAATCGTGGGTGATTCCTTTACAAAATCTTTGGGACTTGGCTGGGTGGGTCTTTAAAGAAAGGCCCCCACTCCAGACAATGAGCTCGCACTATTTACATAAGCACCATTATCTCCTGAGTTCGATGTCTTCGGGAGGCGCAAGCCGGACCTTGACACGATTTTCCGGGGTGGTGAAGCACACCATCATCGTCTCGAAGACTTTGGTT
Organism: Talinum fruticosum; assembly: GCA_021018815.1. Taxonomy (NCBI): domain Eukaryota; kingdom Viridiplantae; phylum Streptophyta; class Magnoliopsida; order Caryophyllales; family Talinaceae; genus Talinum; species Talinum fruticosum. Next base: position 1,654,595 of record JAITYX010000021.1, read on the forward strand.
GGGGCTCCGCTTTTAGCTTCTTACCCTTAGGATCATCATGAGTCTTCTCCTCCTCTTTCGCTTCTCCATCAAAGGTCGAAGGCTCACTACGTAGCATTTACGTGTGGTCTTTTGGTCTCCATAAGTTTCACCTACGGATCCGTCATCAAGCTCATACTTCATGAGGAGAAGGTATGGAGCGACGACCGCTTTGATCCGGTTGAGGGTGGGACATCCAATGATGACATTGTAGGCGAAGGGATGTCGATCACTAGGAATTTGACTTCGATATTTCGGCCCCGACCTTCTCTCCAACCCCGACTGGTAGGCAAATCATGCCTATGGGGCGTATCGTCCGCCCTCCGAATCCGACGACGGGATTGACGAGGGAAACCAGATTCCGAGGGGAATACTTCAGCTGTCTTAGGCATTCCATGGTGATGACGTCTACCGAGCTCCCCATGTCGATAAGAACCCTGCGGACTATGGCGTCCGAAATCTTCGATGTGATGACCAAAGGGTCCTCATGTGGGGCGGCCATGCTTTTCAAGTCTTGTTCTCCGAAGGTCACTGTGGGCACCTTCAAAGGTGGAGGTTGGCCGGTGATCGGGACTTGTTGGGCGCTCCCGAGGTGAGCCTTCCAGGAGGAGAGGGTCGTTCCCCCGCAAATCCCCAGCGATGGTGGCTACAATCTTAGTAGCATCGTCATCATCGTAGTGCTCATATCCTTGCTTTAAAGAACCTCCTTGTGCTCCATGAGTATCTTTTTCGAGGAAGCGATCAATTTGCCCATTATCCGCCAACTCCCCAAGCGCCTTCTTTAACGCGCGACACTCTGTAGTGTTGTGTCCGGTTTGTTCATGAAATTCGCAATATTTGTTGGAAGCTCGCGCTTTCGCAGGAGTGGACATAGAGGGTGGTTTTTGAGCATGGGGTGCCCTTTGATCTCCATCAGAATACTCGGGGGTCGGTGTTGAAGCGGTGGTCAACTTCATTTCGAGGATTAAATTTTCCATCTCCTCCTTTCTTTCGACCTCATCTCCTTCCTCCGCACAGATCTCTCGTGCCCTGAATAAAGTCGGCCGCCTTTCGGAGTGCTTCGCCAAGGTGGACACCTTTTGTTCAGCGAAGGAAAATTTGAATCTTCCGCTTCGAGTCCGTTAAGGAAGGCAGTGTAGGCGACTCCATCTTGCAGGTCGGAGATAAGGACGGCCTCTCCATGAAACCTTCGGACATAGTCTTTAAGGGTCTCGTTTCTCCCATACTTAATCTTGGAGAGGTGGATGCTAGTCTTCTTACGCTTACAACTCGCAATGAATTGTGCGACGAATTTCTCGCATAGCTCTTCAAAGGAAGAGATGCTCCCTTGGGGAAGATTGTTGAACCATTTCTGCGCGACTCCCTTTAGTGTAGCAGGGAAGAATCGGCAGTAGGTTGCATCGTCCCCGTCCCGAACGTACATGTGGGACTTGTAGTATGCCAAGTGATCTTCGAGGATCGGTTGTGCCATTGTATGGATCAATGTTTGGAACCTTTATCTTCTTCATTCGGGGAGCATTCATAATCTTCTTCGAAAATAGAGTGTTGAAAGCATTCTGGGTTGGCCTTGAATCGGAGCCGAGAGATGGGGACGGCGCGGGGTTGGTGGCGTGGAACTTCCACCGGGGAAGGACTTTTCCTCCTCTCGGATCGAGGGGAGTGTGCCTGGTCCTCTCCGACTTCTCGGGACCCTTCGGATTTGATCGCTCATGACGCCTTTCTCTTGATCGTTCCCGCTCTCGGGCGGCGGACCGTTCTTGGTCGCGCCTTGGGGCATTGTAGGCTCGATGAGAATTACGGCTACGTGTAGCCGATCGTGCAAGACTAGCGGACCTTCTGCTCCCTGGGGTCTTCGCTCCGTGTTTGGGGCAAGGGCACCTCCATGATCGTCGAACCAGGCGGAACGCCTGCTGTGGGTAGCATAAGGGGTCGAGGCCGTGTGTGAAGTTGCAACATTCTCGTTGGCTTTATGGAGAGCTTTCTTTGCATCGATAATCCCTCGGGCATCGCCTTCTTCGTGATGCCTTGTTGGGAGGGCACTTGGCTGCTCAGGAGCAAGCGCAGTTGGTGCCTTAGTGGGCTATGCTCGGAGCCGCATGGGAAGGCATCCCGCCCGAGAAGTAGCCAATAGGCTGACCTCCCTGGGGGTTGCGCCATACCCGGGAGTTGGGGCGTAGTGGAAGGGCACGATTGGCATGCGGCTGTTCCATGGTGATTCGCACTTGTTCTTGCACTTGTCGTGCAACAGATCGCTTTAAGGGTCTCTATTAGGTTCCGGAGAGCCCTTAGGGTGACGTACCCCTCCGGCTGGGTGTGGCGGTTGCCGGTAGACCGCCGAGACGATTCCGCATCCTCGGCTTGAGGAGCGTCGCGGGATTGGCCCCCGTAGGCATTGAACGATGAGGGTGAGGGACTAGTGGGTTGTTCGTGTCGCGAGTCATCTTGGATCGAGATCGAGTGCCACCGGCGACCATATGCTACCTTCTTCCCCACGGACGGCGCCAAACTGTTTCCGGAGAAATCCGAGTTGATGATGTGGATGATGATTCGGAGAGAGGAAGGATTTATCGCTTCGGTTCCGAGGACGTGGCACGATCGATCCGAGTCCGAGTGACGACCGCTTGAACCCGCAAAAGGCGAAGCCCGGGTGGTGGATCCCGGGAACGCCCTCCGACGCTCAAGTTAGTAGTGAACTAAGTTGAATGGATCGAGGAGATCTTCCTCGATGTGCGTGGGGGATTCCTTGGGAGACGAGAAGATTTCCAAAGATGGAAGCTCTCGGGATGAATGTCGATGAACGTTGATGAACGTTATGAAGGTGGATGAGTGTTGAAAGCGTAGGAGCTTGAGAGCTTGTGAGCTTAAGTGATTATCCTCCAAATGGGATGTCTTGTCCAATGAACATAACATGCCTTGGGGTTGAGGAAAGATGAGTATTTATAGGAGATTTTAAAGCGGTAAAATGGTACTTTACCATGGTTTAGGAAACCCTAGCCTAGTGGGCTTTGGGGCTTTTACCTGCCCGTTAAGGGTTATCTTGGGTCGATTCCTCCCTTATCCAACTGATTAGGCCCAGTCGGCCAGTGACGTGTCGGGTGAGCTTGAACCGTCCGGAAATACCCCGAATCAAATTCTTTCCATTCTTCTTCTTCATTCATCTTCTCCATTATTATTCTTCATTCTTATTCTTTTTCTCTGCCCTCTTCTTTCTTCTACCTTGGTGTTTAATATTTATACCTATAAGCTATTGAGACCCAACTGCTCTCAAATACTCCAAATCCACGTACATAATGACTTTCGAGAGGATACTTGTAGGAGGTAAATATTTGCCAACAAATAACATAGTGCCACTTATAAAATAAAATAAATTTTATTTGGCAAAATAAACTCTACCATATTTATCGAAATTGACTTTTATGGGTTTTTAAATTAAAATTAAATGAAATTAAAATTCTCAAAAATTTCACTTTTAAGTTTCATTCCGTTCATTTTTTAACTATTAAATTTTTAAAAATTACATTTTATTTCACTTTATTTTATTTTATTTAATTCTATTCCACTCTTTTCCATCCCTTTTGCAATCATTTTCACTCCATACAGAAAAATTCTTACTCCATTCTACTCATTTTCACTCCTTTACACTCCGCACTCTTATAGTTTTGGTTGCCATTTATCAATCATGATGTGATGTGATACAAGTATCATCATTTGACTTCGTCCCAAATGCACAAATCTGGAAGCCTTGCTTTTACTTAAAGAAGCAAACCCAGAAACTACTCTTTGTTTAGGCCTAGGGTTAGATACATTTCTCTCTCTTGTGGGTTCAATGGGGTCGTCTGTGAACTGGATAGGGTTCATAGTGATCAATTTTTTCTTCATCATCATTGAATTTTCTGTGTCCTTTGCATACACCAACGTCCACCTACTTCACCGCATTGCCGCCAACAGCAAGCTACTGACTAGCGAGGAGCACTGGTTCAATCAGTCTCTCGATCACTTCTCCCCTTATGTACCTCTCTCTCTCGTGTGTGTGTGTGTGTATGTGTGTTGCTTTCTCATCTTGTTATTAGTATTGTTGTTTGAGGGGAGAGAGTCTTAGAATTACTGGGTTCTCGAAGAAATACAAAGCTTTGATTATTTGTTGTGGATTAGGTTAATCCAGCAATTTCCATTTTTGTGATGAAAAAGCTTTCTTTTTTGGAAAAAAGAAATAATCGGTTGTTTGTTTAGTTTTACTTTCTTCCGAAAAACTGGGAGAAATTCTTGGAAGATTAAGCGCGTTGAGGAGCAGGAGGGGGGTGAATCTAGTTTTGAGACTAGCATCGCCCTTTAAGTCCAAGTATTACAAAACAATTTTCATGATTTTTCCTCTTATTTTTGAAGTAAAACTGTTTAATCAACATTATTCAGTATGCCAGAAATTCTATTTTGGGACATGCTGAAAGGGTGGGCAAAGGGTCAAATTGTCTTGCAGCAAAGGGAGATCATGCTTGATCTCCTCTGATATGTACATATGATACAAGAAATGATATTTACATTAAGAAAATGCAACTTAGATATCCTGGGTGAGTTTTTCCTGATTTGCTTGGAGAGTGAGTAGAGACATTGGAAAGTTGTATTTGTTTATTTTTCAAAGCAATGAAACAATGAGATGAACTTATATGCTGTTTGAGAGTTTTACTTCCATAACAGCCCTTTGAAAAACCGGTGATGCATTAGATCAGCAAGTTAACTTTCAGAAAAGGCTAATTTGGATAGTTTTTGTTTCCCTTTTCTTATTAGGGTCTGAAGAAGGAGTTTTATTTTCTTGAAATTGACGTTGCTATTTGCACTTTGTGAAACGTTATTTCACATTGCTTTTGCAGGACCATAGGCAATTTCCACAACGATACTATGAATTTCTGGATTACTTTCGATCCCCTGATGGACCGATATTCTTGAACATTTGTGGTGAAGCCGCATGCCGTGGGATACGCAATGACTATATCAAGGTGAGTATTCTTTGACACTGTGAAATTATTTTCACTGCTTTCTTTTCCAAATCCCATATGCTTAGCCTAACAGTCTGATGCAGGCTGAAGGACAGCTTTTTTCATGCTAAGGGTTTCAGAAAAACTGTACAAACTAATTTGTTACATGTTAGTAGTCTGAGAAGGCAATTGAATCAAATGTATGAGCAAGTTCATGAGGTGGGGCCTCATGTGTCATTTAGTTTGCGATGTGTTATGAACTTGCACTTGTAGATGGACTAAGGCAAAGAAAAGTCAACTCGTGGGTGATACCGCTGAGCTTATTATTCGTGACATCCAGTCCTAGATCCAGTACTTGAACAGCCTTGTTGAGACTGTACCACATTTGATTAGTTTACATTCAGGCCTATTGTTAGTGAGCAAACGAAAACTCATTTCAAGTATTGTGGCCTCTGGGATGCAGTTTTTGTTAATCTGGGGAGGGAAGGAGGGTTATTCTTGTTTGGCTCAATATTAGGTTTAGCCTTTGAGTTAAGGCAAAGAGAGAGAGAGAGCGGAATCTCAAATACTCAATGAAGAGGCTGTGTTGAGATCAACCCTTGATTCTCAACTGCTTTCAAAAGTCAGCAAAGCCTAACCTGGATCTTGCTGTGTATACTGGCACTTAGGTACTTTTTTGCCTCTGTGGAAGCTAAGGGAGGAAGATTTTCTTGTTTCTTTTTTAAAAATTTTTTTAACTTTCTTGCATTTAGGGTAGGCTTTCTTGGATCTGAAATAGTGGTATGCATATTGTTGCTTACATGTCCGTTGAACAAAATAGCCATGGAAAAGAACTGCTAAGTTTTTCTGAATTCTGCTGCCAATAGAAGTCTGTCTCATTCACTGAATACCAATAAGTATTCTTCAGTTGTTAAGTGGATTCATCTGTTATTCACTGCAGGTTTTAGCAAAGAAGTTTGGAGCTGCTATCGTTTCTCCTGAACATCGCTACTATGGAAAGAGCTCTCCCTTCAAATCACATACTACCGAAAATCTCAGATACCTTTCCTCTAAACAGGCACTTTTCGATTTGGCTGTTTTCCGCCAATATTATCAGGTATAGTAATTTGCAATGATCTTTTCTTTTTAATAAATTATTGTTATTTCTGCATGAGGTCTAAACTTTTGATGCAGAGGATAGGAGTTCCTTCAGATTTTATGTGTTTGCTAGATGAAAATACACAATCTTAATGATTATAAATTGCCATTTAGGGTAGAAGCATTGTGAAAAGCTGAAAACTATATGGGAAGTTAGCTGAGGAGCTTTCATTAATTCTGTTAGCTGAAATGTTACACAGAATACATTATAAGCATATGGACTTATTCAACGGTCTCTTTTAACATTTACAGAAAAAGTTTTACAAAGTGATGTCAAGACTATTAGCTCACTCGGAGCTTCTTGCATGCATATGGTTTTATAGACTGGCACCGTTGAGTCTCAACATACTTTGCGACTCCTCTGTCTGCTGGCCTTTGCTGTTTGGTTGTTTGGCGCTAGTAGTCTTGCTATGCCAGCTGTCTCTCAAATAAATGTGGCATGTCTTGAGTTGAAGTAACGCTTCCATATGATGAGGCATGCCGTTATTGTTTGGCCATGTAATTTCCCTTGTCTATTATCTCCCATATAAATGCACCATGTCTTGAGCTCAACATAATGATTGTCACACGCACCCCTTGAACATGAGTTCTACATCAATAGCATGAATATCTGGTAGTTTCTGGGACTCATTCATTTTCTCTTCTTTGGCTCTTGATTTTCTTGAATATCTCGTTCTAGATGATTGAAACCTGGAGCTTGTCTTAAATTCCCTTTTCTATTAGAGTATAGGTTTCACTGTTTTCCACAATTTCTTGATGTTATAACAAACTGTTTTAACATTTTTTTCCTTTTGTTTTTTTACAGGAGTCCTTGAACAAAAAGCTGAATAGATCAAATGTTGAAAATCCGTGGTTTGTTTTCGGCGGGTCCTACGCTGGAGCTCTTAGTGCGTGGTTCCGCTTGAAGTTTCCTCATTTGACATGTGGAAGTGTCGCTAGTTCTGGTGTGGTGCTTGCAGTTTACAACTTCACAGATTTTGATCGACAGGTCAATGTCCTTATTACTGCTTTATCCATCAATCGCCAACTCCTATAGAACATCCTTTGTTTAGGGGACTGTGTGGTTGATGAGGCGGCTTGTGAGTATCTTTTGGATGTAGCTTCAATCTGGTGTTATTACTGCAGATTGGTGTCTCAGCTGGCCCAGAATGTAAAGCTATATTGCAAGAAGTTACACAACTAGTTGAAGAGAGACTGAAGTCAAACAAGGAGGAACTAAAGTCAGCCTTTGATGCAGCTGAGGTATATAATATACTTCCCTATGTGGTTATTTGATGAAATTGTTTACATTGGTAAATATATTTTTCATAAAGTATGAAATACAGCCCACCACTCCCCTCCTAACGCCACATGTTATAATTACAAATAACTTATATACCTCCTCCCCAAACAAAAAAACCTAAACTTAATAGTTCCTCTTTATTGTAACTATTATTATTAGAATTGATTTTGTTGACTCAAAATGCCTCTACTAATATGCTCTTTATGAATTCTCTTGCAGCTGAAAATGGACGGGGACTTCCTATATCTTCTAGCAGATGCTGGAGCCATTGCAGTATGGATATACTAAGTACATGATAACTTTATTTGCTTATCTCACCTTTTCAGTTAATTACTGTTTAATTCCATGCAGTTCCAATATGGAAATCCAGACAAGTTGTGCTCACCTCTTGTTGAAGCAAAAAAGCCGGTCAAGATTTGGTGGTATGCTCTCCCTCCAGCCTCTGTTCTTACATTTGAGTATGCTGTATAACGTCCTGATGCCAATGCGATAGCCTTAAGTTGTCTATTTTGCAAATTTTTGGCATTAATATAATAATTTATTTCCTCCTAGTTTAGTTAGATGTTACCTTGGTATGGAGGTAGATCACGTTCTTTAGTTTCTGATGAATTCCAAGTTTCTATTTGGCTTCAATTGAATTATTGAACTAATATATGTGATCAAACCGTATGTTTCATCTGTTCACTTAACACCGCCCCTTCCCCAGCCTCAACCTTTTGACAGATACGATGACCGTCTTTTCATTGGATTGTACTCCCATTCATCATGAATATGAGTCCTTTATACAGGATGCTTATGCCTCTTATGTGAAAGATTATTATCTTGGAACCTTTGGTGTGCAAGTGGAAACATATAAGCAAGAGCACTTGAAGGACACTACCACTGGCGAAGCTTATTCTGATAGATTATGGTGGTTCCAAGTTTGCAGTGAAGTTGCGTATTTCCAGGTGGCTCCTGCAAATGATAGCATTCGGTCATCAAAAATTGACACACAGTATGTTTTACGTGCCTTTTCTGTTAAATGCATCCCTCTATGATTGTACCTTTCCAAGGGTTTCTCCTTTATTTTCATTTAATTGGGTCATGGGTAGGGTTATGGGTTAAGTAGTGGGTAATATCTCCCCGCCAAAAAGAAGATCAAGTAGTTGCTCGAGAAGGAACCTGTATCTATTACATCATTGACATTGTTAGGCTGTTTGTTTGTGCAGATACCATTTGGATCTTTGTAAGAATATTTTTGGTGATGGCGTGTACCCAGAAGTTGATGCAACTAACTTATACTATGGAGGCACAGATATAGCAGGTTTGTGCAGTTACCTTCTAAATTAAACAGCTTTCTGAAATACATAGCTGCTTAGGGCATGCTTATCCCTATTTGAAAGTAGCTAGAATTATCATATCATGAACGAATCACAACAGAAAATATTTACTTTAGATTCCATCAGTATGTACTATGTGGCACTTTGAAATTAGGTGGTTGTGTATGGTTTTATTCATATTTTTCTTGAATAAAAGGATGTCTCTAAAATTTTTATGTGCGTCTCTTAGAATTGCTCTCTTTGCTTATAGAAATGCTTGCAGAGGTAAGACTGTCTACATGGTTGCTATTGTTGTTTAAGGATGTCTCTCCTTTGCAACTTTAAAATTAGTTCTAGTAATACAAAAACTTGAGGAGGACTAGGGTTTTTAGTTCTAGTAATAGCAAAACTTGAGGAGAACTAGGGCTTCTTTATAGATATGTGGAGGACAATTTAGCTAGTGGCTTGATTAGGTGCACCAGAATCTGAAGATGAAAATATTCCAACTTGTGATTGACTATTTTAGTTTATATTAAAAAATATGCATAAAACTAGTTCTACTACCGCTGATGATAAACTTTTCAGAATCCTAAATGTAGAATAAGTTGCATAGAATGCACCCTCTATGACTGTGACCAAACAAAGTATGTATGCATAGTGTGGAGTAATGTTTTGGTTGCCTAAACCCTGTAGTCATTTTGATTTATTTAATGAAAATATTGCTTCAGCGAGATTGCCCCACTCATCTAACTAGTTGCATATTCTATTTAGTCACGCATCCAATGTAGATTTCTGATGTGGTACTTATCCTCCCTGTATTTCCTGTTATAAGGACTTGTTACTGATAGCCTTGGCACTAATCACTCCAGTTGAAGTAGGAAACTCCAACTCCTGGATCTGTTGTTACTCTTGGGAGTTTAGACACTTAAAATTTTAAACTCTCCAAGAATATTGTTTTAGCCTACCACATCCCTGTAGTACTTAATCCTTGTTTGCCCTAATTTTTGCCATATTATATGCTTCATGATACCTACGTCCAGTTCCTTGTTTATGCATTATAATGAGATTCATAATACAACTGTTAATGTTTGTGTAATTTTTTTAGTTTTTCCTCCCAATAAGGGTTGATTCTTTTGTTATTTTGGCAGGGTCAAAGATAGTTTTTGCAAATGGTTCACAAGACCCATGGCGACATGCTTCCAAGCAAATTTCCTCTCCAGGCAGTGAGTTTCATATCAATTATTCTGGTTATGAACTACTCTTTTTTTTTTTTTTATCTATGAAAAATTGTGTTGTAATCAGTCATTGTGAAGGGAACACCCTCCCAGCGGGTGCCTTGAATGCATCAGTATTGATTGCTAGCTCTGCTAATATTTTTGTTTTGGGCTCTGCCTTAAACTATCACACTGTTGGTATTTACCATAATGTCTTGTAATGTTTAAAGGATAATAACTGTAGAAAAGTTTTAGATGCATGTCCTATTGAGTCAGGAGCTTTTTGGCTTCTGATATAATTAGTAGACCTATTCGTAGGAAAGCTGACATTTATCTTATTAGCTGACCCTTATCCTGTAAATAAAACAATGTGATTTTGAATCAGATCTGAATTGGCCCAAGTGTCTGACCCTAACCTATCTGACATAGTCTGCTCTAAGTAACAGTAATTGCATTTCTTGACAATCTTATCAGGCAACCCAACTGTAGACCCAAATATGACCCTGACCTGATATGACTCGATCTGGACCCTATCCACTAGGAACGATCAGCCTGCGTAATTCTCATTGTAAATTACTGACCTGAACGACTCATATCCAGGTCTGCACAAGGCAATTTTGTTTTTCATTAAAATCATGCATTTTAGTAGTGCTAATTGCAAGATCCAAGAATTGATATCCAGGAAAGACCTATAGACATGGATGATGGATGTACGCATTTTCTGCATGAATGTATGTTTTGCTGCATATAGATAATGGTAAAGGTAACAAGTATTGTGATGTAGGAGATTTAGCTTCCTTTTTTTAATATCCTCGTCTAATGAATTCATTTTCAACTTCTCCACAGTGCCATCCTATCTCATTTCTTGTCATAATTGCGGCCACTGTAGTGACTTGTCCGGTTGCCCTCAAGCACCTGCAAATCCTGAAGGTATGTAGAAATTTGTGAAGATATTTACAACTCTCTCCCAGTGAATGATTTGTTGTAAGCAATGCCTAAAACGGAATATGCTTTTATCATGCGGTGACATCTCATAACAGTTTCCTTTTGGGTCTTGCTTTTGATTTTTCCCCCTCTTTTTCTCTTTCCCTTTTTTTTGTTTTTTTTTTTGGTTGGGGGGGAGGTTGGCCTATGTAATCAAAACTTGAATCAGCATTGCAAGCTCAATTTGCTCATCCACCTTGAATACTTTATGCAAGTCCTTTCTTATATGTGCTATCGAGAGAGATACTTCCTTTTGAAGTGGTAGATCGTTGTATTGTAACTCCACACTGTATGTATGGTCATATATATTTTTTTGGGGTGCAGGTGATTCTAGTAAATGCAGCAACCCAGATGCTTTGAACAAAGTACGTCAAAAGATAACAGAGCACATAGATCTATGGTTGTCCGAGTGCCAAGATTCCAGTAGGGGTTGGAGTTCTGTGTAATGCGAGGATGATGGCCATGGAGGATCTGCTTTGAGTTTATGATGATGCATTCCCAGCCTTTTGTATTCTACTCGCCACATAATCTATGATATTTGTCCATCTTTAGCTACTACTCTAGGCAGAAATGAAATTTCTGTATCTTTAAATAAATTGAGTCCCTTGAATTTCCCGGTTTTCCCTTTAACCCATTGCCTAGAGTAAGGAAATAGAGAACCAATGTAACACTGTATTCTGTAGAATAATGACATTTTCTTTTGAGGTGATTGAATTTTTTTGCCTGATGTTCTTTCCTTTTCTTCCTTTTTATTTAGTAAGGCTATCTGTGGGTACCGCACGTGCTTCTAACTTTCTAAGATCAATCGCAGTTTCTTCATTGCATAAAATGCTGAAACAGAGCCACAGTCAATGGAAAACACAGGAGAAAACAAATGGGATACAATAAAGCATTTTCATCAACTGTCAGGTATAAAAGAAAATAACCGGTGGCTCAGTATGTGTAGCCCTTGACAAACATTCCTTTCTTGGCCTCCTCAGACTCTCCTTCGCCACTGTACTTGCCGAGCTGAGCGAGGGAGTTGGCTTTTGCCCGGAGAAGCAAAGTTTCTTGAGCTGCCTGCACGTTCTCTGGCCTTCCTCCCCATGTCTTCAGGCAAGTGTTTTGGAGAGCTCTCGCATAGGAGAATGATACATGCCATGGGTTTGGAGCTTGGTTCATCGCGTTCAAGTTAAGGGTGGCCTCGACCTCTGACTGCCCACCAGACAAGAACTGCACCACGAGATGCAAGCAAGCATGAGATTAAGTCAAAATTGAATTTTGTTTTCGTAAAGAAACCGCAACCGAGCACAGACCACAGAACAGTAGCACTAGGTCTGGAGAGATCAAAATATATGCAACTTTACCCTTGACATGATCTATCAGAGAAGTTTCCTTGAATTCGAAGTTCAGTTCAGCAAAATAACCAAGACTACGATAAATTAAAAAAGAACTAGAAAAATTGGGTTACTTACCATGATTCCAGGGACAGCAGGAGGGATTCTCTCTCGGAGAAGGCCAAGGGTGTAAGCAGCAACCTGTTCGGGGGTGGCCTGGTCCTTGCACTCAGCCCCAGGGGTGACCATGCTAGGCTTGAGGAGGATGCCTTCGAACAAAACATTGTTCTGAGCCAAGTAGAAGAAAACCTCTGCCCACACTGCCTTTGCTACCTCAAATGTCCTGTCAATTCCATGATCACCATCCAACAATATCTCTGGCTCCACAATTGGCACCAATCCATTATCCTACATTGTTAGGAATTCCAAAATGTCATATCCAAAAGATTGATAGGTATATGATTTACTTTTTACCCCTTAAAATTACATAAAGGAAATTGAAACCAGCATGTAGTTAGTTCTATTGAGGGGAAGATGGGATACCTGAGAGATGGCAGCGTAGCGAGCAAGACCCCATGCAGCTTCCTTGACAGCAAGGGCAGACGGTCCGTTGGGAATGCTCACAACTGTACGCCTTCATAAGGCGTGAACATGAAAGGTTTGTCAGTACAAATACATCTGAATTAGAGTATTTGAAGTGAGTAGATAAGGGTGAGGAAAAGAGTTTACCATTTGGCAAAACGAGCACCCTGTTGATAGTAGGTGGCAGAGCGAGAAGCAAGCCCATCAAGACCTTGGCACCATGACTCGTTGTTCGATCCAGCAAGAGGGACCAGACCCTAGCGTACATAAACATATTCATCATTCAAGCTCATATCCTTAGGCTACAGCCTCCAAGAAAAAATACTGGTGATGGTGGGTCAACCCATCTTGCCCCAAATTAAACAAGTGGGTTGGGTGTCACGAAACTGTTCTTTACACGCAGTCAAAAAGGTATAGGGTCTTTTGGAAACAACCTCTCTATAACTAGAAGTAAGATTGCTCCATTTGCCCCTCCACCCCCTCCCCAATTCTTTGCTTGAGCCTGGAAGGGGATATCAAGGTATGGATTTGGAATTGATTTGGTGATTTGTGGTTCTGCAACTGAGTTCAATTGGCCAATTCCAGACAGAGCCAACCTAGCCTACCTTGACATGGACCGAGCCAAGTTGTGCTGAGTTCAATTCAGACTAACCCACTAGCTATACACTTTCACAGTTGGTAGTATTAGTCACTTACCTTGTCAACCTTAATACCAGGCACAATGTTCTGCTCAACAAGAACATCAACAATCTTCCTGCCATCAGTGGTGGACTGGTAGAGAGTCTCCTCAAAAAGGATGGCTCCAGAGATGTACTGGCCGAGGCCAGGAACTGTAACCAACAGGGTCCTATAGGCCTGGCGGTTAGCCTCGGTGTTCTCTAGCCCAATTGAGGCCAACCTCTTCCCACACGTTGCATTAGACTCATCCATAGCCAGGATTCCCCGCCCTGGTGATGCTATTGTTTTCTGCACCCAAAAACACAACACAAAAATCAGTAACTCCTGATTCTTTTTCCAACTTTGCTGTCATCTGAAACTAATAGTTTACCGCGGTTTTGACGAGTTCATCAGCATAAGAAGAGGCTTTAATGACAAGAGCAGAAGGCTTGGACTTGGCTTGTACAGAGACAGAGGCGGGTTGGCGAAGGGACTGGCCCTTAACCCACTCTGACTTGTCCAACACTGCAGGAGAGGTTTTGAGGAGAGTAGCTGATGCCATTTCTTCTTTTGCTTATGATACTATCACTTGGAGGTTAAACACTGAACCTCCTTTCTCACACACTCTCTCTCGCTCTCTCTTGCTGGCTTTGCACCAGTCACTGGAATTTATAGCTCCTCAGTGTGATGAATGGGATATCACTTTTGAGGCTGCTATACCTCAGCCAATCAGACTTGGACAGATTGGATGCACCCTTGTTGCTTGTCTTGACATGGCACCTTACAAAAGTTGTTTTCTGTGGACAAACCTCCCACAGTAAATTACAATTTTTTGGAAAATAACGCCCTCTTGAAACAAAATGAAATGCTTGATTCAATTTGTCATTCTATGTATAAGATGTGATTTTAGCCTATAAATACATCGAAACTTACTAGACCAGAAGGTAATTGTATCAATCAATTTTAGCTAGTTGAATTGGTAAAAAATTTGAGTTGATTTAGCCGGTAATATAGAAATTAGTTTGACACTCGTTTTAATCTATCCACACAATTCCCTTGCAATACAAATAAATAAATAATGTGGTTAGTGCTCATCCTATCACAAAATTTTGTACATACTCAACCACAACTTTGCTAAATACATTGAGAAGAAGAATTCGGAGCAGAAGTGGAAGCATCTACCGGAACAATTTTAAGATTCTGTGCTGTCTGAATCAATGAAAATGAACAAACCCCAAATTCACATCAGCAGATATAAGCTGAGGCTGTGATTCTCCCTTCTATTTCTCGACTTTTCGATACAAAACAACTTGTACCTTAACAGGTTGCTTCAAAGAACGCCCACCAGTAACTGGCATGAAATTCTTTGTTTTTTCTCTTTTAATTGGCCTATGCTTTCAATGAAATATCTGGAGCAACTCTCATACCCATCGCATTAGAAAATTTTCTGATTCCCTTCTGTCTTTGTTAAGAACAACAAAAAGTGTCGTCTTTCAACTAGTAGCTCCTAGCCAAAGCATAACTGGAGCCACAAAGAAAGAGAGGAAACAACCCAGTTTTTCAACTCTCCCTCCGAACGGCTTAGAATTCAGCTCGTTGTAATATCAGTCATCGGATGGAAAAACTAAACTTCCGGCCCCCTTCCAACTGCAAGGATCCGATTCCGAACCAATACATCATTTCACAAGCTCTCCAAGTTTATATTTCAACTTCAAACAGAACTTCTACCAAAACATATAATTGATTTAAAGTAAACTCTTGAGCGAAAGTGTGAGACAGTCAAATTTTCACATGAGATAGTCTCACCGAAGATGACCTTCTTGTACTTCATTCTTGGTGCTCTACATTACATGCTTTTAGTGTGCTCATTAGAGAACATCAATCTCCGGAGGAGAAATTATTAGCTCTCCTTTTCATCCTTTCATCATGCTCACAAGACAAAAATAGATGGGAGGGGAAGGGGAGGAAAAGAACATTTGCAAATTGTATAGGCCAAGACAGAGTGCTTCTGTGGACAAGATTCATAAAATGACATAAACATCACAAATATTTGGAGTTTTAATGCATTTGGTGATTAAGCGCAAGTCACAAAATATAATTGGCTCACTTCAGTCAATTCATATGATGGCTGCCACAAATGTTGTGGTTCCATGCATTTCACATAATAAGGAGGGAAAAGGAATTAACAGGAAATTGAGAGAACAATTGAATGAAGAATGGCCAATCAGCAACAAATCTCTGCAATTCTTTCTGTAACCAGTGAAGAAAAATTCAAATCCAACTGAGATATTTCCATAGAGGAAGTGAACCAACCAACCACTCTTCCACGAATCTCATCTCTAAGTTCATATATATCTACTTGAATGTAACGCTTCTCCACTAAAATCCTCAAAACTAGCACGCTTTCTACAGTTAAATGCAAAATGGTGAACTCAAAAGCAACTAAAAACTCACGAGCAGGGTGCAATCTGCAAAGTCCTCGCGTACATATCAGAAGTGCTATCTTAGGTATGTAGAAGACACCCAGAGCAGCACATATGTTAACAAAGAAGTTGTAACCTCCAAACTTGTCGGCCCTTTAAGAATAGGTGGAATAACAGATACCATTAGAAAGGTACCTAAGAGCCATGAGAGAACAAATGCTCCAGCTCTGCACAATGTTAAGCATTTGTCAAGAGTCAAGGCTCAATATAAAAAAAATTTAAATTAAAAAAATCAAGACTCTTGAAAGAGGCATTAGAAAGGAAGATAATTCTATTGTCTACCAACAAGATGCTTTTAGCAAGGTTTTCACAGGCCATCAACTTAAGGCTAATCGAACATAGCATTACAGCTCTAGGCACTACTCACTAGGGTTTCATCTACATATTAGCTCACGCAGATAAGTATTTGAAAATAAGCGTTCCTCTTTCTTCTTCTCCCCCTCCCCCAAGTTCTTTTCCTTTTTCTTTTTGGGGTTTCCGAAAGGATGAGGGGCGTGAGAGGAGAGAAAGTAAGACTTGATTTCCAGAAGTCAAGGGGATCACAGTGAAATACTAGGGTGTGAAGCAGATTTGTGAGGTAAAGCTACTTAAGAACAGATGGTGAAGCATATTTGAGAGGTAAAGCCTATTTCTGCTGTTAAACTAGCCGATTAGGGTGGCAGAAAATCCAACTACCACCAATCCGTTGTTGTTTTCAACAGTCAGTGCAAATAGATAGAGAAGGACTTCATCAGCAGAATTCTTCCTGGATGTACATTTAATATATTTTCCATTGTCCATGTTCTTGCTATTTGTTGTTTCGTGTTGCTTTCTAGTTTCTGCATCTGTTATTTTCCCACCCTCTTATTCATTTACCACTACCTCTTTTCAAAATGGTTTGAGTGACTACTTTTAAGCCCTACTATGTTTTTCACCTTCAAAAATGTCATAATTATGACAAATTTTTCAGAATGGCCTCTGATATAAATTTTCATTGTAATTTAAAATCGAATTCTGCGGATAAATTCTCATCTCTCTATTACATAGGAAATAAATGAAAAATATCACCTGGGAGGATCAGTTACTCTTTGTTTAAAGTAAAGAACACTGGAGCATGCACGACGACCCTAAAAAGCAAATGGGAGTATCAAAGCATAAAAACAAACAAAAGAGGACATACCCATAAAGTAAAGCTTGGATCTTGCCCTTCAGCCTGCTATATATGAAATATACGGTAGCCACAAGTGAGATGGCTACCTGAAGCGCCGGACCCTCTTCGGTAGGAAAGAGGACAGTTAGCAACCCAAGAAGCAAAAATGCGACAGATGTTATCACAATCAATTTGCTATCTGAAGGAGTTCGAAACCTGTTTGTGACTGCCTGCACATAACGGGACTGTGTCACATCCTTTACCTTTTTCTTGATATTGAGCTTAGGCCTCTTCCTTTCATAAAATTTTTGCATGATTATCTTGTCATGAGCTGCTTCAATTGCATCCACACTTGGCTTATGTGTCACATATCTATCTATTAAAAAGTTCCTTGCAGCTTGAATTTCTTCTTCTGAGGCCTCACTGCTTATACCAAGTCGTTTGTATGGATCTTTTATGTTAATTCTTGGAAAGACCTCTGCCAGAAGTAGAGAATGAAAAAGCATTCCTAAGCAAGGTTCAAAGTAAAATTTGCATAATCCTGGCTCCAAAGATGCTAAAAATAGCTCAGGGTTCTTTTTTGTTTGTTTGTTGTCGGTTGGGGAGGGGGTATTAGGGGTAAGACGGAGGGAACCCTTCTCTGCAAAGTAATCCTTTATGTCTCACCCATTCACTCCCCCGCCTGCTCTCAATAAAATAACAAATATAAAAGTTCTCCCTCACTTTCCAATAGCACTATGATTACATGAACTCACATGACCATTAATATAGCAGCAGTTATGCACAGCATACCATTTAAAACAGGGATTCAGCTAGCAGAATAGCAATGCTGCAGAAACTATGTCAGCATGGGGATTCATGTAAAAAGGGAGGGGAACAAGGTTGCTCATGCAATCGCCCATCTTCAACCCATTTCTTCTGATGAAAGAGTGTCGTTGAATGGGGGCCAGATTCCATCTATGATTTGGCTAGTGATAATATGCATTCATTTATCGATCGTGATTTCATATGAACCCCCACCCTCCTTTGATTTTATTAAAAACAAAAAAGTGTTTCCGCATGGTGATTGCCCTGGGGTAACGATGCTTATAATAATGGATAGAGGTATGGACAGAGCAAGCCTTGAGAAAGAGAAAGTTACAGGATGAATTCATAAAAGACACAATTTTAGATATAATACTTTAAAGATCTCAATGATTTGGGTTATGCTTTTTCGGCATACCATATAATTCAAAACCTAAGGTTTACCCTCAATGCAACCAAATAAATTCATATTCCTCATTTTTAAAACACCACAAGCAACGTCAGGTTTACCAATAATAACTTGTTATTGCTTAATTCGGTAGATAGAGAAGGGTGCCTAAACATGCCTGGTTATAGGCAAAGGACTAACCTAGTCTATCACATGACAAGCCACAGAACCAGTTAGTTAAGTTCCCTCCCAAAGTCCCAATCAAAAAGTAGATTATTTGCCATGCATTTCAAAGCACGCAACCTTCCTTCAGTTCCTTGAGCATCCAAATCGCAAATGACAATGCTAATTACATGTTATTACCAAAAAGCCAGAAGTTCACAAATCATGACATCAAATCAGAGGATCACTAATCAGTCAGCAGAGAAAATGCATTCATGGGCAATATGTACCAGCTTGGTTATTCAAGGCATCACCATAGGAAGCATCCATAGCACACCTGATCAAGGTAGGTCGCCCTAAGTGCCTGTTTGTCAATTGAACCAAGCAATTTCTGCAAATATATGATCAAAATGAGAGTATATAACACACAGTCCATAACATGGACTACAAAGTCAAAAGAACGAATGAAAATATACCCATCAAGTCGAGGGACCCCTCCAGATATTCTAATCGGGAAACAGGCAGAAAGTCGCTGCATTGAGACTCGTCGAGCAGGCAAGTGAATACAAAGTCCCAAAGGACTACTACCAGCTAATCCCAAAACAGCCATATTCCAAAAACTGCTATATCCTTAGTCAACAGCAATCAGCAACAAGTCAAAAACCTGCAAGACATAGTGTAACTCTTCTATCAATTATTGTAGTTAAAATATACCCTCAGAGAGCAATAAGTAAGACCATAAACAAAAACGGACCCAGTGAGCCGAAACATCACATTCCTAGTGATTCAATAGGATATAGTATCACAATTCCAATAACTTCTGTGACAGAAAATGTCCTTAGAGGACAGCACACAAAAGTGTGAATAAAGATTCCTCATTGGAGCATTTCGTCGAACAGCTAGCAACCTACCAGCCAAAAGCAAAACCCAAAAGGGAGGGTGGCAAAAATTACACAGGACTAATAGCAGAACACCAAAATTCTGATAAAATGACAGAAGAAATCAAGTAGGTCGGTCAAATATGGCATGACAAGATATCCAGAAGAAATAGAATAATAAACGACATAAGAAAACAGAGAGGAGCGAAGACCATAGGGCATGAAACTTGAAAGTAAAAATTACCAGCTTAACAATGGCTCATAAGAATAAAGTTGCCATCTTTCTCAATCCCCTTCGCTAATGCTGGTGAAGGCAAGCCCTAGAAGAGAGAGAAGAGCAACCTTACTTTTGCATATGAGCATTATGATGAGATAAAGAGATCGAGAATGTAGATAACAATCCGTTGTAGTCTAGATGGTTAGGATACTCGGCTCTCACCCGAGAGACCCGGGTTCGAGTCCCGGCAACGGAAATGTCTTTTTCAAAATTTATTTTTTAGTTTAGGTTCAGAGAGAGGCAAATACAATCTTCTCTAAGTAATGTTTTTGATATTTTGCTAAAGTAATTTTATTTTCCCATCACAGACCCATCCCTACTTGGACAGGGCGAGCCAGCAGTTAACCCCGCCCAGCCTAGGCCAAACCTAACTAAAGTCAGAAATGAAAGCTTTGTCGATTATATTCTTACTCAACTAGATGCAGTCACTCCGTATTGAACTCTTGCTTATAAGTATCACAAACAGCAATACAATTACAAACACAAATTTGGAGAAAATCAAACCTTTAGAGCTAATATACCTAAGATATCAATCTTAACTACTACTTCAAGGCTTCATTGATTTACAATCTGAATACGTACCTTTAACTTATGAATTATAGCAACCTCAAAGAGTCCTTTGAACAGCAAAAATGATCATATTACACTCTGAGGTCTATGTAAAAACCATCTGTTTGCTAACTCTTTGCACCTAAGAATCTCTATGGGTATGAAACCAAGGAGGTGAGACATATTCCCCTTTGTATACAACAAAATAGTAGCATGATAAGAGAGCCAAAATTGGCATTCTTTTAATTCTAGCCTCCCATACATTGGACTCCCCATGAGCCATAACCATTTACTGCTAGGTTCCACAGAGTGAGTTAAAAAGGGGACAGTGGCAGTGGTTAAAAGGAGCCATGATTTGTTGCTTAGCTTAGCCTGTGGGGATGCAAAATGTCAATCACATTCACATTACCATCTGATTTCAACTCCCATCCACATATGATATATCCCCATTTCCATGAGGGCAGAGAGAGAGAGAGAGAGAGAGAGAGAGAGAGTCACATGTGAGTGTCAAACATACAGACAATTTAGCAAGTTTCAGCTTACCCCTTTTCTTGGGATTCTGCCCATTTTGCATTCCATATCCTCACCTCATCTTTCTACTATGCCTCATGTGAGTGATGCTAACTCATTTTGCAAACTTATTGTGCTGATTTTGAATGTGGCTATGTAAACTGCTCTGATAATCACTGGATTAATAGAACATCTGAGGTTGCTCATTCTGTTCTCAAAATTCCAAGCCAAAGGATGACAATTTGAGCACAAACTTCAAGTGACTGTCTTATTATGGTTATTATATCAAATATTTCAGCAAATTGTCACCTATTGAGAGTGTAGTTACTGGACTAATGACCAACTGCCCATCTGTTTAGAAAACAGCATTGAGTAACTAGTTAGCTACCTTCAGTTAAGAAGGATGTTCCAACTTGTCTCTCTGCTTGAAAGGTAACACTGCTTACATCTCCGAGCTCTGCTCGGGTAGGGTTCATTCACAGTGAATATTGTTTGCTAATTGCTGTGATGAAGTAGACGTCTTGCTAATGCATTTTAAAGGCCTAAGGGGACCAGCTTGAGCCTTAACATCCTAAACACTCAATCTTGTGGTTTCGCGAGTGAGTGATGTATCTCTTTCTCTAATAATTGCGTCTCTGCATGTCAACTGGCACGGGAAAAGCTCAACCTGTGACTATGCAGAAACAAACATACAATTTTTCTGAGAGTCAATATTGATAGGTCCACACTTTTGGAGGCTGGCTAGAGATTTGTCCTAGGGATGGCTCCACTTGATTATTCCTCTTCCATTCTATCCCCTGTGCTTCTCACCCTACATATGTTTTTAACATGATTTCATACTCCCTTATATTTACATTTCCTCAGGAAAAAGCTAAGCACCTCATCCTCATGAGAAAATGTTCCAGAAGCTACTACTTGTGCTAATTTTAGGTTTCCAATGTGTGTGTTCTTCCTCCTTGGTAGATACTCTCCAAAATGCATCTAAAGATGACTGGACAGTGGTAGAGAAAGAATACTTGAAATGGGTTAACCATGTCGGGCACAAGTATCACAAGCACACTTGGAAGTCCGAGAAGCAGAAAACTAAGAACAAGATAAAGCCTTGCAAAACCATCAAAGTGAGCAGAAATAAGAAGGGCAAGGCAAAATCATCTTCTGGACATTTTCACAGTGTGCAGCAAGCCATCAGTTCACTACCGATCACCACCAACTGCCGCATTGTCATCTCCATTGGTGCCGGGACATACAGGTAAAATATTTCTTTATTTTCGATAATGTGAAAGAGTTTGTGGTAGTTTAGATAACAAGGTAATTGTGGCTCATTAATCTGCCATGGTGGGGGTTAAATTTAGGGAAAAGGTGGAGATTCCTGCAACAATGGCTTACATCACACTTGAAGGTGCTGGGGCAGATAAGACCGTAATTGAATGGGATGACACAGCAGATAGATTAGGACATAGTGGGCAGCCATTGGGGACTTATGGCTCTGCCACTTTTGCTGTCAATTCTCCCTATTTCATTGCCAAGAATATCACATTTCAGGTTAGTCTTGTAACATATATACATTCAGCTGTTGTGTGGATGTCAGCTAGTTTAACTGATTGATTACCGATTCAAGTCTTGCCTACATTTGCTTTTGTGACTTCCTCCAACCAAGGACGTAATCTTATGCAGTTATTACGGTCTGCATTGACAGTATGATTTTACTTAAGACTTAAGAGGCCTCGGTCTTATTAGCCTCCTTAACTTGCAACATCATTGGTCTCCCTTCTATACAGCTTAATGTACTTGATGTGGTGTGATAGATGATCATAGCCATAGGTCAGGTAGTTTTATGAACATGAAGAGAATTCGGATGTGACCATTGTCACTCTCTACTTTAAAACAAATGTTATTTCTTTTGAATTATGCCAAAGTAAGCGTCAACTTTCTTGAAATAGCAACTTTCTTGTTGGTTTCTTGACATTATTCTTTGCAAAATATTTGATGTTAGTCTCTGAACTAATTTGTTGTTCGAACCTATCATTA
Organism: Talinum fruticosum; assembly: GCA_021018815.1. Lineage (NCBI taxonomy): Eukaryota > Viridiplantae > Streptophyta > Magnoliopsida > Caryophyllales > Talinaceae > Talinum > Talinum fruticosum. The sequence continues at coordinate 1,677,261 of JAITYX010000021.1, forward strand.
GTAATTTGAAAACATTTAAATTTATCATTGGGCCACAACTTACCAATTGTATCCGATTTGTTCCCCTAGCGTCCACAACAACAAAAAGGTGAAAAAGGTCCATAACTGGCTCCAGCCAGTAAGTTGTGGGCCCGATAGGCATATTTGAATGTTTTTAGATGACCAATGATAAGTTTGAACAAAAATTAGTTTAGAGGCAAAAGCGAATATTTGTAAACATTAAGGGCACTTTGATACGAGAACTTGACATTATTACTCTGTCAAATCAAGAGTAAGAAGAAAATTGGTTTTCAAGAAAAGTTATTACCTTTTTTTAAAAAAAATTTTTTTAAAAGTGCAATAAAAATGTTGTCCTATGAACTTATTTTTCGCGGCCAATTTTTAACAATTTAGAAGTATTGATAGAATTAGATGGGAAATTTACATTCTAAGTTGCAAGCCTATAACCAAATCTTAACATGATTATTGGCTTTGAACAGAACACAGCACCATCACCGCCCTCAGGAGCCCTAGGAAAGCAGGCAGTGGCATTGAGGATATCAGCAGAAAAAGCAGCGTTTATAGGGTGCAGGTTCATAGGTGCCCAAGACACCCTCTATGATCACCTTGGGAGGCACTACTTCACAGACTGTTACATTCAGGGCTCGGTCGACTTCATCTTCGGTAATGGCCTCTCTCTCTACCATGCCTGTCATCTGCATGCTGTGACCAACACCTACGGAGCTCTAACTGCTCAGAAGAGGGGTAGCTTCCTTGAAGAAACCGGCTTCTCCTTCGTTAATTGTAAGGTTACTGGGTCCGGTGTCCTCTACTTGGGCAGGGCTTGGGGATCCTTCTCTAGGGTGGTCTTTGCTTTCACTTACATGGACAAGATAATCAGCCCTGATGGCTGGTACGATTGGGGCGACAAGAACAGAGACATGTATGTTATCTCTCCCTCTCAATGTCTTATGTCACCAGCACCTAATGTGGATCGCGCTTAGGCAGTCTGGAGACTCTGTTGCATGCTTTAGCTTGAGAAAAATCTAAATATAGGTATTACTTTAAATATGCAGGACGGTGTTTTATGGGCAGTACAAATGCTCGGGACCAGGAGCTGATCACGGGAACAGGGTATCATGGTCGAGGGAGCTGACTCCACAAGAAGCTCAACCATTCATCTGTCTGGACTTCATCGATGGCTATAAATGGCTCAAAAACTTAGGAATTTCATCCCCTACCCCGCGTCTTGTATGAGATACACGCAAAACAGTGACTTTTAAAATCACTGGCCTCTTATTACTACTCGGACTATGTCTTCAGTTCGTAAATTTTGCTGCCTTTTCTTTGCCAGAGAGCAACTGGCATGCATCTAACACGTCATATTAACGTAAATCAAAGTTTGATTAATTGCTTTCTAAATATACAATATAGTTCAAGAGTCTGAAGGAAATTTCAGACACATCAGATACTTCCTGATAAATAGAAAATATACATATCAGAGTCAGAATTCTGAAAGGGGAACACAGCAAAGAGGATAAATTAATTTGACCGTTTCCGGCATAACAAAACACTGTAGCTCAAAAAACTACAAGAATTACCACCCTGGCCTATAATTTGTATTTACAAGACTTCAACAAGCCTCATCGAACCTGGATGCTCGGACAAATTTCATTCTGGTGGATCTTAAGTTAGCTGGTCCATGGACACTTGTACATGTTATTATATAATATCTGTACAATTACTGTAACAATTCCTGCCTGACATTTCCATGGTGAACTAGCATGGTTCAGAGTTCACTGCGTGAGCTGCTACTTCTAATGCTCATTACCTTCCTGCAAATTGCCCAACAATAAATGAATTAGAGACCCCCAGAAAGAACAATCACATGAACTGCAGGAATACTTGACAAAATATTATTCAGCAGGATCAAGTAGAGGTACATGAAAGATGCCAAATATGAAACGCAAGCTGTAACCCAGAATCGACATCTTGGGTGTATCATACATAAAAAGCAGTCAACCAGTGGTTCCTACGCGCAGACATTTATTACAGATTGCAGCAGGAAATACATTGAAGTCAATTTTCAATGCAGAAGAAATGATCAAATGTATGCTATATCACAACTGTATTGTACTAATAGCTTAACCATTCATCAGAACAAATGGATTCTCCAAACATCTCACAAAAAAAAAAAAAAAAGCAATAGGTCAAATTTAACCCAAAATGTGCCAAAGAAAAGACAAGCCAAAAGACAGTAAGCATAAGGGTACAGAGGCTCCCTGATGATTCAAAAGATAGGAAGCATAGAAAGAGAGAGGGAGGGAGGGAGACGGAGAAAAAGAACACTGCAAATATGAACATACGTTTATAATGACTGAAATAGAGTTACAGTGGCAATGTAACCGTTCTTCATAACCTGCAGGGTTGTGGCACGTGTTAGCATCTCAAGAATAAGTAACACTAACAATTCAGATTATACTTGGCAATCGAGTCATTCGGTTCGGGTTAACTTCGGGTCGATCTTGTTCGGATCCGGTTCGGTTTCGGGTTTGGGTCAACTTTGGTTCGGGTCAACTTCAGGTCGATCTCGTTCGGGTCCGGTTCGGTTTCGGGTTTGGGTCAACTTTGGTTTGGTTAAACTTCGGGTTCGATTCGGGTTAATTTCAGATTGGGTCGTAATTAGGTCACTTTTTGGGTCAAAATTGATTCAAAATTGTACCACTACGAGCACAAAAGTTCATCCTCAAAAAAAAAAAAAAGTGGGTTGGGTCACTTTTATTTGGGTAAAATCGATTCGGTTCGGGTCGGAATCCGGTTCATTAGATTTCAGGTCGGTTTATTTCGGTTTTCGGGTCAAAATCGGTTCAACTTTATCGGATGTCGGTTCGGTTTGGGTTTCGGGTTGACCAGTTCGGTTCGGTCAGTTTTGCCAGGTCTAATTCAGATCCACAAAGACTCACCTCAAATGCAACATTGTGGTAACCATAGACAAAAGTAGATCCAAAAGGATTGTTCATAGAACCTAGGGTTTGGATAGCTGCTCGGCCACAATTCCCAAGGATTTCCTACACGATGAAGCTCTATACTTCAGAATTCATACCACACAGCCATGAAAAAAGGTAGCTCTCATAGCATGTAGCAGTGCTGTAACATCCTAAGCAAACTGGATAATCATACTGTACAATTAGAAAGCATACAAACCAGAGAAGAGTAAGCTCTACAATTGTTGCTTCCCACCAACACATAATCCAATTAGAAAGTACACAGGTACAAATTCTAGAGTTAGTGTCATGCATACTCTTTCAGTATGTCACATGATAAATTCCTACCATCGTATTACAGATGAGGCGGTCAATTTCCATAATTATGCTACGTTCTTTCAGAGATGTTTTAGTTGAAAGCATGTCATTTACAGGTATGTAGAGAGGCATTTTCATTGCCATTCTATGATTCAATAAATAATATTACCTTCACCTGCTCCCACTTGGTGTTTGGAGTTATGCAGTGTTTTCCACTGCTTTCATTCAGGAAAGAACCCCCAACTGCAAAAGATAAGTCATACAATATAAATTATGAACTGTGAATAGATAGAGAAGGGAGGAAAGGATAACTGATTAGCTATAATAGCACTTACAATCAGAACAGTGAATAACAAAGTTGCACTTTATATATGAGTTGAAGTCAGGATGTCCCGGATAATTTGTATGCAGCACAAACTTCTTGATCTTATGAGTCTGAAAATTTGACCAGTCTTGGAAGTGTTAGAAAAATGTTAAAGTGCAAAAAGTTACACGCTGACCATAAAAAGACACACCTGTCCATCAAATAAAATGTCCAAGCCACGTGTGAAGTAATTATAGAAGTAATCTCCACAAAGGGTTGTCCGCGGACGTCGATCAGAGGCTGAGTGAATGACCATTTGATCAACCTGTACAAGCAGCATACAGATTAGTTTAAAATGATATAGCAGCTGTAAAAAGTTCCCACAAATGAATCCCTTGGAGGCAAAAGAAAAACGAACCAAAAATAATAATAGAACAAACATCCCATTAACCAATTACAATCAAAAGAAAATAAAGAATTTTTTTTAATAATGAAAAGAGAATATTATATATATTATAAAGGATGGATGCAAAGCTAGCATCCAACAAAAGGATTATATACATCCAATCTACAAACTCTCCACAAAATCTATAATATCAAAAGAAGATTGGCAAAAGTTCCCATTATCCCAAAAGCTTAGAGTCTTGGTAACATAATCCTTAAAGCATTGAAGGGATGTCTCAACTCCCTCAAAGAGTCGTCTTTATTTTAACATGAAATGATCAAGAAGGGAGGCGGAAAGAAAAAGAAAATAAAGGATTCTTTATTTTAACATGATATGAAGAGAAATAGAGAGAGCTGAGACACTAGAATCCATGGCATATGCAATATTGGAGCAATGGACAAAACAATGGCCACATGAGGAGAAAGAAATACATACCACCATCAAATCAACAAGTCTCACTATGTGCACTCTATAAATACAATTTTTCCATTCAACTTAATCCAGGCATCAGCAACATCTCCAGCATCCAAAAGTACCAAAGATCCAGAAAGAAGGTTTCTTAATTGCTTCGAAGTGTTTTCACAAGTAGTTAAAATTCTTCAAGGTATCTAATATCATTTTCAAATGGTGAAAAAGCAGCGCTGAAAAGGACAGGTGTGACAAAGGAACGATCTCTATGGCCATTGTTTCAGCAATCAATGCACACCACAAGCAAGCTGGTTAACATAGACACCGACATATCTTTTTTCAATATTTGGAATAAGCGAATCTGCTCCTAACCTTTGAAGAAAGAGTATATACACATCAAGAACATAATTGGATGTTATTCATCAGTTCTCTCTATTATATGAATACAATAGCCACTCTTTATAAGATTGATTCACATATATAGAGAAAGTAGACCAAATCAATACCTGCTTTTGATGAATCCCACATGGACGTCCTAATTCACTCCAAACATCCTGCGAAAAAATTTCACAATTTTTATGGGCACATCCACCTCAAGAGAACATGGCACAAGTACTGAACATACAATCGAGAGCCAGAATGACAAAAATAGGACATCATGTACATATGAAGTATAGTGAAGTCAACATTCCTCTAGCTTGAGATTGAATGGACCAAGCACATACATAAATTTAGCTAAATGGGGATAAAAATGAAAAAGTTCTTTAACAATGAACCAAAATCTAATATATAATTCACACAGACTGGAGTCCAAAATCCAAAATATAATTGACGAAAAGCAAAATACCTGTGGGGATGCACCGAGTGGAATATGCTGACCTCCAGTGGAGAACCACAATTCTTCTCCCAACTAAACAATATGTCAACAGGGTTAGAATATCCATGGATCTCCTCTATTAAGAAAAGGAGGGAAGGAGAAAAAATCAATATACTAGGTTTAAGCAGAGATGACAAGAGAAAAGTTTAGCATCATCGAGAAACAAAAATTTTAAAGTGGCAAATTAGCAGCTCAAATCAACATAAGCACAAATTTATTTCTGAAAAATTCGAACCTTGGCAAAATTCTGCTCCACTAATTACCCAACAAAAGTGCATCAAGTTTAACCACAAAACACCTATGGGATATTACTTAAAAGCATGTAGATTTTTGAGCATCCAGCAAAAATTAGAAAATCCAAAAGAACAGGTTATCACTACTATAAGCAATGATTTATAGATATGACAAAGTCGGAAAAGCCAACCTTAACATGCACCTCTTCCATGTAAAGGCTGCCAGCAGGCAGAGAAGGAACAGTAGCCTTTTCCATCAATGAACCAACTCCTACCTTCTTACCCAAAGCACTGTCATATATGCAGACACGGCAAGTAACTGGTGTCGTACCATCAGGGAATTCAAGTGGCAACTCCGCTGATTTTTTTTTTTTAAAATGAATTGGTAAAAAGCATAGAACGCTAGAAATACGGCAGAATCTTTGAGGAGACACAAACAAGTATGCTACCTGTCACATCATTATAGCAGTCTGCATACTGCGCTGGGATAGGAAAAGCAAAAGACAGACCCTGCAAAACTCCAACGGCAAACAACTCAGAGATCTAAAGCAAATGGATGGAGGGAGAATGGCATAAAGAATAATGATGGTTTTCCAAACACCTACTGGGTAAAACAGGTGATAGACACCTCTATCTTTGTCATAAGTCCCTGGATACGTCGGACCAAAAAGTTGATAAACGGCAATAAAAGTAGCGAGAGTGGTCTGCCCTCTGGAAATAGAGAATAATGGCTAATAAGCAACTAAAGAGCTTGACCAACAACCAACTAAAAAAATGATAAAAGACTTACCCAATCAGAGAGGTAGCATATTGCATCTGAATCCTCTTGACATCATAAATTTCAATAAGGCGGAGCCTCTACAAAGCAAATTTCAGGGTTGATCCATAACACGTGTGCCAATAATAGATTCATCTTTAGAAGGTAACATATATATATATATATATGTACATATATATATATATATATGTACATATATATATATATATATGCACATATATATGTGCATATATATATATAGCCTCTTAAAAGCCAAGTGTAGCATGTAATATCGATCAATAATCCTAAGCATGTAATATCGATCAATAACCTTTGTAATAACATATGCTTCTGATTTAACAAACTATAATGACAGTTTCATTTCCATTAACCAAGATAAATTTGCCCTCTCGTCTACATAACCTGAACAACAGAAAGATTAACTGCAAGCATGTGCTGAATTGAGTAGCATTCAAAAGAAGTGATAATTGAACCTGAGACCAAGGATCAAAGCGGAGATGAAACCCATGATCAGGAAAGCTAATGACAATGTCCAGCCGTAAGGGGTCCTACAATGTATCAAAATCCCGGTGAGCTTGGGTACATGAAGTTGTTAATTTGGCAGATGCACATAGATGAGGGAGCCAATATGTATGTGAAGAAAGGCTATTAGATAGTGTGGCATTAGGTTGGATATAATGCAATCAACCTTGTACGGAAACCACAATTACATAGTTTGTAGTAACCATGATTGTAATGTAACTTTTGTATTAAAACATTCTTAAACAACCAATGATGACAATGGAAATACAATCAAAAAGTTATTTGCATTATTAGGTTGATCATATCCCTGCAACCCTATAATATTTTGATTGAATACTTGCATATCTAGCAATACAAAACTGTTTGGACAAACTTCGAAACCAACCTCCCATAAAGTTAATTAGAAATTACAGTAATTAACGAACAAAAGCTAGTGAATAGAAACATAAACCACCAGGCAAGAGAATCCACTTGCTTTTTCTGGACCAAGATAGTCATACAAAGATCACTCAGTAAACAACATAGGATTTTCAAAAGAGCCCCTATTTATTCAGCTCTGATGGTAAACCAAATCAAAAATCTCCATTGCCCTCTAATTTTCACTAATGTGACAGCAGACAACTCCCCGCTTATCCAGACAAGTTTCTCGTGGTGACATAAAATAAACGCAAGGCTGTGTAAATTCCAACCAGAGAGGAGGCGATTACAATTGGTACAGTACATGATAAAAACACTTAGTTCATCATAAATTTTTGGTCAACAGAAGACAAAGATTTGATGCATAAAAAGAAAGAGCTCAATTAACTGATATAATAAAACAATCATCACAAACCTCGTCAAAATACTTAACGTGCACAACATCGTAAATATTGGGCTGCTGTTCAATTTGCTCGAAAGCTTCACAAATCGGCATTCCTGGAGAGAGAATAACCCATCAAATTAGCATCCCTAAACACTTCAATCACACTCCCAAACACAACTGAGCACTAACTATCCAAATCCAGTACAATATCTGACCGAAGGATTAGCAATTTTCAACAATTCATATCATCAACACAGTGGCCAATCAATTTCAGTTCCAGAACAATGATCAATCAACAGCGGCAAAAGAGTAGCGGAACTTCAGGAGCAAAAAGCGGAAATTACCCATGGTGAAAGGTCCAATTCCAAGTCCAGGGCGGAGATCGAGGACGATGGCGCCCATGGCAGTGCCTTTACAGCGGCGCCTAGCTCTTTGCTGCTGCAACATCTCTTCCGCTTTCTCTCTCTCCTTCTCTATCTCCTTCCCCGGAAACTCGCAAGCCCTTAAGCAGTCGGAATTCTGAAGCTCTGGGAGACTATATAGGAGAATATATGGGTTTTCCTGAGATGAGACGTGAAATTTGAGGTTGGTTATAGCGTTTCCAATTACGGTTATTTTCCCCGCCACACCATACGGTGGCTGACCACCCTCTCCCCTAGACAGGTCTTGACTATTCAATATTGAGCATATTGGGTCTCGGATTTGATTTTCCACTCCCCACATATATAGAGTGACCTGTCTTTGAAAGTCTAATTGGAGAAGTTTCTTTTTTATAAATAAAAAAGAAAAAAGAAAGGTGGATGAAAAATATATAGAGTTATTTTTATATATATGTATATTAAAAAAATGAGTGAAAATAATATATCGGTAATTTATTTAGAGGTTAAGTTTTTTTAAAAAAAATTAAAGTTTTTTAAAAAGTAATTTTACCTATTTGTTATGACCAACTCGAAATTAGTGGCATCTTGATGATTATTATCACCTTTTTTAAACCTCTTTGTGTTTTTTTCAATGATGGCGAGTTATAATATGACTTTGTAGAGTTGACATTTATTTGATATAATATATTATGTTTTAAATTAAGATAAACTTGATTGAAATATATGAAATTTTACTATTAATTTATACCCCGATAAAAACAAACACGGTTCCCATTAATAAGTTCCGACTGTCTTTCACAACTTAATATCTTCATATTAACAAAATATCGTATTAACATGGGGAAAACTTACACTAAGGAAGATGAAAACTTGGACGCGAGGAAATAAAACTAGTATCACATAAGGCAACCATAACTCTCATGAATTAGCAGCAAAAAAAAAAAAAAAAAAAAAAAACCTAACTCTCATGCAATTAAGAGAAAAAAATAATAAGCAAAACTAATAGTAATAATTATCATAGTAAACAAAATACCGTGTTAAGAATTATATATTTGATCGAGGCTTACTATTCGTAGTTATAGTTGATGGTAGTCCTTTTTATTGTAGCATGTACAAGAGACAATTATAGTTTTTCTTTGTGGGAAGGGATATATATAAAGAAAGACTATCCGTTAGTGCTCCAACTTTTTTTTCCTCAAAATTTTAACCTTTTTGAAGACATCACAAATCAAATAAAAAATAATAAAATGACTTTTTCCCTAGTCAAAATGTAACAAAATTTTAAGCTATAGCCCCCATAAAATAAACTAAATTATGATTATACCCCTAATAAAAACAACATAATATGTGAATAAAAGTGCATTGTCACGCCCCCTATATAACAATTTTATAGTATTATGTAAATTGTTATCCTTTAAAAAAATGCCTTCAAATTAGGTGAATATGATATTTGTATATGACAAACTTTTTACTATTGGACGATCTTTCATCTAAATTAATTTCGGAGTTAATTAATTGTTAATACAAATAAATTTATTTTTTTAGAAAATCACAAGTTGTTTCATTTTTTAAAAAAATTGTATTGCCAAGTGTGATGATATTTTATCTTTCATATATTTTTTCCCTTCTCTCATCACTTTGAATTAATCTTTAATTGATACATCTATACACAAAAAATTATTTATTTGATACATCTTCTACTGCCAATAAATGTTGCTCATATATGATAAAAAGTATAGTAAAAAATCACGATATTCAATTAATATTCCAATAGTGTATGATTTCGTCGTCAACCTAATTTTATTAAACACTCTTATTTGGAAATTGAACCATGTACGTGTGTGTGGGTCGGGGGATTCAATTTATCCAACAAATATTTGAATCATAGTTTATGATTTTATTAGTTGATTGAGTACCAACGTGCCTACAACATTTTCTTTTTAAAAAATTGTAACACTTGCTTGTAATCACGTGTTAATATAGAATATAAACTATTATAAATACTCTTTTTTTTTTTTGTGTTTGGGTTTGATTTAAAAAATATGTTTATAAATTTTCATACGAAAATTGAGTATCGTGTTACATATAATATAAGTAGAGATGTAAATGACCCGAGCCAAGTTGATTAGGCTCGGTCAAATTTTAGCTCGAATTTTAAAATTTAAGCTCATGCTCGGCTCGGATGGATATGATACATTTTGGGCTTGATTCGTTATTATTATTATTTGTTTGATTTGTTTACAAAGTTTTCAAAATCAAGGAATAATTGAAGTTGAATTATATATTTTTACATTATATTCAAGAAATAAGGATATGAATGAATTTTTGATAATTTTAATGGTAATTTTATTGATAAAAATGGTAATTTTATATTTTTACATAAGCATTTGAGAAAAAATGAAAGTTTGGGCTCGACTTGGGCCACTAAAATAGAGTTTGAGTTGAGCTTTGATAATACTCGAATTCGAGTATTCGGTGAGGTGACTCACTCTCGTTACAACTTTGAATAAGAGTAATAAAAGTAAGTTTTAAATTTAAAACATGACAAAGGATATAAATCAACTTAAAGTTTTGCTATAAATGACTAGGAATTATTGGATTAATCATACGGGAGGTAGGAAAAAGAAACTAGGGAAGGGAACAATTTCCTCACTTTGAGGAAATTGTGGGGCGAGGGAAGTAGATGTGGGCTTTGATGCCTCCCTCCGGTCCAAGTATAATCCGTCGAATTTTTTAAGATATGAGACCCAGTTTGGATGGACCTACTTACTAACATAAAAAAAAATATATAAAAATATTTTCTTATTTGAAAAATAAAAAATAGAGGTGGTGATAGATAAGCACGGGTGGCAATGTGTTTTTCATTTTCCTTTTTGGAAAACCATATTAGACGAACGGGTGGAATTTCGTCCATAAAGTGTCCAAATGACCCAAAAAGGCATTAAAGCAGTCAAGAAAAAGGAGGGGAGGGAGAGCAACAGGAGGGGCAAAAAGGGAAGAAAAAGGAGTTCCTTTGGAAGACGGAAAGGAAAAGGTCAGGTTTTTGACAACGAGCGGGGGAAGGGGAGGGGGGAGGTGTTATGTGTGTGATTGGATAGAAATGGAATAGGCCTCGTCGCTGAAACATCAGAGCAGAATACCACGTGGGAGTGGGAGTAGCACATTTCCAACACACCCAAAAGAAATTTAAGAATGGGAAAAGAAAGAGAATCCACTGAGCCGGATTTGACGGTGCGTTTTGTACCCAACCCAACTCAACCCCGATCCCCCTCACTGACCTGACTTGACCCATAAAAAGAAGGAACCTCTCTCTCTCCTCTTTCTCTCTCCTCCAATCACACAACTAATTGTTGCAAATTTAACTCCAAATTCTATTTCCTCTCTCTCTCTCTCTCGCTATACTTCGGTCTGAACTTCTTCCTACCTCGAAAGCGACTCAAAACAACGCGCACCTCCTTCGCCTCCCAGACGCCCACACCCAATTCCCCCTCTCTCTCTCTTTCCTGCATACCGTCCCATCCCATGTGCCGACCACCTCGTCCGCAGCTATCATGGCGCCCTAATCTAGGGTTTTCCATCCACTGACCGCGCCTCAGCTTGTTGCTCACAGTAATTCGATCTAGCTTAGCAAATCAATGGCGGATGGCCGACTTTCCAGGGCCACCGTGCAAGCTCTGGCTACCGTTGAAAAGGTAGCTGCACCTCCCAGTGTTGATCGGGTCTCAATTGCCCCGAAATTGCCCGATTCTCAGCTCGCCGGAGCTCCGGCCCCTCCGAAGCTCGAATGACCGAGGTTGTGGTCAAGAGGAAGCGAGGACGGCCCCCGAGGAATCCGGGGATGCCGTCGGCGGCGGCTCTGGCGGCAGCCAACAAGCGGATTAAGAAGGAGGAGGAGGATGTTTGCTTCATCTGCTTCGATGGTGGGAAGCTCGTTCTATGCGACCGCCGGTGAGTTTAGCTCGATTTCATTGTTTTTTAGGGTTTTTTGGTGTTGCTAAGAGTAGTATCGCAAAGATTTCGGTGCACTTTTTGTCTTATTTTTCGGCCATTTTTGGCCCGAATTATTGGTTTACCCTCGTTTTTGCCTCTTCCTCATTCGGCCAGGGATTGCCCTAAGGCGTACCATCCTGCCTGTGTTAAGCGAGACGAGTCATTCTTTCGGCCGAGCATACGGTGGAACTGTGGTATGTTTTCAGTTCTCCTCCTGCTATTGCATTGGCGTACTTCGCTAATTTCAGCTTCGTGGAATAAGAATCTTGGCGAATATGCAGTCGTGCGTTCGTAAATCTCACACAGTATGTGCTAGCTGTGGAGGAAATTAGTTTGACGACGGACGTTGATATTCATTTCCTCTATGGTTTTACTTATAGATAAGCTAAAATACTGTTGTTTGCATTAGTTAAGGGTACTTACTCAGCGGGAACTATCATTTTTCGTTCATTGCCTGCTTGCATTGCCATCACACCAATGCGGAGAGATTATATATTCTGTTGGTTAAAAGGGTCCATTCACTTTCCTGTTTTCTCATGGCACATAATGTTCCTTGTGCTGCATGAGCATGATAACTTATGTTCCCACTTCCTGAAAATTACTCCTACAAGGGGTCACTTGCCTTCCCAAGAGTCCCTTGAAGAGTGCAGAATATGGTGTTTATAATGCCTAGCTTTGGTGATTGTGCCCTCTTGGTCTGAAGAATCCTGTAGCGTAGCACATTGAGTAAGATGTGTGGAACCTGTGTAAGTGATTTGTTGCATGAGGAATTGAAAGCTGTATTTTGTCATTGGTTATGTTTATGACGTGTGAGCTACTAGAATACCTAGTTTGGTTTTTACCAAAGTAGGGTTTAGGGAGATCGGTTGTAAGAAACACACCCGTGCTGCGAGATCCGCAAAAAAAAAGAGGGAAAAAAAATGGAAACAAAGTCCGGAGACAATTGACGGGGTTGAAATGAAGGTTGACATCTCTTGAAGGGCACATTGCCCATTGTTGACGAGGTTGAATGAACTTGGTTGAAATTAGAGAGTTGGATCTTGAATGTTGAAGAGCATTAAGAAGAGTTTGGCAACCTGATCATTATAGGCATTAATGAATATGCCATTCTTATGGTATCAGTAGTAACTCAAAATACTATTGATAAGTGTGAATTTTTGGGACTAAGTGAAACTAAATACAAGGTATCTAGCCGGGACTTGAGATGCATTGCCTTTGTTATCACTGAAAATGTTATGATTACTTAAAAAGCTACATCTTATCCCTTTGTGCTGCCACATATGCAGAAGATAGAGATGTTCAGAAGCTTTTCCTGGATGGTTAATTGATGTTGTTGTTTGTGCCCTAGAATCAATTTTTCTGACTTGGCAATGAATCTGTAGGATGAGCTTTTGCAACACTGAGGAAAATAAAGAACAAAAATAAAAAAGGGAGGAACTAGGGTTAAGTTTAAAAGATGGAATTCCTATGTTTTTGAAATAATTGGAATTTTGTTACTTTTTATTTTTGGGATAACTTAAGATAGTTAATAATGAAAAAATAAGTATTAAGTATGGGAATAATCACAGAATGCAAAATTACAACTTTATTGTTTTTCCCTAAATGATCCAACTTTCCCCAAGTCATATGTTCTGAGGGCCAACTTACCTCCTGAATGGACCACTACAACTACAACCTTATCCTCCCCACAAAACAGAAAAGAAAAGAAAAAAAGAAGTTGAAAGAAAAGAGGATAAGGAACAATTTAATTATAAAAGAAAAAATGAATATTTATGGGCAGTTATTTTATCACTAATGATATGTGGTTACTATTTAGAAAAGATCATTAAACTATCTGAAGCAATCAAAAGGTCAACTTTTATGGTTTAATCATATTGGCATTTTTGAAAACTCGGCAGGAGTTCACGCATGTGGATGTTGGTGTTCTGCTAGAATTTTTCATAATTAGTTGCTTCCAACCTAAAATTTGCCAAATCATTTGATTGATTGCAACATTTAATAGCATTAATAGTAGCAATGTGACTGAACCTTTTATAGATAGTTAAAGAAAGTTAAATGCTTCTGTTTTAGGGTATAACACTTATTGTAATGTGGCCTATTTCAAGTCAATTTGCTTTAAGTTGTAGGTTGGAAACCGTTTCGCAAATATATTTCTTGAGTGCCTTGGAATTATGGAAACATTTTCCGGCTTGACTATGTTCCAAGTTCAAAATTTTAAGGGTTAACTCGGAGATAAACAACTCCTATTGAGACTCCAACTTAAGTTATTTGTGGTTCACTCTTAGTTTAAAAAGCGTTCCAGGGCACGCCTATGCGCACAAAGCGTGAAGCCCACCCCCTTGCGCCTTGCGTGGGGTCAGGCCTAGCCCCTCCAAAAGCTCTCAGCCATGGCACATGGCACAGTTGCGTCTCGTGCCCCTCATTGGGACTCTTTTTTGTTTTTTGCTATTTCTCTCTTTCTCTTTATTTATTCCCCCTCTTTCTCGTCTCACATACAGTAAGTGGGTAAGTTGCCATTTTTTTCAATTTGTGCTATTTTTTCTTTTTTTTGCTTGCTTTTTTTGTGAAAATCGTAGCAAATTCATTGTGTTATCATAATCTAAGACTCGTGGTGGTATTTTTCGTAGTTACAATATCTAATAACTTATTTGATGTCATCATCTAGATATTCGACCAAAAATACTGCTTGGTAATGATTTTCAAGCATTTTTAGTAAGTGCACTTCGTTCCGGGGAGCCAGCACTTTCGTCTTGAAGCTCGCTCCCGGGCCTTGGGACCCTTTGCGCTTTTGTGCGCTTTGAGCTTTTTAAAATAAGGGTCTGCCACATGAAGCATTGGCATTGTCTAACAAAGAATTTTTTTCTTTTCTTTTTTTTGTTTTGATTGGATAGCTGAGTCTTGGATTTAACAAGTAATAGTGTTAACACGAGTTAAATTGGATATATTACATATTGAGGCAAAGGGATTGGAAGATCAAGAGACTTATTATCTGTACATGCATAATTGTTGGTGTATTATATTTGTTGGCTGGATAACATTTTTTTATTTTCACTTCTAAGCTTACATTCATGTTTAATACTTATACTCAATGGAATCGACATGTTTGTTTTTGATTTGTGCTTGTATACTGTCTGTCTGATGAGGAGCTGGCAATGTTTGTCTTTGCTGGTCTCTCAGAAACACCATATCCACTGGTCTTGACTGCTTAGACAGTAAGATGGTGCATATTACCTCTTCCAATCCTTCCTTCGGTAGGATCTTTACTCAGTATTGCTGTTTCTGCTGCTGCTGCTTTTGTTTGCTATAAAGGCTGATGAGTTTCACGTATTAAATTTTGGATGGTCTGCTGTTGTTTGCTATAAAGAGCTGATGTTGGATGGTCTGATTTTTTCCTTTCAGGTTGGCACTTATGTAACCTCTGTCAGAGAAACGCTCTTTTTATGTGCTATACATGCCCTTACTCCCTATGCAAGGGATGTGTTAAGCAGGCAGATATCTTGTGTGTTAGAGGGAATAAAGGATTCTGTAGAACATGCATGACAACTATCCTGTTAATCGAGAACATTCCTCAGCAAAATAAGGAATCGGTATGGCTGAAAATTTTCTGGTTTTGTGTGTTCATTTCCCTCCTTCGGGTGAACGTTCTTGACCATATTCATTATTCCCCCCCTCTATGCTTCTTGTCCTATTTTTCACTGTTGTCAATTGGTGGTTTTTTATTCATATATTAGATGCTTAGAAAGAATATGACAGTTACAGGTTAGAATCTGATGTTGAATTCTGATTGAGGAATGATGCAATTTTGAGCGATATCAATGACAACAGGAGAGAATCAAGAAAAGACAAGAAAATTGTTCTCCCAAGTTTATGGGTTTAGGACCAGTCAACCTGACTTCTTTATTGATTTAGAACTATAATGTCCCCATTATCTAAATATTTTATATTTTTCCAATTTTCCACATATTTTTATGCATTTTTCCAAGTTTCTACATATTTTTACATCTTTCTACATGTTCAAGATTCTCCAGACTTCTTTGGGGTTTGTATCTCTCCACACTTTAGACTATACCTTTCATACTGAAATTCTTAATTAGTCAGCATAATAATAAATGTTCTGTTATACTTGCAGTATAATGTGTCAACTTGATTTGAGGGGGAATTTATATATAACTATTTAATCTAAAAATGTGACAACTTTATGAATTATAGGTTGGAAATTGCAGATGCATATAATGCCTTGTCATAGTTGCTGTGCTTTTTGCACCTAGGGACTTCTTTTCTATACTGTTCCTTCTTTGGGTAGAGGCTGGCTTGATTTGGTTAAGCAATAGAAAAAAAGTCGTCTATGATTTTTGTTGAAGAATAGTTGACGAGTGCTAGGAGTTGAATTGCTTGAGTTTCTCATCCATTTTACCGGACATATTGGCATTTTGCATGGTTTTCTTGTGTCAACCTAGTGTTCATTGTCCGAGACTTATCATGCAGGTTCAAGTAGATTTTGATGACACGACTAGTTGGGAATACCTCTTCAAGGTATACTGGATATACTTGAAACAAAAAGAATCTCTTACTGTAGAAGAGCTTACTCAGGCTGGTAATCCGTGGAAGGTTTCCGATTTGGAACATAAGAATTACTATCACCACCAAATACATAACACGCATGCGGATAGAATTTCTGAGGTGAGCAGCAGCTGTGTACATTTGGAAGTAAATGCTTCAAAAAGAAGAAAGACCAGAGGACAGTCGCAAGTACTAAATATGAACTCAGGAAAGGTGGACAAAGTGGATGGGGACAAGGTATCAGGCATGCGTGGGAATACTGACTGGGCATCTAAAGAGCTGTTGGAGTTTGTGTCACATATGAAAAATGGTGATGTCTCAGTTCTATCTCAGTTTGATGTCCAGGCCCTTCTGCTGGAGTATATTAGGACAAACAATCTTCGTGATCCTCGCCAGAAATGTCAAATCATTTGTGATAGAAGGTTGGAGAATTTGTTTGGTAAAGCAAGAGTTGGTCATTTTGAAATGCTGAAGCTGCTTGAATATCATTTTAAAGAAGAATCTCGCACCAATGGTGCGATTCGGGTGCAGCTAGTGATCCTTTTGTTGGACAGGTGGAGACCGAGGGGATTAATGGTGATACACAGACACCAAGTAGAGAAATCAAAAGGCAAACTCGTAAAAACAGTGATGAAAAAGGCCGTCAAAACAACCTGAATTCTTATGCTGCAATTGATGTTCACAACATTAATTTAATTTATCTGAAACGGAGTTTATTGGAAACGCTGATGGTGGATGCAGAGAAATTTCATGATAAGGTTGTTGGTTCTATTGTTCGAATTAGAATCTCCAGCAATGACCAAAAGCAAGACATGCACCGTTTGGTCCGCATCATAGGTATGCATGGTTTACTAGTTAGCTCTGTTTTAATTTTTAGATGTAGACCCTCTATCGCTTAGTTAATTTCCTAAACCTTGCCATCAACAGGTACAACCAAAGCAACTGAGCCCTATAAAATTGGTGATAAGGTGGAGAATGTCATGCTTAAGATACTAAATCTAAACAAGATAGAAGATATTGCAATTGATGCAATATCTGACCAAGAGTTCTCTGAGGTGATTGACACATTGTTTTACTTACTGAGTTACTGTACTCTCCTTATTTCTTGATTATTTATTGATTCACCGGTTAGCCTTTTGAAATTTGTTTGGATTATAGTAGCAGCATGAAAGAATGGCAGGAAGGGAATGTGATGTAAATTTATTATTGGCTTTGACTTTTGCTATTTGTTCATCGGTGGTCATTTGTTGGAGTGCGACAGCGTGTTATGTCATCTGCTTTTTGTTTTTGTGTTTGAATAATTATTTTTCTTTTATTTGCCTGAGATTTTTTGACAGTCGATGTATGTATGTTTGCCTTTTCACTGCTAAGCAATCAAAATAGTTTTAATGGTATCGTATGCTGCTGTGGGGTCTGGGGAGTGTTAGGATGTACCCAACCATATCCCTAATGTTAAGCTGCAGAGACATTGTTTCTGGCGAACTCACTAGAAATTTTCGGTACAATATTATTTGTTTACTACTAACATTTGTAGTATCTATAGCAATATACACTAAACCATTCATGAAGTACAAAGGGATTGTATTAAAATAAATGTATATAGTTTGGGACACTGTGCATTGGATAATGATGATGAAAGTCCTGGGCAGGACTTTGGAATGGCAGTTGAATCATACATGGAGAAATGATACAAATAGGTATAGGTGTTGCTTAACATATTGAGACAAGAGTGTTGATAAAGCACTTTTCTGCTAAATGAAATTATACTCAAGGGTCAATCACTTTGAACTAGGATGAGAAGATCTGAATGCGACATGCATATAACAATTTGTTCTCCCAAAACTATGGTGGTAGTGTCTATCTAGATCATCCAGTGTTTTGTTCTGGGATGATTTATACTGCTCATTGCGTGCTGTGAGCTGGTTAGTGCTTGATATCTTATCATTCATGCTGAATGCTGCACACAAACCTTGCTGAATGATGAATTTATGTTCCATAAAATGCTAGGACGAGTGCAGACGCTTACGCCAGAGCATAAAGTTGGGACTTGTTGAGAGGATCACAGTGGTAAGTGTTGGAGGCATTGGTATTTAATGTGCGCAAATCTCCACAGATTTTTGATATGTATTTTTGGATTCCAGGGTGAAATTCAGGAAAAAGCGATGGCTCTTCAGACAGTCAGAGTCAGCAGTGTAAGTTTAATTTTTTTGATCAAGTATGATTGTTTCATTTTCGTTTCATTTTCGTGATTGTTAGCACGTTTGTGAAATAATGTAAGAGATTTTCTGGTAGTTGCTTACATGTACTCATTTTTTAGGTTACCTTGTATGTTTATGAAATGATGGAAGGGTTGTGTCAGGTTGTCAGCTGCTGTTGAGATTTTTGATTCTTGCATTGGTCTTTGTCTGATGTTCCACATTTTCAACATTTTTTAAAAATTCTATTTTTTTACTAAACATGGAGTTTCTTGTTTGGTGCAGTGGCTTGAAACAGAGATAATGAGGCTTAACCATCTCCGAGATCGAGCCAGTGAGATGGGTCATCGAAAGGAATATCCTTTGTTTTCGTCTGTGTCTCTTGTAGGTTTTGCCCACTTTCTTGTTTAAACAATTCTAATACTTAGGAGTAAATCGTGTGAACTGCACTAAAATTTGCAAAGAAATTATTTGGGATTAGAATTCTTTCTTAATGAGAAACAATAACCAAAAGAGACCAGAAAGTTGTCACACAAGGTGGAAACTTCAACATGTCTACATTTATACACCATATTTGTTGTTAAGTGTACTGCAGTTAATAATTTGCTTGTTTGTCATGGCTTTGAATTTGCTTAGGCACACAAAACCCGTCAATTTGCATTGTAATGCCTTTTTTGACATTTTAAAGAAAGTATTCATTTTGATTCTGCAAATAAGCTGCTTATTCGGGGAATTATCTTCATTCTTTCCAGTATCCTGAAGGTATCGATGTTGTGCTTTGTATTTAAAGGCTGCTTCAACATTTTCTCTTTTTATGTGTCTGGGTCGGGGTAGTTAATCTCGTTCAAACTATCTGTTGTGGTACTTTTATTCAGTCTTAAAAGCAAGGTTAGTCTATTGGTGGAGGACTTTGGACCTTTTTCTTCATTATTTTTTTCTTGACTATGTGAACGCTTAGAGAATATGTGGAAAAATAGAGCTCCTGCAGACACCTGAAGAACGTCAACGTAGGATGAATGAAATTCCAGAAGTACATGCTGATCCGAGGATGGATCCTAGCTACGGGTCTGATGACGATTCTGGAGAATCAGATGTCAAGAAGCGAGGTAGGCCACAGGCCTTTGAAGTTGAACTTTTTGTTTATACGGAGTGTTTGATTTTTCTGTGTTGATGTTTAATGTGATTAGATGGATCTGTTACACCCAAGTACACAAATTCCAATTCAAGGGGTACGGAGCTGATTTCTCCTACAAGAGGGGTAGATTCATCAAGAGACAAAAGGGCCAAAACTCGAAAATCAGCTGTCAATGGGGAAGCTAAAAGAAAACTTGCTGCTAATTCTCATGTAGGGAAAGCGGAAGGTGCCACTGGACCTCTTGACATGTCTCAGAAACTGGAAAGAGTTGATGCTGCATCCAGGGTCTTGGAAGAACTTAGCAATCGAACAGATTCAAGTGTTGGTTCTGGTGAGCGCGATGTCGCGAAAGTTGGATCTAATTCTCAGGCTGCTTCGGATGCTTCAACAACTCCCTCAGGAATGGCATTGTTTTCTGATAGTAGTGAAGTTGAGAAGATTTGGCACTATCGAGACCCATCAGGCAAAGTTCAAGGACCATTTTGCATGTTCCAGCTGCGCAAATGGAATTCTAATGGCTTTTTCCCAACTGATTTAAAAGTGTGGAAGATTAATGATACTCAAGACCAGTCCATGCTTTTGACTGATGCATTGAGGAAGCAGCAACCTGAGCCCCATTTCCCGAACCATATATGTTCACAGTCCAAAGATGGAGCTAAATCTGATGATGGACAACAAAATTCTGCTGAGGAATTGAGCAGTAACGGGATTTACCATGGATAGGGTATAAACCAAATGAAGAAGGTGGTAATTCAAACTCGACGGAGATAATTGCCGCATCTGATGCTAATGAAGAGTCTACAACTACTAGTGATCGCAGTAGTCAACAACTGTCCGATCATCCAGGTGGTTTAGGTCCATCTTGTGGACACAATATAATAGCTCAACTGGTAGAGAGTTTGTTTAGCATTGAGGAGCCATCTTCTGATGCTGCTACTGCCACCAGCTCTTCTCCAACATTGCATATGACCCCTAAAACAGAGTCCTCTGATCCATCTAGTCCTATTCCCAAATGTGATAACATGGATTTGGAAAATCATGCTGTCAAGAGTGGACCTTCCAGCCTAAATGCTGACAGGCCAGATTCTGTAACTAGCTGGCAAGTGACTTCTGATGGAGCTGAAGCTACCAATCTGTCGAGCACTGTCGTAAAATCTGAACCTACAGATATTGTTGAGAATAAACATCCTGTCACGTCAAATGTTTGTGAGGATTTGAACACTAAGTGGGAAACTGGACCATGTGCAATCGAGTTTACTGATCTGCAAAGTACCACGCCAAAGACAATGATGGATGATCATGATATGCACAATAAACATCCTGCTAAATCAGTTGGCCATGAACATGATTCAGTTGCAAGTAGTACAGTTTCGTGTGCAATTGATGTCTCTGTGCTGCCAGGTGCTGTTCAGGTGGAAAATGAAGGCCTGAAACCTCATGCTGCTGAAAGTAAACATTCTATTTCTTCACATGTTCATGGACATGGTTCATGCCCCAGCTGGGATACTGCTTCTGGAGTCTCTGGTATGCTGCGCACTGCACCAAACAATGATGTTGTGAAAATACATGGTACTGAAGATAAACATATTTCTTCACATGTTCCTGGACAAGAATCAGGCACGAGCTGGAGTACTCTTGCTGACGTACCTGGATTGCCGAGTGCAATACCAGACAATGATAGTGTGAAAAATCATATTGAAGAAAATAAACATTGTGCCCCATCTAGTGTTTCTGTGCCAGATTTAGGCACCAGCTGGAGTGCGATTTCTGGCAGAATTGTGTTTTCTGATCTGCCTGGTACGTCTCCGAAGCCAGATGGGGATTGAAGCCGCCTCCTGCAGACCATAAACATTGTGTTACTGCAACTATGCCTGGACAAGATTATGGCACTAGCTGGAGTACTATTTCTGCAGGAATTGGGTTTTCTGATCTTCCCACTAGCGCACTGAAGCTTGACGATGATGCCTTGAGAAGCCAAGGTGTAGAAAATAAACTGTCTGTGACTCCAAATGTCGGTGGACAAGATTCATGTATTAGTTGGAGCACTGCCTCCAGCTTAGTAGGTCAAGTACATCTCCCTGATGTTCCTAGTGATTGGGGTGCATATTCTACTGTGCATACAAGACCTGTTGGGGAATTCAACTCAGGTCTAGTGGCTGCCTCATCGGCCAAGCTACCAGAAGTGGTCAGTGACCATGCTACCCCGACTTCTGATAGCTGTCAGCTGACACATTGTTCACCAAGCAACCTAGATTGTGATACTTCGGGCTGGCAGCCCATTGAGCTCAGTGTTTTGGGAGATGACTCTGTTTCTGACTTGTTGTCCGAAGTTGAGGCAATGGAATCACTTAGAGGCATGTCATCCCCGGGTTCAAGGATAAATTGCGGTGATGACTCAATAGACTCTCCAAGAGATGATTGTTTTAGCCCTCTTGGAGGCTTGAGTCCGAATCTTGATCCTGAGAGAAATGATGCTCTGAGTTCCACAGTTGACATACAGTTCCATGTGCAACCTACCCCAATGGATGGATCGCATAGGCCATTTCCAGTAGATATTCATGATCCTCCAAGGACCTCTTGTGTTCTTACTAACCCAAGCACAGAGATGGAGGCAGAAGTGAAGCCAGCTGTTTCTATGCCTCTTCATGATCCAGTTTCTGAAGCTCCACAACCGACACTGCTGCCACCGCCGCCACCTCCACCACCGACACCTCCACCTCCTCCTCCAGCTTCACCTCCACCTCCACCACCACCTCCACCTCCACCACAGAAATCCCCTTCACCACCAGCTCAACCATCATCTTCCACCATGAGTCTGGGCCACTCATCAAGTCCTCGAGAGGAAGGAGAGGTGGATGCTACCCATGTTCCAGTGCGTGATCCAGAAGTAGTTCCTCAAAATCAAAATCATCAACAGAGTACGAGCATAAAAACATCAAGTGCTGACATATCGTGGAGACAGGGGTCTGAAACAAAAAGTGCTGGCCTGGAGCCGCCCAGACAAGAAACTGAGACATCATGGAGACAGGGGTCTGAAACAAGAAGCACGGGCCTGGAGGCACCCAGACCAGAAACTGACACGTCATGGAGACATGGGTCTGAAACAAGAAGCACAGGCCTGGAGCTACCCAGACAAGAAAATGCTAAAGTGACGAGCACAGGCTCCAACTCCATTTTGGGAACTCCTAGTATGCATTGGAGTGCAAGTCATATTTCTACTACTGGAAATGTAAATGTGAATTGGAACGCCTCGGTGGCAAGCCAGGACACTCGAGCAAGTCAAATATCACCGAGATATAGACATTCGGGTCCGAAGGACAGGAGCCACCATCATCATGGTGTGGATTCAGGTTTTGGTAAGAGTAGGATGAATTCATGGAGCAGGCAGTCGTCTTTTGGTGGAGGGGGAGGATCTTCGAGGCCTTCTCACAGCCACAGAGGGCAGCGTGTCTGTAAATTTTATGAGAGTGGGTACTGTAAGAGGGGTGCATCCTGTAAGTATTTGCACCCTTGACTTGATGTCCTAAGAGATTAGTTGTTCTCACTTACCACCATCAATTTGTACCAATTTTAACATTGATGTAGAATGTAATTGCTGTTGTATAACAATATTTGTTTCATAATATTGAAGCGCTTCGGAGGCAAAGGAAATTCAATCCCCTGGACTCGAGTTTTGTTTCAACTTATGCACATGTCTTGCTCAAAATGTATGATTTTTGCTAAGACCATGTTTCTAGGAAAAAGAAAAATGATACATTCATAAGCCATCTAATGTTTATAGTTATACCTTCAATTTTGATTTTAACAAAAGTACTGTCAATCCGAGCGTGGATCTGAATCAAATATATAACATTTTCATTGTAAAAATAATACTGAACTTTGAAGGTATTTTTGGACCGTGTTTGTTGTTATTACAATAAACAGCAAAACACCATTCGTACCAGTGTGAAGTCACGTAATTGATACGTCGCCTTTTTATGTACTACTGATTCAAGTTTTCCGCCAAGACTACGATCGCGGGCATTGAAGTTGAAAAAGAAAAGTCCCTTCTGAGAATTTCGGTAATTTCCATACCTAATTAATTCTTGTTTGATCGTCTACTGAATTAAACCCTACCATCCCATCCCATTCTTCTTCTTGTTCCTGAGCTTCAGCTGCATTGATTCAAACAAGCTCGTAGGAGAGACAAAGAGGTGGCTTGGTTTGGATGAAGTAAAACCTTCGTCGACGACTGATTTCTTCAAAATTGAAATCATGGCGGCGCCGCTGTTATCTCCGACTCAGAGGTACGCCGCCGGAGCACTCTTCGCTCTGGCCTTACATGAAGCCCAGATCCACCAGTCTCGACCCCTCGGCTTAATGGCGGCCGACGATGACCACGACCCGATCAACCAGCGTATCAGTAGTGGCAGTAGTAGTAGCAGTGACTCCGTTTCTGAAGACCCTGATCTTTGGGTAAATCCCAATTCTGGTCTCCTCCGCCCCATTTTCCAGTTCGGTTCCTCTCTCTCTCTCTCTCTCTCTCCCCCCAGTTAGTTGTGTGGTTGTTTGGATTCTCCCCTTCGCAAATGTTAGGGTTTTTGTTTGATTTTTGATTTGGGGTTATGGGTTTGGTAGGTTTTTGGAGATAGATTCAGTGGCGTGGCAGGGGATTGAAGAAACCGCAGGGAATTCTACTGTAAAGCATCATGTTGGAGCTGTAAGGAACATTTTCTTGGTTTGATCAATGCATTCTATTACATTTAAGTTTTACTTGATTGTGGTTGCTACCTGTGGTTGATGACAGTTTCTGAGATTGCTTTCGGAAGAAAATGAGGAGAGTTCGTCTGAAAGGGAGGAGCTAGAGCTTGCATTGTCAAAAGGGGTTGATAGTATGGTAGCTAGCTTTGAAGTTTCGAGTATTTCTGAGGTTAAGAGGGATAAACAACGTGAGTATCAGCAGGAACGCCGAGAGAAGTGTTCCGTCCCAGGTATGCAAGAGACACCATCAACTTCTGAGGAGAAAGAGGTAATTGAGTCTATCCAGGAAAAACATGTTACAACAAGTGGTGATCAAGATGCCAATTATGGTTCCAAGTATGAATTCAATGAGGAACCTGTGGAAGAGGAGAGAATACTTAGCTATGAAAGGAAAATCACTGTTCTTTATCAGCTTCTTTCGGCAAGCCTTGCAAATATGTCTGAAGATAACAAGAAATCCAAGCTGAGGAAGGGCTATGATGCTCGACATCGTGTTGCTTTGAGACTACTCGCAACATGGCTTGATGTCAAGTGGGTCAAAGTGGTATGCAGGTTCAATATGTTTGCATTTGATCAATTTTCTTTCTGTCTAGACAGATCAAATATGTGGTTCTAGGAACTCGATCGATATTGTGATAATTGCCATCCCAGTTCTAAGTATATTTGAGAAGGAGGAGGGTGACAGTTTTCCTGGAGATCTTTATTTTTTATTTAACCAGAAAAAATGAGTATGATATTACAATGGGATTAAGCTACAATGTGATTTGATTTCTATGTTCCCCAGAATTCATTACTTACATCCTCTTCAATGTGTTTATTGATCATCTTCAATGTGTTTATTGATTATCTTCAATGTGTTAAGATTTTGTGGGTTTATCTTTCGTGGTTATCAATTGAATGAATTATTAAGTTCATCATTGAGGCATTCCAAAGTTGCAAGGTCTGCTTTGTTTTCAATTAAGATTTTCCTTTGCTCTTTGCAGGAAGCTATGGAGACTATGATCGCCTGCTCTGTAATGGCTATAGTGGAGGAGGAACAATCAAAGAAAGAAGAAGCCAAGTCAGACAAAAGTTCGTGGGCTAAATGGAAACGTGGTGGTATTATTGGAGCAGCTGCTGTAACCGGGGAGCTTTAATGGCCATTACAGGGGGTGTGCATTTGCATACATGACACAAGATTAAGTCTACACAGATCCAAATGAAAGTTTCTCTTTTCTTTTTGTTGAAGTATTCTGTTGAATTATTCTTTGATAGGACTAGCTGCCCCTGCAATTGCTGCTGGATTTGGTGCTTTGGCCCCTACATTGGGCACTATTATTCCTGTGATTGGAGCTGGTGGTTTTGCAGCTGCTGCAAGTGTTGCTGGCTCTGTGGCTGGCTCTGTTGCCATTGCTGCCTCTTTTGGAGGTGAATACTGCTTGTTCTATTTTTTTAGTTTCCCCCATTTTATGCTTATGTTACTCCACTGTTTCTTATTTTTGAGACACAGAGATGATATTCATGCGCCTCTGTCAATTCTGATGATAGATACGATAGGTAAGATTGCGTTTTTACTTGATACTAATCCCTTGATGCTGCAATATATATAGCTGCTGGGGCTGGCCTCACTGGTACCAAAATGGCTAGGAGAATTGGGAGCATTGATGAATTTGAGTTCAGAGCTGTAGGGGAAAATCATAAACAGGGTGTGAGTATATTGGTTTTTGTTTGCATATTTTAAAGGTTGTGACCTGATATCTGTCTTCTATCTGTATACTTAATTGCTTATTGTCTGTGTTCCTTTATTCCAAGCTTAGGATGAACTCACATCTTTGTGGAATTTCTTATTTTCAGCGGTTAGCTGTTGGAATCATGGTTTCAGGATTTGTTTTCGACGAGGAAGACTTTACAATGCCTTGGGAAGGACTGGTTGATAACCTGGAAAGGTACTTCAAGTCTGACAACTTTGACACCATTGACTTCTATTCTTTCTGTGGTTGATTACAAGCTCTGTAATGAGTAGTGTTTTTTTTTTTTTTTGCGTTGTGATCCTAATCTTCCATTTTTCTTTATGTCGGTATAAGTGGATAAGTTGAACCTCATGCATGTTAAGGTCACTTGACTATAAACTGTAGCATAAAATCAAATTGGTTCTTTGGTACCGTTCATTTTCTGGGTTTGCGTTGATTTCATGCCGTTTTACTTTGAGAATTTTTCTTCCCCCTTCATGAGTGGAGCCTCAGCCTAATCAGATGGCCTCCAAACTTTCAACCGTTCAGTACTTCAGTCCGATTTCCCTTCACTGCTATGTTAGGGTTTTTCAGTTGAAGTATGGAAAAATGAGAGCAATAATTGTGTAAATTTCATCTTTCCTTTTCTCCTCCGTCCTTAATTTTAAAAAGTAAATGTCCCTTCAGCTTAGTTGGCATGCAAGGTTCCATATTGGCATAAAAGTATACGAACTTTTTTGGAATGGAGGGCATAGTTGGGTGCTACCCTTGGATTTCCTCCGTCCTTAATTTAAAATAGTAAATGTCTTTGTTAATGTCTTCATTACCAGAGTTTCACGGAGTTGCAAGGCTTGCATATCAATGGCACTATTCCAAATACGTTTCTTTCTATGACCAATGATATTCTGATATCTAGGTATGTGCTAGTTTGGGAATCCAAGCACCTGATTGCTGTCAGTACTGCAATACAAGATTGGCTTACTTCAAGTAATTTCTACTGTCACTGGAATGGCATTGCTTATGGATTATCTAGTCCAATGAAGCAATTCTTGTTATGACGCTGATGCTGCTTGATATAGGTCTTGCACTGGCGTTGATGAGGCAAGGAGCCATGATGACAGTATTAAGCACTCTTTTAACAGCATTAGCTTGGCCAGCCACCTTGCTTGCTATCACTGATTTTATAGATAGCAAGTGGACAATCGCTATAGATAGGTACTCTTTTCGCTTTGATTTTAATTTTCTGCTATCTTCTATGAATAGCTAATTTTGTTCTGTATCGGCTATTACTTTACATTTATCCCGTGTATCACTCTTGCTTCTTGGATATTTGCTCTGGTACTGGATTCTGACAAATTTAGACGAAGTTGACAAATGGCTTGACTAGATCCTATTAAAACCTTGATTTTCAGTCTGATTTTGGTGTTGAATACCTGTTTGTTTTTCAAATTGTCAATAATGTTCAAGAGTTTCTTTGGAATGAAGAGATGTCCAATTTGATTTTAGTCTTCAGGCAATTAAATTGATAGATGTCCAAACCTGTTTATTTACTGCTATTTGGACAATTGTCTGCATTAATATGTATATTTTCCTTGTCTTTTAATGGGTCAAACCATTGGCATATTATCCAATATACAAAAGTCTTTTCACAATTATTCTGAAGAAAATAGCATATCTAGAATCTTATTCCTAGTACTGGCTTGTTGCAGCCTCTTGTTGTCAAGATTAACAAGTCATTGTCATCCTGTTGATTCCAAGATTTTCGATCTTGATTTCCGGATCTATGCAATGAATGGTTTTGAATTTTGACTTTGGCCTGTATCAGTATGGTAATAGTTGGAGAATTTGAACATGTCATACGCATGTTAGAACTTAAACCTTGATAAGTAGAGAAACAACCCCTTCTTCCTTGATTAACTGTATGAATAGGGTGGCGTACTACTGATGAAGCATGGCTTACCTCTCTGTGTCTTGATTTGACTACACTATCATCTTTGTGTGTCTTTGACTTATTTCTTATAGCTGCTCCAATTATATGGCATTTCAGGTCTGACAAAGCTGGAAAACTACTTGCTGAAGTCCTATTGAAAGGATTACAAGGGAACAGGTATATAAAATGTCAAACACAAGGTTAATCTGTTTGTGTTTGTCTTGATAATGTTTACAGTTCAGGTTGAGTATCTTTCGTTGTTCCCCGTCATGTTCCCGATTCTTTTTCAGGCCTGTTACACTAGTAGGTTACTCATTAGGAGCCAGAGTGATCTTCAAGTGTCTCCAATATCTAGCTGATACTGGATGCAAAGGTGATTTTTTTTTTTTTTTGGGCAATGTCCCTCCATTCACCCAAAGAGGGGGGATAGGGACATCTAGTGAAATATTAACTGAAGGCGTATTTTGATTTTCATATGGCAGCTAACCTGGTCGAAAGAGTTGTTCTTCTTGGTGCACCCATTCCAATCAAAGATGAAAACTGGGAAGCTGCTAGAAAGGTAATTCCTGAATTACTTTTCCTTTGCGTATCGCACTGAGTTTCTGCTTTCTTTGCATTCCTCTCTAATTTATCGGCCAACATTGTTTTCCTGCTGTTCCACAGATTGTTGCTGGGAGATTTGTGAATGTGTTCTCCCAAAATGATTGGATACTTGGTGTTGCCTTCCGAGCCAGGTAGGTATTTGATGGCTTTGATTCAGTTTTTGGATGGCTAGTGATTCAAATTCGGTGCTATTCTGCTCATGAATTCATTTATGTACATAAGAGATGGATTCTTTGAAACTCTCAACTGATAAATCCATGTGAGCCTGTGGTAAAAAATCAAGGATGCTTTTTTAAATGCATGTGTTTCTTGAGTTTTGTTACTCATACATAGTTCCAGGAAAGTTACGTTGCATCAACTCATGCACATCATGACATGGTATTGTTAATTGCCATCTCTTTGAGGGATGGGAAATATATTTTTCCCCACTCATTGTATGCTCTGTAACAACCCCCTCCCTTACCTAATTGGATGGGAAATATGCTGATCAACTGTTGAGCAGACGCTGATCATGCTAAATTGCCTGTGTATGAGAGAGTTGTTAACAGGATAGTAATCATGGATTTGAATACCAAATCAAACCGAAATAGTACCTTAGAATTGCACCAAGTGCAGTTTTGGAGGTCATGTCACATGTATATGGCATTGCCCACACTATTGAATTGTAGAGCTGCTTGGGATGGAGAATTCGACACCATGTTATGTTATCCTTTGGTTAAGCGCCCCCCTAGGTCAAAACTACAAAAAAAAAAAAGAAAAAGAAAAAGAGGCCGGCTTGGCTGCTTTCCAACCGGGTTTTCCTGAGTGCATTATCCCATATTGCCTTCATGAATAGTCAACAAAGTTGATCTGTTCCTTCTTCTGAGGCTGATACTCTTCTT
The DNA here is from genome assembly GCA_021018815.1 of Talinum fruticosum. Lineage (NCBI taxonomy): Eukaryota > Viridiplantae > Streptophyta > Magnoliopsida > Caryophyllales > Talinaceae > Talinum > Talinum fruticosum. The sequence goes on from JAITYX010000021.1 coordinate 1,707,034, forward strand.
TGGAACAGCCTTCTCACTAAGGGTTTAGCTGGAATCCAAACGGTTGATGTGCCCGGGATCGAAAATGTAAGTTTATTGTTCTTTGTCAGGGTTGCTTTAAGCCAGTCACCTGTTTGTGGTATTTCTGAACACTTTCTGGTTCTGCAGGTCGATGCCACCAGTCTAATCGAAGGCCACTCTTCCTATCTGTGGGCCACCCAACAGATACTGGACCAGCTCGATCTGGATACCTATTATCCCGTTTTTAGAAGCTCACCTAACCAGAAATAAAGCATCACTCTTTAAGTCCCGCATTGACTCCACTCTCCTGATGAACATTTTTGACAGTTGGAGTATCCATTTGAACGGTCAAGTCTATATCCGCAGTGTTCGCGCCCTCCCTTTCTGTATATATTTACCAACAATCGGTCTCTTGAACAGAAGAATGTCATTATAAAAACCATAAAGTGGTCAGTGTTTTCAATGGTAGGAAGAATGTCATTCTAAAAACTGTAAAGCTCGATCTGGAAATATGAATGTATGACTCAGATTTTTCCTCAGATGACTTGCTTATCGTCTCACCCAACCAGAGGATAGAGCTGATGTTTATGTTGGAGTGTGTGACAAAATCTCAGAGAAATTTGCCTTTTTGTTACTTCCTCCCATGAAAGAAATATTCTCCTCACAGTCGCACTCAAAGATATTCAGGAAAAACAGCAAATTGTATATAGATTTCTCATAGTAATATTTTTAGGATTCTGTAGATTATTCTCTTCCTTGAATTATTTTAGTTTCTCGTGTTGTGTTTCGCCGGTAGTTTTTAGGGGTTCACATAAAAAAGTCGAAAATATTTATAATATGAATAAGTTAAAAAGAAATAAAAATATTCTTCATTGTTAAGTGAAATGATATAGTATGTCGTAAATTAATAGTAAAAAAATAGTAAAGGAATAATAACTAATAGTAGAAAAATAGTAAAGGAATAATAACTTCAATAATATTTTCCGGTCGAATATAAACGATAAAACTAATAAATTTTGATATACTTAAGTTCAATTAAAGAAAATTGATAAAAATGTGAAGGTACTGAAGCCAAAATCTCCCCCCCGCCCCCAAAAGAAAAAGGGCAATGTGGAAGGGAGAAAAATTAGCAGAAAGACGACGTCGTTTTGTGTGGTGGCTGAAATTTTATTCGTAGTGCAAGATGGTTAATGTGGGAAGGAAGAACGGAAACAACATTTTGCACCTTCGAAGGTGATCGGAATTCTCCCCTCGAAGAGAAATCCTACCGATTATTAGAGAGAGAGAGAGAGAGATGGAGGCGAAGGGGGAGAACGAGGGAGAAGATGAGAGAGGCGGAGAGTCGCAGTCGCAGGAGGAAGGAGCACCAAATGCAGGGATAAGGAAGGGCAAGTCCTGTAAAGGCACTCTCTACTATTCTTCCCTTCTCAAATCTAAAGGAAGAAACCCCCGCTGCATTGGCTTCACTCGCTCTCTCCAACAAGGTCCGTCTCTATCCCCCATTCCTCTCCTCCCCAAATGAGAAACACAAAAATTAGGGTTCATGTTTTCTTGGATCTTCACTGTAGAATTGTCTTTCCCTATTTTCAGTTGTTATTAGGGTTCTATTTGTGTCTTTGGGCAGGGGGTTTCGATGAATGTTTCATGTAATTTAATTTGCATCAGGTGGTTTCCTTTTGTACCAAGTTCTGAATTTTTGCTTTCCAGCGCTTGACCCAGATGGTAATGGAATGGTGCCTTGTGATTTGCAATTGTTTTGTTTGTAGAATGTAATTTTTGAACCTGTGGGTCGTGAACCTTATATACCTCTCATGCATTGGCTCAAGGCATAGGTTTAGGAAATCTGATTCTAACACCCTTTTTGATCTTGTTTGTCTTTGTGGGCTGAATTTTATGCTGTATACATTTGATTATTGGGTGTTTTGCAGTAACATATTTTTCTTTTCTTTATCATTTTATCATGTTTGTGATCAGTGCCCAACTACATCGTAAGTGAATCTGAAGTTGAAGCTTCTAAAGAAGGCCGCAGTCTTACAGATTTCAAGTATGCTTGTGTTGGTTACTCGGTATATTTGGATAACAAAAATGCTCCTTCAACTGGTGATCAGAAGCCACGAGCTGAGTTACCTGTCTGTGTTGGCCTGGAGGTTTGTATGCTTTCTGTTTTCTCCATTTCTTGTTACCTTCTGGCTTGTTTAGTTCGTGTAGTATAAGCAATGAGAGCCATGAACAATAGCAACAACGACAACTGTCCCAGTTGAATCCTGCCAAAGTGTGTGTGAAGAAAGTATATATATACTGGTTATTTCAGCTATTATCTAAGTCTTGTGCCTTAGCACGAGAGTCTGAAATAAATCCACTCTGTGGTAAATGATTACATTTTACTTTTGTATTGGCTTTTAAGTGATGTGTCTAAATCTTTGGGTCTTCAAGCTTCTCATAGTCTCACGAGGCTTCTTTATTTTGGCAGCTTGTAGTGGATAAAAGACCTGTAGATAATCACACTCCTGCCCATGTTCCCCGTGTCAATAACAAAGGAGGTAAGAGAAGTACATTCAGATGCATTAATTTTGTGGAACTGGAAAGTGAAGATAATCTGCTCTTAGAAATCTATACGACCACTCTTTGTTTGTCATCCGGTAACTGATCATGTCTATCGATTTTTGTTTTGTCTTAGGTGCTTTAAGCTGACTTTGGAGCATGACAGTGTTATTGTCATTAAATTTTTCATATTTGGTCTGATCTTTCCTGTCAGCTTTTGGCATTAAATGGAAATTGTTTGATATATTTGTGAAAGAATTTTGTGGTTCCTGCGGAGAGTCTCTGTGTTAGAATGCTTGGTAGTTGTTCTTTATGTTTGTTGAGATGAGCTTGATGAAAGCTTGAGTTGTTCTGGGCCCCAACTTATGCTGCCTAGTTGGTTCTCCTGTGCACCTAACTTATGCTGCTTCTCCACATCTACTCTGTATATATCTTAGTTTAAAAAGCTCAAGGCGCACAAAAATGCAAAGGGTTTTGGGCCCCGGGCGTGGGCTTCGAGGTGAAGGCGCAGGCTTTTGGAACGAGGCACACTTACTAAAAAATGTTTGAAAATCACTGCCAAGCAATATTTTTTGTTAAATATGCTAGATGATGACATCAAATAAGTAATTAGATAACACTATAACTACGAAAAATACCACAAAGAGCCTTAGATTATGATAACACAATGAATTCGCTACGATTTTCACTAAAAAGCAAGCAAAAAAAGAAAAAAAACACCAATTGAAAATAAAGATGCAACTAACCCACTTACTCAAAGTCTAACAAAGACGAAGACAAAAGAAAGAGAAGAGGGAGGCGGAGAAAGGAAAATAGCAAAAAAACAGAAAAAGCCCATTGAGGCATGCGAGGCGCACGAGGCACAAATGCGCGATGGCCAAGGTGGAGACTGTGTTCGGTGGGCTTTTTGGTGGAGGGGTGGGCTTCACCCTTGCAAGGTGCAAGGGGGTGGGCTTTGGGCTTTTGTGAGCCTAGGCGTGCCCCGGGCGCGTTTTTTAAAGTAAGTTACTACTTATGACTTTGCCATTCTCTCTTGGATCATAGAAGATGATCTAAAAGTAGTTAAGAATGAACAAGATTTTAGTGTTTTGGTGGTGTACAATAGTGTTGAAATGATTTAGAATGATCCTAAAATAGCCAAGAACTTTTAGAATTATCAGTAGATTTGTTAAGATATTATTTTACTACTTTCCGAAAATTTTTCAAAAATTGCAAAAAAACCATGGATAATAGCTTTCATTTTTTGACCTTAGAAGGAGTTGACCCCTACACCTCTAAAACCCATTGGGACGTTAATAATATCCTCTTTATGAATTTAGAAGATCTTCATAATTACTACTTACGACGTTTGGATCTTAGACCATGATCCGAAAGTAGTCAAGAATGAGCAAGATTTTAGTATTTTGGTGGTGTGCAATGCCGTTGAAACGATTTAGAATGAGCTTAAAATAGCCAAGAACATTTTGAATTATCACTAGGTTTGTTAAGATATTGTTTTACAACTTCTCGAAAATTTTCCGAAATTGCAAAAAACTATGGATAATTGACCACTATGCCTCTAAAACCGCTTGGGGCGTTAAGAGTATTCTCTTTATGAATTTAGATAATTTGGATGATTACTACTTATGATGTTGTCATTGTCTTTCGATCTTAGAAGGTGATTCGAAAGCAGCCAAGAATGAGCAAGATTTTAGTATTTTGCTCGTGTACAATGTTGTTGAAATGATTTAAAATGAGTCTAACAAGAACCTTTTGAATTATCACCAGGTTTGTTAAGATATTATTTGACAACTTTATAAAAATTTCCTAAAATGGCAAAAACCCATGGATAATAGCCTTCATGTTTGGGTTTTGGAAGAGTTGACCACTATGCCTCTGAAACCCCTTGGGACGTTAAAAGTATTCTCTTTATGAATTTAGATGATCTTGATGATTACTATTTATGACTGACTTTGCTATTGATTAATCTCGGAAGGTAAATTCGAGCTCACTTAAGAATGAGCAAGATTTTAGTGTTTTAGTGGTGTGCAATGATGTTGAAATGATTTAGAATGGACCTAAAATAGCCAATAATCTTTTGAATTATCATTGGGTTTGTTAGAATATTATTTGACAACTTTTCGAAAATTTTTCAAAAATTGCAAAAACTATGGATAATAGCCTTCATTTTTGGGTCTTGGAAGGAGCTGACCACTACACCTCTAAAATCCTTTCGGACATTAACAGTATCCTTATTATAAATTTAAATGATCTTGATGATTGCTACTAATGACGTTTAAATTTTCTTTTGGATCTTAGAAGGTGATCCGAAATCGGTTAAGAATGAGCAAGATTTTAGTGTTGATAGCCAGGAACCTTGTGAATTATTACTAGGTTTGTTAAGATATTATTTATCAACTTTACTAAAATTTTCCAAAAATTACAAAAAACTATGGATAATAGCCTTCATTTTTGGGCCTTAGAAGAAGTTGCCCACTATGTCTCTGAAATCCCTTGGGACATTAACAATGTTCTTCTTATAAATTTAGATGATCTTGATGATTATCGGTTATGATGTTGTAATTGTCTTTTGGATCTTAGAAGCCCGTTCGAAAGTAGTCGAGAATGAGCAAGATTTTAGTGTTTTAGTGGTGTGCAATGCTATTGAAATGATTTAGAATGGGCCTAAACTATTCAAGAACCTATTGAATTATCACTAGGTTTGTTAAGATATTATTTGACAACTTTCCGAAAATTTCCCAAAAATTGTAAAAAACTATGGATCATTTTCAGGTCTTGGAAGGAGTTGACCACTTTGCCTCTGAAACACCTTGGGACGTTAACAGTATTCTTTTTATGAATTCAGATAATTTTGATGATTACTACGTATGACGTTGTCATTGTCGTTTGTATCTTAAAAAGTGATCCCAAAGGAACCAAGAATGAGGAAGATTTTAGTGTTTTCCTGGTTTACAATGCTGTTGAAATGATTTAGAATTGGCCTAAAGTAGCCAAGAACCTTTTGAATTATCACTAGGTTTATTAAGATATTTTTTTACAACTTTCCGAAAATTTTCAAAAAGTTACAAAAACCATGAATAATAGCCTTCATTTTTGGGTCTTGGAAGGAGTTAACCACTACGCCTCTGAAACCTCTTGGGACATTAAAGGTAATCTCCTTATGAATTTTCATGATCTTGATGATTACTACTTAGACCACTATGTCTTTGAAACCCCTTGGGATGTTAACACTATTCTCTTTATGAATTTAGATAATCTTCGTGATTACTACTCTTAGTTTAAAAAGCTCAAGGCGCACAAAAGCGCAAAGGGTCCTGATGTGGAACGGAGCGCACTGACCGAAAAATGCTTGAAAATCATTACCAAGCAATATTTTTTGTCGAATATGCTAGATGATGACATCAAATAAGTAATTAGATATCGTTGTAACTACGAAAAATACCACAAAGAGCCTTAGATTGTGATAACACAATGAATTTAAAAAAGGAAAAAAATACAGACACAACTAACCCACTTACTCAAAAAAGCAAGCAAAAAAGGAAAAAAATAGCACCAATTCAAAATGAGGTGCAACTAACCCACTTACTCACAATCTAACAAATACAGAGACAAAAGAAAGAGAAGGGGGAGAGGGAGACAGGAAAATAGCAAAAAAACAGAAAAAGCCCATTGAGGCATTGGAGGCGGACGAGGCGCAGACTGAGGCGCGCCTCAGAGGGCTTTGGAGGGGCTGGGCTTCACCACTTGCAAGGTGCAAGGGGTGGGCTTTGTGAGCCTAGGTGTGCCCTGGGCGCGCTTTTTAAACTAAGGTATATATATGTTACTTCTCTTCTGCAAGATTTCTGCTTTGTTCATTGTGTGACATGAGTATTGTTTTTGGACAGGTGTTGCTAAGTGAATTGAACTTAATGATATGCTCAGGCACCCAAACATCATCATATCTTTTCCAACATTGTGCATTATGTTGTGCCAGTACAGTGTGCTGGGAACCTTTGTATTTTAGATGCCTTACTAGTTTTTTAATGCAAAAGATTCTTACGTCTCTTTAAACACGCTCTTACTAGTCTTGACTCATCAGGGAAAATTTGTATATTTTGAACCCTAGACCTTGCTGGCAACCGAGTGACACTCAATGATTATTGATAGCACCAATTCCTAGAACAATTTTATAAAAAAATTTGTAACAAATTATTCTTATATTTCCTAAAAAAGGTTCTAATAAGCTAAAAACATACCAATTTTTGTAGATTTCTCTTTTGGTTTTTGGGCTCAACCTTTCTAGGTTGTTATCGATGAAGAGAAAACCATGAGTGTTTATATTCCTTCTTTCTCGGTGGTTGTAATAACTTGATTAGTTTGTTGTGTTGATTTGGTCTGTGAAAAACGTGGAATCATGCTTGTCCATTTGAAAAAAACATTTTATGATGGCACCTATATAAGGCTCCAACTTTATTACATTGGCTTTCAACAATTAGCTGATGAACATGTTCTTTTGATTTCCTCTCCAAAGTTTACAAAATGAGTAGTGAGGATCAGCTATTTCTTTTTAGAAAAAAATAAAATAAAAATTGTTGAACCCTGTCAATATGGGATTTCCCCATAAAGGTGGAGAATGTGAGGATCATGTGCTGCTTGTTGAATCTTGACAATATAGGACTGTCCTTTGTGAGATGCATCCAATAGGAGGAAAACTAGCCAAAAGGGGTGCAGCACGTTTGCTGGCTGTGGGGAAATGAACTTTATTCTAATTTTGTTGGTTCCTGGAGCTATTTGTGAACCCTAATAGCTTTAGGGTGTCCAAACTCCATTTAGTATTCTAGTCTGTCCTGTTGAGCTACAACGTTTATTTAAGTAATAGGTTTAAATTGGTTGCAATTTTACATTTGTTTGAGATGATCAGAGAGTAAATAAAGAAAGTAACTAAAGACTAGGAGAAACTGGGGAAGTTGAATGAAATCACCCTTCGAGTTCCATCCATTTACAGACCTTAGGGATTATTTTTTGGTGCTGGTGTGTCCTTATAAGGTTAACAAAGATTGGGGAATATCCTGCATGATCTCTTGAGGCATGTGTCATCTACATTTTCATCTTTGGTAGTTGAGGTGCCTTTTCTGTTGTGTTTGAACTATGAGAATGAGAGTCTGACAATGTCTAGGGTAACTACATGAGCAGGTTTTATGCAGTTCGGAACATGAGCTTGGTTTCTGTGTGCTGTATTACTGGATATTCTTCATCCATCGTTGGACACTATAGCCTATAGGAATGAAATCCTAGCTGTTGAACACAAGTGGAAAATTGTGTTGCTTGACTCTTAGCTGGATGTCAAAATTGAGAGCATTAGTCATACTTGATCTTTTGTCTGACTTGCACTTTGTGTTGCATAATCCTTTCAGATGAGCGTGCATTTCCTCAGCACCGACCCCAGAAACCAAGTCATCCTGTTGGAGACGAGTTTCTCACAAGGCAAGTGTCAGCCTACTGATTGATTTTTCAATATTTATCTCACTGCTTCATGTTGTACATATCTAGTAATTATGTTTCTTCCAACAGTTGTACCAAGGTAGTCCAAGAGAATGTGTACGTGTGTGTGTGTGCTGTGTTTTTTTTCTTTTTTTTTTTGGGGGGTTCTTTTAGGATTTTTCAGTAGTTCTTATGCTATTTCTTGTGCATAGTAACGTTTTCTGCCCTAGGATGCAAGGCTCCATCACGGTTTCTTTGATTGAGAGAAGAGTTGAGTGACACAGGACAACATCCATAATCCATCCGTCTGTAGAGAAAAGGCTTAATTAGAAACTAATGTTTTTCTAATAATGCATGGCAGATTTACAAGAAATGCGGGGCTTGTAGCATCAGGAGTGGCTAGGAATATGCGTAAAGTGGGAAATTACATCAAAGAAAGTGTTGATGACATACTCTATCCATATCGAAGACGTCCAAAGTGAGAAGATATGTAGATTTGGTATGGAGGAAGGTTTCCCTAGCAACAATTCTCCAATCCAGATTGCATCCAATCGTTTAAATGCTTTTTGCCCTTTCCCTTCCCTTCCCTTTATTTTTTTCTTGCTGTCATAAGATTGTACAAGCTTTTTCTTATTTAGAAGGGCTATGTAACATTTGCTGTAGGGCTGATTCAACGCGTGTAATAACTATGATTTCACAATGTTTTATACTAAACAAGCTGAGATGTATAATTTTTGAAATCAGAAATGAAAAATGAGAGAATTGCTTTCCTACACTTGCCTTTGTAGTTAAGGTCACTCATTTGTAGAACTTACCTTTACCCTACCCTTCTTCCTATGGCCCAACCCAACTTTGTATTTCTGGGAGGTTCCTGTTGACCCAATGAGTTGCCAATGCTATATCTGCAAGAAAACAGGGAGAAATGCTTTAGATTTCACTGGAGAACTCCAGATTTCCATCAAATGAAGCAGTCTTATTTTCAGTTACATACTCACTTTCAAAGTCCTAAATTAAAAAGTAGAGATATTTTTATTGACTTTTTTTTTTTTGTCATAATTCATTATAATCCAAAATAGAAATGACTTTTTTCTATTGATGGGGGTGATCTCATTGATAAATCCTAAATGCTCCTTGCCTTTTGTGTAAGCTCTTATTAGGAGTATCAGAGATAGCGGTTTATTTTTTAGAAAAAAACATTCTTAAGACCATATAATATAATTCTTAATAAGAACATTAAAATTATAATTTAAAATTTAGCAATGTTAATATTTATACAATCTTTGGTTTGAGCAATATTACTAACTATATTTACCAATGAGGTCTTAGCTGCCGAGTGATCGAGACTGAGCGTAGGACCCAAAAATTAAAAGTCCGAACCAAAAGGAATTTGTTTTAGGAAATTGAATTTGGAAAATAAAAGTCTTATCTTTGTTTGGCCATCGCTGCTTTTGGAAAATTAGAGCAATAACGCGGCCGGAAATTCCATTCCAAATGGAAGTTGCGGCGTCTTGAGTTTCTTGTGGGGCAAAAGGTGGTGGAGTATAGCGTACGATGCAGACCAACATCAAGAAGGCGAGAATTATCGTCAGAAATCCCAAGCCCATCCTCCCCCATTAATCAATTCATCATCCTCATCGTCAATTCCATCCACGATCATCACTCCATCAGCTTGTAATCCTACTGTCTCTCTCTCTCTCTTCTCTGAATTCTGGTTTTGAATTGCTTGTGGAAGCCGCTGAAATGGCCAAGAATTTGCACTAGGATAGCGTTTTTATTCGGAATCTCTTGTGGTGTGGAGCGATTCATTGAATCTGAATCAAATGGCTGCTTCTATAGTTTCTAGGCGATTAGGTGCGAATTCCTTCGTGATTTCGAGGAAATTCAATGACTTGATCGCTCAGACTACTCTAGTTCATGCTGATAATCGATCATACTCGTTGTTCTCTTCAAATCCGCGATACGGAAGTAGGTACATCTACGCTAAGCAGATTTCTCAGCTTGTGCAGTCTAATGGAAAGCGTGTCTTTCTCGTCGATACTTTAGCGCTTGTAATCTCTCTCTCTCTCTCTCTCTCTCTCTCTCTCTCTAACAAGTTTAGGTTATCTGATTGAGCAAATTGATGCGTGTGAAAAAGGTGAGGAGATTGGAAGCTCAAGGTATCCCATCGAAGCAAGCAGAGGTAATCACAGGTGCTATAACGGAGGTTTTGAATGATAGCTTGGAAAATGTGGCTCATTCCTTCATGTCCAAGGCTGAGATGCAGAAAGTATGTCTGCTTTTCTTTATTTCTGCAAATTTCTTTCTTTAGGTTCCATATTGTTGATAACTTGCACAATTTGTATCTTGTTGGAGTGAAGCATAGTTTGGCCAAAGTGCCGAATTTAATTGTTTATTTTCCTTGGTTACATTCTCAATCAAAAATCCAAAAGACATAGTATAAGTTGTAGGAACTTAAATGATGATGCATCCGAGTTCCATGAAGGTGGCCTTACACAACTCTAGCCCAAAGTTATCTAATTTAGAGTAAAATTAGTACTATAACTTACTAATGATTAGTTAGTAAACCATGCCATAAGCAATGATCGATTATGTGGGAAATTCATATTGTTTACTATGCTTTAGGCTCCACGAAATGATACAATTTTATAAGTCAGAAATTCAATAAATCACTTTGAAGCATAAAATATGTTATTTTTATCCGTTCAATTGGACATAGTGAAGAGGTACAACTTTTGGAAGTCATAACAAAATATACTGATGCAATTTCTTACACCCATGGTTTCTAATTAACTTACATAGATCCTGAGTATATCACTAGACCTATGCAAGTCCATCTTGTAATCTTTGTGGTAAGGAACCCCAGCATTATATGACAATTTTTGTGCATTTCATCTGATATTGGGCTTGCACGCTAATAGTGTTGAACTTGAGTGATCATGCTCTGTTTGATTCTTGAAAAAATAGGTGGAAAGAAAATCTAAAGGGAAAAAATAAGAAGGAAAAAAGTTACTTTGTTTCTCTGGTTTGAATTAAGGAAAAATACAAGGGAAAATAAAATCAATTTTGCGGCTTTATTTCTCAGTTCCCAACATTTTTTTGTTGATTTTTAAGGCTCCGAATTTTATGAAAAGCCAACATGCTCAAATTCTTTTGATTTTTGGGATTGGTAGGTTGGATGTTAGGGTGTGTCTAATTGTACAGTCCATCCTACTGTGAAATTCTGTCATCCTCTGTCTTGGACTGCTCTTGCTCTGCGGAATTATACATGGAAATTTTCGGCTATACATAGACTTTTAGCAGGCAATTGACTGGAAGTTATGATGGAAACCTACTAGGCTATATAAACTCTCTTCTTTTTCTGGTTGTGGGAATCAGGAAGTTTACATTGTTATAAATATGATATGTGTAAATAAATCCTAGATGAAAGCATTAGGAGGGGATGATACTGCAGATTCATCATCGCAAGCATCCAGAGGGATCCAGATCCACTCTGGGTGTTATGTTTTATGTATCAGTATACGTGTTGCTTGCCTTCACCTCTGCATTTGGACCCTGGTATTTTAAATTTTGTAATGGTGCTGTTCTTCTGTACAGATTTCTGAGTCCTGATTTTGATATTTCTGCCTTTGTTTGCAGTTCGAGATGATTCAGGAATCAAAGTTGGGTAAGTTCAAATCAGAAGTAAAGAGCTCACAGGTACTATTCTTAAGTTCTGTTTTTTTTTTTTTTTTTTGGTGGTGGCGGGGGAGAGGAGGCAGTGTGCAATTGTGCATTGGTGAAATTGGATCTGCTGCTTTTCCTCTTTTTATAGATGTCTTCATATTGGATGATTTCAGTTGAAATGAACTTAAACACAACAGCTTCCCTGGTTTAATGGGTTTACTGCAATAAAAAGCTGGAAGGAAAGGGTACGGAAGTAGAAGGTGTTTCTGCTCATGTAATGATAATTTCTTGCTTTTCGTATAGGAGTGAAACTATTCTAACTGTGTGTGTGCTATGGACTTGATGAACCCTGCTAAACTTGATCAAATGGGGGTTTCAAGAAGTTTATCTGGCTAACCATTTTGGGTGAAGCAATGTCCTCTTTGAGAAGTAGGCATGATTAAGTTGAAGCTACCATACATAAATTAGCCAGGTTGTTCTTGTGACCTTGTCAAACAAGGAAAATCACCTTGCTGATGAAACTTTTACAGTATTTTTTTGTATTAGCATCTCAAAATTTCCTCATGTGATGCTTCCATGTTTTAAACTGATTTCAGTTCTAAGTGTCAGTATTATTCTGTAGCATTCGTGTTACGTAGCAGATACGTACGAAGAATTTCTTTGATGTTCTAGTCTGTCTGCTGTGTATGTTCTTAAGGCCTGCATATTGGTTATCCTAAGCTTACACAATTATTTATGCAGGAACACCACTTTTCCTTGTTGAAACGTGAGACAGAGAAACTCCAGAGTGACATAGAGAAGTTCCGTAGTGAATTGAGGTCAGCTTAAATTGAAAATATTTTAAGATGCTTACTTATTTGGGTTTACTTCATAGAATTTACTTCATAAAATATTGGAGATAAGGTGATTCCATCGGATAGGAGTTTCTTAACAATTTGAGCGATCCTAGTTCTCTTTTACTCTTCTCCTTCTAGCTTGTGGGAGTTAGTTCTTAACTACTGATTGCCTGATTGGTATAATCCTAGCGTGGAAATATAGCCATGAAGATTTTCTAGTCTAAAGTTGATTAATTTCTAGTGAATCAAGCCAAACAAAACCAGTTGAGAGACCTGCCAGGCAAAAGGTGTGGAGTCAGTTGTAAGCAGCCTCACCATTGAATCACAAAGAGTCTGTTTTCATTGTACCCTATGTTTGAAAACCGTTAACTACCTACTACTTCCTGCTCATGGAAAAAGAGTGCAGTCTAACATGCTACTTCCATGCCAAAATGTCCGAGTTAGCCTCTAAATTGGATGAATTTTGAGTATAGTCTATAAAGAATAGAGCATTGGATTAGTCAAGAGCAAAACTTTGTGAAATCATTTACTCTTGGTTTGAGTCATTTTTCTTGTTTCTATATGAAAGCAAGGGACTCTGTTTTTCAGGGTTCTATTGATTAGATTTGCAGCATGATAATCCATGTAGATTCTTGTTCCTCTTGTTGTGTTTAATTTACACATATTCGTTGGAAATTTTCTTTTTAAAACCAAAAGATTACTGGAAAGATAAGTGCATTATTATTATGAGAAAACTCCAACCCAAATTAGAGAAACCTATAGCAGCATGCATCAGCTTTTTCTTCCTGTTCTTTCCCTAGCTTTTGTTTGTTTCCTCTATCGCCGCACCCACAACTGCATTAGCTGTCAATGCAACTCGTTCTGTGCCTTTCATTTCTTTCTTCTTAGTCCATTCTCTAACCTTCCCCACCATTGTCTAAACATCCTGGAATCTTACGCAGGTATGAAATTGACAAAGTTACTGCTGGACAACGATTGGATTTGAATCTTGAACGAGGGTAAAGAATGTTAAATATGCACCTAGCTTATACAAAATAAGTGTATGTAAGCACTTCAGTTTTAATCTTGCATCACTATTTTAAATACAGGAGGATACGGGATGAGCTGGCAAATCAAAATGCAGAAACAACTAACCTCACTAACAAGCTTGATAGGGTGAGTAGTGCTGGGAAGAATTATGTGGTCTGTTGCAAACTAGTGTTCTATTCATCATTTGTTCCCTGAGCAATTGTGTCATTTTTCAGGAAATTCACACATTGAGGGCACAGTTGGAGGCTGCAAAATATGATGTCATTAAGTACTGCATAGGTACTCTGGTTTCGATATCAGCTGTTGGCCTTGCTGTGATACGCATCGTAATGTGAGAATCACATCCTCTTATCACCCCGTAGAACTTAAGTGGTGACCCTAAAATGCCCCATTATTTTTCACGTTGCATCAAATTCATACGCTGTAAATGAAATAGATCAGGTGTAAGTGAAAATGCAAGATGCCCATAATGGATGATTAGAGATACAGTTACCTCTTTCCAATGACTTTCGTCAAGTATAGGATATATAGGGGAGGAAACATCACTAGCAAATTTCTTGATAGTGCAATTCTTTGGTTGTAAACACTTTTCCTTTTCTTGTGCGTGATCATCTTAGTCAATTCCAGTTTTTTCCCTTTTCGTTTTGGCATCAAGAACTGCTATTCTATCAGAAATCAAAATCATACCCTGAAACTGCTGCCTAGGCTGGTCTAGGGGAGTCAAAAATATGTCAGATGCAACAACATTATCTCTGAATTGCGAAAAATAGTTTCGTCACATCCTAGATGACAGCTGCCTTTGTGTAGATTTTCTGTTTCGGTTTGAGTCTTGATTCATGTTGCTTAATCAAATGTTTGTGTAAATCAGTTGAGAGCTTCTGGGATTTGTGTACGATGTCGAATTATTGTTCATGGTATCAACTCGTTCCACATTTCCTGGAATGTTATGTGGCTAATATTTCCTTGGTTCTCAACTACCTCAGTACGATTGCATAAGCGTTGCGTAACACAAATGGTATTCGATTTGAAGTGGGAACATAAGAATACCAACGAATTGACAGTAAAAATGACCATAAATTCTGTTTATTTGGTTCACTCACTGTTTTTTTTCCAAACACACGCAATTTTCTTTCTGATTTGAGTGTGATACTGATTGGGCTGTCATGTACGGCAATTATATTTTGATGTTGTTCGAAATTGAAAAAGAAAAGTCAATTATCAGGATGAATAATTAAGTGAACTAGACAAGTACTGGGTGAGTCCAGGACACATTATTACATTCAAGGACTTCTCCATCCTAAATTGGTTGAGTCTTACATTTTTATTTTTTTAATTTTTTGATCATTTTTTTTAGATGATAGACCTCTTAACCCTAACGGTTGAAAAAAAGGTATAAAAGCCATTAAATGAAGCCGCCTATTCTCATGAAGCTTTTGTTATAACCAATTTACCTAAAAATTTAAAATATCCTCTAAACACGTAGGTTCTGTAAATTCTTATATTTATGTGGGAGCATATATTTTCAAGTAACAAGTTATTATTTTAAGCTCACAAAATCCATCTATTTTCCTTTTCGTCCAATTATTTGGTGACATATATCCCGAAAACATATATTCTCATTTGTATAATTGACGTTCTACCTAAATTCTTGTCTATCACAAAATATCCAGTGATAAATCTTTGTTTTTTTTTTTTTGTTAGTGGAACGGTGGTAACTCTTTTGGGGAGGGGAACAGTTCAGAAATTCGAATAGAAAGCCCACTGGGGGAGATTATGTTATAATTTCAAAGAAAATGACATTTCAAAAGTCTCAAAAATTTGACAGATGAATTCTTAACCATCAAAGTCTTCTTAAAAATCTCCCTCTGTCTCTGTCTCTGCCTCTGGGTAGTTCCATTCCATCCCATGCACTTTAAAGCAGGCAATGCGAGTTGTTGGATTCGCCCTCTCACGTTGGCAGCTAAATCTACGATCTCCAATATAGTATACCTTAAACAAAAGAAAACAAAGGAAACAAAACAAAGAAACTCATAAATGAATGAATATAGTTAATGAGGGAGGGTGGACGACTTACAAAAACAAACAAAAAAACCCACTCCATGAGGATATCCATCCATGGTACCGAAAAGATTATACCACCTTATTTTCACTTTTTTTTTTATAAAGAATAAATAATACAATTTAGATAACTATTCTCTCGAGAGTTCTACCTATAATATCGTTCTAAAGAATAGGAAGTAATTCCATATGGGATATAACATTCTACACTATTGTGGATTTAACATGCTGATCAAACCGAACAAATTAACCTTCCACACGGTTACTTTCTCTAAAAGTATGTAATATATTAACCTTATTTTCACTATTACAACACCACGATGCCAGTGACTCCTCCATCTCTTTCGTATACAACGTTTATTCAATTAATTTAAGATGAAGTATATTCAATACTGGACATCAATTCAATCTAGTTGTATAAGGTATGTTCTTTTAGGTGGTTAAAATGTGTGATTTGTGGATCAGTATAGTTGAGTTTTAGAGAATATAGATTTTTTTAGATGGCGTAATTGAGTGCAGGTGAATGGGAGTGAGTAAGACGTGTAGAACGAGTGTGGTTCAAAGTTGTCTGAGTATATGTGAATGTAAATTTTTTTCATTTACTACCCAAAAGAGTAGACCGATAGTGAAGGTGTGTCCGTATCGAATCAACAAAGGGGACAACATCACTAGGAATACTTGGTGCTCGAATCACTGCCCGCATTGATATTTTCTCACGTGAAAAAGAAAGGGATTGAGTGGTCCAAGCACTACCTATTGCCACAATTTGTATTCAATTGTCCAACGTATTATTCCACAATTTCAAAGCTGATCATCAACACATTTCAATCCCTGTTTTGTGTCCAAAACACGTCCTTAAAACAAATAGACAAACCCAATACGTTCACTTTTGGCTGATTTTGTTGACACGCTCACATTCTAGGCTTTTTTTGTTCAAAATATAATTATTATCATTTAACATGATTTTTTTCCAAGTTCGAGAATTATATGATTGATAAATATACGTGTCTATTAAATTTAAATGTTTAATATATTTATCAACAATTTGATATTTGAATTATATCCGCAGCTCTAAAACTAAAACGTGACTAGTTTACCTTTGAATATTTACTTTTCTGGTGCATTCTTTTAGTTATTTTCAGATAAAAGATATACAATATTAATGATAAGTGGCTCAATATGTGCTGATTCAACGATATATATCAAATTTGACAAATCGAGTTTGATATTGCAACTTGTGAATTTAAATTGAGAATTACAATACAATTGGTACATGCATGATTCAAAAGAAAAACTAAACAAAGAAACTTTTTTTAAAAAAAAAAGGGAAAGGAATTCACATGAAACAATTTTGAGGTGAGAGTTTGTACATCCAATCCACAAATGAAAGCCTAAACCTTTGCCTTTCAACTTCTCCTTGAGCTTCCCAAGGTTATACATTTTACCCATAAACTTGATCATTATTTTCATTTTTTTTGGTATATTTATTATTATTGTGAAATTATAACTGCATGCAAAAGTCAAAAATACCCTCTCTCTCTCTCTCTGATGTAATTCTTTTGTCACTGCTTCGTCACTCAATCATGACTCCATCAGTTAAGTCAGTGGGCACAAGACTCGCGGACTCGGCACCGCGATGAGTCGACTCGCCCTGGGCGCGGTGAGTCCGAAGATGTCGTCCATATTGAGTTCACTCGGCTTCATCCCATCGGGCAATTCCCACGTGAAGCAGTGGAGAAGGTTGGCCACACACATCTCCAGCG
Source organism: Talinum fruticosum (assembly GCA_021018815.1). Taxonomy (NCBI): domain Eukaryota; kingdom Viridiplantae; phylum Streptophyta; class Magnoliopsida; order Caryophyllales; family Talinaceae; genus Talinum; species Talinum fruticosum. The sequence goes on from JAITYX010000021.1 coordinate 1,724,384, forward strand.
CGTACAGCCCAAGCTGCATACCCGGGCACGACCTCCGACCCGAGCCGAATGGGATGAACTCGAAGTTGCCCCCTTGAAGTCGGGCACTCCCTCTCTGAGAAACCGGCTCGGATTGAACGTCTCCGGTTCGGACCAGGAGTTCGGGTCACGCCCGATGGCCCATGCATTGATCATGACCCTGGCCCGTTTGGGGATCCGGTACCCTCCGATGACGGCTTCCTCGGCAGTCTCGTGGAGCAGGAGGGGGATCGGCGGGTGCAGCCTGAGGGTCTCCTTGATGCAACACCGGAAGAAGGGAGCTTGTCGAGATCCGACTCGTCAACCCGACGGGTTAGCCCGACCACCTCAGCGAGCTCTTGTTGGACCCGTTTCATGTCTTCGGGGCTCCGCATGAGCTCCGACATGGCCCACTCTATTGCCGACGCTACCGTCTCGGTCCCACCAAACATCACGTCCTATAATTTGATTTGAACCCGAATTTAATTAGATAAATACATCTAAGCAAAATATATATATAAGAGTTGAAACAAGTTTTTACGTACTTTAAAAGGCGTCGCTAATATTTTCTTCCATTTACAATTTACTCACATGAAGTTTCATCTTCTTACTTTACATCTTTTTACATGTATAATTTGACTTTAAATTTTCATCGTGTTATTTTACATATAACGGAAGGGAAAAACGTAATTTGGATTTGTTCGACTTTTCACTGAAAAATAGAATGTATTTATGTTTTGTGTTAAGTTATGTTCGTTTCTTATTTAACAATTTATTTATGTTCGTTTCGTTTATTTATGTTCGTTTATGATTACATTTCTACTTATGTGTATTTTGTATATAAGTTCGAACATGCTAGTTAGAATCCAGGAAGGATTAGAAATATAATGAATTGTAGTAAGCTTTTGTACTTGTCAAGATATAATAAAAGCATGATTTCCTACTTTACGGCATCATCTATCATTAATGAGGTTTGACCAAATGCCATTGATTTTTGAGGCTCAAAACTCTTCATCTTTTATGATACAAACACCCAATTTATTTTCAAAGACAAAAACCACACTATAATTTTCATCTTTGGTCAAAACACAAGTACCACCTTTAATAGCAACGTTTCGTGGCGCCACCAACCATTTGAGAAAAATATCCATCAAATATTAATCATGCATAGCCCCCTATTTTTGCTACTTGAAATAATTAATCAACTATTTTTCACTTGATAAAAAAACAAATAAATTTTTGTATTTGATATGAAGGGCACAAACTTTATGTTAAATATTACTCTTTTCATTTCAAAATACATATTATTTTAATATCATGAGGGAATAATATTAATGTAACACAAAATTTATGACAAAATTTGCGTTAAAAGACCATGTTGACGGAAGATTTCATTAGAAGAAGAAAATTAATGAAAAAGAAAAAGAAACAAAGCAATTGATGAGAATAAAATTGATAAATTAGTCGTTAATACTTCGTTAAAATTTTAAAGTATTTTATATTTATGAAACGGAGGGGTATTGAACTTAAACTTCTAATACTTCTCTCAATTGATAAAAAAAAAAATACTTCTCTCAAGTATTCTATAACCAAAGGAGAGTACATTGTTTTCAAAAACTCTTGATTTAGGTTCAATAATTATTCAATTCTCATGCATCGAATTTTATGAATGTATCAAATTTGTGTTGAGAGAGCTCTATTTTTTTTATAAGAAGAGGGAGGGGTGGTTATATTAATTGAAAATCAATCATAGCATATATGTCCTCCGATGCTCGAGAAACAACCGCTTCGGAGCATCATTAAACCACACCCTGCTATCAAAACTAAGGGGTTGCAAATGGGCTAACTCATGTGCAACCTTGTTCCCCGTTGAGAGAGCTCTATTACAATCCAACAAAAAAACTAAAACATAATGTTTTTTTATTTTAGTGTTGGGGAAAAATATTTAGAGATTCAAAAGAATAAATTAAAAAATAGGAAGAAAATTTAATTAGAAAAATGATAAGGACAAAATTAATATATTGGCCAAATATAAATATTACTTGGTGGCACCTAATAATAATAAATAAACCTAAGCATAGTGGGGTGTCACTGTTGTGGATTTCGCAATCAGTAACTCTCTAATCTCCATCACTATTTATATTTCCACTAAAATTCAAACTTAACTTTCATTCTAAGCAATTCAACCATATCAGGGTTTGCATTCGGGTCGGGTCATCTCATGTTTTTTTTTCTTTTTCTTTTTCTCATTTAAAATAAGAATGTGTTGTCTCGTAGTTGCTTCATTGTAATCATCAACAAGAAAATAAACAAATAAAATTTATTATTTTATTACAAAATATTATATATATACTTAAAAGTCATTTCATTATTTTTTAAATAGACATGGAATTATATATCAAAAGTTTATTACAAACCCTTAAGGTTGGGGTTCATCTAAAACCCTCATTTCATTATTTTCTGAAGGGAATAGTAGAAATTTATACTCTTTCAATCTCCCAATGACCGTTCTTTTTTAACTTTAGTTTGGTCAATTTTAATGAACTTTAACTATAAATTAAAGAAAAATACAATTTATTAGACATTTTGAGGAATTTTTAACAAAAGTATTACTTCTAAAATTTTTAAAATAATTTTTATGACTTAATTTTTTATTTAGTTTGTGAGAAAATAATGATCAAAATTAATTTTTGTTAACCATAAAAAGTCAAATTATGACAGTCATAAAAAACGAAGGGATAATTTATGAGTTAAATTAATTGAATACATGCATTCTTTTTTGAAAATAAAAATTCATCATATATTTTAGTTTCATTCCTAATTTTATTTCATTTAAATTTGGTTAAATCATTGATTTTATAAAAGTAGCAATTTGTATTATAATAAGGATAATGATGATTTGCTTAAGATATAATAGCATAAAACATGCAAAGTTGATTATTAGTTATAAGCATACCTTAATTACCTAATTAAACCAAACATGCAACAAAGTTGATTACTAAGAAAAATGTTGTGATAATCTATAATTAGTAATTAATGAACTAATTAAATTAATTAGGCTTCGATAGTTCTTACCATGATTATGGCTTTGATGTTATCCCTAGTAAGCTTGATGGCGTTCTGTAAATCTTCAGACTCAGTAACTTTGGCTTCATCGCTGTAAAAGTTCAGCAAATCATCCACCATATCTTCCTCCTCTTTCACAGCACCCTTAATATGACCGTTAGCCTTCTTCTTGTTCATATGATCATCAATGATCGTATCGATGAATCCGTCGAGGGCACCTCGGGCCTTGGCGAGGCGGTCATTGAGCCCATTCGGGTCAACCCATGTAAGGAAGGGGATGAAATCAGCGATGTTGAAGGCCCCAAAGAGCTTCGAAAATTCTTGAAGAATGGCAATAAACTCATCCTGGCCCTCGGAGGAGCTCGACCCGAAGGCGGCCCGGTAGGTGATGTTCTTTGTGAGGTTGAAAACAAGCTCACCCACGTTGACGGGGACCCGGCGCGGCTCGCCATGGCTCGGACGATGGTGTCGACCTCGTCTCGGACGGACTGCCACGACTCGGCCCGCTTGCGGCTGAAGAGGCGCATGACGCAGAGCTTACGCATCTGGCGCCAGAAGGGGCCGTAGTGGGCGAAGGCCATGTCGGCACGGTCGTAGGTGAGGTACTTGATGGCGATGGTGGCGGGTCGGTTCGAGAAAGTGACATCTTGGACTTGGAGAACTTCTTGGGCCTCGGCCGGGCTCGAAACCACCATCATGTGTACGAAACCCATCTTGAGGTGGAAGAGCCCGCCGTAGCGCTTGGCCAGGTTGGCTAGCCCACGGTGGGTCAGCTGGTCCATCATCATCATGTTGCCTATGATTGGAAGGCCCTTCGGGCCTGGCGGGTAGGGTTTTCTCCTTAGCCTCGATATCAGCCCGAGTAGGAGAATCGGGGCTATGAATAACAGGATTCCCATCAAAACCGGACTCCCTGTATAGACTCCATTGATGACTTTACAAGCTCATGCATGGCTCTCTCTCTCTCTCTCTCTCTCTCTGCAACAAACAAAAAAGCAATGTTGCTGAGGAGGGGAAGATAATTACAGAGGGGGATTATATACGCGGGAAGACACTACTCCTGTGTGCAATGTGGGAGTAGTTGCACTTTGCTCAAGAGCTTCGCATTTATTTATTTCTTTAAAATGAATTTTTTTTTGGATTTTGACTTTTTGTTTTTTTGAGGACTCCACACTTCAAATGTTCTTTAGACCTTTTCCTGGTCATTATTTTATTATGTTGAGTTGGTGGGGAGATGTTTGTTCTCTGTAGTTGCAATATTGTAATGTAATGGGAAATTATAGGAAGTTTGGGTTGAGATATATAATTTTTTTTTTATCTTAGTTTGATAAAATTTAATGTACAAAATGTTTAGAATTGTGGGAGGATTTTGGAAGCCAATCAAAAAATGGGTTAGGGAGCTAAAAAATCTTTAAATCCGAGTCTTTTGTATATATTTTTTATATGATAAATGTAAACTATCCAACTAAAACTCTCATAAGTAAATTCAGTTAGGCTAAAAGGTTCAGCTGGAGGTAAGGATATTAAGCTTAAGTTAAAATTTAAATTCTGATGAAACTTATATATAAATTTAGGACTATGGCATAATTTGAATCAATGGTTGAGTTTTAGAAATCATTGTCTAGTTGTTCCTATAGATACAAAAAATATCATAATAGATCAACTTTGTTTCTCAAAGAAGGGTCATCCGAGTGGATTTATTCATGTAAATAATATGGTCGATTTATGTAATATTGGAGTACTTACAACCTTTTATTTTCCAGTCTTGTAATTTACTATTCATCCGATGTGTTTTTGAAAGGGAATAAAACAAAAACTTTACTTCTTACAAGAAGATAAGAAAAATTAGAAAGAAAACACAAATACCTGGCCTATGTATATTGATTTGATTAAAGAAATTGAATTGAATGACATTATCACTTGGTTGTAGGTAGGCCAACAATAAAAAAATATTATGAGTCTAAAATTAGGGTTTAGAGAGAACGAAGTCCCGTTAATTTTTAAAATATTTCATTCATTTTGAGTAAGGGGAACTCAAATTTTATGTCTAACAACAATCATCTCATTATCATCATTATCATGAAGAGGGTGATATTGCATTTTTCATCAAAGGTGACAAAGCAACAAAAAGATGCAACTCATTAATTTAACTCCAACAAATCATTTTCGCCTTTTCTTTTCTTTTTTTTTTTTTGGGATCCGGGGTCGGGGTGGACTGCGTTAAATTTTTTTAAATATTTTGTAAAGTGAGTGAGTTAATTAATTTTAATGACTATATATATATATATATAGACCTGTCAATTCGGGCGGGCGGGTTAAATACGGGTCGGGTGTATTCGGGTTCGAGTAAAATACGGGTCGGGTGTATTTCGGGTTCGGGTAAAATACGGGCAGTCGTATATCGGGTTATACGGGTTTCGGGTCGACCCAACGAGTTAAGACGACCTTTTTATCGCTTGTTTTTCTTTTTTAATTATAAATATTAAGCATAATTTTTGCTTAAAATTGCCAATAATTCAACGAAAAGTATAGTATTTGTATTTTCTAAAAGGAATATTCAAAAATATTCAAAAATTTCATTATGATATTTGTGTAAGGTCCCATTGAACCGAGCGGGTTGGTCGCTTGACGCGTTTAAATAAGGCCAACGAAAGATTAGGTTAATAATGGGTTGAATAATAATGACTTGTTTTGTAATTATTAGTTTAAGGTTACGATGTTTATTTCACGGTTTATATTATACTAACGAGGTTTATATGCATGTTTAATGCATTTTAAAACAAATCGAGAAGGTTTTGACTTGGGTAGGCTTAATCGATCCATTTTATTCACTAGAAAAATTTGATTTTGTTTTAGTTTGGCTTATTGCCTACCTTAGGAGTTATGGTTTAGGTACGAGTAAACACGAGTTTAAAATAAATAAGAATTAGAGATTTATAATAAACTAAAATTATTATTTTTAATTATAACATCAAAATTTTAAATCATTATAGTAATATTATTTCTACAAAATAAAAGTATATTAATTAGATATGACTAGGTATATTCGGTTTACCAAAAATACAACAAGTATAACTTGTACACTTGTAGTATTTTAATATATTACACCATTTGAATCCATATATGTTTTTATTGAAATTAACTATGTATAATTTTTGTATATAATGGCTTTTGTTTATGGGGAATAAGTTGAGAAATGAAACCGTATCGGTCTTCGTCCGTAAATGATTGCAATAAATATGTAACGTCTCTCTAAATAATCGATATGATAAATAACCATCATTAAAAAAGTGATAAATTGAAGGAAAAATCATATAATGTGCATGAAACATTCAATCAACAAGCTACAAAGCTAAAATGGTTGTTTTAATTGCCTTGACCCAACGGGTCAAATGGGTTCGAGTCGGGTTTGACCCGCTAATTTGCGGGTTTTTCGGGTTCGGTTTTTTCGGGTTCGGGTCGAGAAAATCATATCCAAAACCCAAAACTTTCGGGCGGGTTCGGGTCGGGTTTCAGTCGGGTCGGTTTTGCCAGGTCTATATATATATATATATATATGGCAAATTGAAACTTCACTTCTTCATGCATGGACTTTCCATTTCAGAGATTCCATTACTATAGGGCAGAAGTTCATTTTAATTGTATAATACTATGATTATCCCTGAATTGAGTTATTATAAAAATATAATATGGATTATGGATCGTGAATCGTGAATCTATTATGGATAATAGACCTAAAAATTTCGATCTATCTTAATTTTATAAGTACTTAACTAATTCTTTCATGGGTTTTCATTTTTAATAATTTCATAAAATTTTGATGACTTTTATATAAAGTTTTATAAGTACTAACTAAAAGTTAGTAAACCGAGGATAATGGAATGGACATAGATACACCGGGCCCTTTATATAGAAGCTTTCTTTTCAATTCCATACAAGCAAAACATAAAAATAGCTCTTACGGATTATTTGTCGGTAACACTAGAACTTTATTTACTTTCTAAAAAAAACATATTGTAAGCAACTAATGCAAATTATTGCATATCTAGAAAATTAAAATCCAAATAAATTTTGAGGTGCATAACTCAATCTCATAATATCTTTATATGAGATTGTGTTACTTACCTAACACGTTGACAACTATAAGCTAGGCAAGAAATACAACCATACACTCAAACGTATGATATTCTCATTTTCCAAAAGGATATTATAAACTATTTTTTCAACCCTCCATTATTATTTTTGTTTCTTGAGCTCTTCTATTTTGTTTTAATTTTCTCTATCAAAAAAATCTACAAAAAATGTACTTTTTTAAAATCCTGAGCTACAAAGTAATAAGATGTGTATTGGTCAGCTCCATACTCAACAAAATATTATCTTTTAAAAATTTTTAAAAAAAGTCATCGGACCTATACTTCCTACAGACTTTGAGGTTATGAGGAAATATTAAGGAAATATAAAATTCATGACAAAATTTGTGTTAAAAGACCAAGTTGCCTCAAGATTTTATTGAAAATAAAGAAAATTAATAAAAAAGGAGAGAAAAAAAATAGTTCATAAGGATAAAAATGATAAATTAGTCATTAATATGTCACTGGGATTATAAAGTGACGGATATTATGAAACGAAAAATTAGTTAAAGTGACATATATTTCGAGACGGATGGAGTAATTAAGATCCGTATAGTTTTTTTTTTTGTTTTTTTGTTGAGAGGAAGGATGTTTCCAATAGTTAATACATCAATCAATTAGCGAAAATTCAAATATATCGGGGAATAATTAAATTAATTAATCTGGATGCTGGTAAGTAAAGGATATAGACCCCTCACCATATTATTAAATAATTAATTTGTAAAAAATACTAGTCAAGGTCCAAGTCATGGTAAGAGATATTCAAATGTTGTCCATTAAGGACCTATTCTTTTTAATTAATATAAAATTATTGTTTAATTTATTCGTAAAATAATTTTTTTTTTTTTTTGGGGAGGGGTGGGGTATAGTGAAAAGGTGTAGTTTCATGCATCAAGAATATGAAAGAATAATTGAAAAAAGGTGACAAAAATTGGACAGATTACTTAACTGAATAGTTTGAAAATTAAGCTACAACAGATCAGGTGCTTTGAAAATATAGAAGAAAAAAAAAGGTATATTTTGATACCTTCCTCGTTCCACGATATACATTACTTTAATTAATTTTTATTATTTTATAATACTTGTCACTTTATAATTTTAATGACATATTAATTACTAATTTATTAATTTTGTCCTTCTTAATCATTTACTAGAAAAAACAAAAACAGAAAGTACGCACATATTAGATAATTCACCTTTTAACTGTTTTAATTTGTAATTAACCTTAGTTTTACCCCATCCCACGAAAGTAACAAGTAATTTGAAATAGGAGTACCTGTCACTTGACTTGACAATCCTCATGATATATTAAAGATTAGTTCATCAAATTTGTCCTTATTATTTGTTTTTTTCTCTTCTTCTTTCATTGACTTTCTTTGTTTCCGATGAAACTTTAGGACAAGTTTTTTTTTTAACAAAAATTTTGTCATAAATTTTATGTTTTTTTGTATTTTCTCATAGCACAAAACCGATAAATATTGTGAAACGGATGGAGTAATTCTTTATTAACACCTCCCAAAATCACGACTAGTCTCGGTATGTATCGGATCGTACGATTGTAGAATTGTATTACGATCCTACCATATATTTTTGAAATAAATTAAGATCATAAGATTCAAATACATGTAAGATTCTAATGGAACTCGGATTGATGGAGAGTTTTTGGATCGTGAGATCCGGATTGGGAGTTTAATAACGATAATTCTATGGCAGCTTTATCTTTTAATATAAATTCTGTCATGAATTTTATATTTCTTTTATATTCCTTCACAACATAAAAATGAAAAGTATTTGTGAAACTAAGAGAATAATTCTTTTATTGACAAATCCCAAAAGAATGACTGGTCTTAGTATGTGAGGTAAGATAACTAATGGTATTGGGCAGCAATCTCTAAAAGCAAAAATTGCGTAGGAAGAACATCAGAGTATCGTCATTAACAAGTTGATGATTAATTAGGCAGCTAACAACTTTTCAAGAACATAATTATGTTCCTTAATAACTTAATTAAGGAGAGAAGGAGCCATCGACAAGTAAACTGGATCAAATTCAAGTGTCTGGAAAATATCTTATCACTCCACAGCGATCCCTTTCTGAATGCATTGCTACCGCTGCACGTAAAATTTTATTCTCTCGCACCAAATAAAAAGTGAGGCATTTATTATAATCTTAGACCCACTATAACATCACCATCTCTTATCTATTGCCCCACTTTTTTGGAGCACTATTGCCAATATCAACTTTCATTTATAATATCTTACATATTGCTTTTTAGGGTGAGATCCATGTTATTACGTAATAGCGCTGTTTTATTTAGTTTTAAGCTTATTACAATTTCTTATAAACTTTTACGTCTTTTTACAACTATTTATAACTAACTTTATAACTATTGTACGACTTCTTATAGCATAGATTATATGTCCTTACAAGTAAATGGAACATATATATAAAAACATCAGTTTATTACATTATTGTTGTATATTTACAGCTATGCTCGATAAAATTGTTCTCGGGACATTGTACGATCGTTTAAAAGAGACACTGCTCTTGAGATTGGTATCTCTATTAGGAAAAAAAAAAAAGAATTAGCTTCTACATCTTCCAAAGCAATATCACTCATTATTTAAACCAATTCAAGTCATAATACAATTAACTTTTTCACGATAAAAAAACAAAAAAGTCTTATATTTCCTGTTACATTTAGTTTCAGCTTACAATTTCTTACAACTTTTTATAGTAAATTTTATAACTATCTTACAACCCAATACAATTATTACAACTTTTTACAAAAATCCTTAGACAGTTAAATGAAATATGACCCCGTAATTTTATGATCTTGTCTTAGAATAACACAAAGAAAAGTCCTTAGACAATGTTGTAGGAATCTTTGACAAGTAGTTAAGTGCTCGTAGTCTCGCACCAAACAAAACAGATACAGCTCCAAATTATTTTCAAATTTTTAGAAGAAAATTCATAAACTAGACGTTTAATTTAGAGAGAGAAAGAGACAGAGAGAGAATAAGCGTAGAAAGCTCCAAAAGGCTGATGATCATAGAGGATGAGTTTTTTAGCTAAAGCAAGTCGTATTAGCTGATTTCACTCTCCTATATATATTTTACTTATTTTTGTGCTAGGTGGTTCACCAGATGTAGGATTTTTTAAAAAAATAGTTGTAGTATAAGGGGATGAAAATAATACGAGATCGTTTCATATAAGATTTAATGTAAAACAATACTTTTTCTGGGAAGACTCTTTTTAAAGGTATTGAAGTGATTAATAATGTGTTTTAGAGTCGTTTTTATCTTACAAAAATTGTTAGCTATTACAACTATTATGAAAAATAATTATAAAAACGGTCATCTTATAATACATCTTAAGTTAAAACGATCTTACAGAGGAATTTATCGGACTTTAAAAAGGGCATGTGAACAGGATAATTAATTAAGTTGACGACGGAAATAGGAGCAGATAATATCTACTTAGCCACTATTTTTATAGTGCGCAAATTAAAGTGACCCTAAGATGGGTTGTTGGTTCAAATAAGTCAGGAATCAATAATTATTTTGGCTTGAAAACCCCTTTCTTATAAAAAAAAAATAATAAAATCCAATGCTCCAATTCTTCTGAGTCAACCCCAATTTTGCCTTTTTGTTTGTTATTATACATAAAAAACTTGTCTTTAATGTAGCTAAACTTCAATTTAAATATTTTTTTACTCCTATATATAATCAATTTTAGTTAATTACTTTAAGTAGTTGAAAATTTAAAATATACATGATACTTATAATTTTTTTTATTTGTCGATATACATATATAATTATTAAATTTTAACCCCAGAAGGTTACTATTAAAGCCTCCATAAAATAAGATTTAAACTTTTAAAATTTTACTTCATATGATATATACCGTAACTTATGTATAAGACATCTAGCAGTCGGCCTTCATTTTGGTACAATTATTATTTTTTTTTCATCAACAATTAGTATTAATTAAAGATACTCTTTCATCCCAAAAGAAATTATTTTATGTACTTAAAAGATAAAATATCTATAATATTGTTAATATTTAAATTTTAAATATACCATTTTAAATTTCATTTATTTCTATGAATTTATTCTCAAATTCAAAGATATGAACAGTTTTCTAAACCCTAATTCTCTCCCTTCCTCCTCTCTCGAATCCTAATTCAGTATCTTCTATTCTTTTCACTTTTTTATATTGTGAGAGTTTGGGTATCTTTTTTCTTATGAGAGTTAGGTTTTCTCTTCTTCTTGTGAGAGTTAGGGGCTTCTTGTGAGAATCTTATTTCTCGCATTTGTGTGAATTATTTCTTTTACCAATATGTGTAAATTTTATTAGGATTGTTGATTCGATCGGATAGTATATTTTTGATATTTTTATCAATTAATTTCATCGATTTTGATTGAGAATGATTCAACAATGGAATTTCATATGGCTCGATCAAAGTGATATTTCCTTTATATTGGATCAATTATATCACACAAAGATCTATTTTATAAACTTTTACAATAGCTCACCAATGTTCGGGAAAGATATATTGAAGTCGAAGAACACGGTTTGTGGCCAAATTGATGCTACAAGTATAGAGCCAAACGGAAGTATATTTACCATTAACTTTATCGAAATACGGATCTGTTTTATTATTTTAGATTTATTCTTATTGGAGAATTATCTTTGTAAATACCGTATACCTTTTTATTAATGAAATTTGTCTTTCTATAAAAAAAAAAAAATTTGAACAGTTTGAGAATGTTTGTAAATTTGATATAAAAAAACATTATTTTGGAATTAGAAGTTAATAGTCATAACCATGACCATGATTGACAAAGTAGTAATCGTCATTTACTCTATCATTTTAAATAAAATACTAATGAAGTCATAGTTTAATGGTTAAGATTGAGGTTTAAAGTATATTAGGTCTCGGGTTCGATTTCCTCTTTCCTATCAGATTGCATCGCTCTTTCAGTAACTCCTCTATATAAAAAAATTTAAAAAAAAATAAAAAAGAATATTTGGACGGCATGGTGATGAGAAGGTATCATTGTCACGGTAGGTGGAGGATTTTTGAACTCATGTGTGTTTGGGTTGGTAAGAGGAGGCTTGTCTAAACACACACACTGCCAACAATTGACAAACATCTTTTTATTTTTTTATATGAGGAAAAAATAATAATTTTGATTTTTCCTCCCTTTGGGTCCCTGTTATAGAAAATGACAGCCTGTCAGTAATCAGAATGAGCTTTGCAAATTGCAATTAAGATGGATTTTTAACATTATCCACCTAACAACCCCTCAAGATATCTTACACTTTTAGTCCAATAATAATACACCTCCATCACTATGGAAATGAGTCCTTTTTTTCAGTAGTACAAAAATACATTTTAGGGTATGTTCGAATGATTTTTATATCAGTTTTTAGCTCAGTAATAACAATTAATTATTTCGACTCATTTCACCTATATAGCTAACTATTTCAACTCATAAAAGTTATAATAGTTGATCATTTCAACTTATTCCGGATATAATAACTAATTTTAACAATCATTTTAAACAGGTCCTTTATGATATAAAATTATAATCGTGCTTGGCATAGTTCAACATATCATATGAAAGTAATCTAAGTAAGGGTTTGTTTCATAATTATTGCACATCTTCCATTATATAGTCGTTCTCAACATTCATCATATTGTTTGATCCCAAAAAAAAAAAAAAAAACATTCATGATATTGGAAGGCCTCATAATCTTCTCCATTGAAAATGGGAATGATGGTGATTAAATAGCTTCCCTTTTTTCTGTTCTTATCCAAAAACCCAACTCGATTAGCTCAGTTTTATACTTTGCTTAATTTTCTCATTATTATTTTTTTACAAGTAGGATATGAGAAGGACATTTTTATTTATAATTTATTATGCATGCGTCCAATGTGGCCAATACCTTAGCCAATGCTATATCTCAAGTGATTTTTAATTTGGTATCCCCCCAAAAAAAAAAAAAAAACTTCAAAAGGCAAAGTTAGTGGTAACAATTTTTAAAAAAATTCTCCCTAGTAAGTCATATTAGATTACTTATAACATATTTTTATTATTTATTTATTTAGTTGTTGTAAGAAGGGATTCTTTTTATATTTCTAATAATAATTTTTAAAATTTTATCAATTAAATCAACTGATATTTATAATTTGAATCATGACTTTAAAAACTGAATTATATATATATATATATATATATATATATATATATGTTAATGGTAGGTCCATCTCTAAACATTAGAATATATTACTCTTTTGTTACAGTAATATTAAAAAGCACGTAAATCAGTAACACATAGGTAGGTCTTATAATTTAATATTATATTAGAGTGTTCTGCCAATAATTAAATGGTTGTTAATTAAGATAAATCTATATATATGTAGATACTTAATTAGATGATTGGCGCAGGTAAATGCATGTGTTAATTAATTAATTAAGCCGGTAATCCCGGTTACCTAATCCATTTAACAGAACTAATAAGTAACTAATCATATTTTATGAGTGTAAATTTCGCTTAACTTGTGCCTTCATGCTTGGAGCGTTTCCTATGCAATCAGCTAATCCTTGCATTTATTTATTTTTTAAATAACTTAAGGTAGGCTTCATCATGTACATTCACTATCAAAATAAAATAAGAAGTTATTTTCCGATAATTAATTGGTTAATAAATCAAAATAAGTCAATAAATTAAAATAAGCATATAAATTTTTATGACGTATTAAGAACAAACATTATAATTATAATTGACAAAGCAACCAAAAAACATTATAATTATCATTGACAAAGCAACCAAAAAACCCCTAATTCTAAGAATAGCCCGACTAAATTTCCGACCCAATGAGATTAAACTAGAGTGACATTAAGTTAAAATTATGTATTCTTCTTATTAATAGAAAAGGAGATAAATAAAACAAAAAATCTCATTCATATAACGAGTACTTCATATATATTATGCACTTCGCCCGGTTTTTATGAGGAAAAAAATAATGGACGTAGGTTACGCTAAGTTTCGAATTACTATATAGTGCACTTTTTTTGAATTTTTGATAAAAGTTATTTAGTACTTATAAGAATTAATTTTGTTTGGGGAATCATTTCTCGATCTATTAATGTCAAAATCAAAAGCTGCATGTTTTATTTAATTTTATTTCTTTGTATTCGGTCTTTGGAGGAGAAAAACTCAAGACCATATTAGCGCCAGATATCCACCATCTAAAGAGGGTAATTAACTTATTATAAAAATAATGATTAATACGAACAAAGTGTTATTAGCTGAGATGGTGAAAACCTTACTCGATAAGGAGAAGAATACAATTTCGAATACCTGAAAGTGCACTTATTATGAGGATATTTACTTTAAATGCTCGTAATTATTAACCTGATCGTTAGTGTTTTTTAAAAAAATTAAAATAAAAAATATATGCTAAGCTATTACTGTTGATTATAATGCTTCACATTGTGAATGTACTAGAAAGTTGATGATATTTGTAAATGTTATACTGTTAATTAGTATGATTAGGTAAATGACTTTCAAAAAGAAAGTCATTTTCTTTCTTATTACACGCATCCTTTTCTAGTAATTTCTATTAGCTTAATTTCTAGGAGGTTCTACTTTTATTATAATTCTTATCCCAGATTTATCAACATTATTATTATGATCGAGGATAAGAAAAGGCGAATAAGTTATCCATCCTACAAATTCTTATATGAAACGATCTATTAATATTGAAAAAGTATCGGGGTAATCGAGTTAAACCTAGTTTAGAAGTCCGCTGATACCCGAACATGCATATTCTTATGAATGAAAGAAGTTTAATTATGCCCCTCTCAGAATTTGATGTCAAATAAGCCAGTCAAGGCTTGTTGGTAGGTAGTATTTATAATCATCAACATACATATATAATGTAATACTAGTTTTGCCACAATGAACGAACGACTAAAAGATTAATTAATTTTAATACATGATTTATGTCTCTAATCAAGGGGCAAACACCCCTTCTTAAGTCTAGTGATTGGTGTTGATGACCAGAATATAGATTCTAATACGGTAGCTAATTATGATTAGGTACAAGCCAGGCTACTTGACCAACAGAGTCATCAGTTAATCAATCATTTGAAATACACTTACAAATTGATACTTATATGACGTGGTACAATCGGATGAAATATATCATTATGAAAATAAAGGAGATTTAACAATAAAAAATAAAATCAACCAATTAGAATATGTTTTTACATTTTTGGTGTACATATTACTGGTACAATTATACTTTTCCTTAGTTACTATCTTTAAAATCCTTATCATTGGTTAATTATGTCGATCCGGTGTACTCACTTTATTTCACAATATATGTCGTTTTTAGACTGTAAGGGAATACTAGGGAAACGTAAAATTTATGATGAATTTGTTTTCAAAGACCTCGTTGCCCAAGGTTGCATAGGAAATGAAGAAAAATTCAATAAAAAAGGAGGAAAAAATAATTAATAAAGATAAAATTGGTAAACTAAGTTATTAATACGTCATTATAATTGTCAAGTGATAGATATAAATTGACATATATTATGAAACGGACGGAATATGAGTCCAAAGAGAATTATTAATCGGTGAATTATGGGGAATTGGTAGTTGGAGAAGTCAATCAAATAATGTATTAATTAGTTTATAATCACACTACTAATAACATAGAATCAAACAAAGAAGGGCAGATCTTGAAGCAGTCTTCTTAACTTGTTTAAGGGATTGAAGTTCAACTAATCTTATCTCACTCATAATTAAATTTAGATAATTGTAGTTAGGTTATAAACTGGTTGTTAATTATGACTTAATCAACTAACTCTCTCAGCTAACTTCTGATTATCTAGCATGTTAGTACTTAATTAGGATAATAAATCACACTTCGAACTTAATTATTAGATTCTTTTTAAAGGCTACATATATTCTCCCTATTGCTTGACTATATACATTAAAATAACGATTAGATAGTAATTTTCTGAAGGGTACTTATGTTAACTTGAGTGAGGATAGAAAGAAAAGACATACTGAGGATGGACAACCATATAAAAGTGGATAAAATAGAAAGGACAAATTTATTAGCCAATTAATGAGATGCTCGATTTTCCTCTCTAAGAATATGTTGAATGTGGACTTGATTGCAATGGTTTTGAATCTTAAACCAAAGTTTGAATTTCGCAAGGAACTTGAACTTCCCCTTTGAAGGCGTTAATAAGTACTTAAATACCACCTTCAAGAACAATTAAGCCATATCCTGCGTAAATTGCTGTACATACACCATTTTGTATTGTTGTTGCTTTTGTTATTAAAACTAACATGGTTCCAAGATTGACTAAATACATGGACATGGGCGAATTTATTCAATGGCGGAGCCCTGAAAAGGCTAAGGGTATCTATGGACACTCTTGGCATAAAAAAAAAAAAAAAAAGAAGAAGAAATATCTTATGTTTAGACCAAAAAATTTAAAATTATAAGTAATTGAACACTTTTGAATTTGACCAAAAAATATTAAATACCCTTATTTTAAATTTCTATCTCCGTCACTGAATTTATTGGTCAGCTATTGGTTTTCCATATCTCCATTAGGAAAAATTTCCATATGTCCACTGGGCTTTAGTAGTGGGCTGGATGCTTGAATATGCAGCTAAGGCCCATATTCTTTTCTGTGCTTCCAACATAACTTACAGATCAAGGTGGGCTCATCATTGCATGTATGAATTCTACTGTACACCTATTTGGACATTGAAGCCCAAAGTGCTACCAAAACGTCTAAAACTACCGTTCGATTCATGGACCAGATTCAAATGTAAACACGTACCTTGAAAGTCTCATGATGAGGTAGGGTATGAGAGGGAAGGTCTGATATAACCGTTAGTCTTACTCTAGAGTTGTAAAATTACAGAGAAATTGGTTGTTCGGGCCACGATCTTTTGCGGGTGGGTTCGGGTCGGAGTAGGTGACATGATCACAACAAATGGGCGAAAGAAACAGAGGGTGGCGTTGTAGAAAGAAACAGCAAATACTAATACTTTAGAGGAAATGATAAGTGCCAATTTGTGGGCAAATTGTAAAAGACATTACTATTCACTACATTGCACGCCAAGAAAAGCAGTGGGACGATCGAATTGCTTTGCTTTTGCTTCCATCTTCACGTGGATAAACATCATGAATCCCAACCCAACCCAACTTTCCTTTTTTTTTTTTTTAAATTTTATTTTGGATTTTGGTTGGGCGAGAAATATTTATTTATTTTAAAATTTTGAAATTCAGATAAGATACAGAAATGATTACAATATAAAAAGAGAGAGAAATTAAATTTAAAATATAATCTACATAATAACGACATATCAATCTTAATCAAAGTCTTCAATGAGTCAAAATACTGCGTGGCCAAGAGGCTACTCACGTTATTCCCTCCTTTCTCCGAGGTTTAATTTTTTTTTTTTGGGGGGAGAGGAAGGGAATAACTTCTGAACTTTGACATCACTGCTTTATCCAGGTTCAATAAGCCTTTTAGATCCCAGAAAGTGAACCTACTTCCGATCCCAAAAAACAAATCTTCACTGATTGTACTGGAATATTTCTCTTGAGGTATAATTTTACATAGGCTAGTAGTGGCTAGAATTTTGAGTGATGAGGTTGTTGTACATTACTTTTATAATTATTTTAATTATGATTATGATTAAGAAAAAGTAGGTCAATTATATGAGGCATTTTTGTCACATTATATAAAAATATGTTTCTTCAATTGAAATGTCCATGAACCTTGAAATAATTTTAAAATTATGTGTATAATCAAGCTAAATTTTGTATTAAATAGAGTAAGCACATTGTCACATGGGCAGCACTCCACATTGATTAAGGAAGCAAAATGAAAAGTTTTATATGCTCCAAGCCCGCACTTACATAAACAACATATTTGGATATGCTTAATTATATAACTTTACTTGGCATGCTCTACACTTTCTGATCAAAATATGATGTTCTAGTGGATGAATTTAATCATACATAATACATATTATAATATATAGTTAGTGGAGAGAAATTAATATATATATATATATATATATATATGTACGCATATAATTAAATCTTGGAAAATATGGGAATGAGTATATATCATATCATCATCCAGTTGGTAGAGGAGTTTGTTATTTTGGCACCTTTTCTCTTTCTAGGCTGTCATTTTGCGACCTTGTTTATATATATAATATATATATATACATATAAGAGAAAGATTGTGTTGTGTAAGAGGTAACTACAATGGCTGCGATACCCAGCATGGGCAGCGCCTTGAAGCTCATGCTATTATTTCTTGTCACCGTTTTCACGACCTTATTGTGTTTCGCTGATGGGATTCGTCCAATGTCTCAAGCTAGAGATGAGCTCTTTGATGCTCGACCAACCAACATGACTTTGTCTACACATGTTGTTGATGTCCTTGTTGCCCATACTGATAATGTGAATGGTCGAGGTAGGGAGGGTAGGAGTGGTGGAGGTGGGGGCGGAGGAGGAGGAGGAGGAGGTGGAGGTAAAGGAAAGATGCATGAAGGGAAGCATAGTGGTGGAGGTGGTGGTAGTGGTGGTGGAGGAGGAGGTGGTGGTGGTAGTGGAGGAGGAGGAGGAGGAGGTGGTGGTGGAGGAGGAGGTGGGGGTGGAGGAGGAGGAGGAGGAGGAAGTGCTGGCGGAGGAGGAGGCGGTGGGGGTGGAAGTGGTGGAGGATATGGATATGGATGGGGAGGAGGTAGTGGGGGTGGAGGAGGGGGAGGGGGAGGACATGGCGGGGGAGGAGGCGGTGGTGGTGGTGGACTTGGGTCAGGATGGGGTTGGGGAGGAGGAGGTGGAGGTAACCAAGGTTTTTGTTGGCTTTGGGGTTGTCATGGCACATTAATCACAAAGACATTGGAAGAAAACCATGCATGAGAAATGGCATGGAAATACTAATTAGTATTCTCTACTTACTAGAAATGGAGTGGCACTTCACTCACTATCTTTTATTAATCTCTATCTCTATCACTTGTTTGTTGATTAATACCCCTTTACATCTTTAAGAATTTACACAAAGGTTCGAGAGTTTCTACATATATCTCATATAATATGTTATATTTTATATCTTCATAATCAAAATAATTAGTCTGTTATCTTGTTATTTTTTTTGGTACTAAATTCTTGAGAAGATGTGAATTATAATTTTGACTTTCACAAATGCATTTATTACACGCTTAATATTTTAAATATTATACTTAAATATATATATATAAAACGGTCAATACCGAATAAAAATATATATAAGATAGGTAACATCTAAGACTGATATACTAAATTAGCAAGTGTACCAAAAGAATGCTCTATAGTCTAGTGGTGGAGACAAAGGGATGCCTACAACTAAAGGCTAGCTATTTTCAATTTAATTTGAACCATCCAAGTAAAAATATCCAATTCATATGCCAAAATATAAATGGTGTATAGCTCATTTCAAACCACTAATGAAAAGCTTTATAATTGGTGCGACCAATTGTGATAATTGGGTGATGTACCAATTTTGAGTGGTTCGACTTTGATAGGACATGTTCATCATAGAATTAAACTACTACTCAAATTATTTTATAATTCTCATTGCTCAGGGTTAAATTTACATACAATCAATTCTTACTTTATCATAACTAACCTTAATAAAAACAAAATCTACGATAATTTAAATGATTCAATACATATGAGGTTCTAGTTTTATAGACTTTTTCCTATACCGATCTTTATGTCCTCTCATACATGAAACACAAAGATTCAATAGGATGAAAAATCGATCTTAAGTCTCATTGACACATGGTAAATCCTTTGTCAAAGAAGTTTGAAAAAGAGGCACACACCTGGCAAGTATATGCTCCCATGAGATATGTCACCATATAATTGGACAAAAAAGATTTTACAGTGCCTAACATAATGACATGTGATGTAAGAGTATAGGTTTTTAGATAAATATAGGAATTTGTATTGGTGGCCATCCAAACCGTTTGTTAATATCCCAGGTAACATCAATCGATTTTTGTCTTTGTATCAGGAGGGAGAGAGAGAGAGATAGAGGGCCATGCTATGGCTGCCCCTCGTCCCCCTCCCAATGGCAATACCCTCCGTCCCTCCCTCATTTGTGTCCCTATCATAACCGTGAGTGGTCCATCTCTCATTTTGCCCTCCATATGCCAAAGCCCAATGGCGTTTTATAATTAATGTGGGCTGTTCAATTGGAGATGTCCAAAAAAAAAAAAATTTACTCCACCAAGAATTCTTGTCTAAAATAGTCATTTGAATTACATTTTTAAAAATTTTTCAAATTTTAGTCATAATTTCAATAAAAATTTCCTTAAGAAACTTTAAAAAAAAAAAAACGGAGCGAAGAACGATAAGCTCATAATAAAATTGGGTCGTTGTGTAACTTCTTCCTTTTTTTAAACAATTCGTTTCATAGATACAAAACGTCCATGAATTTAAATTGTAATATAATTCTGAAAACGGAGAGTTCAACTATTAATATTCTTATTTCTAAACTATGGAGAATGATTTCAAATGTATATCGATTGATGATAATCGACAGTAGAACAGAATATATGTTTTGACACTTGAATGGAGTAATTAACCATCAAAATTAGCAAAGTTAGAAAATAGTAGGAAATCAAAATAAAGAAAAGAATTCGATAATTAATGAAAAATATAAAAATGTGGGTAGCATTAAGTCCTTCCTAACCCCATACAATTAGCCTAAAACCCTAAGCATTAGAAGAGCTAATCACCTAACCCATGAAAATGTGGTAACATAATTTACACTCTAAACCCAATATATCTCCAACTAAACCCCATCCCCCAACTCTCAATCCCCGGCTCATAATACCGTCCGGTTCCTTAATTCGTCTCCTAATCCTACCTAAAATACCCTAAACTTCTCACTTACCCTCTTAATTAATTAACATTTCATTTCAAATTACTATCCAAAACTCGGAACCGGGTGGCCCAATCCCGACTCGGGTTGACCCGCCACCACGGTTTCCTTCTTCTTTCTCATCTCCAGCACCTTCCGGTGGCTATTCGAGTGGAGCTCACTGGAGAAGGTCGGGCTACAAGCGGGTCGGTATTCGGGCAAGAGCCGGCCCGACTTGTACCGGACCCCACAAGCATTACAGAGGGTCTTGGCCCCCAACGGCCCGGTCCGCCACTGGGGGTCTTCTGAACCCCACAGTGGCTGCACCTCCTGGGTGGCCCACCGCCCGACCCGCTTTCCCTCTTCCTCTGTTTTTTCGCCGGAGTCGGGTCTGGGTACGGGCTGGAAGGAGAAGACGGCGTCGTTATGGAGGAAGAGGAGGACGACGAAGAGGAAGCCGACGCCGGGTCGGTGAGGGCGGAGGTCCAAACCCTGCAGCCGGTCCGGGTCCGCTTGCTACGGCGCGCCTTGCTGAGCGCTGGTGGGGGAGTGAAGCTGTGGGTTTTCGGGGCTCCGGAGCCGGGTTCGGGTTTTGGCTTGGTTTTCGCCGAAATGGGCCCACACCCGGCCGGGTATGGGGTCGAAAACGTAGAGAATGACTCTTCCACGAACTGGGATAGCCATTCTAGGTCCGCTTCCTCTGCCTGTGAAAAAAACGTTTCTTTTAACCGTCTTCTCACTTACAGAACAGAGAGAGAGAGAGAGAGAGAGAGAGAGGAGTACCGGGACGGAAAGTACAGAGCCGAAATCGTCTTTGTTTCTGTCAGTTTCGAGCGGGGAGGAGAGAGAAAGTCGGAGGCTTTCTCGCTCTTTGAGGGTCGATTTTCTTCAAAGGTTTCGTCTTTAACAGAAAGGACGACCCCATTATCCCCTTTCTCTTCTTCAGCGGTGGCGTCTCCGTCGAGGTTTAGAAGTTGGTCCACAAAGAAATCTTCGCCGGAAACAGAAGCACCGGAGGGATTAAACTTGCAAATATCCTCCAAAACCGGAGCTTGATTGGTCGCCATACTTTCCGGCCGAAAAGCTCCCTTGACGACGCATTCCATTTCCTTCCCAACCTACACAAAACCCCCGAAAACAGAGAATTAATTTCAACTCAAACCCAATTCTGAACCAAATTTGTTCAGAAAAAGACCTGATGAGAGGGAGCGGGGGAGGAGGAGGAGGAGAGAGAATGGAGGGGGAATTTGGTGGAGGAGGAGGCGGAGGAGAAAGGGTTGAGGAAAAGAAGAAGATGGTGAGTTGGGTAAAGCATTGAATGTGAGAGGACGCTGAAACTTTCTCTCTCTCTCTCTCTCTCTCTCTCCTTTTGAAGGTATATGAAGAAATGTGTCTCTGCAGTGCTAATTCTGCATGTGAAGTGATTAAAGACGTTCCTTTGCTGTCCTAATTTCTTCTTCTTCGTCTACCATTAATAAAACGCAAAACAAAGCATCCGTTTCATCTGAATTATTAATCCCACTTCTCTCTCTACCCCTCTCTCTCTCTCTCTCTCTCCTCTGGAATCTTGATTCTATTTCCTGCCTTAAATTATTCATCACATATTTTCCTGAGATTTTTCTCCCTCAGTTTTAGAAAGCGAAACTGCCACCCAAAAATACAGAAATTATTCATTTTCTGGAACCAAGACAAAATGCCTGTGACATTTTTCTGGGTTTGTTTACAGTCAAATGCAGTATGGTGGGCCGCTTCTATAATTTCGAGGATACTATAAACTTTTCTTTTTTAAAAAAAATTTAAGTTTTAAGACTGGATTTATTTGAAAGAAACCGCTGTGGATATTGGGGGAAAATCGTCTTCTGTTTCTAATTTTTGAATCTTAATTAGGAAGATTAACTTGCCCTTTTTGTTGCCATTTTGACTCATTAATCGAATTAGATTATCATAATACCAACTCAAATCAATAATTACATTTAAAAGATGGATTATGTGTACTCAACCCAAAAAAAGGAATGGATTGTATGGGGAATAAAAAGATCGATCATATTAGACATTAAAATGATACTATAAACAGTATCCTCTGTATATTGACGAAGTCTGACTAATTCTTAACATTGTGGTTATGGATGTTTAGATTTTCGCCTCAAACACTCCTTTGTGTTGTAATTTTTACTCTATTTTACGTCTTTTTGAATCCAAATAAAAATTAACTTCTTTCTTATTTGAAAATCTATGTAAAAAACTCAGACAATTAAAATAACTTTAGTTTATGATTTTAAAATTCCTTACAACCTTATAATTTACAACTAAAAAAATGACTTATATCTCAAATGAAAAAAAACACCACACATAAAAAGGAAATAGACCTACGCAAGGCTACAAAATATCACCCTCCCATACGATTCTTTATTTTAAAAATTAAGTAATTATGACACCCAACGAATACAAATTATATTATAAATTCGAGTCTATAAATTCAAGTTATTATAAATAATATTTTAATTTTAATTTTTTAAACACCTTTATATTTTCATAGTCTCCTTGTTAAAAAAGTTCAAATTTTATCATCTACATTACATCGTATGAACGAATTTATAGATGGAGAAATCCGATTCCATAGCATAAATATTTACTAACGTGTTAGTTGGGCGCTATCAAAGGTTGAGGGTCTCCTTTTTCCCGCCTTAAGTGGGCTGATCACGAAACTACCCACGTAAAGGCACACCCAAATCATTCCCTTGATCCTCACATCGAGCAAACAGTCATCAAACTTTATCATTTCTGCTTTTCAAAATTTGCTGTTGGTGAGCCCAAATATGCTCTTTAATTCACAAGAATATATTTGTTTTATCCATTTACGAAATCAATGGTTGAAGTTGGGACGATAAATATTTGCACTTGTACTACCACATAACATGCAAAACCAACCCTCAGATGTTACTGTCAATGTGGACCGCCCTGTTGCAGAGCCTCAAATTAGTGATTCAATGCACAAGGAAAGGGGGCCATTACTCAATCATCTCACTACTCTCCACACTACCCTCGGGACCATCGGTAAAATAAAATATTATAGTTGGTAAAATTTAGGATATGAACATTTTGTATGTGTGTATTATAAACTCTACGAGAGAGTTAAGTAGTTATAATCAATTTCAGACAGCGAGTATTTATACTGAAAGTTTTTCAATAAGTGTGTTTCTGGAGAATTGAAACCTTTTGAAGAAGTAATTTTGACATGAAATAAGACTTATTGTAAACATAAAAATGTCGTAAGAAATGATTATATATATATATATATATATTGGTAAATCAGCCTTCGAATAAGTATAAAGAGAGGGATGGAATCTCAACAAAGCCTTTGTTTTTGTAACCCTCCGAACTTGAAAATTAGCGTTGGAAAATAAATAATTTTGCTCTTCCCTACATAGGGAAAAAGAAATTTGCATATTAAAGCGAATTTATGATCACGAGAGTCTCACGTGCCTGGGAGCCTCGTTTGTGGGCCATTGTGTTACCTATCATGTGATATGTGGACAAAAATCATCGTCATGCTTAGACCTAATCGAGCTTATTTTATATATATATATATATATATATATATATATATATATATATAGAGGAGCGTTCGAGTTTATATAAAAAAAAATTATTTATATATTTTAAGGTTTTTTATGTTTATTTATAATTTTTATATTTATTTATGTTTATTCGTTTTTATTCTCGTTCGTTTATATTTATTTTTATATTTATATTTATGTATGTTTT
Source organism: Talinum fruticosum (assembly GCA_021018815.1). Lineage (NCBI taxonomy): Eukaryota > Viridiplantae > Streptophyta > Magnoliopsida > Caryophyllales > Talinaceae > Talinum > Talinum fruticosum. Next base: position 1,749,313 of record JAITYX010000021.1, read on the forward strand.
GTATATAAATTTAAATATGTCCTCATTTAATATGTGTTAATTGAAGTTTAAATTTAAATTAGTGGATAAATAAAGGAAATTAGAGGGGGTAAAAATGAGAAAGTGGAGCCCACAGGATGCATGCCTTGGGAGGTACAAAAAATTGAAAGGGAGGAGAATTTTAGCGAGGCGTGCATGTCAGTGGAACACCCAGTAAAAGGAGTGTACGTCAGGGAAAATACTTGGGAGGCTTTTTTTTAAAATTTATTTTTCTAAAGCATAATAAATACAAAATACAAAAAATATAAAAAGGGAGGTCAGTACGGAATTTATTCTGAAATTTCCAATGCAAGGACAGAGAGAGGAACCCTCTTTGTTCGTTTCTTTTGACTGCACTCCGTAGATAGATTACAATTTTAATTTTTTTACCGCCCCCAAAAAAATGGAAAAGGAAAATAAAGAATTGATAAAATCATCTGGACAGAAACAAAATTCACAAAAAATATTGTTTCTTTTATAATACTAATTTTTAGTGGTAAGAAACTATAATTTTAGGTTATTTAGTTATTGTCTTTATTGTTGGAGTACAATATATAAAAAAATGATTAAATTCGTGGTTATATATATTTATAATTTTATGTTACTTATATTAGAATTTGGGACGAAGATGAATTTGATTCCGCGGTTGAGTTGGATGCTCAGATGTGTCTTTGATTAGTAACGTTGATTAGTAATCTTCCCTCTTATTTGGGTAAAAAAGACTCGAGGCTACATGATGATAATCTATATTTTCGAAAAATTAGAATAAGAAATGATTCATGATAAGATTTTGAGATGAATGAGATTTAGCCTAAAAACAAAAGAGTTCAATGAGATTTTACTACATAGGACGATATTCTACACCCTCAACAATAATGAAAAGGGGATAAAATACATGTGCACCAGCCGGGAATCGAACCCGGGTCTGTACCGTGGCAGGGTACTATTCTACCACTAGACCACTGGTGCACCCTGTTTATTTTAGGCTCCAATTTAAGGTTGTAACTTAAAATATAAAGAAATAATCATTATTAGTTTTAAAAGTAAAAATTTGGCACAACATGACATAACAAATACTCCATTTTTTAATGTGAACAAATCGCCCAAATGATAAATGTTCTTATGGAGGCGTACGAAGACATTTGATCGTGGTATCAAAGAAATTATATTTTTAAGTAAATAAAAAATAATTATAATAAATGCATAGGAAGAAAAATAATTAACTATAAATACATTTAATGATAATATGCAGAAGAAAAATTGACATTGCATATAAGCTTATTTGTTACAATTCCTAACTATTTCAATACATTTGTAGCAAAACTTTAAAAATTTAGAGGAGGGATTTCGGGTGGGGGTTATTTCCTACCACCTAAAACAAATTTGCTAGTCCTACAAATGCTTACAAGGAGGGAGAGGGGCGCCACACAGTCCGGGATTACCCAGAAATGCAGAAGCAGGAATTCTGGACTTATGGGGAGGTATCCTTCCGCTTAGCCTATTGTTGGACACATCAAATTCTTCCAATTTATCCAAATTCAACACCTTCGCCGGAATGCTCCCACTCAAGCTGTTTTTTGACAGTAAGATCGTTGTCAGTTCCTCTGCATTCCCAAGTTCTTCCGGAATCTTCCCTGAGAGCCGGTCACCTTCCATTTCCAGCACTTGTAAACTGGTCAAATTCCCTATCGATTTGGGTATCGAGCCACCCAAGGGATTGTTCGACAAGATCAAAGAAGTAATTGAATTCATCACGGCCTTATTACCCACATTTTTGTCAATTGGGCCAGTGAACTTGTTGTTAGACACGTCGATTGAGTTGTAATGACCAAGTGGTTCGTCCACATTCTTGTCGAAAATTGACCCCAATGGGCCGGTGAACTTGTTCGAGTGGAGGTCAAGGTCAGCAAGGCGAGTAAGGTTCTCGAGTGACTCTGGGAGGGTAGAGTAGAAGTAGTTGTTGGATATGTTAAGGAATGACAAGTTGGTCATGTTTCCTATCCAAGAGGGCAGCTTCCCTTGGAGATCATTGCTTGATAAATCGAGATATGATATCGACGATGAAGACAGCCACCGGGGTAGCTGCCCTTTGATCCCTGTCTTGGCTAAAGTCAGCCTAAAGAGGTTCAACTTGGAGAACCAGCTTGGTACACTCACTAGCCCGAGTGGGTTGTATGACAAATCTAGAGTTTGTAGAAAATTGAGATTAGCTAGTTGAGGAGGCAACGGACTCATGAGCTGATTCTTGGACAAATCCAAGGATTGAAGGCTCTTGAGATTGCCAAAACTCTGGGGGATTCGGCCTGTAAATCGGTTGTTCGAGAAGAACATATCGGTTAATGTGGCAAGACGACCAATACTTGATGGGAGCTCCCCTGTGATCATGTTGTTCTCCAATATGATCCTCTGGATCTTGGGGAGATTACCAATCGAGGCCGGTAAAACACCGCTCAATTTGTTGTCTGAGAGTTGGAGAAACTCCAAAGAAGCAAGGCGGCCAATCGAAGAAGGAATAGGGCCAGTGAGTTTGTTGTGGTTTATGTATAAAAGGTTTATTTGGGAGAGTTCACCAATGGAATCCGGTATACTTCCACTTAGGTGATTCATGGACAAGTCCATGTAAGTAAGGCTCTTTAACTTGCCAATCCCAATTGGAATGCTTCCGGAGAAAATGTTGGCATGAAGATCAAGCTTTGTAATTGAAATCAAGTTAGAAATTGAGGTTGGAATCGGGCCACTCAATCGGTTTCCGGACAAACCCAATTCAGAAATCCGGGTCCAGAACTGGAAAACAGAGTTGGGTACGGTGCCAATGAGGTCATTGTCACTAAGGTAGAGTTTTTTAAGTTGTGGAGGCGACCAAAAGAAGTGGGTATTGAGCCATTTAGCTTGTTAGTGTCTAAAAAGAGGTGGGTCAAGTGGGACAACTTGCCTAGTTGAGGTGGGATTGGACCAGACAAGTCCTTGAGGTTGCTAAGATCAAGGAGTTGGAGATACGTGAGGTTGCCTAGGAAAGGGGAGATTGTGCCTGACATGGAGGTGTCCAAGATGAAGTCGTCCCCGGACTCGAGCCCCGACCGGGAGACATTAACCACCCGGCCGGTGGCTGGGTTGCAGTCAACGCCAACCCACGAGGTGCAGCAGTCGGTGGCGGCGGTCCACGTGCCGAGGAGCTTGGACGGATCAGCCGTGATCCGGTGCTTGAGATCAAGCAATGCCTCCTTGTCAACGGCATTGCAAGACTCCACAAAGGGAGAGTAAAACGTTGCTAATATGACGAGAAGGGGAATAATAAGGTAGAGAGAATTTGGGGAGGACTCCATGGCTGGATTTGGAAAAAGTGACCGTTGCTTGGAGAGCAGTGAATGAGGGAAGCAAAGGAGATGTGATGCATTTATATATAGATTATGAATAATTATAAGATTTGGCCCAAAGGAAAGTAGTGGTGGATCATGTGAATTTAATAATGCAGGTAAACTCAGACGAGAATTATGACCTGGCGTGGATACGACCGGGGAACTAGGAGGTCAAAATAAGCATGTTAAGGAGATCTCTTAAATATTAATTTAAATATGGAGGGTATGTCTACTGCTACTATTATGCATGTTTTTACATGGAATGGAAGATATTGAATAGACTAACGGTCATCCATTCAATCCGGAATTAAATGCATGTTGATCTAAATAGGTATTATGGCCGGGAATTTAAATTTCGGAAACAATAAAAGATTATTTGAGTTCTGTTGCATTAAATTGTAAAAAATATTTAAAAATTATAAAAAATTGTAAGATTCAACATTGAAAGATAAACTTATTTTTTAAAAAAAGTCAAAGGGAATGGAATCTTAATGAAGTTATAGTGTGATAGATTGAATTTGGGGCGGTCAAAATAGGAGGGCTAAAAGGGAGAGTGTGGATTATTCCTCAAGTCTAATAATTGATGATGAGGATGGCAGTGGTGTCATCATCATAATCATACTCATAATCATGATCATCATGATCATGATCATGGGGTTCCAATCCAATGCAAGTTAAAAGTCGCGATCACATCGTTGGCAATGCCAGGAGGGCAGTGGAACATAGCAATTTGGAGACTACTTGAGCAACTTGCAACTGAATCTTACATTAATATTTTTTATGGTAGGGAGATCGCATTGTCCCTTGATGTCATGTGTTTCTAAAATCATGTTATTTTAAGTTTTTAACACTGTTAAGAACAGTACGATACGAGTATACTATGAATGATATGTAGCGAGGAGCGAGTAAATGGATGTAAAAAGTAATGTGAAAAAGCGATTATTAGTGTTAGGGATTGGTAAGCGGTGTAAAAGAACGATGAGAGTAGAATAGCGCGATAACTTGATATAAGGAGGAGTAAGTATCAACGAGATATTATTTATAAATAAATAGAAGTAGTAAACAATGTTCTCTCGGGGGATGAATAGTTTAAAGATGTAATGTAAATCAATTAATAGTAGTAGCAAAATTTGTATCAATGTCGTATCATATTGTATTGTAAATTTTGGAATATATCAAAAGAGTCGAACATAAAAATGGAAATCTAATTAAAATTTGAACTACTTGCTAAAAATTTTCTAAATTACAATTTATCTTGGATACAATTCTTTTAAAAATATAATAAAAATATATTTAATTATTAGTCCCACAATTTGAAATCTGGAGAGGGATACAGATGTAAACAATCTTACCTTTATACATATTTCTGTACGTATCTTTACGGGCAGAGAAAGGCGAATAAAAAAACTTATTATTTTCTTTTAAAAATATACTGTACCATATTAGAAGGATTTGGTGTGCAACATGTGGGAGCCCAACTACCTGGAGAATGCAAGTTACTACAGCCCACCAACGACATCATGGGCCATAATTTATTGGGCTCTGTAAATATACCAACGGTCGTCCATATCACGCGCTGAGCACACACGTGGGCCCAACGTTCATTTATCATCGTAAATTGTGAAAAGAAACAAAAAATTAAAGCACCTAATCTAATTCCTTTGTCAGAATTTGTGTCCTCTTGCATCTTGCCAGGATTCTCCACAACATAACCCTAAAATATCTACCCAATTCTTCCCTACATTTTAAAATTAAATAATAAACCTTGAATATCGTAAATAATTTACCATTTTCTTTTCTTTTCTTTTTTATTTAATCATTTTTTTTCACCATGCCATCCTAAACCAGGCTATTTTGTGTCGAAGTGAGGTGAGGTTTAACCGTTATGATTAGTGTTTAAACTGTTAATTGCTATAAACGTCAACACAAATATATCCATCTTAAGCTTTTATTAACATCCAATATTGATAAACACGTAGTCATATTGTCTAACTAAAATTTTCTATGTATTTAACACCCATCAACGGTAAGTTAATAAGTGAAATGGGCAAGCCTTTAGGTGACTAATATGGTACACATTAAACTTAATTTGCAGCATAAACATCAATTCAACAAAGATTTCAAGCAACATAAGATCATGAAAACAAAATTGAATATAGAATTCAATTCTAATCATTTTCACCCATGTTGATATATCACGCTATACATCTATCTCTATCTGTATCATGTCAAACGAACTTTATAGAACAACAAAGAAAATTCTAGAAAATTTTGAATTGTTTCAGAGCGTTTCGTGACACATAACAACATTATTTAATTTTCCAAAAAATTGTAATAATAATAACTAAATAATAGAAGAAAATTATTTACTCAAAAAGAAGATAGCACTAGAACAAAGGGAAGGAAACAAGATAATTTCCCGTTAAGGAATAATGGGGCCAATGTTGTCCCTGCACTCCACTAACGATTTCTGAGCACCTCCTTTGCAAAAAAACAAGTAGTTGGGACACACTAACAAACAATTATCTCCCAAATTCACATTTACCGACCCGGGCTCCAGCCTCATTAGCGGGTCGGGTATTGTCCCGAACAGGAAATTCCCACCCAATAACAGCCTCTCAAACGGGGCCACTCCGGGTTCGGGTAGAACCGTTTTCAGTGCGTATTGGATCGGTATCATGCCCGTAAACTTGTTGTCCTCCAGGGATAGTGCTGATAATTTTGGCATTAGACCCATAAAACCCGGCAAAAGCCCACTCAATTGGTTGCTGCTCAAGTCAATCGCTATCAACCCGGATTGGGTTCCTGGGTTACCCGGATCCTGCATGGAGCTCAGGTTGTTGTAGGCGAGAGAGAGCTGCTGGAGGCTCGGGTGAGTGAAGAGACTCGCCGGGACTGACCCGGCCAGTTGGTTGTGACTCAGGTCTAGAACCTGTAAAAATCCCAACTTGTTTATGTCTTGTGGGAGATTCCCACCTAAGTAGTTGTTCCTCATCGACATTTCCACCAGAGAAGCCGGGAGAGTAGCCGGAACTTCGCCGGAGATGAAGTTGTTGCTGCAATCTAAGAAATTCAGGGCGCTGAGTTGGCTCAGGTCAGGGAACTCGCCGCTGAGTCTATTCCCCTGAATCTCCAACCTCTTCAAACTGACCAACCTAGAAAAGGTGGAGGGGATGGGACCCACAAGGGCGTTGTTATCTAGGATGAGCTCTTCGAGGGAGGCGAGTTGACCCAGCGAGTCGGGAATGGAGCCAGAGAGCGAGTTGAGGGACAGGGTGAGCCGTTGGAGGCGAGTGAGATTGGACAGAGAATCAGGAATGGGCCCAGAAAAGTTGTTCCCGGAGAGGTCGAGAGAGCGGAGAAAGGGGAGGTTCCATGAAACAGAGGCGAGCGAAGCTGAGTAACCCGCCTGGTCAAGAGCGAGTTCGGTGACTCGGCTAATGTGGGTTCGCCCAACGACATCGCAGGTGAAGCCGCAGGTGAATTTCTGGCTAAAGAGAGAGTCACAGGGGTCGGAGGAGAAGTCCCAGGAGCTTAGGCACGAGCCAGGACTGACTGAGTTGGGGTCTACGGCGAGTTTGAGCTGCTGGAGGACCTGAATATCTCTCCAGTATGTCTTGGAAGCTGCATTGAAGAACAGAGTTGAGAAGGTGAAGAGGAACAGCAGAATTAGAGAGGAATTGAGAGTGCCCATTTGTTGTTGAGGGGAAAAATGGTGAGAGATTGATTGGAATTGGGGTTGTGCGTGGTAAAATTTTGATTTTTATGGGGGGAGAGAGAGAGAGAGAGGGGTGGATCAGGGGTCTGTTTGTTCTGTAGTGGGGGAATAAGTACAATGTAGAACTGCGCAGAGAAAGAGAGAGAGAGAGAGAGAGAGAGCGAGAGAGGTGGTAATTTATCGAGGAATTGAATTCTGAACAGCATCACGGGTGCTGTCAGAAGGGTGTACAGAACTGGGGTTGGAGAGAGAGCTTGAGAGCGGAGTGAATGAATTTGCTGGCGTGTGAATGGAAGAGCAGTGGGATTGTGACGTGTGTGAGCTCGCTGTAGCGCTAGACATGGAACTGCCACTCCGATCATCACCCCCAACCATCCACCATCAAAGTAATCACTCCTTTGACAAATATGAGATTCTCCTCTTTTTAGATCTACTACATGGATCACTCATTTTACTTCGGATAGATTAGGTCATGCTAGATTTAGGATCTGATCGAACTTATGTAAAAATCATTGTTAATTTTTGTTTTCTGTTTGTTTATATGCTTTTCTTTTCGTTTTTATTTACGTTTATGTGTTTTTTTCTGTTTTCATATAAATTCAAACAGACTTTTATGATATATTCACATTAATTTCGACTCTATTTATATTTAATTCAATAAATAATATCGGAAAATTCATTAATTCATAGCAAAAAGAATGGTACGGAGTATTAGCTAAGCACGAGAGAGCCATGTCCATGTGGTAGGCAAATGCAAATGCAAATGCAAATGCAAAAATGTAATTCTAAAACCAAATGAATGCTTTCACAATTATAATTTGTGGGCAAGACAAAACTTTATGTGGGGAAATGTTGCCGCAAAAAATAAAAACAGAGACATAAAATGAGTGGATCCCTTCCTCATCAACAGAAAACTGTAATGAGTAGGGTCATATGCTAATCCAGACAGCTCCTGAAATTTGCCACTTAATCATCACACTCCCTCTGTTTCCTCAAATTTTGCATCATTCATTTTTGTCCACATTCACTTAAAAGCTTTATCCTACTTGATTATAAATTAATCCTTTTTGGCTTAAACCAAAATGTCTCATTATTAAACCTTACTTTGGTGGACCACCAACACATAATCAATCAATGTACTTGTTAGCTACGGAGCGGTGTAAATAAGCAATAAGTAACAGTAAGAGTGAAAAATCTAACCGGAATGATAAGTAGTAACCTGACACTGTTAAACACTAAAACATACCAGCGCTTCTTATCTTATAGCGAGAGAATTTTCCACAACAATAATGTTTTGGGATCAATTTTGATCCCCCAAGAGCAAGCTAGGACCTTAAAGAAACAAACATACCCTTAAAAATTATAAAAAGGCACCTATTCTATACCATCAAAATCTAAGGGATGCTTTGGACTGCGTTAATTTAGGCATCGAATCTTTGTGCTTATTGTCTTGGAAGTATGTGTGGCTCTTGTAGTCATATACTATGCGCCAAATACGACCTGTCTTTTAATGGAGCTTCTTCTTATTGAAAATTACGTACTCCTATATATATATGGTACCTCATAGTTTAAACTTTAAACAATCTATATTGTGCTTCTCGATCTATGTTTTTGTGCTTTTGAATCATTTCAAAATATCAAAATATGCAATGTCACATAAAAATTGTGTCAGCATGGCAAAAATCGCATACCAGTTCACGAGCATCGCGGTTAATTCCCTAAATATTCAAAACAACTTATGTGTTCCTTCTCTATTATCATCTACTTCGACGAGTAAAAACAAGCGGATCGATGCATAAGGTCTAATTTGCTGATAAGTTATGATATTCATGTGGCTAGTTGCGGAAGTACTGCATCATAAAAGTAGTTCATGGTTCAAACAGAAAAAACTGCCTCAACTCAGTCATCAAATGAGTGTAAGTTGATCAAAAGCGTAAGTTTAGTAAGGATGCTTCATGTATGTAAACTCAGATCAGATCATCAGATGCATAATACTCACTGTCAAGTATATGCATAAAGCCACCAGAAGCCAATAAATGACAAAAGCAATATCATGTAAGTGGTGTTTTTGCCAGTTTAGCCTTTTTTGTTAATTAGTCCACATTTACAGGTGCGTCCAACACAAACCAACACCGGTTTGTTACAGGGATTCATAACCAGATTATCCAACACAAAGAATCCAGTACATATATGTAAAACATCAAATACATATGCCTAGGCTCGAGTTCAACAAGGCCACCATGACCAAGCACTTAAGTCTTGTCTTTCATAGGTTAGCTTCTGGCTTCTTCAATTACACGAGTTATAGTTACAAATACAAGATCACAAGTTTTTCAGTACAGAATATGCTTAACTAGGTTCAAACAGATACAGGAGACCAAGCTAGAAACTAGCACCTTGAGGGTGGGGGCGAACCCAGCGAAGTTCATCTCAAGCAAGGCGCAAATCATGGACATTGTCGTAGCATGCTCCTCCCTGAGGCAGATTAAGATGGCAACCATGCCGGCTCAGAGCATATAAGTTGACTGCTACACCGTCATTCGCATAGGCAGCTTCAGTGTCATAGCCTCCTTGATAATCGTCTGCCAGGCCAAATTGTGGGCCTCTGAATCTCGCTTCCTTTAAATTTCAGCACCAAAAATGGGCAAAAGAAACTACTCAGTAAAGCTGCTGATAGATTTCCTGATTGCTATGGGTTTCTGATAATAATTTCAGAAAAAGGGGGGAATAGGTTTTGGGGAATGCTTACAAGCTCAATGAGGAGATTTCCATGCCTTTCCTCTAGGTTCTTCACCTGTATATTTGCACGAAGAAGATAGTTTATATAACCAGGGGTGATTAACTAGTTTAAGAAAGGCAACACTCATCATAGTTGTATAGATCGCCAACCTTCTTCTTGGTTGTACTAGTTTGAGTTTTGATCTTGTGAACCTGCATTTTTCACTATATGTCAGGGATTGCTTTGGAATTTTGACAAGATAATTTGAGTAACAGGAAACACATTTTCCTTTGCTATTAGAATGTGGAGGTAGAACATTACGTACTCCCACCGACGTCTCCAATCTCAAGACACTGATGAAACCAAAAATATTGGGGATGATATACATCTTTGCACCAATCTTTATTTTCCAAATTATCTGACATTATAGAAAAACTGCCAAGAGTAAGTGCTTACAACACCATACTCTTGAGATCTGTATCACTAAAGCATTCTCATTTCAAGTGTTTATTTAAGTCCAGGCTGGGATCAGATAATTTTTCAAAGTTTCAAGTAAATATTTCCTGTTAGAAAGTGCAATAAGCTCAATAGGAGGTCATCTAATGAATACTGATAAACATAGGTTCACTAATAACACTAGAACTATGCCAAGCCAACCAAAGCTGAAGTTGCTTTGCAAATTGTCAAAGTGGTACAGGGACTATGCTTAATTGTTCTCAGAGCCCATAGAAGAAGACCTTCTAAAACCCAAAGTTCTGTCTAATTCTTTTGTACCATGAAAATATAGGCTATCATTTAAAACATTGGGATCATTATTTCAACTGTTGGTATTGAGGAATAGCAGAGTGACTAATCAAAATAATGCATGATGTGACGGGAATGAATATTTGGATTGTACAAGGTAACGGATCATCATAGGTGACATTTTAAGGGACTTAATATCTTGCATCATCATCGACGATTCATTTAGTCCTTGTATAGGGTTGTGGAGTTTACTCTCAGAAATACGACACTAAGATCATAACAGATAAACCACTTGTGAAACTTTAGAAAAAAATTAATATTGCAAAGTAACCAATAAACTAGGTAATTAATGAATTCATTAACAAAAACAAAAGATATAATCCATACTATATACAACAAAAAGATGAAGTTTGATACCCTGTGATGACGGATGGCCGCCAAGGCTCCATCCATCTCTTGCTCAAGACCGCACAAATCTCTGAAGCTCAAGTCTTCCAGATTTCCTCCCATCCTTTGGCTATTTATTTTGCCAATTCCAAAATCAAAAGCAAAAAAGCATGTTTCTTAGCTACCCTTGTAAATTTAATCTCATAAAAATGGAGTCAATAATATGATTTGAAGGCTTACTTAATCTGCCTTCGATACAAGCTATTGATATCCAGCAGCTTACTCTTATGATCTTGCATTTTCTACGTCAAATTCAAATAAAACAACCCAAATCAGCAAAATTCATATTTCCACAAACAAAAAAGCAAAATAAAACTTGAACGATGTTTTTTTTTTTTGGTTAAAGAAAAGGGAAATCAATGAAGATAAGAGAGAGACCTGGTAGTGAGTTGCCCAGAGATCAACACCCATGTTCTTCTGGTAATCATCATAAATCTTCTTAATGCTTCCAAAAATTCAAACAAGAAAGGGTAAAAATTAAGAGCAAAATTCAAACAAGGGACGATTTAGGGTTTGATGAACTCAAAATTAGGGCACGTACTCGGCGCCAGGGCTGAGATACTCATACAATCTATCGGTGCAAGAGATCATGATAAGAGAAACCTTGGCATCGCACAAGACAGTGAGTTCTTGGGCTTTCTTCATAATCCCATTTCTCCTCTTGGAGAAGGTGACTTGCCTGTTAGTCCTATTCTCTATCTTCTTTATCTCTATCTTCCCTCTCCCCATTATCAAATCTCTCCGCTCCTCTTCCTCCTTCTTCGCCACTTTGAGTTTCTGGGTATTCTGATTGATTATCTGATGCTTTGAATAGGGGAGAAGCCAAATGGGTTGTGATTGTGAAAGTGCTTGGAATTATTGTACCCTTTTCTTCTTTTTGCTGAAATGAAACGAGATGAATCATTTTTTTGTTGTGCAGATGGGAAAAGGAGAGAGAGAGAGAGGGGGAGGGAGATTGCCGGAAATGGGGAGGGAAGGGGAAGTGGAGGAAGGAGAGTGACAATGAATAGTTGCCAAATTGGTGAAAGAGATGCTGGCAAGATAGTGAAAGATCGATCTTCTCTCTCACTTTAAATTACGACCCCTCGTTGATTTTGACATTACAATGCGCCACAACTTCTTGCTTTTCAGCTTTTGCCATTGTAAAAGACTCATCACTCGACAACACTACTGTGATTGTGTAATTAAGGTTGTCCAACATCACATTTTTGTGCATATGAACTTGTCAAATTAAAGATAAAATGGGGAAATATCAATAAACCCTCATTTGATTTGTCATTTATGGATTGAAAAGCAATGCTATATATATTATTAGTCCGTTTGTAAAAAATTGTCAAACTTTAAAAAATTAAAAATTTAAAAAAATATCATTTATTATTCATAATTTTCGTATTTTTTATTATGTAAAGAAATTTTGACAATACTTTTAAAACATTTAAAACATAAATTTTTGACAACTTTTACGGGATAAAGAGTAAATGAATTGTTCATATTATGATCAATTAATCAGTAGTACATATGTAAGTCTACCATAATAAATATCGTAAATACATTACACATATGATTTGTTTGCTTTTATCAAGTAAAGATAAGGGTCAATGCCCATAAAAATAGGGTATATTAATGTATGTAAAGCTCAAAGTTCGGGGGCTAGTAATTGTAGCAATATTAAAACTCCACATAGAAGTCTTAGGATAGAGGGTGTCAAAGTATATAGAGAGCGCATTTATCATATATTTGAAAGTAATTTTGGGTGAAAAATTTGTAGTAGGAAAAGATGAGATGAAATTGAACCGAGTTGTATGAAATGGAAAGAAGTGAAATTTTTCCGATAAAAAGGCATGGGTGAGAGCGAGCGAGTTCCTTGTAAGCCATAGTTCCTCAAAAAAAAAAAAAAAAAAAACTTGCTCGCAAATGGTTCCTCAAAAGATTGGCGAAGGAGGAGGGCAATTGGGACAGAAACTAGGCAATAACCAAACACTCAATATTAGGCATGAAATCTTTCTTGACCTTCGATCGTAAATTTAAATATTTTGCTATTACAAAAAGATTTAAATATATTTAATTCGTTTCATCATTTTTTTATAATATTTATCACTTTACAATCTCAATAATATATTTCTTTCGTTTTAAAATATATGTTGTTTAAAACACAAAATTTTTAACAAACTTTTTGTTAAAAGAATAAGTTACCCCTATATTTTATTGGAAATGAAAACAATCAATGAAAAAAGAAAAGAAGTAAAGTAATTAATAGGGACAAAGTTGATAAATTAGTATTTAATATATCATTGAAATTGTAAAGTGATAAGTATTATGAAACGAGAAAAGTTAGTTAAAGTGACATGTATTTTGAAACGGATGGAGTATTAATGATTAATTTATAAATTTTATTCTTATTAAATTTTTTTCTATTATTTTTTATTAACTTTCTTTATTTTTAAGAAAACATTGAGGCAACTCGATTTTCTAAACACAAATTTTATATTCTTTTGATATTTCCTGACATCTTAAAAACGAAAAATTTTTTATACCGAAGGGAGTATTAGATAAGGCGAGAGAAACTTGTGCATCAACTACGTCAAAAGGGATGGGTTGATAAAGGTAAAAAGCCATTCATGAAGTTGAGTGATTTCTCAAAATCAGACACCAACCATAAGCTGTTTAATTTATAAGCATTGAAAAATGTATAAAAATGGTCTGAAATTGTCTCTTTAATTCTCTAAATAAGGCCCACCAACAATTTAATGGTCCTGCAATTCAAGGTTTGGAGTTGCCGCCCTTATCATGGTCCGATTTTGTTTAATTTCTCACTGTTTTTCCGAAGAATGTCCGATGTATTTAAATTTAAAATTTCTGATAATTATTTGCGAAAATTGTGTTTGCTTTTAATTTGGATTCAAGTTGTAATAATAAGCTCCAATAAATGATGGTTTGTTAAACTTAAAAAGAATTTATGACATAAAGGGAATTATCCGTAGTTAGGATATTATATTAATATTATATATTTTTACGAACAAGTACTTCAAAAAAATACATGTGATTTTCAAGAGTACAAATATTTTAGGGCTCTCAACTAAATGAAATAAAGGACAAAAAAAACTTGTTAAGGAGAATATATTCGGTTGAGTTTGTGAGCTTCCTCCAATAAATGCCATTCGACTGGCTGCATTAATAAGGTAGTTGGAAGTTACGTTCAACAAGTTAATTTCAGTACTCAATCACTTCAGTTTCGTCCAAGGAGTAAAATTAACCTCAACTCATCAAAACTTGCTCGTGCATAGAGAGGCCAAACCTCTGTACCCAACACCATCCTTGATCAGATCAAGTCAGAGCACAGAAAACTGCTGATCATGGGAGAGATGGAGATCAAGATGGTGGAGGAGAGACAGAGGCTGTTATCTGATCTCAGAGACACCTTCAAGAGTGGAAGAACAAGAAGCTTGGAATGGAGGAAAACCCAACTTCAATCTCTTCAAAAGATGATTACCCATCAAGAACACAGATGTTTCCAAGCACTTGATCATGATCTTGGAAAGACCCATGTTGAAACCTTCAAGGATGAGGTATATAAATATACCCTTCATTTCTTTCTTTCATTTTTTTCTTTTTCTGGAGATCATGATCGGTGTGAATTACTTGCTGTATTATCGATTTATTGTCTAACTGGAAGACTTTTGAGTGTCAGATTTCAGGAGATTTTCGAATTTAGAAAGGGAAGGATACAGCAAAGTTATTCAATCAAATCAAATGGCTATGTTATAAAGATGTTAGTTAGTTAAACGATTGCCATCCACTGTAATTATCATGTGTATTTCTCATAAATCGTAATCACTATTTAGAGCTATAAGGTCAACAAATATAGAAAAAAAAACTGTAACGTTCTTAAACTCTGATAGGCCAATTAAGTACACGATGATCACAACAGTAAGGTAATAAATTGACTCGAGTACTATGTATAGTACTCATGAGCCAAGGTACGCTCTCAAGCTCAACAATCTTTTCAACAGATCAACGCGAAAGTACGATCCCTTTTCTTTTCCTTCTCTTTTGTCAGGGAAAGGGTTGGGTTCTTTGTGTGTCAAAACCTGAACAGAAATGTACCAATTGATGTAGGCTTGTGTTTGTTTGCTGAGGAAATTTTCATTATTGATCTTGTTCCATAGCTTTTATGATACATGAATCATGGTACTTAATTATAGTAATTAATGATCAAAATGGTAGTTTAGTGGTAAATTTACTCCACCCACTGTCATATAATTCACTCTTGAGTTTTGATATATATCTTGCAATAGATTGGACCGCTGAAGAAATCGCTCGATTACACATTGAGTTGCTTGAAGAACTGGATGACACCCAAAAAGGTTATTGAATTTCTGCAATTTCATACTATATTAGCAATTATAAAACGCAGGAGAAAATCGAAAATTCCACCTAGTTAGGAGCAAAGTTTTGATCACTTCTGCGATGTGTATGCATTTGCAGGCTGGAATAAGATTGCTATTCTACCCTGCCAAGGCACAAGTGATTCCTGAACCTTATGGCCTTGTCCTTATCATCACATCCTGGAACTATCCGCTTCGTCAGTTCTTACATTTTCATTTCTGCTAAGTAACATTTTTGATAGCTGTATCAATGGAGACAATTTTCTTACTCGGATTATCATTTTTTATGGTGATTATTAGAGTTGGCATTGGAACCATTAATCGGAGCCATAGCTGCTGGGAATGTGGTAGTCATAAAGCCCTCGGAGATAGCACCGGCAACCTCATCTTTCCTTGCTAATAACATCCCACTGTATTTGGACAACACCGCCATTAAGGTCATCGAAGGAGGCCCAGATACAATCCTCCAACTCTTGGAGTATCAATGGGACAAGATATTCTACACTGGTATCCATGACTAATTTCTGTTTTAACTTCCTTTTAGTTTGATTATATACATGTATATCTTCTGAGTTTTTGGTGAAATTGTAAATTTTGATTAGGAAGTCCAAAAGTGGGAAGAATAATCATGACAGAAGCAGCAAAGCATCTGACTCCAGTGACCCTGGAGCTTGGTGCTAAATGTCCTTTGATCTTCGATTTCTCCTCTATTTCCTCCAATTTAAAGGTACGTGCCTTTGATGTGGATTCGTGAATTAGATCGATGGTTTCATTGGTTAACAAGCTGAACGAACAACTAATGATGACCTTGCTCTGACAATATATATATATATATATATATATATATAAGGTGGCGATGAAAAGACTAACATCTGCAAAGTGGGGTGCCTGTGGTGGACAAGCTTGCATAGCGGTTGATTATGTGCTGGTGGAGGAGAAATTTGCATCTTCGTTGGTATTATTTCGCATCATATTATCCGAAAATCTTCCGGTCATTCAGTTTGTGATAATATTAACCGGTTAAATTTGTTTCTCTGGGTTAACTATTTTTCAGATTGACATGGTGAAGAGGACAGTCAAAAGATTTTATGGGGAAAATTTAGAGACCCTGAAAGGCATGACCAGGATTGTCAACAAACGCCATTTTGATCGATTGAGGAGCTATCTTAAGGAGCCATTGGTGGCAGAGTCAATTGTGCATGGGGGCTCATTCAATGAAGAAAGATTGTAAGCTCTCCAATTCTTCCAAATAATCCACATTATCCATCAATTTATAAGAAAACTCTATGAAGGTTCATTGTTGGTTTACAAGAATTATTAGCTTAAGGATGTGAAATCTTTCAGGCTTATCGAGCCCACAATTTTGCTGGATCCTCCATTAGATTCTGCAGTCATGAACGAGGAGATTTTCGGCCCAATTTTACCTATAATCACCGTGAGAATCCTCAACCTTTTCTGTTTTGAATTAATGAGATTGATTATCTGCATAAAGGTCCCTAAGAAGATATGATGACATATATTGTATCGGTCCCTGTTCCTAACCCTGCTTAACAGTTGAAGAAGCTTCAAGAAAGCATCGAGTTCATCAACTCGAAGCCAAAGCCACTTGCTATATATGCATTCACAAACGACGAAGCACTCAAAAGGCGCATAGTGTCAGAAACTTCATCCGGAAGCGTGACTTTCAATGATGTTCTTATTCATGTAAGTAATCTACACTGATCACAGAAAAAGCATAACTCAAATTAAAGCCGCATGTTTATCAAAGGATATGTACTTGATGCATATTGGCTGATGTAATTGCAGTATCTATGTGATGAGCTGCCATTTGGAGGAGTAGGGCAGAGCGGGATGGGGAGGTACCATGGCAAGTACTCATTCGATACGTTCAGCCATGAGAAAGCGGTGTTGCAAAGAGGCTTCTTCCCTGAGCTCGATGCCAGGTATCCACCATGGAACGCGTTCAAGTTGGAGTTTTGCAGGATAGGCTATAAGCTCGACTACATTGGACTCATCCTCCTTTTGCTCGGCCTCAAGAGCTACCCCAGAGACAGCTAATTGACGGAATATATATTTGGAAGTCATCAATCAAACACAAGTGATTTTAGCAGTTGAGACTCATGTTTTATGGTGCTTCTGTCATCCTTAGTTACGTATATTTTGTCAACCCCTTTTGTTGAAAATACATATAAAGTTGTGCAATTGATAGAACATAGATCACGGGTCGTTGAGACGGGAAGATAAGCACCACAAGTTGATCACATCTAATATTAGCCTGGTCGAATGACTCGAATTTATAGTTGAACCGACACCGAAATAGTTGACCTAAAATTGAAAATGATCCGAACCCAACCGGATTTTTTACTATAATTATTTATATATTTTTCTCTTTCAAAATTTAATTATTTATAAACTTATTAGATCAAATAATAACTAACTCGATATAAATCGGACATAAAATCAAAACCAATCTCAAATATTTTTACCCAAATACTTAATCGGAACACAAAAATCAAAACCAACCTGGAATCTTTTTACCCAAATACTCAATCGGAAGTTAGCCCGACCCAAAAGGTTTCTATGACCCAAATGCCTATTTGGGCAGAAGAGTTGGTAACGTAAGTGGTTTTGGCCAATCACGTGCTTTTTCGTTGTCCTCACGGAACAACTGGGTCAAAAAGAAACAGAGCAATGGGTACGCCATTGAAATTCAATCTCAATCTCTCTCTTCTCACATTCATCCCCTCAAACCCATCTCAGTACCCGAACCCGGATGGGTCTTCCTCGTTTTCCATGAGAGATCTGATCCCATTGAAGCTTAGTCGATTCAATCTCAACTACTTCCATCGTCAGAAGATCATCCACCACCATCGTAATTCACTTTCGCAGATAAAGCCCGTCTCCTTGGCCCCAACACCGTTGATGGCCGATGTTGAAGGGACCGAGAAGAGAGACACTCAACCACCGGCGCCGGAGGAGAGAGAAAAAAGCCGGAGAGGGAATTGCCTCCGCCGCCGGAGAAGCCGGAGCCCGGAGATTGTTGCGGTAGCGGCTGCGTACGATGCGTTTGGGATGTCTACTACGAGGAGCTCGAAGCTTATAATGAGCTCGTAAAGCAATTCAATTCTCAATCCCCCTCAAATTCTTGATTAGGTTCCCTCCCCCTTTTTGACAATTTGTTTTAAATTTTTTCTACAAATTGTGGCTTTGCAAATTGCGATTGTCATTCCATAGCAATTGGGGCTTTGGAATTATGTAATTTTGTTCAAATGTTCAAATTCAAAAGGAAAAAAGTAATCTTTGAACAAAGAAAGATTGGCTAGCAAGGGGAGTAAGCAGTGCTTGCTAGAAATATAGTTTGATAATTTTTATGATGATTTGATTATTGAATCTACATCCTTTTTATTGTCCAAAAATGCTCAATATAAACAGTTGGATCCTTACCTAGAGATGTTTGTTGAGATGGTAGCGATCTCACCCTAATAAGGAGGAGAATATATGTTCAAATCCTCGGAAGTGCACCTTAAATATTTGCAATTCGAAAGAGATTACATCTTTTTTCAAATCAAATTGGATCCTTGATGTGCTAGAAAAATTGGAAAAATTGAGGATATTCACCATATTGAGTCTCTCTCCCAATTTTGTGGATGACAGTGAATTGTGTTAGTAAGATAGCATAGCATTGGAAATGTTTCTCATTTTCTATTTCTTTGTGCAAAGAATGTTAAGCCATCAGTATGTGTGCTATTTCATGTTCTACAAATGATATCCTGATACTACAACAAGAACAAGAAGTTATTAATGAGCCGATTTTCGGGCAGGCAGACCTACAAGCAGAGTGCAACTAACAACTGAAATGCCATAAAGCTTAGAATCAGGAAATTGAATATGATTTTGGTAGCCATTCAGATTTTGTTGCACTGAGAATCCCTTCTTGATCCTTGGAGAAGGTTAAATGAATTTCCCAATGGAGCGACTTGAGCAATTTCTATACTTGTTCAATAGTGCTTGAATCATCACGAACAATTTTGCCTCCCAGTCTGACTTTTCTGTCCACTTCTGCCATAACAGGAACAAGTTGGCACCTGCGAGGCAAATAATCGGAAGAGTTACTACAGCATCAAATTTCAGCATGTTGAGGAAACAGTAGTTTAGGGAAAACCTTACCTCTCTTTCAACTTTGAAAAGAGATGATCAGCATGCAGAAGATCATTGGTTCGTGGGTAAGTGCTGAATGATTCGCACCAGTCGTGGTAGATGCCAAAGAGCCCTCTTTCGTAGATAATGGGAAGTGTCTGGTGCGTTTACATTTACCACATTCATCACCCAGACCCTAAGGTCTCTTAATGCTGCTGCAAAGTTGAAACATGGGTTGTTGATTGTTATTTCTGTATGATTTGTTCAAAATATAAATAGAATCGAAGCTAAACGAGGAATGAAGTTATGTTTACCGGCCATAAACAGCTCTCATGTCCATTACATTCCTTACATGTGACCAACTGATGCCAAGTCGATTGAGGTATGACGTGTTTACCACATGTTGCCAATGCTTATAGTCTGTTAGAAAATCATACGGAGCTGGTTTTCCATAAATTCTTAACTGTGTTTCGTTTAACCAGTAGGGAGGCACCCTCAATCTTTTAGGCCACCTCAGTGGCCATTTGCTTCCCTTGCTGACTCATCAGTTGGCACCTCAGTGGCCATAACTGACAAACACTAAGAGAACCAAGGTTAGACGTGAAGATAACGTCCGTTTCTTTTCTTCCTTTTTGTTTCTAAAGAAAATATTTTTGAATGTTGGGGGGCTGGGGGTGGAAGACGGGGACATTAATGTCTAGTACACTTGCCATGCAGCATTAGGATCATCATTAGGCTCACACATTGGAGGACTGTTGTCCTATCTTTGGTCATAGCATTCATTGTCGAGAGGTTTACGGTATTAGCAACTCCAATCTTATTTAGAGTATCTTTCTCCTTCGCGAGCTTCCAGCACAGTAAGGCAGCAAGTCCAGACATTGCTGAGCAAAAGGATATGATATCTTCCAATTCAGTCGAATTTGCTTGAATTATTGGTCCCTAAATCCAGTGTTTAAAATGTGGCAATCTTACCTTCCCATATCTCTACATCTTCTGGTATGATACACAGGTGTGGCAGACCAAATAAAACAACCCCCAGGTCGCATCACTCGGTTCAGTTCCAGCAGAAGTCTACCGCCTTCATGCAAATTTCAAGAAAGAAAAATTAAAATTTACTTGATTTATTTGTTAGGTGAATCAAAATACCAGATAACTTGTACGTTGCCTTTTGGTTTGTTTTTAACTTTTTATATATCTTCGTAGGATAGGTTACTGCTTAGCTAAGGCGATTTACGAGGGCTAACCTTCTGTTTGCCAAGGAACCCTAAAACGAGCACAATTTACAACATCAAACACTCCATTAGGAAATGGGAGCCTCATGTATACCCATCACAGCAGGTATACCCCTCTCCAGTGCAAATTGGACTTGAGCCTCGTGCTCATCTTTAGGTGCAAATGACATAGTCAAGACATCCTTTTCGAAAAGATAACCTCCAAAACTCGCAACACCACACCCAACATCCAGTATCATTCTCGTCTGCTTGCCCAATTTTATTCCCGGAGAAATCTGTTGCCAAAATCAAAAGCAGCATAATTACATTAGGCCCTATATTTAGCAGCATTTGTTCAAGGTCATTTCTCAAACTCTGCTGTAAGGCAGGTTTAGGGAAGGGAGTCTCGTGGACATTTAGTTTGTTGAAATTCAGAAATGGTGAATTGAACACCAGCTTCTTGGTTATTCTAGTATGCTTCAAAATCTAAATCCAAATCCAAATAAAGTGTTGATGGGGTTAGTAGTAGCAGTGTGACCCCTTGTTTCAAGATATTTCCTTTCTAAAAAATGGAGTTTTGTGTTTAAAAAAATGAGATCAAGATCCAAAAAAAAAGGTCTCCTAAATTCCACTAATTTGTAAGTTTGAAACTCCTTTTAACTCTGGTATTTTTGGTATCCTTAATACATCATAAGTCATGCAAACTTACCTTTTCAATGAACTCGATGTAACTAAGGGCACCATGTATACATTGAGTACCACCACCTGGAAAAGTCAAGAACTCGCCAGTGTAACCTTCACCCAGTTCTAGTGGCCTTTCACCTTTGCTAACAATGTATGTGGCACATTATGAAACCAAATCTGCCAAAAAATCAATGAGCAATCAAAATTTATTGTCAATTATAAGGCTCAATCAAAGTCTCTGACAAATTTATTGTCAACTATATTACTGTATGTGGCATCTTCTTTGATGTCCTGTTTAAATGGGTCTTTCTGAATTTCATCACTGAATGTGATTGTTTTATCATCCTGTTTCCCTGTTCCTCTTCAGTCAGCTCATGGTTCTCAACCTTTTTCTTTCTTCTTCATTACTCTGACGGTCATTGGGGTTTTGTAGAACCTGATCGTCAGCTTTGCTCTCTTCAATCTGGTATTCAGATTTTCTGCTGCTCTTATCATTCCTAGGGTCGCTTTCCTGGGTGTCGAAACTGGTGCTTTCATCTGTTGTACTTTCTCTCTTCAATCTGGTATTCAGATTTTCTGCTGCTCCTATCATTCTTAGGGTCGCTTTCCTGGGTGTAAAAACTGGTGCTTTCATCTGTTGTACTTTCTCAAACGTCCTGCTTCTGTCTAGCTGTGCTCTCGTCTGAAACTTGTTTTCCAATCGGCTTCTTGCCACCCAAACCCTGATCCTAGTGAAGCTCCTACATTATACTCCTTCGAGTAATCCTTAGTATCCATCTGATCCAAGCGTTGGTCTTTTTTCACATTGATATTATTACTGAAGTCAGTTTCAGGTTCATTTCCCTTCATCTCATCTTCCTTCACAACAGTTTTCTCGTTGGAAGCTCCAACAATTCGACTCCTTCGAGTAACCCTCAGCCCTCACCTCATCCAACTTCTGATCTTCTTCCAATTTCTCAGGCTTGTCTTCTTTAACAATATCATCAGGGAAATCTCCAGGATTACCCTCAAATGGCCCAGAGGTGGTTTTTGCAGTGGGTTGGACCATAGGGGCAAACATTTCAGGTTCAAGAATGTCAGCGGAAGCATCAAGTCTACTGTGAGTGAAAGCGGCAGGGGTGGATCGTGGGAATACTATTGTGTTAGAGGTCAGCAGCCAGACACCTAAAAACAGAAGGCTATGAAGACTAAAATTGTGGTGGTTAAGACATGAATTTGAGGAAGATGATCGCTGTCTGTCCTCCCAATAGCCATCATCGAATAAAGGGAAAAATATAGAAACAATTTGATCAGTTGTCAGGAAAGATCTTGTTATTTGTAAAAATGATTGCTCTTTGTTCATTAAGTCTAAAGGAGCAGAGAGAGAGAAGGGGGGAGTTTCACATATCCAAAAGAGTAGGAACGGGGAATTTGTTACACTTCTAACTTCAAGCTCAAAACTAGTGTCCGTTTCACTCAGTTCTGAACCGCTCCAGACCCAAATGAAGGCAATGTTCATCATATCATCATCCTGCTCACAGCCACATATACCGATCGTATTTTGTCAGGGATCAAAATTTCACAGCAATATGAAATTATCCATTGGTATCAGAAGATCTCTTCGGCAACAATCTGCACAGGGTTCCAATAATCTGCATAGGTTCCAATAATCATGATATCATGGGATCATCATTATAAAATGTTTAAATCTAAATACACCGTCAGGCAACTGTTGTATCATAAATTATAGATTCACATGAATAGACAAGAATCAAAGAAACTAAAACTTAAATTCAAGATACCCCCCTCCCAAAGGGATCTGTAAACTAATGACTGCAATTACCCACCAATTTGAGTTAATAGGTAACCACCAGAAATCAACCAGAAATATATGAATGCTACCAGAAAGCCACCAATTACCCCCTGTCGACAAAAGAGGATATCCCAATACAAAACAACAAAAATACAGGCAACAAACTATTACAGTCACATATAGGTGAAAGCACACTACTAGTTACAAGGCTTTCACCTAGAAGAGGGAGCAGAGCAGAGAGGCGAAACTCTTGTCTCCACAAAGCACAGCCACAAAATAAGCAGCAATGTACTCAAGAGTTGAAACACAAAATGTACGTAACCAATGACCTCCTCAAGCCCATATATCGTAACATGATAATATACAAGAAACTGTTTCATAGAAGTTGAGTTCACTGCAGGCAATAAGAAACTCCAGCAACCATGAAAGGAACAATTAAGTCAAATTGAAGAACAATAGGCCGATATCAAAGGGGAAACCTGCATTTATAACTCTCTTGTAAATAAACTGGAAACCAATATACACACTGTAGCAATAAAGTTGCATATCCCTTCACCCGAATCAAGCAATCATGTAATCCTAATACATTTCTGAGCAAAAGCAACATTACCACAAGGAAAACTGTGAACAGACAAGTATATTGTTTATACACAAGAATCTATGCAAACTTGAGAAAGCAATTGTTAAGTTTTGAAGCCTATGTAGGAATCGAACCTACACCTTTGCATAATAGAGCAACACTCAATCCATTTGAGCTAATAGGCTTATATACTGGCCAGGGTCTAAATTCATTCAACCATCAACCCATGAGCGACATCACAATTAATCTTACTATGAATCCTTGTACAAATAACAAACAATTCATTACACCAGATATCACAGAACAACCTTATCGATCAAAAAGGACATTATAACGCAACCTAAGAAAGATCAGGAACAAACTATAAAACATACCAGCAAGAAAAGGAAAGGATTTTGTTAAACAGAGCTAGAAAACATAAAAGCAGGCACAGCATCTCTCCTAAATGTTTAGGGCACTGTACCCCAATAAAATACAATCAATTTAATTAATTAATAAAATATCAATGCGGATAATGTTTAAATGTGTGTGTCTATATACATGTTAACATACCCCAAATCTTTAGTGCCATATTTCAAAAATTAACTAATTATTTAGCTAGCAGCCACACAAAACTTAATTAAAATAATGCGTTGATATATATATATATATATATATATATATATATATATATAACACCTGATCGAAAGTCTAGTCTCCACTCTCCACAAGGAAATTTCTTAAGTTAATCAGCAATGTTATAGTGAATTCAAGCATTAAACACAGATAAACATTGAACCTAGTGAAACCGGATAGCAGCACAACATAACTTTGAACATGGCACACTCATAAGTACACCAAGAACGATCTCAGCTCACCTCTACCTGTAGGAAAAAGGCCGAGCGTTTCACAGGGCAGAAGAGCCAACACCAACTGTAATTTTCGTATCAAAGACATGCAATCTGACTCATGCACTGAAATTCCTTCACAATAAGTTTATTAGCACTTCCAACAAAAACAACTAACTCAACCATCAGCAGATGTTAAAATCAAGGGTGAGGGTCACAACTCACATAATTAAAAGAACAACCAAGGAGGAATAAAACCATTTTAAGTTTAAAGAACTACTTATGCTCAGACTAATAACCAGCTATTAGCAGGCAAACCTTAATATCATGCTTTCTATATACCCAAATATTGCCATATTGGAGAAGCTGAATCAATTTGGAAAAACATGAATAACCCAGAATTTTCTTTCAGGATCATAGAATACTGGTAACAGAATCAAATTCCGTATTTTTCCCAAAATACGGTTTCCAAATTGATTGACAATCTAATCAGGCATAAGCGGAGCATTTATTCAAAAGAAAATGTGAAATCAACAACAGCACCTACCCATGACAACTAATATTCACAAGATCAAAGGGCATCAAAGAATTGATCCAAATAATAGAAAAACAAAAGGGAGAAGGGGAAGGGGGAGGGGAGTGGGAGGCTAGCATTGTAAATCTAGGGTAAAAAGGAACAACATTTGTAAAAGCATCAAACGCAGAGGGGAACTTTTTCCCCTAAACGGAAGAACGAGCTTACGAAATCAAAAATTAACAGGGAATGATATATGGTATATTGTTTGATTTTCTTTTTTGAAGAAAATAGCAAATGGGACCTTCAGATAGCACCGGCATCATCACAAGGTCCAGGAGGGGAGCAGCTAGAGGTGGGTATCGAGAGAGAGAAGGGAGGGAGGGAGAGAGAGAGAGAAAGAGTAGTGTATATATATATATATATTTGTATGTATGATTGCATGTTAACTGTTAAGAATGTGTGTGTATGCCTAGAGACTGGAAAGGATGAAGAGGAGAGGAAAAAAGAGGGAGGAAGACGGGATGGAAGCGAGCGGCGAATTGCATAGATTCAGATTGAAAACTATCAATTGAAACCTCACGGTTTAATTCAGAAACTGCGCAATCCACATGTGAATTCGCCGCTTCAAGCACCCAAAACCCGCCATTACCATCCTTCAGTTTTCCCTCCCCTCAATGCCGCTGCCCGCAAACCCTAAAACCCCACATCTGCGCTTCCAACCCTCCTGATTCTCTCGCCTGCCCAGGAGCTGCTTTTTATGTGATGGCCATGATGCCGGTCAGTGCCAATGAAACGTCGTCGTTGGCTCTTCACACTTTCTAGTTTTATGTTATGTCATATGAGTCATAGTGGACCATTAGCTAGCCCAATTTACACTGAATGAAAAAACTACTCGGCCCACAGGACTTATGGGTCATTCTTGGACCCCCAAAAAAATCACAGATAGCATAAACCCAGAATATATATATATATAACCTTTTTTTATTGGTTAAAGGGTATAATTTCTTTAGGTTCATAAGCATTAAATATAAAATCTCTTCCAATAAATATGCTTCCAGACATTTAAACTTGTATTTTCCTCTTTACTTGGATTGAGTTCGATAACACTTCGATCAACACTCTAGCCTTCTTCCATTTAGTTTTAACATATAGTCTTACATCTCCTTACAATTTTTTACATCTCCTCACATTTTTTATAGCTACTTACAGTTCTTTATAACTTTTTACAACTAACTTTAAAACTATCTGACATCTCCTTATAATCTTAAAACTCCTTACAAATAAATCAAACATACCCTTTACTAGTCAGGGAGAGATAACTTTAGATAAAAGACAAATCTTGAAGTCAAATACACCATTGTGTGTACATTTTTATTCATGTTTTATGTTATATTATATTCCAATTTTAATTAAGTTTAAGCTAATAATTAAAAGTTTTATAAACTCAGTTGTTGTAATGAACACCAAGTTTTAACTTTTTATTGGTGGTGATTAGACAAAATAGATTTGTACAATACAATCAGCAAAAGGGTAGTTCAAATTAAGATTTTTAATTTCTTAATGCTTAACCACTATATTAAAATTTTATCTATTCAAAAGTTTAGAGCCTAACATTTATTATTTAACATAGATAAGTTTACCCCTACAAGTATGTGTATAACTAGGGCTTATTCGAACTTACATACAAAACGCATATAAACGAAGCGAATATAACCGAACATAAACAAATATAAAATGGTAGAACATAAACGAATATAAATAAGTTGTTACATAAGAAAGGAACATAAATGAACAAATATAAATAAACATAAAACATAAATAGTTATGTTTTTCATATAAAGTCGAATCAGTATACATCAAATAAATAATTAATTAAATAAAAGTTTAAATTATTGACCAAATGGTGACAAAGGATTGGGCAGTCCCATATTGACCAAGCAACAAAGTTTGATATATATCCATAACCCCTCCATGCCCAACATATCACAAAAATATGTCCAAGTCATTATCAGTCACCAATCACAGAATCACAAAGAGGGTCTTAAAAAAAAGGGGGTGTTGTGGTATCTCTAGGTATAGGCACTCACAATTAGATGTTGATTCCTAAGGATGTATATGATATGACCTATTGACCGTCAACTATCATGTATTCCCTCCCTATTATTAGTGGATATGATTAATTAATTAATTAATTACAGCATTGTTTGTCTAATCTCCAATTAATTTAAACCAACATATGCCATTGGTTAAGAGGAATTCTGCTTTTTATAGATGTCGACTTCTCACTAACACACATTGACAATATACCCTTTTAGGTTTTCAACAAGATGTCAAAAGGGTAGAACTCATGTTGTTAATCTACATGCATATAGCTATAAAAAGTTGTAAGGACAAACATTTTTTAATATTGAAAACAATCGATGAGTTTCTCTTCTTTTAAATAATTCAAAAACGAGGACGGATAGTGATTTTTGGGGGGACGACGTTTTTGAATTAAGTAATAGTACATGAAAATCGACAACTGTAATCAATAACCCCCAACAAGGACACCAAGAAATTAAAGCCACAAACTACGTTCAGTAAATTATACATCCTATACATCACATGTATAATCCGTCCTCCTCTGCATAATACCGATCTTATGAGTTATTATCTCAAAGAGAGCGAAATTTCATGAACAAGGGAATAAATTTGCAATAAAAAGCCATAGAAAATGCAATTTAATTTAAGGGTAACTCAGCTATAGTATTTATGCATGCATATATGTATAGTTAAGGTACGTTAGTACTACGTACTGTACGTGGTCCATCTTCATGCAACTAATCATGCCTCCTTAGGCCTTAATGTGATATGTCATTTTAGCCCATAATTTGTAGCCAAAAGTTTTCTTATCATGTTATGTCTAATTTCGATCAATTGATAGCATTTGTGGTCCTTCAATTTTGTACGTAATTTTTAGTTACTTATCCAGTTCGCTTCATTTAATGTTTCGTTTGAATTACAAAAATGTGTCTCCAATCCAATTAATATTAATAGTTTTCCCGATAAGGAAGAGAAAAGAACACGTGTAATAGACAAACCGAGTAATTAAATTAAGTGAATATTACATGTAATATAGTTAAGTGGTGAATAATACCATCAATAGATCGAGGGAATCGAGAGTACTATAGCTCGAGTAAGGAGCATACTTGCAAAGAGAGAAAAGGCCGAGGGAATTTTTTTACTTGATTGATGACTGTTTTAGTAGCATATATATATATATAATAGTTGTAATTTATTTGTTAGTGAGATATCTGTTTCAAAATGTTAATTAACTCTATTTACACAATAGTCAAAACACTAATTAATTTACTAAACACTATTGGTTATCTAATTAACACTTTGATTAAGCTCTGTTGTTGACAACACAATCTAAAGTCTTCCCTTCGATTTTTCATTCACACCCTTAATTTCCTTTCCTTGTATGAAATTCCATTATTTTTACATTTACTTTATATATAAAAGGAAATAAAATAAAATATTGAAGTAGCTTGCAGCTATAAAAGTAGGCTTTGTTTATGTTGGAGACTAATAAGGAAAAATAACGTCCCCCTTTAATTAATTTTAATGCCTACAAAAAGATACTCTACTATTAGTCAAAATACCCTTTCTACTCTAAAATTCAAGTTTCAAGAAGACAATTTATGCTGTGTTTAATTTATTCACATATTCTCATCATTTCAGAAAATGCAAATATCGCATAATCAATGTCATAATCTTCAATTGTGTTACCTTAATCATCCATATTCAAAAAGCTCGATGGGCGGAATGATAAATGCTTTTCTTATATCGACACATTTCGTTGATATTTTTTCTCTCATCAAGGCACGATGTCAAATCAATAATAAAGATTATAGGTAAGAAATAATTTAGTACATATTTATAATGATTTGACAATATCAAAAATATATCACAAAGTAGAGAGAGAAGTATTAAAGAGAGTCATCAAATAATAAAACGTTAAATAATTAATAATTTTAAACGTAATTATATTATTGAAACCGAAAAGAGGCATATATACTTGCTTTCTCTAAGTCATAAGCCAGTTGAACGAATGGATTTAGAGAGATACAGATTCACAGACTACATGACACTGAAATAAGTCGTTCCATTGAAGACAAAGGTGTAATTCTCAACCAATTTGAAAAGATTATACGAAAACTTTTTATAAGTTAGACTTTATATAGAAACATGTATAGAAGAATTAAAAACGAAGAAACTGGAAAGAGTGAAAGACAGGAACAGACGCAGGGCTCGAGAAGGAAGGAGAATGTGCATGTGTAAGAAGCAGCAGCAGAAGCAGAACAGCAGAGAGAGAGAGAGAGACAGAGAGAGAGGACAGTAATTAACAGTATACAGTACAGTTATTGGGAATCGACTCTTCCCTTTTCTCAGCTTTTTGTTCAATTTCCTCTCTTCCATCATCTTCTTCTATGCGATTACCAATTGAAATCTAAAATCTTTCTCTGCTGCGCCCCTCCATGAATCATCATCCTTCCCTTTTCCCAATGCAATGCCTAATCTAAGCAATATGATGTTGCTCATTCCCCTCCCCCCCAACCAAAAAAAAGGGGGATAATGTCTATATCTAGTTCTTCAGCCCTATGTTTAATATTATTATAAATAGATTTTAAAAATATTTTTTTCGTAAAATAATAATTTTAACTATTTAACTTGGTCAGACGGTTTTTCCTATTTCCAATTCATCTTTATGTCCGGTCGTAAATGACGAAGAAGATCAAGGGTAGCATGGTCAGCCTTGGCCTTCCAAGAAAGAGAGCAAGGGTTCCCACTATAGGACACACAGTTGCCCCAAAAGCTCCCCATCCCATTCCTTGCTTTACATGGTTGACTTGGCCATTGGCATCCTCTCTATGTGAGCAAGGCTTCCCTTTCCTATCAGATTAGCCTCGCAAGAGTGAAAACTTGAGGCACTCCATTCAAAGTTGACGTGCAACATGTCATACCGTGGGTTCTAATGTCCCTTCCACATCATACTCCACTTATTATAGCAAATCACACCTTGAATCCTCCGAATATATTCATGGGTACTCTTTTCTAAGTTAACCTCTAATTATGGACCCCTCCTCTAATTATGGACCCCTCCGAATATATTTATGGGTACCCTTTTCTAAGTTAACCTCTAATTATGAACCGACTGTCTAATGAATGGTGTAATGGAAGATAATCCTCTTAAAATAGAAAGGTATGAGTTTAAATCTCATTAGAGACATTGAAAAGTTTTCCTTATCCTTATTTCGTCTTCATTCCTACTCAATTCCCTATTGACGTTCCTTATCTAAAATGCTCCATGAGATACAAGTCTCTATACGAGCTTATTTTTAAAAGAGCAGATTAATTATGAGCCATTAAAGATTCATTTTTGAATGATTTAAGAAGAGAAAATGAAAAAGGTCCGTAGAAATGATGCCAAATTTATTCCTTTTCTTGTAATTTGACAAAAAAAAAACGATACCATGATGGAGGAAAAGAGGTGGAATGTGACACTTAAATTAAGAGGGAAAATATAATTGTCTTATATGGTTATATTGTTAATAATCTCTACTCATATTATACGACAACATGTTAAAGAGTGACTTATATATATATATATATATATATATATATATATATATATATATATATATATATATATATAGTTAGTGTAGTAAACCGAGCTTTGAATCAAGAATTAGGAAGTAACTAATTAATGACAATTTATGCTAATAATATGGCGATTTTATGTCATTTGATATGTTAATTTAAGCTAAATAAAAACAAAAAGAAATTGACAAAAAAAGCTTTTAATTTTTTTTTTTAAAAGGGGAAGACCTGTTTATATTATCAATTATTATCATCACTCTTGAAGAAATATCCAAGATTACGATACAGGAACTCGTGACCGGGGGCACAACAAGGAAGCAAAGGACTGGGTGAGGAACACGTGGCATATGCGTGGCCGTTGGATGGAAGCATGCAAATAGTGCCTGGATATTGTTGAGATGAGGACATCCACAGTGAGGAGAGGAGAGAGAGAGAGAGAGAGAGAGAGAGAGAGAGAGAGGGATTGATTTGCGTTGCATCCCCTAAGCAAACAAACAAAGCACTAATAAGGGGGAGGGAGGGGGAAAGAAAAATTAAAAAAGGCTAATCAGATTGCAAATGAAAGTGAGCTACTACACGATCTGGGTAAGTGGAGAGAGAAAGAGTACTGCCGAGAATTGAAGAAGAAGGAGAGAGAGAGAGATAGAAGAATTTAAGAGAAGGGCGAGAATTGCAGGGAGGGTTTGGTGGGAGCTAAGCCATGGCGGCGTTGCAGCGAGCTGCAGGCCCTTTTTAATTTCTGGCATAACTTTCTCTCTCTTAATGCTTCCTGATTAGTGCTGCTTCTGCTCAGACCTTGTTCCCTTCTCCCACCTTTTCCAAAAGCTTCGTACCCTCTTGCTTGCTCCCCATTAACAATCCCCCTCTCTCTCTCTCTCTCTCTCTCTTCCCCAACATCAACACAGTACTTCATCCAGGGAAAAAAAAAAGCTTTATTAGGGTAACAGACGGATATAGACAAAGAGAAGATTAACCAGGCCCCTACACACCAAGAGCAAAGCTTATTTTCTCAACCCCTTAATTATAATTTTGGAATATACTCCGTATATATTTATGACTGGCTAGATATGTGTATATGTCGCCCTAAAGGGGAGAAAAATCCTGAAAATCCAAAGGAGGGAGGAATTAGGAGGGCATGGGGTGTTTGCTGCTAAATTTGAAATTTTCTGGGAAATTATGGAAGGTTTTATCTCTCTAGGTAGTGGAACCCAACCCCAATATCATCATCATCATCATCATCACCACCAGCATCAGCATCAGCATCAGCATCAGCAGATTAACAACAGCCAAAACAAGAACCAAGATCATCAAGAAGGCAGTAAGGAAATAGGGCAAGGGCAAGGTGGTAATTACCAGGTCCATCAGGTGGATGATGATCATATGATGATGATGATGAGTGGTGGAATTAATAGTAGCAGTAGTGGATCAGTGAGTTGCGAGGATTGCGGGAACCAAGCCAAGAAAGATTGCGTACACATGAGGTGTAGGACTTGTTGCCGGAGCCGGGGGTTCAATTGTCCAACCCATGTCAAGAGCACTTGGGTCCCGGCCTCAGTCCGCCGTGAGCGTCACCTCAAGCTCCTCCACCACCACCAACAACAACCACCGCCTCAGGGTGGCGGAGAGGCAAATCAGCAGGATGTGGATCTCCCCAAGAGAAGAAGGAGAAGGGGGTAACATCTTCTTCCTCTTTGGTATGCACCCAATTACCCCTCACTTCCACTTCAGGTATGTAAAAACCCTTGCTTGATTTATTTTCACCCCAGGAAAAGGGGATCTATAACTACAAACTCTACCTATGCTAAATTTCTCTAGTAAATGAATGTGACTATATTGTCTTAAATTTTGATCTTTTTGCGTGTGCTGCTAGCCATAATTTTTTTTTTTTTGGGTTTCCCTCCTTTGGTATCCAATCCAATCCATTACCCTTGTTAGCTGTTCCTATTACGTTCTAGATAGTATCTCCTTGCATCTCTCTCTCTCTCTCTCTCTCTCTCTCTCTCTCTCGACCTTCGCCATCAATCAATCAAAGACGTTCCTTTTCTTTACTTGTTTTGTGGGGGTTTGCTTTTTACCGAATACTGTTGTTTGGTATGCCTGACCATGCCTCGAATGGACTTTGACAAGAAAGGATAGAGAGAAAGACGGAGAAGAAGGAGGCCTTTCCTTTCCCTTTGCCTTTTGCCCATTTCTCCTCTTTGTCTGTGTTTTCTGTCTATACTTGTGTTGACATTTGTCTATGTTCAGTAAGAAAAAGAGACAGTGAGAGCTTTTTCCTTTCTTTAGTCTTCTGCCACAGCTGACGCCTGGCAGTAATTAAGTAGTCGTATATTCTAATTTTCATAAACCCATTGTATACTAATTGACAATGAAATACCATCCAGGAGATCTATATATCATATATATTTAATTAACCTAACGTGGTTGATTTAATTTATTTTGTGATGCATAAAGAATTGAGTGTGTGTATATATATATATAAATAATAATAATATCGTTGGATACACAATAATATTGCAGGAATGGAGTTGGGGATGAATAATTACTTACCGGCAGAGATAAGCTCACCGGCGGTGTTTAAATGCGTGAAGGTAAGCTCCGTGGACGAGAGCAAGGAAGAGTATGCTTATCAGACGGCTGTCAACATAGGAGGCCACGTCTTTAAGGGGATTCTCTATGATCAAGGCCCTGAGAGCCACCATCACCAAGGTGGCGGCGCCACCAGCACCTACATATACGCCGCCACAGGAGACACATCCTCTAATAATAACCCTCCTGTTAGCACCTTTGGAGGAGGGGGTTCTCCTCAGCAATGGTAGCTTCTTCCTCTTCAGCCGGAGTCGGGTATATTGACCCTTCTTTATACCCGGTTCCCCTCAGTTCTTACATGCCACCTTCCGGTACGCATTTCTTCCCCAACCCACCAAGGCCATGATCATCAATTGTCCCACCGCATCCATCTACATCCATCCATCCATCTCCAAACTCGATCACCATATTTTTTAAAAGCATTCTATGTCTGTTTTTCTTTCTCCCTCACTGCCCTTCTGCTTCAATTCTCTATCTGTTACCCTGTGGAATGTCTTCTGATTAAGCGCATGCAATTGGATCGGTAAATATAGAGAGTTAGAGAGAGAGAGAGATAGAGAAGATAGAGAGGGAGAGAGGGATAAAGAGGGAGAGATTGTTGTTGTTTTGTTGATGTTTTTTGGTTTGTCCGGTTTCAGAATTTGTGCTAAGAGCTACCCATATTTATTGCTTTCTCGGTTGTGATTAATAATACTGGATCATCTATATCTGATCTACGTATTGTGTGTCAATTATATTCTCATTCTAGCTAGGTCTTGTATGAGTGCATCAAAAGTCGTCCCCTCTACTTCCCTCTCTCTCTCTCTCTCTCTCTCTCTGCATATGGCATAGCTAACTAGGCTGGTAGGAATGGGTTTTTGACCTTAGCTTCTCATCTCATGCATGCTCTTAGGTTGCTAGCTTTTGTGTGTGTTTGGCTCATTTTACCATGCTATATATGTGCATATCATATATGTACTCGCAAATAACTATGCATGGAGAGGAGATGAATGTTGTCATTACATTTCAGAGATGGAATGCAACTTTTCCACTAGATAAGAGAAAAACCACATGTCAAAGGCATATCCATATTGGTATTATTCTTGATTCGGATATCATATGGACTCTGCGAGCACAAACTGATCAGCTCCTTTTAGATTCTATGTGCTATAAGGGCAATGCTTGTTTTGTAGACATAGCGCTGAATGATATGGAAGAGCACATGTTTAGGTAGTGCTGTCGATGGTGAAATTAACTGGGTGTAAATGTCCGTAATGTTGTCATGAGAGGTTAATTTATTATCCTTTTAAGCGCTTAATTTATCCTTCTTTTTGCAAAAATATAAGGAGTATTGCCAATTGATGTAGATAGGTGCGATTTGATGGGGTATTCATGCACTATATTGGTCATATGAGCAGTAATATCGGAGAAGAAGAGAGAGAGAGGTTGGGCTGGCTTAGCTAGTTTTGAAGTTAGGGTGTTGCTTTTAATCCCCAGCTTACCCGCATGTTTGCCGGTTTCGAAATGGGGGTGTTCATGTTATAGGTTGGAGAAAATATATATACATAGCTAGCTGCGACAGGTTTTCTTTTCTTGTGATTGTGAATGCACTGCCCTCCATGCTCCTTTAGTTTTCTTGTCACATTTTTGCATATGATTCCTAATCCTATTATATAATTCATTTGCAATGTGCTCCTACCTAGCTAGCTAGTATGATTTGATTTTTTTAATGTATAGTTCTACTAGTATATAACAGTAATATTTAACAATAAAGTATTAGTTGATGTGGTAACGGCTTCACCCCCGTAAAGAAGAAAACACAATTACGAATCTCCAGAAATGCACTTGTTTGAGATGATTTTTATCTTAAACACTCGTAACCCGAAAAGGATTACACTCTTATTCAAATAAAATAAAAAAATCATGATAATATTTGATGCATGTTCACAAATTATAAGTATATGACATCCATAATATGTGTGTTGTGACTAACAATAACATTCGAGAGGAATGTATGTGTAACTCTCATTAAGAGTAAAATTTAGGGTTGTTTATGGGACTGGTTTGCGGGTTAGGTTTCTGTAGCTTGGGACTTTGCAAGCCAAGATGTTCAGGTTGCTGCCGAGATTTTTTGATGGTTCATGTTTTAAGTTGTTACTTTCTATGTATTAGGTAGGATATCTCCTACTCTTGTATCACGCCTTTTGTCAAACTATTGATCGTAAATGACTCTTTTTGTTCTTTTTGATAGTTGGTATAGGTGTGAGGATATTAGGTACGTGATCTTAAGTTACAAAAGAAGAGTTTGGCATTCAGAACAATAACGTACTCAACTGCTCCCTGACAGCAAATGTGCAAAGTAATTAGTGCAACTAAACTCTATAATTTGGCTTTCTC
Organism: Talinum fruticosum; assembly: GCA_021018815.1. Classification (NCBI taxonomy): domain Eukaryota; kingdom Viridiplantae; phylum Streptophyta; class Magnoliopsida; order Caryophyllales; family Talinaceae; genus Talinum; species Talinum fruticosum. Next base: position 1,785,056 of record JAITYX010000021.1, read on the forward strand.
TTCGTGCTCATTTACCCTAATAATGCATGCTTAGACATGCTAATTATCAGTTGAATATTCCATCTGAAATAATTAAGGATATCGATGGTGTGTTTTAAATGGTGTAGTTTTATGCTACAAAGAACTGTTTATCAATAGTCATGATTAAATCTTCCTCTGCACCTCTCAATCAAAAAAGTAGGGTTTGCTGTTCTGCTTCGATCTCCTGGGTAATGAGCTAATGTAACCAAATCTGCAGTTGGTGTGCAACTAGAGAGAGAGAGAGAGAGAGAGAGAGAATTGAAACCCCTGCTGATACTGATAGCCAGGAAGAATTAATGAGTGATGGATTCAAGTTTCATGTGAACTGAAAGAAGAGTTACAATTTCTGAAAAACCTTTCCCTTGCTCACAAGACATCTGGTTTTCAACTTAATTGCTTCTGATTCCCATCTTTTCAGATGCATTCAAGTCTTGATTTATAGTAAATTGTCATTTCTGAGTAAATATTATTAATTTTGATGGTATCAGAGCCAGTCATTTTGAATTTTTTAAACCCACATATTCAATCCTTAGCCATACTGGGAAGATAAAGGAGGAGGAATAATGGAGAAGAATTATCGATAATTTGGCGAAGCATTCAACTTTATCATCTTTTTACGTTCATCTTCCCTTTTTGGGCTAATTGTGTAAATCAAGGGTCAATACAAGGCCTACTTCAGAGGCTTTGGGGTATCTTTTAAAGTCGAATCAAAAGCACTTTATTTTTCCCAAGCTATGGCACCTATTTAAAGACATTTATTATGTATTAAAAGTAAACAACCTCCTCCTTCTAGCTCAGCTCTTCTACTTATTCTAGCTAGGAGTAGTACGTTTTATTCTGCAAAGGGCTGTGTTTCTATGCCTTAGGTCCGCTTTCCCAATAGTTTTTACGGGTGAGACCGTTTTATATAAAAATTTGATTTGGGACTTTTATCATTGCCATTATTAAAAGAATTATTAATCAGCCTAATAATTATTTGAAGTCATAATAAAAGCATATTTTGTATAATATTTCTTATGTAAAATAATTTAATATGAGACCAGTATATTAAAAGTGCAGCAATATTTTATAATTTATTGATTTTAATTTTATCATCAAAACCTTATAATTTATTGATTCTTTTGTAATGGAATGGTAGTCATGATATGCAACTGACAAGATTTTTTTATTGAATGCAATTAAGCATTTGAAGTTTGGCTAAATTAAATCCCTATTATCATTTTTCATATCCTATTATATACGCCTGGTTTATTCTTGTTTTAGTTGCTTTTCTTTTCATTAATCTTGTTTCCCTAATTAGTGTGAATGACATAATAAATATATGTTGACTTGCGTTAATTGAATCTAAAAATTGCAAAGATGAAGATGACAAATATCATGATTTAATTTTAGTGAGACCTTTTATTTATATATATATATATATATATATATATATATATATATATATATATATATATATATATATATATATATATATATATATATATATATATATATATATATATATATATTTGGTCAAACTCAACTTATAATTCAGATAAATCATAACCAATAAGGCATAATTAAAAAGGGTTTTTCCCGGACGTGCTCTTTTCAATTGTTCTTTTTCTCGATTTATTCTTTTAATTAGGTTCTTTCAATTTTGTTTTTTTCCATCAGTTAAGTACCCTGCTAGCTAATACCTATCACACTATTGTCCCAAATGAAATGTCCTCGTCTAAAGAATTTCCTCATCCAAAGCTCTTTGCAAGATCAATAAGAGTGGAATCTTACTTCAAAATACATCTATTCTTTCGTGGGAAATATTTGATATTAGTATTTTTAAGTATTAATTTCTACAATTAAGATGGACATTTGATGTACAATAATTAGATTATTAAATAAATTTGTAGGAACTATAAAACGTATACATACACATACATATACACATATTGCATAAGAAAAGAAAAGTGCAAATTAACGCAACTTTACATCGGACTTAAATTCAAGCTAGTCTTTGCTCTAATGTCAATTATTTAAACTAACTGATACCCAGCATAAATCTATTCATAAGACTATCAAGAAATTTTCTAATTAAGCCAATTATGCTTAATCAACATAGAACTACGAAAGGAATTGATCAAAGACAAACTTAAAAATCTTCACATACATACATACATACATATATATATATATATATATATATATATATATATATATATATATATATATATGCAACCATCAAACATCAAACTAAAAATCTTGAAAAAACTATAAGCTTGAACGTTCAACTAAATCAAACTCCAATAAATTAAAGATGGTGTTTATCTTATGTTTGAACCCTTGATCATTTATTCACTGATCAAAAACAAAATATTATTATCTGAACAAAAATCAAACCTAGTGATAATTTAATTAGTGGTTTAAGTCAGTAAAAATTAAGCCACGACCTTATGCATGTATATATATATATATATATATATATAAAAGTATATAAAAGGTTCATCAAGAGCATATACATCTAAAGGCAAAAAGAAGTAATTCATGTACACTAAGAAAAAACTGGTTAGGGAAAGGGAAATAAGGGCAAAGAAAAGTTGGAGTATACCTACAGCAACAGGTAGCTACATTAAGATGAGAGAGAGAGAGAGAGAGAGAGAGAGAGAGAGAGAGATGCATGTATGGGTGTAGGGGTTAATAGGGTGATTAGGTGATAGAGGGAAGATAATCATGATTATGTAATGCAAAAGAAATTGAAATTTCTGGGTATGCTATAATTACTGAAAATCTTTATTTGAAAAAGGGCGTGATACATAACGTACCTTGGAGTTGATCAGATGTGATTCTGAGGTAGATATATTTTTGCAGGTGTACTGATAATCAAAGCAAAGGCAGTCATGTTTAATTTGATGTCCCCTCGAATTTCTGGAGCAGCTCATAAATAAATATACAGTACGAACCAAAATCAAGAAAAATTGTAATTAAGAGAACTGAATTGAATTGAAGCTGAATTTTTTTTAAAAAAAACGAAAGCAGAGGAGGATGAAGAAGCTGATGAGGTTGAGTTTGAGTGATGAGTTTTATTATTAGGCTAAAGAAACCACGTACCCAGAAGTCTTAATCTGAGACTTTCTTTTTTAAAATTTGCAGTAGGCTTTTGTCAGTCAATTATTACCTAGTAAGTAGCTCAGAGAGAGAGAGAGAGAGAGAGAGACTGGCTATAAAGGACGTCTATGACAAGGGAGCAATGGATTTCAAGCCCAACAATCACGGGATGTGAGAGAGAGAGAGAGAGAGGGGGGAATGGAGTAGGGTTTCTTTTTGAGGGGTGGGAGGGATTTTTTAGGGCAATATATATTTAGAAGAATGTAGGGGGAGGGGTAGCTAGGGACGTGGGCATGCATATATATATATATATGCATATGGAATTGAATTGAGGGGCATCGGCATGCACTTTGAGGTCCTGTATTTGACAAAAAGGCCTCTCATTCTTCACTTAACCTACTTAGCTCTGGGTGAGGATGAGGGTGAGGATGAGGGTGAGGCCCAACGTAATGTTGTCTAATTTCTGCAATTTGCATTCTGGAGAGACAAAGAGAGAGACAGGGGAAGAGAGGGAGAGAGAAAAAGGGGGACGGAATGGAATTCTAAGTTTTAACAGTATGTAAGTATAGTAGAAGATGGTCCCCCTACAAACAGATGTTGGGGCTAATTCTAACCCAAACTCAAGTAGATCCAGCCTTTATGTTTCTCGATCTTAGGCTCGTGTATGTTTCTCTCTAAGTTTAGAATTTTGTATAGGTTTCAAAGCACGAACGTAAAATCTTATATTAGAAAAATAAGTATTAGATCACTTGAACAAAACGTAAGAACCCCTATTGAATGTAAGCAAAGAGAAGTTTAGGTTAATAGATTATACATAGGCTCATTAACGATATTTACTTGTAACTCAACTAGATTTGGTCCATATTGTGTACATAACAACTTATATGAGCTAAGTCAAATTTACCTTGTACTCTTATACCATATTTTATGTATTGTTAGAGATATCGATATAGGCAGAATTAAACTTTATTAGTAAAACTGTCTTTCCGTACACGCATTAAATTAATACTAATGGATGACTTTTTCGCTTGTACAAGTTAATTACTTTTGGCAATTGTAATTGACTTGTAACATTACCTCTAAAAGCATGACGAGTCCACTTTCACACAAATAAGCTGTAGACCTTACAAGCTATATATTCCATGGACAAATGGAGAGTAGATCTATAATATAATTTTTTTTTTTGGGGGGGAGAGACAAATGAGAAGAGGACAAGGTAAGGTAAGGGTTGAGTCCTAGGTTAGGTTGGACCTTGGCTTGCCTGAGAGAAGCAGAAGCTCTTTGCTCTTTGGGGCCATGCCATTTCTACTTTTCCATCAAATCACATCAAAATGCTTCTGAGCTTTGAACAAAATATAATGTTGGATTTGATGGTCTAAGGGACAGACCAAGAATGTATTCTTCTGGTTGTGGGGGCTAATTCTACTTCTGGACATCTCACAGCGACAGAAAGGCATGCCCATTTACCAAATCCATGATGTTGACATGAAATAGTTACAGATTTTATAGTAAAGAAACCCAAACCTATGGGTGAATTTTTTTTTAGTATATTAAATGAATTCGTAAATGGGCTATTTATTATTTTTTTGGGCAAAAAAAAATGTGTAAAGTAGGCTAAATGAGCATATAAAGTCTAACCTACTCCATACCTCATGAATTGCATTTTTTCACTGTCTTAAACAAAAAGTGCTTATTTTGTACTCATTCTGCCTCATGCTCTGTGTATTCCAGAGCTACCCTTTCTTTTCTTTGGTGGGTGAATCAGAATCAACATGATGTCCAGACTTCCCTGTGAGTCACTTGACCATAAATCACTACAGACTAATGATCATGGATTTCAGTATTTCTTCATGATTAAGTTATATGGTGACCGCAAATCATGGACCTTCATGGTCCTAATACCAGGCTAAGGAAAATGAAAGGGGCTTACCAACCCAAGAAAGTATACACAAGGTAGTTGGTTCGATGGTAATCTTTATTACCATCCAGAATCGAATCGTACAAAGGAAAGGAGCATGAACAGCCCCTTTAGGCTTGGTTATGTTAGGGGCCAGCCCCGTTGGACTTAGTCTAGTGTTTCTGCTTCTCTTCTGGTTAATCCTATAAAATGGTTCTAGAAGCTAGGCCATTTGCCTCACCCGAAATTAATAAATAAATAAAAATAACGTAAATGTAAATCCAATCCCTCCATTGAAAAGAGGTATGCCTAGGACAGCAAATTGAAGCAATCAAAAAACAGCCCTGCACTACTGAGACTTCTCCTTTGCTGCCAAAAACTAAAACTCTGTAGTCATAGTTCGTGGAGGGACAAATCCTCCTACAATCAGAGTAGTGCTTAAGCCCTAAATTATAGAATCATGTCTTCACCAATCACTAGGGAGCTCGAGGTTTGCCGCTCATCGAGTTCAGATGGTGGGTGACAAATATGAGTCCCATCACCACAATGAGGCAACCAACCAGCGTGCTGAAGAAGAGGGCACCGGGCTGCCTGGTCTGAACAAAGCCATATACCCCATTCGCAGTTACGAGGATCAGGTCGTTTAGACCGTCATTTGAAAAGTCAGCAATAACCAAGGCATGCGTTGGTGGCGCTGGAAGTTCAACTGTTGTCATGAAGCTGCCACCAGGAGATATAACCATTGCTTCTTGATCTCCAGTGACAAGAATCATTAGTTGATTATCATGCACCCAAAGGGGGAGTGGCTTCAATGTTGGCACCACATTTCCAGATTCCAACATCCCTGATGGAGATGGGAGATTAGACCATGTTGCACCAGTCAAGATTTGCCACTGCCAGAGTGCCCCAACGCCATGCTCAGCTGGAGAATAAGATGTTACCTGGAGAAGCAAAAGTACAAGTTGCGGGGCAAGATGGCAAAAGGCAATACAATTGCTGGGCAACATTAACCAATTTATGGACAATCATCAAAGAAATTCTATTCATGTATAGCTAGTCCCCAAAATAAATCCACATGTACAACTGTACTTGAGTATGGCCATTCATATAAAACCCATAAAACTGAGTACATCAATGCTAGGCCCTTCTAACCAGCTTGAGATTTGTGGCATATCTAAGAAAACATAGTATAAGCATAGATCCTGAAAGTTCCTAACAAAAGGGAGACAGAAAAACAGATTTTTCTACTCTGGCTACATGCAAAGACATTACACAGACAAGGAATCTGATGATCTTGCTGCAACATCACTGGCTTGGGTATGTCCTTATCAACATATGTACAATAGATCCAAGCTCATAGAACATTACACAGCCTAAACTTACCTCCCTTTGTTAGTCAAGAAGATGACATCGCCGGGCTTCCCATCCTATGTCCGTGACCATGATCTCTTGGGATAAGGATTGGTGTTGCTACCTCTAATGAGCCAAATTCTCGAGTTCCACCAAATCCACGGGACAGCTCCCCATGTTGAAATAAGTAAAAGGAGAATAATGATGGCAAATAGAAGCATTAAAAAGTTGCTCGCGCACTGGCATCCCAGAGGTTGCTATTGCCCCGCAAGGTCGTAATACTTCTGTGGATCCACTCACAACAGTTTGTTCAGCACCATTTCCACCCACTACCTGCAGTAAAGAAGCAGCTTCAAAGCCTTTCAGCAACAATCAATATCTAATGAGAGTTGGAAGGTTAATTGAAATGCATAAGCACTCTATAGCACTTCACCAAGCATGAATCTACCTTGCGTACCAATGCCATGGCAAAATACAAAGCAAATCACCTCATGCACATGCTATCTTTTTCTTTTTGGCAGGTTCTGACTTCACTTGAGGAATAGCATGCTTCCCATATTGAGATGCTGCCTACTTAATTGATAGATAATCAACCTGTCCAGTTTTCACTAACCAGTATTCACACAGATTGACATAAAAGTTAGGGGAACACGACCAATGGATAGACACAAGTGGGCCAGTATCCTCCCTATTATTTTTTTGATTTGAAAGTTCTTGATCCAAAGCTCTGTTGTATCAGATAGAGAGTTTAAGCTTAGGCAGAGTTTTCAATTTTTCGTGGGCATTCAACACCAAACAGCAAACCAGGAACACTGGATCAGAATATAAAAACTGTTTCAGCTCACCCAGAAAATGGTTTTGGCTTTTGTGTGGATGTGAAACACAACATCCTCTAAGATAATGTCCACCATCCAAATTCCACATAAATCCAGTTCAAGAGCCAAATCCAAGGTTCTTACACATCAGCGATTTGTAGTTAAGTCTTTTTTTCGTCAACTTTTCTAGTGAGACATTGGAATCCGAAAATTGCATAAGCATTTGCTGTAGGAAAACATACCTGGACATGATCGAGCACACCATCTCCATTGATATCAGCATGAAGTCCACCTTCCTGAAGATGAAGCTGGTTGAAGCAAAGAATTTCATGTCAATATATCAGCCAAATATTGTAGTACTTAAGAAAAGCGAAAGCAATGTAGGCCGTCAACTATACTTAGTAAGCATTAACTTTGACCTTTCCCCAAACTCTCATTCCCTTCAGGGGGATATTTTCCCCAAACTCTCATTCCCACTTAGGGTTGCATATCTATCTCCAAATAATGAAAAGAATCCCCACTCGTATCACATCAATTGTTTGAAACATCATGTTTGTTCGAATGTATGAACGGAAACCTTCTAGCATGAACATGAGAAAACAAAGAAAGATATCTCTGAGGAGTTCAGTCTGCTCACTTAGCCTACAGGTTACTTCCTCTGAAGTCTTTGCAAAAGGAGACGAAACAATATGGTCACTTCTAAATTCCAATGGGCTATACTAATCGATTTGTGAAGTCTCTTATGAAAGATAAATAGTAACCACACAGCATAGAAACAAAAAAATCCGGAATACATAAAAATAATAATTAAGCTTAAGCAATAGGTGGGATTGCTGACCTTACAGACTGTATGACCGGTGGCCAAATGCAGAGCTTCAATCCCCTCTTTCTCACGTGCCACGACGACATTGGGGACCCACCAAAACTGGGTGTAGTTTGTTATGGTGGGTATGTAAGCAATCATCTGTCCAAGAGTACAAATAATCTGTTCTATTAAAGTGACGTGTAGGGGAAACTTTGAGCACATCCAGTCAAACATAACCAGTCAATCATGGGATCCATATAACTAGTTGACAATGCAAAGAGATAACTGCAAGATACCCACATATAAAGCGAAAATACAGATATTTACAATAAACACCCTACCCCAAACTACAGAACACAAAATGCTGATTTTCCATGTGTGCTGAACACCGGTAAAAGCATGATCAACTCATGCTCAAAAGCTTGCTAGTGCGAATTGTGAAATTACCTACAAATATTAACAATTGCTACTGCACCTTTTACCTTCTTTGGAGCATATTTTGCAGCATTTCCAATCAACTTCGAAATCCTTTTTGTTGCATCCTTTCCTGGAGGATGATGCTCCTCAGGCTTATCGAAAGGGTTATTCGCACTCCTCCCAGACATCTTCTTAAGTGCCTTCCTCTTATGCCGTCTGAAATGTGCTAGCACAAATGAAGTGTCTTCCCGCCCATCCTGTAGGCAGATTTGAAGCGGAAGACATCCTAGTCAATAGACAGAAAATAGAGGCTATATTAATAAAGGAAAAGGAAAAAGATACTCCACACAACTCACCCAACAATGTGGCATCACCCCAAGTATTGATTCTCTGAAGTCCCTGCACTCAAACTGCAAGTTAAAATTTATTAGCGAGCTTGTGACAAAAAAAGAACCAAGTACAACAAAAAGAAGAATCCAATCAAGATAAATTGTGCCAGATCCATTCAGTAGCAATTATGCATATATTCACATGGGTAAAAGGTAAAATAGCATATAGAACCAGATGCCATCCTCGACATTTATTCTAGAACATAGAACTGCTGATATTGACAGTGACCTATGGTACACTGCAAACAGGGTCTGGGGCGTAACTCTCAACCACATAGAGGAGTATCAATCCTATGGATGAACTTAGTGGATGTTCATACGCCATCAAGTTCAGTTCTCTGCTGCTTATAGCTGGGCCTTGGTGCAGCAACAGGATAACATTCCAAATTTATGCAATCAAAAGAGATGTCATGATTTGGAGACAGGCAAAGAATACTTAACAAACTAATGCAGAAATCCAAAGTTTACTTTCAGCAGACCATCTGAAATTATCATCAAATAACAACACATCAGTAGTCATACTTGGAGAGTTCAATGAAGAAAATGTATCAACCTACCTCCCCAGGACGACGACTGTTCAATGCATGTACATCAAGCTTGTAATTATGCTGGGGAATCAGCATCGAAACCTCTGACGAATGTTCTTCAATTTTCTTCACACACAAAATGATTGTGATAATTTAATAATTAGTAGTAAGCAAGCATTTTAGTAACCTTACAAAGGAAACTTGCTGTTAAACCTCGTTTTTATCGGTTTTTAAGGCATTATTTAACCCAATTCCGTGATGATTTCAATGATATTTATTTAGTTTTGGGTTAGATTTTGCTCATTTTCTCTTTATCGTCACCTAAGCTCGTGTATCTCTTTATTACAGGTTTTGGGCTTAAATTTGAGAGATTCGAGGTAAATTTGATGAAAAGCGATGAAGAGAAGAGTTCGGGCACAAGAGGAAGCAAGAAAGAAGCATAAAACACATCAAGAGAAGACGCACAGCCTATCAGTGCGAAGCTGCACAGCCGTGCAGATCATCAGGCGAAGGGCCCGAAGTCAAGGAAGGCCGCACGCCCCTGTGCGCATCTTGCACGGCCGTGCGAGAAGTTACGGAAGTTGAAGTCGTGCACGGTACCCCGTGCCAAAGTTGCACGGCCCGTGCAAGAGAGGCAGAGAGTTCAGGCATTTCGCACGGCCTACCGTGCATAACCTGCACGGCCATGCGAAAATCCTGCACGGTCGTGCGACACTGTTTCGGCGGCTTTATAAGCGATTTTTGTCTAGTTTTTTTTTTTGCAGTTCTTTTCTCCATCAAATTTTAGGGTTTCTAGGGTAGTTTCCAGCCGTCAAATCCCTCTAGATTGAAAGTTAATATTTTGAATTTTTGAAGATTAATTTGAATTCAAGCATTCGGATTTCTATTCGGTAATTCTTAATTCTCTCTCTTTATATTTGCTCTTTGCGATTTCTCTATAGTTTTCATGTTTATATTCATTGAATCTTGTCAATTGTTTAGTATCATATTTAGGGGCTAATTTCTCCACTTAGGTTGGGATTGATCCCTATTATGCCTTGATAATCATGAATTGAGTACCAATTGGATTGTTCTATGCTTGTTAGGTTAGAATTCGCTTCGTTCATTACTTTTTCATTGATTGCCTCGAAAGAGAACTCATATGTTTTTATTAGGGTTTTGTAAATATCGAAAGATGAAAACTTACCTAGAATGACGTTGTGAACGATTAGAACTTTATTATGAAAATAATTAAGGTTTAAATCGGGGTTGTGAGATGCATTCATTGTAATTTTGCTCTTTATTAATCCCATGAAAATAGGTGATTGGATTGTGCAAGATTAGTCTTTGTCCTTCGAAAGTAGGCGAAGATAGGTTTAATTTGGTGTCTCCCCTTCTAAACTGCTAGCATAGGCAAATCTCAAACGGTATTCGATTTTGGTTTCAAGCATAGTAGTGTGATTAATCTCAATCTAAAGCTTTTTATTCATTGATCTGTCTAAGTTATTTTGTTATTAGTTGCATCCAAAAACCAAATCACTGTCGAACTGAGTTTTTACCTAGATTAGAGTTTTTATGTGGATTTAGTATTTGAAAGCGAGTTCCTTGTGGACACGACCCGTACTTGCCGGTTCCTAGCTACAGCTACGCCGTGCACTTGCGGTAAATATTTCTTCGAACACTTGCATTGTGCAACATGGGCCCAGCACAGAAATGGTTCAGCAGTTTTATGGGAAATATATATAGCCTGGCCTGGATGGCAAAAGCATCATAGACGAGAAAAAGAACAACTGATTTTTTTTTTTTTAAAGGTAACATAAAACGTAATGTATAGACCATAGAGCCTAAAGATCAACAGTTAAAATTCCCATAACACTCGAAAAGAGAAGATTAAAAGACAACATTTGAAATTTCTTTTTTTTTTTTTCATTCAGATTTCATTTGTTAAGGAATCTTAGCCCAGAATTATAATACAGAGGTATTTCCAGATAATATTTACAACTGATAAAAGATAACTAAACAGTTGCACTAATGCAGTACACATGTACATTACAGGCATATATGAATTGTAGCAGAATTGTAGCAGAAGGTTGAATAGATTTAAGAGTGACGAAGGAATTCTAATTATCATGAGATTCAGAAAGAAGATAAAGGAAGACATACCTCATTCTTCCTACTCCATCGGAGTTCACCACTTTTACCCACAAATGCGTAAAATGCAAAATGTCGTAAATCTACTGTTGAAGTGTCCTCCACTTGTTGAAAAGCAAGCAAAATAAAATTAATCGAACCCTTAATATTCTACTTGGGCATCACTTAGGACACATGTACAAGGAATAACAAAGTTATCATATATATGACCCTTTGTACTCTTATTGCCCTTTTTTAAAAACAAAGTTTTTTGGTATAACATACTCAAAATAAAAGGCAAGAGCAGTTTCAAAGATGTGTGGTGGAACTCATGAGATAGTACCAATTGTCACCATGTCACATTCCATAATCATATGAGAAATAGCATAACAGGTGCAGTGTATGCAGGAACTCAACTATAAGCACTGCAGGGCAGAAAAAAGGTCCAAGCTTATTGAGCAATCCTTTTGCTGTCATACCTCAGTTTCACTAGCACTTCTCCTGTGCTGTTCTGCCTTCTTCTCTGCCATACCTTTTTCCTCAAAAGGGTCTAACTAAATCTGCAAATAGTTTTGAAACACAAAATTATATTGTGCCATTGGCTAAGAAGGCAGGATATACAGAACAAATCAACAAAGGGCCTTCCACGTAAAAATTAATAACGAGAAGGCAAATAACAATTATATTCATATGGCCAAAACTTGTTCACAATCTGGATAGCTGAAAAGGACAAGTTTTGACTTTTTTTAGCTTGGATTATATTGGACTAAAGCAAAATGCCTCCCTCAGTTTCCTCTGCTTCCTTTCTATTAAGTAGTAGATAGACATTGGTTATTAGATCTAGGTCCAGTAGAACCACTCCTCGGTAATTTTTGTAATTCGGGGTAAGGCTCCTAAATCATACCCATCCCCCTCCCCCTGGCCTGGTGGTGGGATTTTCGGGATATAAATTTAGATTTGGATTCATATAACCAGAGTAATCGAATTCAGGACATTCCTGTTTGCTTTTGCAACAACCTCTAGTAATCAGACATCCTAAAATAAGATTGAGCTTCTAGCTACAAGAAAATCACTAAGTAGCTAAAGAAATCATTTTGTCATGCTCAGTCATCAGAGACCACCTAAAGGTGGTCAACACAATGGAAACTACAAGAGGTCTCTATACTTTGAGCCTCTGGGATCAGGTCATCCACAGCAGAAGACTGACTAAGATAGTTATACCAGTTAGGTCATCCAGAAAACTGTTTTAGCCTGAGTCATGCAAAGATAAAATGTTCAGCCCCACACTCCCCAATTTGAAATTGCAAGGATGATGTTCAGGAGACAGTCAAGTCCAGAATTTGAATGAATAGTGCAAGTCAGACATGTCATAGCCAACAACTCAGAAACAACAGAAGACAAAATGCAATAACAATGACTATCAGATCAAAACAGTCATTACGGAACAATAAGTAAGCAAATTGCACATAAATGTGGCTGCATGTCCATCCTACCACCAACTATAACCAATCCTGTATCTCCATGTTTTATGGTATAATTGCTTACTGAAATAGCAGCCTCCCTGTCGTGAGCATTTTGTGGAAAATCTTCCTGCAGAGCATCCAGCAACCAACAATGGTAGTTGAACAAGGCAAACAAAAACTTCACCGAGGTGGGGGGAATATCTGTTTATACCATCCTGAAGTAACTACTACCAAAACCTGCTTTTGTGGCTGCCCTTGCTTGTAAGTTCGATCAATAACACCTGTCGCCATAGCAACAGCCTGTCTTCCAGATGCAGCGTTGGACTTTGTCAGGCAGCAAGGTCACCTCAGCAAGAACACGAGCCTCACTAAAACCTTCATCAATACGCCCAGTGTGAGATTCCAACACCTGGCATGTAGACTCAGTGGTTAAGAGCAGGATAACCAGGATTAGAGGGGAACATTAATCTACATCAAGTCGACGCACAGAAACTAGGCCTTGAATTGCATTAAGATGCCCAGTTTTTTTTTCTTTTTCCTTCTTTCTATCAGTAGAATGCAACAAATAATCCTAGTTTTTCAATTCATATGCATGATGGAGATTTTAATCCTTAGCCTTGGATGTGAAGATTCAACAGCAAACTTCCCTTCCCTCACCATGGGGAAGATTGATGATTCTTGTTAACTTGTTGAGCATTCAATGAATGAAGAGCAAAATGTTCTAAAAAGAAAATACTTTTCTCCAAATAAAATAGATAACATCCTCTCAATCAAGAAAGAAGTGAAGATCATTTGCCTCTCTACATTGCATCCTTTGCATTCTGTCTACCTCAGGATCAACCAAAGCTTATTGCATACAAAACTACAATCTCCATCTTTTCTGTTTTGTTTAAATAAATTGCTTCAATATAAATTATCAATGCAAGATTTAAGGAGCTTTTCTTCTTGGGTGAGGTCGTCTTCCACTAAAAGATATGGTAAGATCAACTGCAAAAAGAAGTGAACTTTTAACATTTTTCTGTGGTAGATAATTCACTGAAAGGTGAACCTCACTTTGAGGTTATAAACCATCTTAAAAAATTTGTTAATAATATGCAAAAAGAAGGATTTAGTAATCTCCCTAAAAGTAAGAAAGGTGACTAATTAAGCACGAATCTTTTTAATTATAAGGATTTATAAGGCTATTCTAAGATAATTATAAGGTTAGTAGTAAAAAGTTATAAGATTTTATAAGGAGTTACAAGATAAAACTAAAAAGAACCGGTCTTAATCCCTATTTCATTTAGTTTTAACTTACACCTCTTTATGCCTCTTCATAACAAACTTTATAATTATCTTAGAACTTACAACCTTTTAGTTCCTTACAATTAAATACAACAGGCGTCGGTTAACCTCAAAAACAAAACCCAAAAAAGAAAAGAAAACGGCGCACCACCTTTTAAAATATTGGCTGCCAAAAACAAAGCATTAGTTAACCATTTTGAAAACAAACAGCAAATTGCCCTATCTAATATTTTGTATCGACCCATCACCCAAAAAAAAAAAAAAAAAAACCTTCCCAATCTCTACAACAGACGAATAGCAAATTGCCTTTACATTTCCGGCCATTATATCAATCAGAAAAAAAAAAAAGAAAGAAAGAAAGAAAAACGTAGAATGAAGGAATAGAATTACCTGAATTTTAGCATCGTGAGTTGCAACAAGGACTTCTTTCTTCCCGTCACCATTGAGATCTGCGACAAGCGGAAGAGGGAGGCGATCGGCTTCGTACTTAATCGGATAATCATCCAAGAGATGAAACCACGCTTCTTTGAACGAGAAATCTCCCTTTGCTGGAAGCGGAAGTCCAATTTAGGAGAAACAACAAAATTTTGAAATGATCAAAAGAAGCGATTGCAGTGGACTAGGCTTCAAGGAAGGAAGGTTAAGAGAGCTAAACAGGGTACCTGGAGAGAGAAGAAAAATGGCGAAACCGGCGAGCATGAGAATGGCTAGATCACGCTTTCTCATCTCTCTCTCCCCACCTTCCTCTTCTTCCCGAATGAGCCACAATATTTAGTACAATATAATAATGTAATACGGGAGAGGGGACTCGAATCTGAGACTATATATGAAGTTTTAACATCCTAAATGAGATTGAGAAGAGTTAGTATGCCCAAATTTTCTATCTAATGATGATGTATAGTTACTTTGGTTGCTATAAGTAATGGATTCCAATTTCTGTATTCCTTAAAGGGTCATCAAACATTTAATTTAGTTGCATAAAAGTATCGAAAGGTTCATCGAACATGCAATTTTTTTACCTTCGATGATAATATTAGATTCCGAAAACTTTTTTGATCTCGAAATGTGCTTTCAAATAGATGAAGGTACAGAAAAAAGTAATGGTGGATCCATCGAAAGGGATAGAATGGGAGTATTCAAACTGACAAAGCAATTTGATGGTAATCTGATTGATCGATTTCGCTTTTGTCATTCAAGATGTAAAGCGTTTACATTTCCGCACCTTGGACATTGACAATTGGTGGAACTACCTCTTTCTACAAAAAATGTACATGGCAAACCTTTCATCCTCGCTATTTACACACCCAAAGCTTCCCACCGTTCTAAGTGATCAGGTGGTGGGGATTACGACTCAAACATGGTTTTCTTGGGCAGATGACTTCAACCTTCACAAGGAATCAGATTGGGCCTGCATGTATCAAAGCTCAAGTTACATTCAAGATCAAAACAGGTCGATGCCAGAAGACCCACCTGTATGGTACCTCTCTATCAAAACGATGGAGGCAGTATGTCCCATGTTTGATACATGCTAAAACTACGAAAGACTCCTTTTGGACTCACCCGAGCAACGTTTATATACATCTCCCAAACACAAAAAAGGAAGTCAAGTCATGGGTATAGAGGGGGAGAAAAAGGACGCTTACAATTTCCAAGAATACTGCAGAGATTGATATCTATCTAACCTGCTCTACTTGGCGTTTCCTCCTCGCGTGGACATCACATCAACTGAGGCAACTTCTAAATTTCCAAGAATGTGCCCAGAAGGTTGCATTAAACTTTGTTGTCTCTTCCTAGTTTCCAAATATGCTGCAAGTTGTGCACACTTATTTCTGGTTTCATCCAGCTCCTTCTCTAGTTTGCTGATCTATATGATTCAGCGGCGCAAATAAGATTCATGATGTGCGGAATGTTAATGATGCAGTTAGAATGACAAATTTACATACCTGCTGTTTTAGCTCGTGCTCTTTTTGGTTATGTTCTTCACACCTGTTTTGAAAATTCAATTCAATTTATTGTGTTAGAAGGGAGGAAAAAGGGAAGAAAAAAAAGCATTCCTCTAAAATCCAGATTCCATGACCAGGGTCTACTCTAGAAAGGGAAGATTCTTGAATGACCTAACATGTTCATGAAGTTAGCAGATTTGAGCTATGGAGCTCTTTGCTAGCCCCAACACCTCTTGGCACTTGATTAATCAGATATAACATGTATGACTCTCAGTTAACTACATTCAGATTTTGGCAGTTGGTAATGGAATTGCAAAGCAAATCTTAAATACAAATGTGCAACACCTTGGTATTTATGTTTCAATTACAACCTACCTCAAAGTACAAACACGGTTGGATTGCACCCCACTCTTAACAAGGGTTACATAGCAGAAATGCTACAAGGATGAAATACTACACTTTTGCAGTATTATTTTCATGTAACAACTTGTTAAAGCTAGTGGCACATTGGGATGTAACAAAAAATGAGAAAACAACCAAAGTGCCCTACCTTGTGAATAGTTGAATATTCTCTTCATATATTTGCTCAATTGATGCAGCCGTAGAATAATCCAGGGGTCTCACCACATCAATATCCTGTAATATGTCATTACTTTTAGACGAAAAGATGCTAACATTATCAATGGAATCACATAATATATGTAAGACCCCAGGCATGGTTAGAAAAAGGTGTAAATAATTTGTGCCCCCATGTTCCAAACTCTGGATGGGAGGATGAATCCCCCAAATGCCCATGCCACTAGAGCTAAGATTCTGGGCACCCCATTTTCCCACTTGAGCACGGCCCAGAACATGGGCATACTATAAGTTCTTTTCCAATGTCCCAAACAATTCATGCCGCAAAAACCAAGCAAACACACAATAGAAAAAGAGGTGATATTCTCCCCTAAAGAAGCCTCAGACTGGGTGAATTCCAGCAGAGGACTGATGGGAAAACTGCATTTTGGGTCATAACTGCAGCAGCAATCACAACATTATAACAGCATGTATATAGGACATCATCATGTTGTAACAGCATGTTAACTTACCTAAGATGACTAAGATGTCTGTTCTACTTGTGCTGTTGTGCAATTTTGGCTTTACTAATGACACTACTGACAAGATATGCCAAACATCTATTGTAAGTTACAGCTGGACATCTCGAAAAGGTAGAATAAAAACATCAAACAGACTGCATCATGATGGACATCATCAGTAATCCACCCCCAATCCTGCAGCCAATAACCCTCCTCCCAACCAAAAAAAGGGTATGGGTTTTCATTTTAAACATATGAGACTCGCACCAAAACAGACATAAAGCACTCATAGAAGCTGAGAGCTCAACAATGGGCTGTAAAAACATGAATCCTTCTGACCATTTTCACTGACACTTTGGGAACTTGCGTTAACCAAATCCTGTGTTGAAGCAGCAGAAACATAGCAGGGTTGGCAGTCTGAATGAAACTTTTCCTCACCTACAGCAGATGGAAGTCCAATAATTTGGTGATCAACACGTGAAAGTTTTTGAATCTTTGGCGGAGGTCCAGCAGGAGAAATATCACGACGCACACCAGGAGGCAAGTGTCCCATAAAATGACAGTGGCTTTTCCTATGTATGCATTAGCATAAAACACTTCAAACAGTTGAAAAAGCAGTGTATAAACCATGAATTTTACAAAAATAAACTCATCTCCCTTTCATTTTAAACACCCCTGCGCCTCGGGGGTTTTAAGGGAACGGAAAGGCTAGAATGAAGCAGTCTCACAGAGTCTTCCCATAAGACCACAAATATGCAGTGGGCTCATGGGCTATGCAAAGTCTTTACTTCATGTATCAGGGTAAGTTTGAAATGGTTTTCACCAATACCAAACCCATAATGCAAAGAAATTATAAAAGCTAGTAGCACATTTGCAGCATCGACTACATCTAAAACAGCAAACAGAAGGTCAAATAGGAACAAACCAGTAGTCCATGACCATTTGTTTCATCTTTGTTTCTAGCCGAATAAAAAGTGATGACCTCTCAAAATCTTGCTTGTCATGTGCAGGCTCTACAAAATTTGCTTCTAGAACACCTGAGGTACATGCATAACAAGTAAGCAACTCTAGCCAACAAAATGCCGAAGACTAGGTGAAACTTACACTCAAACGAAGTGTCCTACAAGAAAAGAATATGGGGTGACATACCGACAACACCATTCCACACAGAACTACTATCGCGTGTGACTTTCCAGAAAGGCTACAACCATTCAAAAATATATATAGTATGAGAGACTTTGAAAGGCTACAACCATTCAAAAATATATATAGTGATATATATAGTATGAGAGACTTTGAAAGGAATTATATGAAACCATAATAGTAGATCAAAAGATCTATAAAATCCAGAGGAAAAGAAACAGAAGGAAGGAGAGGTACGATAAAACCCAACAGCATATATAAACCAGGATGTTGTATATACCAGGGTGTTGGCTCCATTTGCTTATAGACCTTCATATATAGAACTATTACTTATAAAAAGAGTTCCACTGAACCAACAGGTATTGAATGAACAGCACTGAAGCCGACATGACTTTAAAACAGTAGCCCCAACTCTAAGTGAAAAGTATAGACGAATGCAGACAACTTCTTGAGAATCCCATGAAACACCATTCACTATGTTCAAAGAATCGGGGCATGGGAAAAGTAGAAATTCTAGAAACAGTTCTCTACAAGGAAGATTGTAAAGGAAACAGTTGACAAGTATCACACATAGAATAAAAGACCAGGAAGCAGTGAAAAAACAAGACTGTTATCTTGAAGTGACTGCAATTGACTACTCATAAGTAAACTCCACTGCAATCTAACAAGATACAGAAGCAAGGCATGGGAACTGACATGCGATAAACTATTAAAAAAAGCAGCAAAAGGAATACTAATCAGCAATAAACATACCCTTATTAAGCGATTTTTATGGTACACATTGAACCCACACACTCCAAGATGTGGAGCTTCTTTTATAAATCCAACAGTTGTTTTGACAAAGACCTGGAGAGAAGAACCGCACATGTTATAACCCATGGTGAAGAGAACAAACAACTACACCATCTCATGTCAGATAAAAAAAGTTTTAAAAATCAAACAGTTTCTCAGCTATTCAAAGCGCCCCACTTTTTAATCACATGTACTTGTTTTCCAGATAACGAGGGCAGCACAGAACATATGGAAGTATGAGTGTTACGATGCGGAAATATTGGGAAGCATCTGGCAAATGTGTTACATGCGGCCTTGGAAGTCACCAACTTTTGGGGTACTAAAATGCTATTTTCCACAGGAATTTGAAAAGTATGTAGTTGGATAGGACAAATATTAATGATAAGCTCGCAACATGGTCCACCACAGATATGAGCAGAAACAGGGAACTATGATTGTCACAAATAAAGGGCAGGCTACAGGCATGCTTTAGTAAGTCCTATATGGAAATTTTTAAGTGCTCTCATTTGCAGGAATCACATATTTCAATAGTGATTGGCCCAACTAATGCACTCAAACTTTTACTTTATGTTTCTAAAAGAGTACATAAACGGTATTTTTTAAAACAATTTAGAAGAAGTCCAAATAAAAAGTACAACACCCCCCTCTTTCTTCCTGCTTCTTCCTCTCAATCTCTCCAGGAGACACTGTTGTTGCTCTCCCACTCAGCAAATGGAAAAGATTATGGATTCTCTGTTGTTATGGATGGACATGTCTCTAACCTCCTTTGAACTGGCAGCAAGCTGTGGTTTGTAGGTCACCACTTGTGGATACTGAAGCTCATCAGCAATGTTCAACTGCTCCACAGGCTTCCCTCTTAACAAAATTCTGAAATTCTTGAATTTTCTTAGGTATAAAATGGATGCATATGCCTGCAGAGAAGTTTCATATTTGACTTGCATCAACCCAACTCAATAGATGATATAAGAACATGAGATTTGTACATACAAAGTAGCAAGCAAAAAGAAACTGCGAGGAATAACGGCAAACAACGGAAAATAATGCTGAGTCACCCGCAGTGAATAGCGGAGGCAGTATGAGATGTGAAATTGTAATTCAACTGTTCGTTTGTTAACTATTGACCCACTTCCTCGATTTGCTTCATCTCTCACCTTTATGTCCTGTGTCAGAATACATGACCCATAAAACTAGCAAATATAAAAAATGAAACAAATAAAATGACAGCACCAGAATAAGGAGGTGGACCCCAAGATCAATTTGACAGATTGCTTAGTCGCATTTATTGAGATGGACAAATACTAAGGAAAAAACTAGATCCCCATTGACCATGATGGATCAGTATCTATACATAGCGATATATTCACATCAACACTACTATTAAGTAAGACCCTGCATTCACATTTTAAATTGCCACATATCCTTGTTACCTTCCTCTTCATCACAGCTCACATAAACCACCAGGGGATTCATCAAAATAAATTTTGATGGATCCAAATCTTCTTCTTCAGCTGCGGGTGGATTCGTAATCAGGAAGTGGGACGGAAGATTTATTCAAGCTGGGACATATAATTTGGGGCCAGCATCTGTTTTGGTAGCCGAAGCTTCTGCAATGCGTAATAGAGTCAGAGCAGCAGTGCAAGCAGGCTTCGATCAATTGTTTTGGAAGGAGATAACCAAGTTGTCATCAAGGGTATAAAGGGTGAAATGCAGATACCTTGGGAAATCCATACACTTATACAGGATACACGCCACTTTCTCAAAAGTTGCAACCGAGTTATTATCCGACATACATTCAGAGAGGGGAACAGAGCAGCTGATTGGGTGGCAAAATATGGACTTTGTATTTCTAATTCTGTGTCTTGGACATCAATTCCTTTATCTTGTTCTTTTATCTCCATTCTAATGGAGGACAACTTGGGTAAAACCCTTGAGAGAAGGGCTACCTACTAGTTGGTTTGCTTACCTCGTTAAAAAAAAAAAAGAAACGCTCTCCCTAAAGTCGTGTGTCTTCAAACTAAATATATCCTTACAGGTTAAGGGCTTTCGCCATTTACTAGAAGGAACGCAATTACAGCCTGGCGAAGCCACTACCTCAATTTTTTTTCTCCTCATGCGGAACTTCATAGCATTGCTTATTAAAAGCAAATTTCAGATAACTGCTTCAACTGTTATGATGGATGACTAAAATGGCCCAGCCCCAAGTAATATTTTTTAAATAAATTTTCATGAACCATTGCATAAAACATAAAACTGCATAATAAAATAACTTGAAAACACATGAAAGAAGAATGGAAGTAACATAAATCTTGTAACTTGCAAGTGAAGAAGAATCCAACATAACCAAAAGGCTAAAATTAATGAAAACAGATCATAGAGTAGGCTCCTGGAGAACTAAAACACAAACAAGCTTTTCATGATGACAAAATGGAAAGCCATTGGCCAGGATATGAGACCCTATTTTTAGACTGCTTGTTTTGTATGCTGGCATTTCTTGTTTGATCTCCTTTTTCCCCAACAAGTTTGGTAGAACATATTTACCCATCTGAGAGAAAAAGGATGTTGGGCTCATAGTGTCCTTATAAATTAAACACCGCTAGAAAAGAAAATATTAGCACACCAAGGTAGCAGCAACATAAGATTTCATCTTAATCATTAGCATTATGACGGTAACTTCTTTATCATTCCACTCACAGAAGGAGCTCACTAATATAGGCTGAAATTTATGACTCCAACAGACAATAAGATCACACTTCCAACACATTCTGGTGATCCCCCCGCCTTGAGGCAGGCTTGCATGCATTTGAACCAAAGTCAGTAGCATACCTCATCATCATCATCAAAGCTCAGTTCATATATGCCTTCATCATTTAACCAAAGATTGAATATTATGACTTTTGTTCCATGGGATCCAATATCCTCAAACTGCAAACCGTTGAACAAGTCAATTAGACAAGTAAGATAACTAACAGAAACCAGAGATGCCACAGAAGGGTGACGTCTCTGCCAGAAGATTTCAGTTCAACAAAAAATTTCCAGGCAATATAATTCAGACAACTGCTTTCCAAAATGAAACAAACCTGCATTATGACCTCCTCCTTTGAAGCAAAGGGAGACCATTCAAGAATGGTTTTTAAGTTTGTTGCCTGATCGTCCAGTGAGCCGTAGATTATTGGTTCGGCCCAGTTGTTAGAAATGTCAAAATCAACCTGCAGAAAACATGAGACAAATGCTAATTCCTGGGATAAGATATAAGGAGGACAAACTGATAATGCTGGCACCAAAAAATTATAACATTTAGACTGAACTATACCATGGGGACAATGACATCATCTTGCCCAGTCAGCCGCAGAAAAGTATAGGAAAGAAGTCCAACACTTTGCGTAGCTCGACTATAAATGTCAACAAAAGATTATCGAAATCAGTAGAAGCAATGCACAGTTTTATTCCGAGAAAGGGGGAAAATAGGTCTGCTTCCTAATGCACAGCTGCACAGTTCACCAGCCATCGTTTCTAAAAACAGATTTTCATCAATGCAAAATAAGCAGCAGCATACAAGAGAGCACCTAAAACCCAAAAAAAAAAAAAAAAAACACAGTTCAGGGGGACTTTCAAAGATGATGAGGACAGGACAGGACAACATTGAATGACTAAAAGAAACAAGAAGACCAAATGAGGAACAACAGTTGCTTGCATCTAAGAAGCAGATGATGCAGGCAAAATTGACAAAAAGAGGTTGGCACTGCAAGGGAAGCAAATAGGTACATGTTTGATATTCCATCTTAAGAAACTTTACATACCCACAGTATAAATGAAGCCTGTACACAGATGCAAGAGAAAAATTACCCAGAACGAATTGCTCGACTGAAAACAATCACATCTGCACCAAGTCGCATGGTACTTGTCTTGAACCCATTGCCATCTGACAGGTAACCGTGTTTGGACATCAATAAGTGGAAACATGAAGATTCCCCCCCAAAAGAAAAACAAATAAACAAAGAGGAAAAGCTTGTAAGAGGGGGATGGAGATGTAAGATATTCATTCTTCTATTTAGTTAGCATATAAAAGAAATAAACCAACAGAAATGAGAGTGAGAGGAAGGGAAATTAAGACAAAAGTAATTCCTTGTTGTACATTTTAGCGGGCACACATTCAAAAAGGGAATTATCCAAAACATCACAAATTAGTTCAAAAGGACAAAATCATTGAGGCATCTAAGAATGATACTAATATCTAAATTCATCAAACAAACAAAAAGAGGACCAAACGGATTGTCCCATAACATGTAGGATTTAGAAATGATATCCTCATCCTACCTTCAAGATAACTGAGTGTTATGCATAAATTCTGAAAAACTAAAACCAATCAAAACACAACAGATCGAAACACTCACATTGTCCAATGGTCGTATTAGATTTCTTTGACGAGTATCCTAAGCTCATACATTTCCGCATGCCTTGTGGATCCATTCCACCCCCATCATCTGTACAAAACTTGAGTAGGTTAGATGAGAATGAATGAAAATTTGCATAAATGAAATAGTATACGAATAGATGACGGCAATGAGCTACCTTGAAAAAGTAGTGCCGGAGAATTATCCTTCACATTAAGAATTTTATCAACTTTCACAAATGTGGCACCATTTGGTATCTAGAATAACAGGGGGAAAACAAATAAGCATATCTGCTTGAAGCCTAGGCCACTAGATAGGAAGATAATAAACATAAGCTGCTCTTCACATCAAAAAAAATGGCAAAACTACTTATTTTTCTCATGATGAAATTCATGAACATAAAACTAATTCATTAGTAGTATCAAAAGCAACGAACCTATAACATCATTAGATGAAGACATAATTATCTGATCATTATAGACAAGAATCACAGAAAAAGCATGGAAGACAAATGTCAAATTTCAGTATTTCACCTCATCAACAGCATTATCCAATAGCTCAGCTATTGCTGCAAAAGAACAAAATTTAATATGATATTAGCAGTGGACCCAAGAGGCCTATGCAATCACATTCATCGTTCACGGAATTACAAATTCCCATCACAA
Source organism: Talinum fruticosum (assembly GCA_021018815.1). NCBI lineage: Eukaryota > Viridiplantae > Streptophyta > Magnoliopsida > Caryophyllales > Talinaceae > Talinum > Talinum fruticosum. Next base: position 1,809,227 of record JAITYX010000021.1, read on the forward strand.
TGCACACCAATAGAGCAGTTCAGATAGCTTATTCAATCAAGAATGAGTGAATGATTATATTTTCTCTCTCTAAACGCAATAACGTACCACCGAAAGCCCATTTATGGGAGGTGGCATTGGAGTGAAGAAACTTTGGATGTACACGAGCATGCTCCAATTCACCTGTAAAATCCACAAATACACACAATTAATCCAAATTCGCCGCCATTTTTTAGGGGGAATTGGAAAGCTTTAACCTTCAAACGGAGCAAATGATGAGGAGCTGATTTCATAGGCACCGGCTTGCCAGAAACTGCGACACTCAAGCTTCTGCTTAGCGTACTGCGGATCATTCGCCACCGGAGTAGCCGCCGACGCAGATGATGAAGACTTTGAAAGTGCAAGCTTCGAATCGCTACTCGCCGGCGGCACGGTGGCAGCTTCGTCGTCGCTGCTAGCAATGTTGACGATGTCGAGAGCTTCTTCAGCTGGCATTTCGGAGGAGAGAGAATTCGAAATTCGGGCGGGGCAACTATGCATGCAAATGCAATTGAAGAACTGAGATTTATGTCCGAACAACGAGAGACTCATTTTGTTCTACATTTGGTGCCCAGGAAAAATATTGGGAGATTTATAATTAGGTGAGGTTTTAAATTATAATTACAAGTTCGGTGGTTTTTTTACACTTGGGTCACCTTTTATACTGAAAAGATAGTTATACCTCTTATCTCTCTCCTCCACACCTGCCTTTAGTGTATCCCTGCCATCCTCTCTCTCTCTCCTCCCCTCACTATATGTTTCTCTCTCCTCTCTCCCAATCTTACATCTCTTTTAAAATATTTTTAAATAAAATTAAAATATATTTATTTTTAAATAATATTATTTTTATAGACTTTTGTTTTTTTCTTTAGATAAAAAATTAATTATTTGTATTATAGATAATTTTTAAAACTTTTTAATGAAGAAATTATTTTACATTTAAATTTTAGCTTTGTTATTCATGTTTCTTTTATATAATATGATTATGTTGCTCAAAAATAAAATACCATTATGAATTTCTCTTATTATAAATAAATTACCTTATTTTCACATCAAAAAATAATATATTCATTTTTATGACCTAATTTTAAACAAAATTTAAATTTTCAGTAAATTATAATTTAAAGTTCATATTATAAAATTTTAATTTTTAAGTTTTTTTTCATATTTCAACTAAAATATTTTGATTGAGAAAATATATGTTGTTTAAATCCTAAATCTTAATTACTCAATTTGAAATATTATATTAATAAAGCTAAACACTAGATCCTAAATGTAAGATACTTATAATAGTTAAAATCATAATTAACTTTACATATGTTAACCTAAAAATAAATATAAAATTACATGGATTAACCTAAATAAATTTTTAAAATAAAATTAAAAATTATTGTATATTAGAGTTACTATATATGTCAACTATGATGTTATCCTCAAATGATAACATAGTCATCCTAGGACAACATCATGGTTAACCATGGATGACATCTATAGTAATCCTAGTATATAGTAACTTTTAATTCTATCTTAAAATTTTATTTAAATTAATCTATGTAATTTTATTTATGAAAATATATATAAAGTTAACCATGATTTTAGCTATTATAAATATTTTACATTTAGGTTTTAGTGTTTAACTTTATTAATTTAATATTTTAGATTGACCAATTAACGTTTAGGATTTAAACAATATATATTTTCTCAATTAAAATATTTTAATTGAAATAAAAAAACTAAAACTTAAAAGTCAAAGTTTTATAATATGAACTTAAAATAATAATTTTACTTGAAACTTAAATTTTGTTTAAAATTACATCATAAAAATGAATACATTATTTTTTTGTGTGAAAATAAGATAATTTATTTATAATAAGAGAAATTCATAATGGTAGTATAAAAAGAAATATGCATAACAAAACTAAAATTTAAATGTGGAATAATTTTTTCATTAAAAAATTTAAAAAGTTATTTATAACATAAATTAATTAATTTTTTATCTAAAAGAAAAACAAAATTCTTTATAAAAATAATATAATTTAAAATAAAATATATTTTATTTTTATTTAAAAAAATTATTTTAGTTAAGAGATATGTAAAAGTAAGGAGAGGAGAGAGAGAGAAAGACAACATTAAGGAGAGGAAAGGGGGAGAGATTGACAAGTGGGAGGAGAGAGAGAGAACCTGCTGAAGGGAGGAGAGAGAGGAAGGGGTGATGATATAATGGTCTTTTTACTTTTGAGAGAGTGACTTAGGTGTAAAAATAATAATCAAATTGGTAATTGTAAATTAAAGTGGTACCCAATTGTAAATCTCCCAAAAATATTACACAACTATTAATTTTTTTAAAAAATATTTAATTAGGTAATATCAAGTCGAGTTCAAAAGAAGCGTGCTTGTTTACTCACCCTCTTTAGTTGGAAAAACTGCAATAAAATTTAAATTTGAAATTTATGAATATTAATTTTCCATCCCTGAATCAGTTTATAATTATTAAAACCTAATATTATAGATTTTACTATTATTATTATTATTATTATTATTATTATTATTATTTGTTTGTTTGTTTGTTTTTATTTTTGTATATAATTTTTTTGTCGTATTATTTGGTAGAATATTATAGTTTGAAAATAGATTTTCTAAAAATTACAAGATAGTTAATTTATAAAAATTAAATAAATATAAGACTCAATTATCAGTAAATACGATAACGAGCTTTAATGTTTATTGAATCAAATGATAATAATAATAATAATAATAATAATAATAATAATAATAATAATAATAATAACAATTTACAACCACAAAAAATAATTTAAAAAATAAAATAATTTTGATTTCATTCCATGATTAACAACCAAACAACAAGAATTGCAACTTGATTCCGTTCCTTTTCTCTACTAAACATTTAAAGAAAATATATCGGATGAGTTATAATACAATACGAGAATACAATTTTTTAATACAATACGGAATATAGATGAGCCATAATACATTATTCAAATATCAATTTTGATCATTAAATCAACACCTTGACAATTCTTCACTTTTTTTAATGACTACTAAATCTATGCTATATATTATTTGATATTGATTAACAAATAATAAAAGATAGTTAGCCTAAAATTCATTACTCCTCCCGCCGCCGACCATTTCCAAATCCTCTCTCATTTGTCCCTCTCCTTCTGCTCGCTCGTTTGTCCCTTCACCTGAGGCTCTGAAATTTTTTTATTCGGTCGATTATTAAGGCTTCACACCGAGAGAAAGGGAGGAGAGAGAACGTGGGTCGTCCGGCAAGGAGGGAGTGCGACCCCGGCAAAAGGAAGATTAAGAAAAATAGAGAGAAGGAAAGGATTATCTTAAAATTGTGTTGCATGTGTTATTTGGGGAAAAATTATAGATTGAAAGTATAAATAGGGATATGTATGGTTAAATTAAAGAAGTTACCCTTAGTGAGTAAGGAAGGTAGGCGAACAGGAAAATTTAAATAAGGTATAAAATAAGGGGTTAATATAAAGCTATAATATGGAGTGATTTAGGATATATTAAATTTTATAAATATGTTGCAATTTAGAGCAAGAATTTATCTTTCAAACAAATTAAATCTCGCTTGATTTGGAGGTATACAACTCGTTTTATGATCATTTTATCGAAACAAGCGCAATTTTTACGTAAGTTGGAAGCAGTTCCATTTAAGTTATTGAGGCTCTTGTTGTATTTTCTTTTTGGACTTTATGATCTAAATGAAAGTTTTAAAGTATTTTTCAAGCTTTCTAATTTGGGTTTTTAAGCCTTAATTTGATATTGGGTGAGAAAAATATGAATTTTCTAAGTTAGCTTTACAATCTAACCAAAACCCTCAAGGTTTTTTATGGGATTTTTGACAATTTAGTATGATTTGTCGAGTTAGTTCGCAATTATGTTTTTTTTTTTATCAGAAATAATAAGGAATCATGTTAAATGACTACATTGGATATGTTAAGAATTTACTTCTATTTTATATTATTTTTATCTCGTTTTCAAGTAGTATGAGGCGAGATAAAATTGATTATATATGAATAACTTTTTAATTGACGTGGGAAGTATACAATTATAACATATATAGGAAAAGGTTGCAAATAGAAGTATGTGAAAAATAATGACGAGCAAAATTAATATAAGAAAATATTATTAAAAGAAAAGAATAGATATACACGAAATACCGATATGAATTATTAGAGAGTCATATAGCATATAAACTATGAATTTGTAGAGTAGTAATTATAAATATATTTGGGAGCTAATCACATGATGATCAATACGAATGGTCTAAATAGAAAGCAAAATATTTCCTAAGGAAATTGAATTAAACAATTAATCTAAGAATGAAACATTAAACATTTCATAAAGAGATTTAAACATGCAAGGAATAATCTAATCAAATTATTAACCACATAATGGTTGTCGAGCCAATGTACATTATTAAATATCGGTAAGGGATATCAAGGTTAAGGTACGTTTATTGTTTGTGCCTTACTAAAATTCATATGTTTATATATATATATATATATACAAAAATGGTTTGCATAATGAAGAATGAACCATTTCAAATATTATTTGTTACCTAATTATGTGGCTTGCCAAATCATATCATATCATAATCGGATCATATATATTTGGCCATTATCAACTAGATTTCCTAATCGGTGCAGGTGTGCGCATATTTAGGGAAACCAATGATCGTAAGGAGCCACTCATATAATAAATGAACAATTGTTTTACTATATTCTTCCTATCTGATTTATAAATGAATTGAAATGCACATGCTCATAAATAATTTTATATAATATTAATTTACAATGCAAGGATAAATGTACTGAGCTTCGGCTCATTATTTCGAAATATTTTGTATGTTTTGTTTTAGCTAATGCTAATGTTGATGGAAGCAAGGAGTAAACATATTTTTTTGGTTAACTACACTTAGAAGCTCACGATGGTAGTAAGGGATGTGATGATTGTAGGTCACATATTTTCTGATTAAATAAGTTGTAATTATGATGAGTACTTGTCAATTTGACTTAAAGTTGTACGGAGTTTGGCGTCTAAGATGTTTTGAACTTTATTTTCGCAAGTGAAGTGGTGGAGTCCTGCTCATATTATATTTTCAATAAAGTTGCCTTACTCTTTTTGTGGAACAGTGGTAACGTTTATAATATTCCTTTCCGCTGCGCTAATTACTGATTAATTAGTCTTTAAGATTAAACAAGTGATTATGGGATTTGGGGGCGTTACACAAACTCTTTTGAGGTGACACTAATTCGGTTAGAAAATTTTTCACTTGCTTGGGTGAACGTCTCTATTGTGGATAAGACTAAGAAGTGACAGAGTAAAGGATTCGAAAATACCGACTCGGAACAGATTACCGTACTTTGGCTCCTACTTTTGAGTTTATTTTCATGGTTAATTTTGGTTAAGAAGCCCTGTGGATTTGATTCGCTTATGGAGTTTATTCCTATGGATGGGCATAACTGTTAAAATAATAAACCGTATTTTGGGGAAAAAGAACTTATATTAGTGGTCTAAGTTATGTTTGTATAAATATTGAGTATGATGTTATGCGACTTTAAGCTGTAAGTACTTGGTGTAAATTAAAAAGGTTGTCGTGTTGTCCTATTATAACGTTTAGTCTAGTCTCTCGAGGAGCGATGACGGTACCGTCCTAATATGACATGGCTTTTTGTTGCCTGGTTATAGTATATTTATTCAATGAGTGTGTTTTAGATTGTGAAAATATTGGGGCGCTACAATTTGGAATGCCCAAAACCAGTTTGTCTTTGGTGGAAGAATTGGGCCGACTCATGAGCTGGGTGCAAGAGTTATTAGTTTTGTCAAAAGCTACCATAAAATTGGGGAGAAGCCCATCGAAAGAGCCCGAGATGACCGAGGGGTACTGGAAGTCACCGAAGCCGAGTTATGTGAAACTAAACATGGATGCTTGGGAAGGTTGGGGACAATGGTTTTTCGTGGGGCTTCGTTCTTTAGGACAACTTAGGGGAGGTACTTCTTTCGGTTGTTCAACAAAGTTTGGGGGTTCCAAGGAGCGGAAGTAAACTAAGCTCAGGCTTGTTGATTTGCTATCCAGAAGGTTCGTGATATTGGATACAAGAGGTTAATTGTGGAAAACAATTGTTTACCTTTGATTAATAAGCTCTCCTCTAGAGCTCGCTTAAGTACTTTCTTAGGTTTCACTCTTGCAGAAACATTGCTTTTGGTTTTGAGTTTCTTGCTTGGTCTCATGTTAAAATGGAGGGTAATATAGTTACTCATACAATTGCCTAGCTTAAGCCCATTAGCTCTCTAGAGAGAGTGTGGTTTGAGGACGGCCCAAACTCAATCTACAGTCTAGCTAGCAATGATATGTATACTTTCGTTGACATAACATTAATATAATACCTCTTCTTTGCTATAAAATTTTTTTTAAGTTTTTAAATTAGTTTATCTACTTTCGTCAAGTGATAACAAATATATGCATTCTTTCATTTTAGATTACGAATAATTTAAAAAAAAAGAGAGAGAAGACATTCCAATTGGAGAATCAAAATAGATAATAAAACATCAATTATTTTTTTATATAAAAAAAGCATAGGAAAAAAAAAGTAGTACATGAGACTAATGGCAATGGCTAAGTATTCTGATTTAATGGCTTTCGTCTTTGGGATACCAATGTCTATTATAAAACCATGTGGAATCGGATGCAACCGCAGCATCGTCTTGATTGCGATGCCAAGTATAATACGCATGACTTCGATTCTTTAGCTCCAAAATTGCATGCCCGAAGCTTGCCTCCCGATATGCTGAGTATGAAGGTTGGGGCTCCACAAAACTAACCACAAAAAAAAAAAAAAAAATAAAAAAAAAAATATATATATATATATATATATATATATATATATATATATATATATTATGATCATGAGAAACATCATATTTTCAACAAACAAAACAAAACAAAAAATTATTACCTATTTGCGATTCCCTCAATATTCCCACCATCACCAATAGTAATATATACAGGTGCATTTTGATCTTTTATTGGATCTGCTCAATCCATCCGTTATATTATAACGGATGTTTGATACTCGTTCCTTCAAATATTATCAATGAGAACATCAATGAATCAATGAGATCTAAACATAAAATTAAAAATTAAGAATGTGTAGTTACATACCGAACGTTCGTACGAGTGAACATGACCGGATAGAACGAGGTCGACCTTATACTTGACAAACCATGACTCGAACATGACTCTCATACTTTCTCCCTCCATGTAATGGTAGTTATTCGAGTTGTACCATGGAGAATGCAAAAGCACGATGAGCCATGGGGTCTCCCGTCTATTGACTTTTGGTAGTTCTTGTTCAAGCCAATTATATTGAGGTGTATATTTTCCTAAATTTAAACAAGAACGAAGTTACCATTTTAATCTTCTTAATAAGATCATCTCGACACGATGAAATATACAGTAGTTTCTTCTAAGACGTACCATAGGCGGAATATGAAGAAAGAACAATGATATATGCCGATGCCCTTTTGATAGAGTACCAAAGGGGGACGTACTTCCACTTTGTCTATAAGGGACATGATATCGATGCATGTAGGGTTTAAATGGCATGTATTCACCCTTGAAAAACCATCCATTGAAATTAGTGTTCAACATTAAACATTAATTGATTGGACTTAGCTTCCACAGTAGAATTTCAGACTTACAATTTCAGGGGCAAAATCAATCTCATGATTCCCAGAAGTCCAAATCCAGGGTTGATAAGCTGTGCTCTTCTCTACGAACCTGCCCCAAGTATCCCACTTTCTTTGATCATGAAGAGGCCAGTCGTCAGCGTATGAAAGATCACCAGCAAACAACACTGCTTCAGCCTTTGGGTTTGCCATGTAATGCTCTAGCGTCGAGTTCGAGGCATAAGTTTGCCCCAAATCACCTGTATGTGTACGTACATTCATCAGAACATTTTCCTGTTGTTTCAGTTGAATTAGTACATGAGGAGACAGAAAATTTTACGGTAACAGAGACTAACCCATGATACCAAATGTGTAGGGAACGTCGGGTCCAACTTTGGGTGGAGTTTTGAAGCAAAATTGACGAACAGCGTCTCCATTTCCAAGCTCATATATGTAAGTGGTTTCATACTGCAAACCCACCACATTATATCACTAATTGTCACGCACTAATCCTTTAATGAGACAGTTTTATTAGTTATTTTCATATGATTAAGCTATGTAACAAATACTTTTTCGATCTTTATGTCCATAATTTTCTTAGGCGAAATAGTATCACCAAAAAAAAAAAAAAGTAACAAGGATTCGAACCTCTAGTTTCCTGATGGTGGCGTGGTGGATGTAACCAGAGGTGTAGTTGTAATAGCGGTAGGAGGTGGTACGAGAGTAGGTCTCATGCACAGATTTGTGATTGTGATCGTCATTTGCTTTCCAATACCTCAAAATGTTGGGGTAGCGAAGGAGGGGGTAACCCAGGAAATGATGACGCCCCGCCCCCTCGGTCGCCTTGGGTGATGTGGACCTGCTCTGGGGCATTGTACCCCGAGGCGGGGGAAGGCGTGGGCAGGCATGTCCTCCGAGGCGTCCGTGGCTCGTATGTATGGACTTGTCTTCCCTGCGTGGCTAACCCACGCAAAAATGCATAGCAGAAGGCATGGGATGTAAGTCAAGGGTTTGGCGGCCATGCTATCACCAGGGAGAGTTGGTATGTGAAGGAGCGAGGGCAATGAATCAAGTATGAGATGTATATGTAGACTAGAGCTTTTTATGTGATCGAGTAGTTATAGAATCAGAATCCTACTTGTAGAGGATTTTCTGATATAGTGATTTTCGGTCAGGATAATGCTGCTACAAAGAGTTCTAGTTATTGTAGAGTTTTTGGTAAGGTTGATTTTCGGTTACGATACTATTGAGTATAAATTAGATATTTTACTTAGAGGAGTTATAAGGGCAGTACAATATGATGGGTGAGGCGAGAATCAAACATCGAGTTGGTATAGTAGTGTCATCATCTATCATCAGCAATTACCAAGAATCAAAAGGAATATTCTAAATAGAGTAATCAACAATTGTAAAAATACATGGACGAATCTGAATGAATTAAATTCCATTATACATCGAGGTACATCACTAACATTTTATTGGCTATCATGTACTGGCAAAAACAGAGAATGAATTGAGGATGACAGTAAAAAATTGAAGAAGGGAAAATGCAGAATGTTGTGAAAACTAAATGGAAAAACACAAGGTTCATTGAACAACTCTTTTATAAATTAATCCCCTTTCCCAGCCCCCTTTTGAAGATCAAGGGACCTTAACCACGAAATCTCGTGGGGTTTATGAATTTAATCACTCTACAATCTATCTAAACCTAATAGTACTACAAAAACTACTTTACAGTGACAATTCAAACATGTTGTTACCTACCCTTTTGATCTACCTAATAATCTTACACTTGACTTGAGAGTTGAGATCGATTCTGCGTATTGTCTCTCACCTTCTGGCAGTGTAGCATAATTTTCTCTCTATTAGCATCATGATCGATTATGCAAATTTGTTTGGTCATCTATATCCATTCTAGAAGTGGCGGGGGAGCAGATGGCTTCTACTGATAACCTCTTAAGCACATTTGGACATGGGTCTGCCCCGAAATTGCTGTTTGTTATGGCCACTGCGCATGTCTGCTTGCCTAGGCACCTCTGTAAAAACAAAATAGAAACCAAAGTTACATTTGAGCATATGAATCTGGACTCGTATAGTTATCAGCAAACCCAAAACGACAGTTGATTTTGGTACCCTTTTTAAGACTGTGTATGAGGTAGGAGCGTGGCAAGGTCCTTTCACGAAACTTCCACAAGTTCCAAGAGGAGTTCCAAAGCTTGCAAATTTGATGGAAGAAATGTAATGATTGGGAGCACAATGTAAGTGGAGTTTTGGTATGTAGAATTTTCGTGTCTTTTCGAAGCTTTGATACTGCCAATTTCTAATGCTAGGGTGGGATTCAGAGAGCTGTGCACAAACTCTGTTCATTGATCTCTTCACAAGGGAAATTTGATTTGGATCCCCACCCATTTCCTCAAGCACAACGAGCAGGTTCTTTCTGGGTTTCAACCAGGATCGAGGCACATGGTACCTACACATTCAAATTGTTACATTAAAGATTCATCTGTAAATGGGTTCTGCAGTTTGATCATATTTTATGTCGGGGCACAGGGTTTACCATCTTTGGGAAGGCTTGCCACATCCTACTTGACACTTGGGCGGTTTGAATCTTCCAGTGTAGTGGCACCTGTTGCAATCACCATGGGCTTCTGTTGTCCAGTACCTCCCAATACTTTGGCCGTTGATCCATATTTGTCCTTTCTCCATACTTTGCATGTCCAAAGCCAATGGCTCATCTCCTTCAGGTGCATCAAAATAAGCCTGCAACGATCCCATTATGAAGAAGTTAGGGCTAAACCCCCATGCCATAATGGAATCGGAGGGGTGAAGAGGAAAACATTTCTCATACCTTGTGCCATGTCAATGGTTGTTGGTTTTGTACAGCTAATTTACTGTCCATCCACCCAACCTTGGATATAGCACTGGCAGAGGCGAGTTTCATGGACTCCCCTTTCAGACCAACCTGTATGGAAGCAACTGTAGTTATTAAAAATGAATCGAATGTGGCAGGGAAAAAGGGAAAATATGAGCCTTGACGATTCAGTAT